>CM038671.1:69426837-70056837 GCA_021605145.1 Aegilops bicornis | reverse complement strand
GGCTGGCGCCCACCTGGCGCCCTTGGTCGTCATGGCTTGCGTCATGGGCACCTCGTGAGGTACCCCGCCTTGATCTCTCTGCCTCCTCGCGAGCCAGCCTGACGAGGCCGTGCCTGAGGAAGCTTCATGTCGTCCGCCCCGTGAGGCTTGGCCCCTCGCGAGGGTCTTGAGCTTGTGCTGATGAAGATGGGCCGTGATGGGCCACCCCTTGAGCCACGCCGCAGGCCGCAGTCAGGCAAGTCTGGGTACCCCCATTCCCAGAACGCCGACAATAGCCCCCGGGCCCAAGGCGCGCCTGGACTTGGCTGAGCAGAGAAGCGTAGGGGCAAATGCGAAGTACCGTGGGCCCTAACAGCCTGCGGCCTTGGGCGCCGTGTGGCGGTTGATTGGACGTGGGCACCTTTAGCAACTGCGTGAATCGACAAATGAGCGGCATCTGTCTAGGCTTTGCTTCCCTTGCCTCCTCCGGTCATTGCCCAGATCCTCTTTCTTCCGCCTTTCCTTCCTGCCTCTGAAATCTCCGGATCTACCCCGACCGCGTGCCCTAGCAAGACATGGCGCCTCGCACTTCTCGCCGGAGCTTGGTACTCATCCGCCTTGGACTCGCCGAACGTGTCGGAGAAGGGCCTTGCCCGGGTGCGCCGGATGGTGGCGGCACAAGGCAATGACGGGGCAGCGGTGCTCAGGGCCGGCTTCGCCCTTTCCGAGGGCCAAGGAAGCACCTTCTATCCGCTCTTTGTGAGCGCCATTGCTGCCGGTCTGGTGCCTCCCTTTTCTGAGTTCTTCTTTTTTGTCCTCCGCCATTACTAACTGCAAGCTCTGCACCTCCACCCCAACTCTGTTCTTCTTCTGGCGATCTTCGCCTACTACTGTGAGGCTCACGTCGGGGTGCAGCCCTCAGTGGCCTTGCTGCGCCACTACTTCTACCTCCGGACCTCTCGCGGGCCCATCTCTGCGTGCGCGAGCTTTGTCGCGTATGGCAGCTCCAACGCCATCTCGAAGCCCGGGAAGAGGATTGAGGGCTTTAGGAGCAAGTGGGTCATGGTAGATGTTGGGTGCATCCACCTTCGGTTCATTCTGCCCACGGAGCCGCCCACGACCTCCGACGATTGGTCTCGCGCGGAACTCATGGATTCCCGCGCGAAGCCGGTGCTGGAGAAGATGAATGCGGACCTGTGGCCGGGCAACATGGCGATGACAAAGCTGACCGAGGTGTCGCTCTTGAGGGAGTTCCTGGAGCACCAGGTAGCCCCGCTTCACAAGATTGCCTTCATTGTGGAGGCCCCTTGAGCCCCGCAGTCTTGGCCGACGAAGATATGGCCGTGGTCCTCCAATCTTTGGTTGGGGGAGACGTGGCGAGGCTGGAGGGCGCTCCTGTACCCCTGTTCCTTTGAGATGATTGGGAGCAGGCGGTGAACTCCATGCCCGTCTTCAATGGGGACGGGCCCGTGCCCACGGAGGTTCCCGAGGACCCGGCGGCCCTGGCGACGGTTAACGTGTCCTTCGGCGACTCCAGCGAAGAGGAGGAAGAAGAGGAGCGGGAAGGGGGGCCAGACTCCGAGGAGACCGACGGGGAGTCGAGAGTGCCCCTCCCCCGGTGCAGGTCCCGCGCTCTCCGCCTCTTTCCGAGCGACGACGAGGATGGCGATGAGAGGGGCGGTGAGAGCTTGCCCCCGATCCCGAAGAAGGACAGGACTGGGTTGGTCCTCCACGGGTCTGCCCTGGCTCCGAGGCGATCCGCAGACGTGCCTCCTGCTACCGGGCCTCTTGAGGCTGATCCCTGCAGCCGGCTCTCGGGCTTCAAGCATGGCCGAAGGTTGCTCGAGCCCGCGAGCGATGACCAGTAGGTGCTTGATTCTTGTTTTATTCCTTGATTTGTCGCTGAGGCTTGATATCTGTATCTCTTGGCTAGGCTGGCGCCTGCAGTGAAGAAGCTGAAGGGAGCTCCCGAGGCTTTGTCTGGGGCAGCGCCTCCGCCCGCGAAAGAAGGTGACGGCAAGACACGGGCTTCTCCTGCCTGGTCATCCTCGCGAGACTTGGCGGAGCTATCTGGGGCGAGCTCAGCCCCCATGGCCCAAGCGACTCCTGAGGTATCCTTGCCTGACGCCACCGCCGCATTCTTTGGGGTGCGAAGGTCCCGCCTCAGATCTTGTGGTTACGCTGCTGCCCTCTCCTCCTACTCCACCAACTGCTGTCTCTCTCTGACTCCTTTCACTGTCCTGGATCGTGCTGCTGCTGAACTGGACCGGCTGCGGCAAGATCTTCTGGGCGCCGACCCTCGCTTGGTGGCCGGGCACTTGGAGCTGGCCTCTGGCTGGGTTCACTCTGACGCTTCGATTCGAGCAGTGCTGGTTCAGGCCTCGACGGCTTGCGACGAGGAGAAGCAGGCCGTCCTTGGGGCGAAGGCTACTTGCGACGCCGCCTTGGGGGAGGTAGCCGATGTCCGAGGTCGCTGCAAGGCACTGGAGAGCGAGCTGCAGGGCCTGCCTGACCAGCTTGCCAAGGAGGCCCGCGTCTGCCAAGAGAAGGAGGAAGACATGAAGGCTCGCGAGGCGGTCGTCAAGGACCGGGACGCCAAGCTTAACAAGCGCCGTGACCGCCTGGGTGCGCTGGAGCAGGAGCTGGAGGCGAAGAGGTTCGAGCTGGATGGCAAGGCGTGGGTCCTCGCCGAGGACCGCGTGGCCTTCGCGGAGATGGAGGTGAAGGCTCGCACCTTGCCGAGGTCTCTTTACGACAGCGGCCTGGAAAGCCCACTAGCCGGCGCTGAGGACGGCCCTGCCAAGCTGCTTCCCTTCCTGATCTGCTCCCTTGAAGATGTCACCCTTGGCCTTGGCCCCACGGCTGAGGCCGAGGCACGTGTCATGTCTTCTGCAGCGCTGATGCGCGTCCTTACCCACGTCTACCTTCGCGATTCCGACATCGACCTCGACAGCCTGCTGGAGCCCGTGAGCGCGAGCTTGCTGCTGCCGCTGCTGAGGCCGTGAAGGGTCGAGCGGAGGCTCTACTGGCGAATTTCCGGGCCTTCAGCACCAAGCCGAAGAGAGGCGCTGCCGGTCCTGAGGCTTCACGAGGCGAACCCGGCCACAAGCGCAGCTCCGGTCGACAAGTGACTCCTTTGCGGCTCGTGTTACGCTTTCAGCTCCTGCAACATGCATCATGCCTCGGGGAGGCGTTTAAACTTGCGTTTGGTGTTGTGACAACAGTTATGGACTGTAATATTTGCTTTTGAATTCCTTGAGATTTGCGCTTTTCCTTCCTACTTGCTTATGTTCTACGCCGCCAGAGCCCGGCCGCGCATACCTCAGCCTCCATTAGCCCCGACCGGAAACCAGGACGGGACCACTGAGTGAGGGGCTACATGAAAAGTTAGGCTCCTGAGTCGCGATGCTCAGGAGTCCCCCTTGGCGCACGAACAGCAAGTAGGGAGGTGAGATGTATGGGTGAATCTAGCATTCTACATCTGCAGAGCGCGGCCCCGCGCATACCTCAACCGCCCTTAGACTTTCGGAACTAAGGAGTGAGGGGCTACGTGACCAGTTAGGCTCCTGAGTCACGATGCTCAGGAGTCCCCCTTGAGGTTCAAACAGGCTTCGTACCTTGTCTCCGCTCAGGGAGGGACGTGCGACGAACCAGGCCCGAGGGGCCTGGCTGGGTGGCGTGCGTCTGGGCGTGACCTGTGCGTAGCCCGTGCCCAGCCCCTCGCGGCACTCCCGAGGGAGGCGTTGCGACGAGGCGGACATTGAGCTCTGGGCTCCCTAAGGTTGATGCGCCGGGGCCACCCTCGATTGTTTATCACCAGCATGAGCATAGCGCTTCCGTATGTGTACGGGCATAGCCGCTGCTCGGCGGTGTCGTCGGCCAGCGGAGCATGGTGCTTCCATCGGTGCGTGGGAGGGGCTCCC
The DNA here is from genome assembly GCA_021605145.1 of Aegilops bicornis. NCBI lineage: Eukaryota > Viridiplantae > Streptophyta > Magnoliopsida > Poales > Poaceae > Aegilops > Aegilops bicornis. The sequence continues at coordinate 70,052,935 of CM038671.1, read as the reverse complement.
ATCCGGAGGAGCCCCGGGCGTGTACAGCCCATACCGACACGTGGCTGGCACGGTAGGGCTCGACGAGGTGTATCTGGGCACCCGTGAGCCAGCGCTGGGACTCTGTGGCCCTACCTCAAGGCGGGTTGCGCCTGCACTGAGCCTTAACTTGTGATGTGTTCCTGCAAATTTGGTTAGATGCCGACGCCCACGTCCTCGGGTCCTGCCCTCGAGCGGGTCTCGGCCGTCCGGTATGCTGTGTCGCGATGCCGTGGACAAGGCCAGAGGGTGAGGGCTGGAGTGTCAGTAGGAGCCCATGAGTCACGATGCTCAGGTACCCCCCCCCCCCTTTAACGTGCAAGCGGCCGACATGAAGGAAGAAGGGGTGCCATAGACAGGCATCAAATAACAATCATGATGGGTCGGACGCATGACCCGAAATAAACGCAAGAGGGGTACATGCCGCTGGGTCTGGCCCGAGCGACTTGCGGATGATGCAGTCTGAGGGGCGCCCCCGATAAGGTAAGCTAGAAACGTGAAGTAAAAGGGATACACGCCGCAGGGACGGACCCACGCGGCCTGGGAATAATGCAGCCCTGGGGGGCGCTCCCAGCTGGAAATGAAACTTGAAGGATGTCACCTGATAACATTGAAGACGAAGGGATGTTGAAGTAGTGGACATCATGGGCTGCGGAAGCCGATCTTCACGAGCCCCCAGGCCCAGGAGCCTCGGGAGGCTCCGGAGGCGCTGGTGGCTCCTCGCGGACCATCTCCATCTCCGCCAAGACTGCGGAACGCCTGGCCTCTTGAGCCTCTAGGATGCTCCTCATGAGGCGCTGGCGCGTGGCGGACGCGTTCGGCACGCCGTAGGGCATGCGAACGTAGCTGTGGGGTGGACCTTTGCAGCGCCTCGCGCGTGAGGGCCAGAAGCGCTCCTGAGAGGCGGCTCGGTTGAGCCCTGGTATGTCGATGCAGACGCGCAACCCACCGTAACCGCCTGGATGGGGAGCTACGGTGGGTAAGCGGCGGCTGCCACTCATGACTCTTGACTCCTGAAGCTCCTGAATAATCTGGCTGACGAACTCCTGAGGGTTTGGCCCTCCTTGCCTTGCTCCTTCCTGAGGGAAACGTGCTTTGAAACACGCCTCCAAGTGGTGCCCAAGCGCCTCCCTCGTGACCTTAGCAAGGTCGGTGGCCCTCCAGGAGAGAGCCCCCGAGCCTCGCTTGTGGAGGGCGTCGGGCGCGCCTTCCTATGCGACAGAAGGAGGTGCCCCCTGAACAGGCTCGAACCCTGAGGGGCCTGCCTCCCGAGGGGTCGGGCCTGGCGATGTCTTCTTCTTCTTGGGAGCAGTCTCGGGGAGCCTCCCGCTCCTGCGATCTGGGTCTTCAAGTGACGCGGCTTGAAAAGCTCGCTCCAGGGAGCACACTGCGTCTCTTTCTGCACAAGGCACCGTGATGACTCCGTCGCTTCCTGGCATCTTGAGGACGTTGTAGCCGTGATGAGTCACGGCCATGAACTTGGCCAGAGCTGGGTACCCGAGGATGGCGTTGTATGGAAGGCGCATCTGGGCGACATCGAAGTCGATGAGCTCGGTGCGGTCGTTGTCGCGCGCCCCGAAGGTTACAGGGAGGCGGACCTGCCCAATTGGAACTGTGGAGCCATCGGTGGCTCCGGAGAAAGGCTTGGTTGGCTGAAGCTAATTGTAAGGCACTTGGAGATTGTTGAATGTCTCTACGGACAGGACATTGAGCCCTGCTCCGCCATCGATGAGGGTTCTGGTGACTTGCACGTTGCTGATGATTGGGGAACAAAGCATCGGGAGGACTCCGGCTGTGGCCGCGCACTTGAGCTGATCTGCTGAGCTGAACGTGATGGCGCACGCTGACCACCTGAGAGGGCACGTGGCTTCGAGCTTGGGGAGGACTGCATTCACTTCGCCGGCGAACTGCTTTAAGATGCATTGAGAAGCTGGGGCTTGAGCTCCGCCCAGGATGCAAGCGATCGCGCGCGGCTCCTGGAAGACCCCAGCCCCCTCGTCCTGATGATGGTCCTCGTTTCTCCTTGGCTACGGCGGCAAAGGAGGGAGGCCCGCGTTTCCTTGCGGGCGGTCCTCACGAGGTTGATCCCTCCAGCCTCCTTCACGAGGCTGATCCTGCCAGCGATCCTCGCGAGGTCGGTCACACCACCCTTTGCGAGGGTCACGGTCTTCCCAGTGTCCTGCGTTTCTTCCTCCTCCTCGGCCGTAGCCTCGGTCGTTCCGGTCGGGGCGTCGACCGATCTTCCCTTCTCGCACGGCTCGGAGCTCTTGGCATTCGTTGGTGTTGTGGGTGTGGAGGTCATGGTACACACAGTATCGGCTGCCCTTGGAAGACTCAGGCTGATCTCTGCCTCGCTTGGTGTCTGGTTCTGCCGCGAGCACGGCAGCCCCCTTGTGCTTCACGTCCTTGGCCTTGGGCTTCTTCTCTTCTAGGTCTGCGACTGGCAGCTCGAGGAGGGAAAAGCGTCCTTCCTCAGCCCTCACTACTAGGAAAAGGCCTACTAATGGCGCACCGGTTTTGCCTACTAATGGCGCACTAACGGTGCGCCATTAGTAGCATGCCATTATTTTTTTTTACTAATGGCGCACCACTGGTGCGCCATTAGTATCTGGTATACTAATGGCGCACCTGGCAGTGCGCCATTAGTATGTATCCCCATGCGCCATTAGTATGCCTCCCGGGGGGCCATATGTAACCTTGTGCTTTGTCACACTAATGGCGCACTCTTCCTTGATGCGCCATTAGTATCCTTTGGCATACTAATGGCGCACTCTGCCTTGATGCGCCATTAGTATGAATATTTGGTTTTTTTTTGCTTTTCTGATTTTTGCACAGGTTAAAAAATATATTATTGGACAGAATATAGAAGGCAGCACACAACAACATCAGATTCATCGAATACAATAGAAGATTAGTCTCCGAATACAATTCATCATATTAGTCTCCGAATTCAAAAGACCGAACAAAGATAAAACATTACAAGTCTCAAGACCGCGAGTATCGAGTTTGTCTTCACATTACAAGTTGATATCGATCATCTAAACTACCATCACATAAAAGAGAGTTGTGGTCATCACGATGAGCATCATCGCGATCAAACTGGTCCTCATTCGGTTCCTCCAACGCTCCCTCCTCTCTCCTGCTAGATAGCGGGCCTACCTAGATTCGGCCTCCGCCCTAGTGGTGTACCCTTTGTAACTGTTACCGCTGAAACGGTGAACCTGTCTCCAACACTCCTAGACTCCGGGAACCTTACCCTTGTACACGACATACGACGGCATCTCTATGCACAAGCCAAACAACAGACAATACATAAGAAATATGTAAGTATGCAACAAAAGGATCGAAAGAGAAAAGCAAGACATTAATAGCACGATTCATGGTTCTACTAATAAATAGCATAAATTACATCTAAGTTGAACGACTGTCCAAACCAAAGAGACATACGAATTCATTAAAGTTTAATTACAACATGAGCTAATCAATGTTTCAGAACTACACATCACTACTTTCGACTCGACTCATCGGACAGAGGCGTGGATGAAGCCGCCGTCTGTCGTGATGGTCATGAAATCGCGATCGATGTCACCCTGCATTTGTAGCGCTTTCATCTATCTCACTGTTGGACGGTTGATATCGGACGAAGAACTGCCCCGAGGTATGAAGGACATCTTGATGGATGATGTCCGCAAACTCCGACTGGATGCGAAAGAATTCTTGTCTGAGGTCCGCGTCCTGGACTGCCGACAAGCTCGCGGCCCAATCTTTGAGATTATCTGGTAGCAGAAGTTGATGATGGTCCCTTACGATAGCCCGCATGTGATGGAGGGCGTAGGAGGCATCCTTCTTACCGCCAGGCGGCTGCTTGACATAGCAGAACTTCGTATTGTGTGAGAACATGTGCTTGCCGTACTTACGAACTGCCCTGGTGAAGGTGCCTCCAGATTTGGCGTAGCCGGGGAGAACATCATCAAGAACTTTCTTGACATTTGTGTAGTCTATCTTGGAGTTACGGTTCGGGTCGAAATACGTGGCCATGGAATATTTCGGGCTTAAGAGGATGAGTGTGCAATGTGTGTCACTGCACAGAACACGGAATGTTAGAAAAAAAGAACGATCAAAATCTAAGAAATCATATGTTACGGGGCGGTTAAGGGATGACTTACTCGGGAAAGTAAGCCACAAGGAAGTTATCCTTATCTGGGTTTGCCAGAATGACGCCTTCGAGGTGTGAACTCGCAACTTGGCGGTCCCCAACGCTGTTCAAGTGCTTGGCACGCATGTAGAAGGGGTCGACTATCACGATGTCCGGGGTCTTGTCTCTAATGATCCGCATCTCCATACTCAGCGAAAACAGCCGAACGAAGGTGTAGTGCAGTGGATGAAGGTTAAACATAGCAAAGATGTCATCAAACCGCAGGACGATCGTACCCCCGATGTCGCCATCCGCAAAGCCCTTGCCCTCTGGCACCTTGGCCACGAAAACCGGGTATGCCACATCATTCTCTCTCAGACGCCGCTTCTCCAAAGAAAGAACAATGTCGTGCAGACTCCGCATAGCACCGGTTGCAGCATTCAGCATATCTGGCGGTAGCATCGCACTACCCGCCACATGCACCCTCCTCGAGATATCCTTAGGTGAAGGTGGCCCGTCCTGAGCACGGATCGAACTCGGTGCCGGCTGGCTCGCACCGGCGCCCTTGTTAGTCTTCGTTTCCGTCCCTTCTTCTTGATCTCCTGTAATGGGACCGAGTTCTGCTCACGCACCGCTTTCTTGAGCGTGTTGGGGCTGATAATATTTCACACCTCAGCTATCTGAGGCTTGGTGAAGGCGGGAGCTGGAGGCGTCTCCTGAGAACTGAACGCCAGACGACGCCTATTGCAATTGGATTTCTCCTACGTACCAGCTAGATTGCGGTCGTCTTGGTTGGGTTCTTGAGATAGAGGCCCGCAGAACTCATCAGCGTACCCATGTTCGGCAAAGTACTTATCGACTTTGGTAAATGTATCGTCGTCGTTATGCGTCGTCGTCGGATCCTCGTGCCATAGGGATGTCCGACATAGGGATGTCCGGCAGGTCCGGTAGCGTTGGCGACGTTCTTGCCATGGCTTGGCGCCGCACGACCGGGCGGTCTTGTCTGTGGTGGTGTCCCCGCCCCAAACGAATCTGGCTCTTCGCCAAAGCAGCGGCCAGTTTACGCAGTCTTGTGACGGTCATCTCATCTTCTTCGTGCCAGCGGGTCCAACCGGAGGTAACAGCTCGTCCCAGCCTGGCAGCACCCGAACCACTTCAACCCTATACAATGTGGGTGGCATCGGATTACCGTGGAACATGCGGTTGCCTGGTTGAACGATTCTGCCCTTGGCGACATCGACCAACTCGGCGCCCACGAAGTGCAGAAGAGTGCAAGGAACGTCGGCGGTGCCCTACGAAAACATGTACATGGACTCAGGGATGCCCAGTCAAAGGCAAGGAGATGAAGTCATCGGCCGAGAGGCTTAGTTACCGTGATGCCGTCGAGCTCGGCTAATGTCGAGGCACCGCCAACGGCGGTCATGCAACTGACGGAGGGGGAGCTTGCTGGCGAGGTGTCGGCCGGCGTACACCCGGGTGCATTAAGCTCCAATGCCCGTGCCGGCGCCGGAGCCACGAATACCGCCTCCGCCGGAGACACCAATGGCGCCGCCGCCGGAGACACCAATGGCGCCGCCGGAGACACCAATGGCGCCGCTGCCTTGGCGAAGTTCTTGGCCGTGAATTGGGAACCGGGAGGCCCTGTTGGCCTCCCGCAATCCACGTCGTCAGCCCATGAATCAACGTAGGCACCATGGCGTTGAGCTTCGTTCCCGATTGTTGTTCCACTTGCTCTTGGACAAGCTTGGAATCCGCGCCACTTGTGCCTTGAGTGCTTCAACCTCGCTGGTGGCTTTCCGAGCTGGCCTTTTCTCCTTCCGCACACCAGCGGTATAGTATGACCCCCATTTTGTGGATAAGCCTTTGACGGCCACTCGACCAGCTGACGTCGGCTTAGTGAGCTTATCCTTGCTTTTCATTATGTTCAACGCCTTATTTAAAGGGTTGTCGAAAGGGGAGCTCTGAGACGACCCCGCGCTACTGCTTTCAGTTTCCTGCGAAAGGAACGTGAACCATTTAGAAATATTGGGGATTAGTTAGAGTGCAACCATATGGAGCTAATTACACGGGGGTGTATTCCTTACCAGAACAAGCTCAAGCGCCTTGGTCTTCGGATCCGTGGTAAGCTCCTTTGTTATCGGGTCCTCCTTGTACCGGGCCCTGACATAGTTCCTGGTCCGCTTGTTACCGCTTATATTTCTCGGCGGGCGGTAGGCCTTGCTCGGCACGCACCGCGTCCTCCTTGTCCCATATAGGCTCCGCCACTCTGTAACCGCCGGGACCGAGTTTGTGTTCCCCTAAGTTCAACTCCCGCATTTCTTTCCCCCACTGACTTGATTCGGAGGTTGCACTGGTCGAGCACTTGATATTGAACTCCTTGTACTCATCTTCGCTGATCAAAGGATATTTCTCCTTGATCTTCTCATAACTATCACCTTTATCAATCATTTTCTTCACCGCGCTTCTCCAAGTAGATAGGGCCGTGCTCATCTTCGTGAGGGCGGCACTGTTCACTTTATTCCCTGAGAGGCGTGTGTTTTCAAATTCGGCGGGGAACTTGTATCGTTCGTGCAGCTTCGTGAAGAGGAGGTTGCGCAAATTCCCTCGGTCCTTATGCCTAAGGTTCTCGGTGTTGATCGAGATGGTGCTCCGGAGAATGCACCCGAGCTGAACCGAGTACCCCTTGACTATATGTTTGGGCTCCGTTGGATTCCCGTCGGAGTCCACTTGAGTGAAATCCTCCTTGACGGTGCGGAGTGCATTCGGACGCCGATCCTTCCTTTGCTTCTTCGATTGGCTGCCATCTGTGTGTGCGCCGCCATCATCAGTGGTGGCATCCTCGGCGGCACCATCAGTGGTGTCATCCCCGACGCCACTAGGGGTTGTGTAATCAGGATCGGTGTCTTCCGCGGTGTCCTCATAGCGGTGAGGTTGTTCCTCCATCTCCTGGGACAGCTCCCAGAATTGCTTGCTGCCCGAACCACCGGCCTCATCGTTGTGGGCCATGTTTCGCTCTAAATAGGAAAAAAGTTTGGTCAAAAAGTTGGTTATTGTCAAGGAACAAGATCATGGTCTCATCATTTAGGGTTTGTCGACACCGAGGCACCCTAAAAGCCTAAGCTTTCATCATTTAGGGTTTGTCGACGCCGAGCCACCCTAAAATCCTAAGCGTACATCATTTAGGTTCTCATCGACACCGAGGCATCCGGGGCAGCCAAGTTAAGTTTTCACCGTTTAGGGTTTATCGAGCCGAGGCACCCTAGGTTGGGCCTAATCACTTGGCACTAATCACTTGGCTCTATTGCCACCTATGTTGGGTTTATCATCTAGGGTTTATCGATGCTAAGGAGAATTCTAAGTTGGGCCTAATCACTTGGCTCTATTGCCACATATGGTTTAATGCAGCAAGAATGGCAGGGCAGTTGATCCTACTTAACTAAGTACTAAGATACCCCGGCCCATGCATTAGTCGCAAGTACCCCATATGTCCTATTTTTAGCAAAGTCATGCTAAAATTCACGGAAAATTTTAGCATGACCTTTGCTGAAAGTAGGACATATATAGTACCCGAATTTGCCGGAACGGAAGTTAATCGACATTCCGGCAAACTTAAGGGCCTATCTTTGCTCAAGTTTTTGACAGTAGCCTCTGAAGAAAACAGCATTGCAACATTCAAGTTCACAGGATAAAAAAATCATCCACATTCACCAACCCACATGATGTTAAAACCCACATGAGCTGTAAACAGACTTAAAAAACCCACATGATGTTATAAGCTGTATACCTTTGAACATGATGATACCAAATGGGAAGGAAAATTGTATCACTCTAGATTAGTGTAGCCACTATCTAACAAAACCAGAATGTTAACAAAATTACACCATGATGATACCAAATTATTATAGCAGTACAATGAGTTCACAGGATAAAAAAAATCATCCACATTCACCAACCCAAACTGGTGGAGATCTGACAAACCAGAACCTCCCGGGTTGCATAACAGCAGCAGCAACAGGTTTATTCTTCTTCTTCATAAACATTAATTGGTGTGGGTCACTCGATATGCCCTCTAATGACTCACTCAACTTAACAGGACAGCCTACAAGCATTGTTTTGATTCCAACAGCTGCTGTAAAATACATCCAGCAAAGGTGCTCTAAAATCAGAAATACTACCCCCCAACTCTTTAGCTCAATTCTGAAAATACATGGTCTTCTAGTTACAATACTATGCCCCAATAGTCAAAATTTCAAACCACACACTTAATTTCAACTATAAACAAAACTGACTTGCTGTTAATGAACAGTGGCTAAAGATATATAAAACTCCATTGCAAATGTGTCATGTCAATAAAACAACTCATGGAAGTAAACTACTAGCAGGCTCAAAAGTCAAGTAAACTGAAGATTATGACAGCTTGCAAACACAGGTCCATGTCATTATCATGGAAGACCACTATATATTTTTATGACAAAATACATCATTATCAGGGCACATTATGGCCATTTTCTTACATGATGCTAACTGTACCTAACTGAACATATTTCTCACCTTGGAGGTGTTGCTGCTGCTGCATTGTCTGAACTTGAATTCCTTTACCTCCTTGGAAACCTGAAATATGCAGATGTATATGATGATTCTAAGAAAAGGGAAAAGGTGTATCAAGAACAGATTCACATGTGTGGTGTTAGCCATTTTATAACATTGCATAGCATTAGTCAGACAGAGCTCAGCCTTTCACCACTATATAATATTGCCATATAAAATTACAAATTTATGTAACCTGGATTTTTTTTGTATGAAACCTAGTCAATGTGACAATATATAAACTACTGATCTACTAGTTATCAAGTTGAGAAATTGGACGCATATAAGCAAAAGCAATATCAGACTTGACTAGAGATACTTGTAAAGTTGTAAGTTATATCTGTCGGGGAACGTAGCAGAAATTCAAAATTTTCCTACGTGTCACCAAGATCTATCTATGGAGAAACTAGCAACGAGGGAAGGAGAGTGCATCTACATACCCTTGTAGATCGTTAAGCGGACGCGTTCATGAGAACGGGGTTGAAGGAGTCGTACTCGTCGTGATCCAAATCACCGGAGATCCTAGTGCCGAACGGACGGCACCTCCGCGTTCAACACACGTACAGCCCGGTGACGTCTCCCACGCCTTGATCCAGCAAGGAGAGAGGGAGAGGTTGAGGAATACTCCATCCGGCAGCAGCACAACAGCGTGGTGGTGGTGGAGGAGCGTGGCAATCCAGCAGGGCTTTGCCAAGCACCACGGGAGAGGAGGAGGAGTAGAGGCAGGGCTGCACCAATAGAGGGAGAAAACTCATGTGTTGGCAGCCCCAAAACCTCAAGTATATATAGGGGGGAAGGGGGCTGCGCCCCCTTTAGGGTTTCCCACCCCAAGGGGTGGGGCCAGCCCTAGATCCCATCTAGGGGGGGCGGCCAAGGGGGGAGGAGTGCCTCCCAAGTCAAGTGGAGGCCTCCCCCTTTAGGGTTTTCCCCTTCCCATGCGCATGGGCCTTTGGGGGCTGGTGCCCTGGCCCATTAAGGCTAGGGCGCCCCCTACAGCCCATGCTACTGTATTGGACGTGGTGGAACAATTTCCGGACCTCCGGACCCCTCCGGAATCCTCCGGAACCTTTCCGAAGCTTCGGTACAATACCGAAAAAACCCGAACTTTTCCGGAACCCGAACAACAACTTTCCATATATAAATCTTTACCTCCAGACCATTCCGGAACTCCTCGTGATGTCCAGGATCTCATCCGGGACTCCGAACAACATTCGTTAACCACATACAAACTTCCTTTATAACCCTAAGCGTCGCCATCGAACCTTATGTGTAGACCCTACGGGTTCGGGAGACATGCAGACATGACCGAGACATTCTCCGGTCAATAACCAACAGCGGGATCTGGATACCAATGTTGGCTCCCACATGTTCCACGATGATCTCATCGGATGAACCACGATGTCGAGGATTCAATCAATCCCGTATTCTATTCCCTTTGTCTAATGGTATTGTACTTGCCCGAGATTCGATCGTCGGTATACCGATACCTTGTTCAATGTCGTTACCGGCAAGTCTCTTTACTCGTTCCGTAACACATCATCCCGTGATCAACCCCTTGATCACATTGTGCACATTATGATGATGTCCTACCGAGTGGGCCCAGAGATCCCAGTCTTGATTCGTGCCAACCCAACAGACACTTCCGGATATACCTGTAGTGCACCTTTATAGCCACCCAGTTACGTTGTGACGTTTGGTACACCCAAAGCATTCCTACGATATCCGGGAGTTGCACAATCTCATGGCTAAGGAAATGATACTTGACATTAGAAAAGCTTTAGCATACGAACTACGATCTTTGTGCTAGGCTTAGGATTGGGTCTTGTCCATCACATCATTCTCCTAATGATGTGATCCCGTTATCAACGACATCCAATGTCCATGGTCAGGAAACTGTAACCATCTATTGATCAACGAGCTAGTCAACTAGAGGCCTACTAGGGACATGGTGTTGTCTATGTACCCACACATGTATCTGAGTTTCCTATCAATACAATTATAGCATGGATAATAAACGATTATCATGAACAAGGAAATATAATAATAACTAATTTATTATTGCCTCTAGGGCATATTTCCAACAATATCTTACCAGTGTGCTAACGGAAACTGTACTAATTAGGGTTCTTATTATGTTCTGGTATATAAATTCTTCTCAATTACTTAGGAAAATTACTGGATGTCTTACAAATTACAGAGGGAGTTAATAATTTCAGTTTCATAAGAAAAATTCATCAATACTATGCATCATCTTCCTACTATGCATCATCTTCCTACTATACTTGCTACTCATCTTCATAACCAAACAGCAGCAAAAACAGTTGAAGAGAGGCTCACGATAGGACACTAAAATTTGCTAACCCTAGAACACGGGGGATGAGGGCTGTGGTACTTGCAGGAGGTAGCCTAGGGGGAGGAGGGGAAGGGGGGAGAGGTGAGGAATCACATGTGGGATAACGGGAGGCTGCCGTAGGAGGGAGCCGGCGTCGAGGAGGCGGCGGGCGGCGGCGCGTCGAGCAGGAGGAAGCACGTCGAGGAGGAGGTGGCGCGTCGAGGAGGAGGTGCGTTGAGGAGGAGGCGGCGCGTCGAGGAGGAGGCGGCGTGTCGAGCTTGCCACCCACCTTGGAGCCGGAACCCTAGGGCGTGCAGGAGCGGCGGACGGAGGGGGCGGCGCTCGCGGGGAAGGCGGGGCTCGGGGGGAGGCGGTGCTCGAGGGGGGGGGGAAGGGGAGAGGGAGGCGGCGGGGGCGCGTGGGCGGCTGCGGTGGACGGAGGCGGCGGCGGCGGCGTACGGTTGGGGTTGATCGAGGGGAATCTGGCGAGGGAGGGAGGGAGGACACAGTGCGAGGGCAGTAGGTGGAGTGGGGGGAGGGTTCTAATGGCGCACCACCCCCTCGTGCGCCATAAGTACGACTATTCTAATGGCGCACCTCCCCTCGGTGCGCCATTAGAATTTTGTTTTAATCTAGCCCGACTTGTCAGGTTATATACCACCTAACCCTATCTACATCAGAACCCGCCCACTAGCCCGACTGGTCAGCACGCAACACACACACCAGGAGGTCCTGGGTTCGATTCCCAGGCTCCCCAATATGTTTTTATGCATTTTAAATGCTGTTTGATATTTATTTGTGTTTAAATATGTTCGTCGGCGGCGGAGCCGGGTGCTCGTCGGCGGCGGTGGAGCGGGGGAGGGTTGCGGTGGGTCGTCGTCGCGGTGGAGCTAGCGGGGGAGGGTGCGGGTGGGATCGAGATGGAGGGGGTAGAGATCGAGATGGAGGGCGAATCGAGATCGAGATGGAGGGGGATCGAGATCAAGTGTCCTCATGAATTCAAAAAGTGCCCATGAAATTTAAAAATATTCATGATATCAAAAAGTGCCTATGAAATACAATTGAGAAATGAAGACTATGATTTAAATACAATCGATCTTAGCTAGCTATCTGTTCACAATCTTCTTGCCCTTCTTTTTCGCAAATGGAGTTCTTCTGTGGAACGGACGTCCTTTAGGTAGGGTGGTCCTGCTTCTTCTTGTGGTGTGTGCTGCTACTTCGTAAATCGTCATGTTCGATCTTCGGTCGCCGTACTTGTCGAAGTCTTGCTCATTGGCTACTCCATCCATTCCGATGATCTTCCTTTTGCCTCTCCTCACGACAACACGACAGGGCTTTGACGGGTCGGTAATGAAGAAGCATTGGTCCACTTGGGAAGCCAGTACCCATGGCTCATTTTTCGCGGTGACGCTTATGCCCATGATCTTGATTTGGCTTCGGGTATAACCATGGTGGTGAAATTCCGGACTTCTTTTAGGACGCTCTTGGCCCTTCTGTCACGGAACATCGGGACCTTCTCTCCAGTGTAGCTCAGCTCCCAGATCTCCTCGATCCTTCCGTAGTATCTGTCCTTGTCGTTGCGGTGTAGGATTCCATCGTTACCACGGAGTTACGATAACCATCGCTCTTCATGTCCTTGTCCTCGGTGTAGAATGTGTAGCCGTTGATATAAATCGCCTCATAGGTCATCAGGTTGTGCTCGGCGCCACATGACAAGGCGAATATGAGTTGTTCTTCCGTGGAAGAATCCTCATGTAAAGGGTACGACAGAAGCTTCTGCTTGAACCAACCGTGAAACATGAGTTGTGCTCTTTGAGTATATCTCCGTCCGTCCTCTGTTGGCCTCGGTCATTGTACGTCTTCTCAATAAAGGTTTTGTGCTCTACCACCCAAGGATCGACCACGTCTATGTGTTGTAGCGCGACTAGGTTTGCTCTTTCAAAGTCGGCGAGTCGACCCTCGTAGTCGACATGCATTTCGCGGCGACCCTCACGGTGACCCCATCCAGCGAGCCTGCCGAGGTGCCTGTTGACGGGCAGACCAACGGGGTTCTTGATGCCTAGATAATTCATGCAGTAGGAGATGCACTCTTCAGTCAGAAAGCCCCTGGCTATACTTCCCTCTGGACGTGACATGTTGCGAACATATCCTTTGATGACACCATTCATCCTTTCAAACGGCATCATACTGTGCAGGAACGTCGGCCCGAGTTGGATGATATCCTCCACGATATGGACCAGCAGATGCACCATAACGTCGAAGAATGCGGGCGGGAAGTACATCTCAAGCTCGCATAGTATCACCACGATCTCTTCCTGTAGCCTTCTGAGTTGCCTCACGCCAATCGACTTCCGAGAGATGACATCGAAAAAGTTGCATAGGCCAAATAGCGTTTCATGGACGTGCGCGTCCATGATCCCACGGATTGCAACTGGAAGTATCTGCGTCATCACACGCGACGGTCGTGAGACTTCATCCCGCTGAACTTCGCTCATTTGGGTCTAGGTATCTGCTTATCTTCCCAGCGTAACCGTAAGGAAGTTTTACTCCTAGGAGGCAGGTGAAAAACTGCTCGATCTCCTCGACTTAGAGTGAAGCACGCGGGAGGGTAGTCATTTCCGGTATTCTTGGCCTTTTGCCTTTGCGGCGACTTTACGTGTCCTGCTTCGCCTCATCATCATCATCATCATCATCATCATTAGCGTGAAGCTCCCGCACGATGCCCATTGACTTCAAGTCTGCCCTTGCTTTCGGCCCATATTTGGTCCTCTCTGGCATGTTGAGCAGGGTACCAAGCAGACTCTCGCACACGTTCTTCGTGATATGCATGACATCAAGGTTGTGAGGCACACGGTGGATCTTCCAGTACGGCAAGTCCCAGAAAACAGACCTCGTTTTCCATACCTTCAGCAGCGGCTCTGGCGCCTTTCGCTTTTTTCCCGGCTCTGGCGCCTTTTTTCCTGGCAGTAGGCAGTCTTTCCAATTTTTCAACAGCTCGTCTATTTCCTCGCCGCTCCTCGTACACGGGCGTTTTCGGGGTTCGGTTTCACCATCGAACAGATCCTTGCGTTTCATCCACGGGTCATCGTCGCGAAGCCACCTTCGATGTCCCATGAACACGGTTTTCAAAGACCCGGGGTCTCTATCTAGCTGGCGATACGTTGTGTCATCCATGCACCTTACACATCCAGAAAATCCGTGGACTACCTGCCCATGAGATATCCGTGAATCGAGATAGTCATGCACCGTCGTGAGCAGTGCGGCTCTCATAGGGAAATATTCTTTCTGCAGCATCCCACGTATTGGCTGGCGTTTTCCACAGCGTGTCTAGCTCCTCCTTCAAAGAGCCCGGATACAGATTGATGTCGTTCCCTGGTTGTTTCGGCCCTTCAATTAGCATACTCATGTGAATGTACTTCCTCTTCATGCACAACTAGGGGAAGGTTGTACATCCACACAAACACAGGCTAGGTGCTATGTGTGCTTCTCTGGCTGCCAAACGGATTGACTCCATCGGTGCTCGCGCCCAGCATGATGTTCCTTGGATCCTTCCCAAATTCTGGGTATTCTAAGTTCAACGCTTGTCACTGGCTCGCATCCTTAGGGTGACTCAGCATCTTGTCTTTTTTATTTATCTCCGGATCATTTCTGTCATCTTCCCGCTTCTTCTCCTCCCTATCCGCGTGCCAACGCAAGAGCTTTTCTACCTTAGGGTCCGTGAAATACCGCTGCAGACGAGGAGTGATCGGAAAGTACCACACTGATTTTCGAGGAGCTTTCTTCCTCTTCTTGTATCGAGTGACGCCGCACACCGGACATATGGTAGACTCCGCGTGCTCGTCCCGATAAATGATGCAATTTTTCATGCACACATGGTATTTCACATGCGGTAGATCCAAAGGACATACGATTTTCTTTGCCTCCTCGAAACTGGTCGGGCACTTGTTCCCCTTGGGAAGACGTTCGTGCCAGAATGACATGTTCTCGTCGAAGCATGCGTCGGTCATTTTGTGTTTTACCTTCATCTCCGTGAGAGCCATGAGCTGCTACTTTCAAAGCGGGTATCCTCGGGCCTGCATCCTTCATACAATGGAGTAACCGCGTCTATCTCCAGTTGATCCAGCTTGGCTTTCTCTCGGGCGGTAGCTCTTGCATTATCCGTCTGCTTATGCGGCAGCTCTTGAATATGAGGGTCCTGCACCCAGCCTCCATCGTCGTCTGCTCCGGCATCTTCATCTTCATGATAAAGCCCTTCGTCTTGATCTTCCTCATCATCATGTATGACATCTTCTACATGATGATTGTGTACATCATCACCGTCGTGATCATGTCCTGGAGATTCTTCGTCTTCTCGCCCGCCCTCGCCGCGGTGGTTGTCTTGTTGCCCTTCCTCATTTCTTGCCCGGCCCCCATGGATGACTTCATAGTCATCTTCATCACCTAGCCACCGATAGCCATCCATGAAACCACGCAAGAGCAGGTGGTCCCGCACCTGCCCGGAATTCGGGTCCGCAATAAGGCTCTTCAGCTTGCATCTTCGACACGAACATCTTATCTCCGTCTCGTTCTTTTGAAGCATCTCGGCCTTCGCGGAGCTCAAAAACCTATTCACGATGCCTTCGGTCATCGTGCGGACCATGGTCGCCTACCGGGTAGAGCAAAACGATATTTTAGAACCAAGAAAAATTTGGCATGACCTTCCCTAAAAATAGGACCAAAAGAATGCATAGTGCCAAAATTCTCGCTTGAAACGGAAATGAATCAACATTACGGCAAAATATTGGCAACTATCGCATTTCAAATACCGGTACACTGCAAACACAAACATATATGCAACACCACAAACATACATAGATCTAGCTAGGCCACAAAAGTGCATGTGCACGTTGTTGGAGCGAGCTAGGGAGAAAAAAAGTAGATCTACAACATGAAGATAGCTTTCCCCTTACTTACCTATCAAAAAAAGGTAATTTCACCACTTAATTTTGATGATTCTATGGTGCAAATGAGGTGAGGAGGAGGAGGCAGCTGACAAGCTTAGAGAAGGAGGTGGGGGGAATGAAGTGGGGAAAGTGAGTGTGTAGGTGTGGTTGTCCAAAAATATCTAGCTGGTCCCAGGTTACTAATGGCGCACCACTAAGCCATGCACCATTAGTAACCCAACATACTAATGGCGCACCACAGAGACATGCGCCATTAGTAGTTTTGCAAAAAAGTAAAAAAATAATAATTTTTATGATAATGGCGCACCGTGGCACAGTGCGCCATTAGTAGGTTTGCAAAAAAGTAAAAAAAAATTATATACTAATAGCGCACTGTCTTGGTGGTGCGCCATTACTAGTTCTAACTAGTAATGGCGCACTTTGCCATCCATGCGCCATTAGTTTGTATGGAAAAATGGCAAAAAAAATCAATAGTAGTGGCGCACCGTGAGCACGGTGCGCCATTAGTGTCTTCCACACTAATGGCGCACGAGCAACTGGTGCGCCATTAGTATATAGTAGTGGCGCACTACTTACCAGGTGCGCCATTAGAATCAGTCCTATCTATAGCCCTTTTCCTAGTAGTGCCTGGCGCACTTGGTCGCCAAGTTGACCAGCTCCAAAGATGTGCACAGATCTTCATGCATCGCCAGTTCTCCTTCATCTTACGTCACGCACGCCGTAGGAGAAGGCTGAGATGATGGCCTCCTCGGTCACCTTGGGAATCTTGAGGCGTGCGTTGTTGAAGCGATGGATGTACTTCTGCAGGGTCTCCCCTGGCTGCTGCTTGATGCGGCGCATGTCGCTCACGGCAGGAGGCCGGTCACGAGTACCTTGGAAGTTGGCGATGAAGCGTGTGCGCATTTCGTCCCAGGAGGAGATCGTGCCAGGAGCGAGGTACAGGAGCCAGGTGCGTGCTCCGTCCTTGAGTGCCATGGGAAACCAGTTCGCCATGACCTTCTCTTCCCCGTTGGCGGCTTCAATGCCCAGCTCGTAGAGCTGGAGGAACTCCGTAGGGTCGGCCGTGCCGTCGTAGCGAGGAGGCAGGTCTGGCTTGAACTTGCCGGGCCATGCGACGCTGCGCACCTCGGTGCTGAAGGCGCGGCAGCCTGCTGTGTCCACGGGAGGCCTTTGGTGACGAAGAGTCTGGTCTTGCGGGTCCCCATGCGCTGCCGCTGGGAGCAGCGCGGGGTCTTGGCGTGCTGGAGCAGGAGCACGGTCGTGACGAGCCGGTGCAGGGAGCAGTCGGGCAGCTTCTTGGGGGCGAGGGACCTCTTGACAGCTCTGCTCTTGCTGTGCTGGCGCCGGACGGAGTGGATTCCGCCCAGGGGCCACACGCCTTGGGGCCAAGGCACCTTCTTGAGGGGGAGGCGGTTGAGGCGCCCCCGGAGCTTCATCGCCCGCGCAGGGCGGGGCGCGGTGCAGCGAGAAGGACGGCGCGAGGGATCTAAACTACTAAAGGAACAACACAAGAGACACAAGGTTTATACTGATTCGGGCCACCATTGTGGTGTAACACCCTACTCCAGTGCGTGGTGTGGTGGATTGCCTCTTGGGCTGATGATGAACAATACAAGGAAGAACAGCCTCGCGAGGGTCTGTTCTTGGCCGGTGCGATGAACTGCTAGGGGGAGTTCAGTCGCTCTCTCTCTCTCTCTCTAGACTGCTTGATCTCTAGCTCTGTTCTGGATTCCGGATCCTCTAAGATGCCTCTACCCTGGGGGTGGCTAGTCCTATTTATAGGCAGAGGCCCTGGGCCTCTTCCCAAATATTGAGCGAGAAGGGCGCCAACAATTGGCCATTTTGAAGGGGAACATCTAGTACACTTATCCTGACAAAAGTTGGTCCTTGCCTGTCAAAGGCTCTAGTGGTGACGCTGACTTGGGCTCCACGATGACTTCCTTCCTGCCGTTGCGACGGTCTTGGTCTTGTTGCACCGAAACGGGTGCCTTTGCTTGATGCTCTCGCCTGCGCTTGCCCCCTTTGCACCAAAGAGGAAATGAGGACATCAGGCGGGCTGGCGCCCGCCTGGCGCTCTTGGTCGTCATGGCTTGCGTCATGGGCACCTCGTGAGGTACCCCGCCTTGATCTCTCCGCCTCCTCGCGAGCCAGCCTGACGAGGCCGTGCCTGAGGAAGCTTCCTGTCGTCCGCCCCGTGAGGCTTGGCCCCTCGCGAGGGTCTTGAGCTTGTGCTGATGAAGATGGGCCGTGCTGGGCCACCCCTTGAGCCACGCCGCAGGCCGCAGGCAGGCAAGTCTGGGTACCCCCGTTCCCAGAACGCTGACAGATATCAAGGACAGCAACGGCAGGCCACGTCGCAGTAAACACAAACGCCGTAGCAACGGCGATAACACCAAAGATACGGTAGTCAATGCCGGATTCAGAGGCTCTAAATCTAGTCAGCGGAAAAAGCCATTTAAGAAAACCGCTCTGGGCCCGTCTAGTTTGGACCGCATACTCGATCGCTCGTGTCAAATACACGGCACCCCCGATAAGCCAGGCAATCACACCAACAGAGAATGCTGGGTGTTCAAGCAGGCCGGCAAGATAAACGCCGAAGAGAGGGACAAGGGGCCGCACAGCGATGACGAGGAGGAGCCACGGCCGCCGAACACGGGAGGACAGAAGAGGTTCCCCCCACAAGTGAGGACAGTGAACATGATATACGCAACCGACATCCCCAAAAGGGAACGGAAGCATGCACTAAGGGACGTATATGCGATGGAGCCCGTCGCCCCAAAGTTCAACCCATGGTCCTCTTGCCCGATCACCTTTGACCGCAGGGACCACCCCACGAGTATGCGTCATGGCGGATCTGCCACATTGGTCCTAGACCAAATCATCGACGGATATCACCTCACTCGAGTCCTCATGGACGGCGGAAGCAGCCTGAACCTGCTTTACCAGGATACAATGCGCAAAATGGGTATAGACCCCTCGAGGATCAAACCCACCAAAATGACCTTTAAAGGCGTCACACCACGTGTAGAGGCCCATTGTACGGGCTCAATCACACTGGAAGTGGTCTTCGGATCCCCGGATAACTTCCGAAGCGAACAACTAATCTTTGATATCGTCCCGTTCTGCAGCGGCTATCACACGCTGCTCGGGCGCACCGCATTCGCACAATTCAATGCAGTGCCACATTACGCATACCTCAAGATCAAGATGCCAGGACCTAGGGGGGTCATCACAGTCAATGGAAACACAGAACGCTCTCTCCGTACGGACGAGCACACGGCGGCCCTCGCAGCAGAAGCACAAGGCAGCCTTTTGAGGCAATCTACCAGTTCGGTGATCAAGCCCCCGGACACCGTCAAGCGCGTCCGGAGTAACCTGCAACAGGATCGCCTAGCACGCAAAGAGGTCACCTAGCAATTTGGCCCCCACCCTAGTCTTATTACAACGGCAAAGTCCATACCGCGCGTGCATAATTACGCATTAAAAATACCATGGGTATGGGCGGGGGCACGATCACGGCGCGTCCCACAATGCGGCTCAACCGCACTAGGGGCTTACTACCTTTATCACTCTCTCTCTTTCAGGATTCTACTCACCGAAGCTCGATTCGGCAAAGGTGGTAGCGGATACACGATACAACACCCAAGGAGGCAAGGAGATATGTCAGACAAATGGAATCCCTGTGGTCTCTAATAATGAGTTAAATACCTATTTTGAGATACTAGTCCACATCATACCCTTGGAAGGGGACATGTCAAATAGTCCTATTTTTTGTTCATCGCACTACTTGTATAAGTATGCTTTAGCGCATTTCTTACATAAACAATGTGTAATGCTAGTCTGTTATTGCATCTTATATTCTTTTATATATATGTTTACCTATTACAATCAGCACCCGTACATTCTGGTACGGCCAATACGCCAGGGGCTTCCGTAGACCCCATAATTCGGCGTGAGAAGTCCGAACACTTTCGAAAGTGCGGCACCCCGAACTTATAGAATTATATGCATCAGCTCTGAATCATGTCTTGGGTCAATAGTTGGGTTTTCCCAGCTCCCATGTTTTGGTACCTTATGTTCCGCTATATCGGCTAAGGTAGCACTGGGAGAACTACTGCGACTGTGCCCCGGGTCGTCCGGCCGAGCACCTCAGTAGAGAAAGCTAAAACTGACTGTCATGATGAGGCGAGAGCTGGTCGCTGTTCGAGAGGTCTCAAGTCCCTAAAGACTTTTTCCGCTTTGGGCGAGGAGCTGGCCTTGTCTGGCTTAGGCGTGTATAGCGCCCCAAATTCGGCCTTCCGAAGACTAGGGGCTTTGCCAAAATTTAAAATTGTAGACTTCTATGGCTAAGTGAGAGCGATAAAGTATTATAGTCTGATTGCCTGGTTCATTGCGCTGAACACCTCCCTCGAAGGACCCAACAATGGGAAAAAGAGTGTTCAGAATTATCCCGAACACCCCAGCACTAGTTGCACGGGGGCAGAAGCCGACGACTAGGAACTCTCAGAATTTATAAACGGCCGCACAGAAGGTAATATTTTATATATAAAAGTGTTGCATAATAAACATGAACTAGTTTTCATAAATACAAGGATCACATGAGCAAGTTCATTCAAAGATTATATCTTTGCTACACTCATCCTCCACGAGACGGGCACCCTACAGGACACCCTCATAGTACATCTCGGGGTGGCGATGCTCCTTGCCCTGTGACTGCCCCTCCTTCACCAGCTTCTCGGTGTCCATCTTCACCCAGTCACCTTTGCGCGGGCAAGAGCCCTGCGTGCACCCTCGATGCAGACGGACTACTTGATGACTTCCAGCCGTGGGCAGGCATCCAAAAGCCGCCTCACCAGGCCGAAGTAGCTGTTGGGAAGGGAGGCACCAGGCCACAGCCAGATTATAAGGCCCCTCATGGCCTGTTCGGCCGCCTTGTGGAGCTCGACCAGTTGCTTTAGCTGGTCGCTCACGGGCATCGGATGTTCGGTCCCAGCATACTAAGACAAGAACAACTTCTCCGTCGAGCTTCCCTCCTCGGCCCGGTAAAACTCCGCGGCATCAGACACACTACGGGGCAGATCTGCGAATGCACCTGGAGAGCTCCGAACTCGGGTAAGTAAAAGGAAATTTTCTTTCGCATGCCTACTTTGCATAATGAATGCCTTACCCGCCGCTATCTTCTTCACCGCCTCTATCTCCTGGAGGGCCTTTTGGGATTCTGCCTTGGCACTTTTTGCGCTTTAGAGCGCATTGGCAAGCTCGGACTCTCGCGTCTTTGAGTCACGCTCCAGGACCTCGTGTTTTTTGATGAGGGCCTGGAGCTCTTGCTACACATCGCCGGCCCTGGCCTCCTGCTTTTCTCGCTCAGCACGCTCCTTGGCCGCTTTGTCTTCAGCCTCGGAGAGCGCCTTCTTGAGGGTCGCCACCTCGGTCGTTGCCCCTGGCAAAAATTTATGATGATCATATTACTCTGCAACCAACTCCTTCTTTTTGATATTGACAAGGCATTGCTTACCTTTGCTTTCCTCGAGCCGCCTCCTGGTGAGGCTGAGCTCTTCCTTGGACCGCTCAAGGTCCTTCAGAATCTTGGCGACCTCCGCAGCAAAAAGCGGCAATGCCAAGAGGGAAAGCCTGCATATTCACATACACATACTATAATTAGACTCCTGTGGTCATTGTTCGATCCTCTATTCGGCCTCTCTTCGCGAATGCCAAACAGAGCATCATGGTCTACTGTCTATACGGTGACATTTCCCTACAACTTAATTACTTACCTCGAAGCCTGTTAGGAGGCTGGCGCAGGCTATGGTCAATCCGCTCTTGCCGGACTGAACCTTCTCCATCACCGCACTTAGGATAGTGCGGTGCTCTTCAGTGATGGAAGTGCCTTGAAGTGCATCCATCAAGTTGTCCGGGGCCTCTAGCAGGACAGAGGTCACTGGCACGGACGGCTTGCCCCTCTTCTAAGGGGGTCGCCTGGCAGAGCTCGGATCCACTAAAGGCTCCGGCGCGGTGTTCGGCTGGACGCCGAACTCGGAGCCACGGGGGTCTTGCCCCCTCTGCGCCCGGGGTCCGGAAGGTCGCCTTGAGGCGCCTCAAGGCTACCTTCCCCCGGCTCGGTGTCTTTTGAGACAACACCTCGGCGTCGTCCGTAGGGAGAGGGGTGGAGGCGGTCGGAAGTGAATCACTCTTCATATCTGACGAGTCCAAAGAGCCACCCGACGAGGATATGTCGATGTGGGCTTTGGACGGACTGCAAAATCATGTTCGGCGTGATGAGAAGTAGTGCGATTAGATATTATAGGAATTCTTATAGTATCCGGATACTTACGATTTGGCCAGGGGCTTGTCCCTGGGCAACTACTCGTCGTCGCTGTCGGCGACGTTGGTGGAGCAGTCCGGAGGGAGGGTCCTTCCTTTCTTGGACCCTTCGGCCTCCCCTGTTGGGGCGGCCTTCCTTTTCATGTCTCCCCCGGCTGGAGGGGGAGAACCTTCCTCCTCTTCGTCGTCGTGGGAGGAGTGCGCCTCGGAGTGCTCGGACGATGAGTCCGACACAACCTTGCACCGGAGACCCTGTCAGGTCCCCGTGGCCTCTTTCTTGGCCTTCTTTGCCGGCACCTCATAGGGTGCCGGAGTCAGCATCTCCGTCAGGAGAGCGTCCGCTGGGTCTTCGGGCAGAGGAGCTGGGCAGTTGATCTGTTCCGCCGTCGCCACCTAGTCTTGTTAAAGGCAGGGGAGCTTAGATCCCACACATAATTAAACTGGGGAGAATAAATGCCCTATAAAACATAGAAAACTTACCGGTTGCGCATGGCGCTTCGAGCTGAGCCCGCGGTCTTCGGTTAAGGAAGGGGGGACCTCGGCACCCTTGAACAGCACCCTCAGACGTCCTTGTGCGTTGTGTCGAAAAGCTCGCACAGAGTCTGGTGTTGGGCCGGGTCGAACTCCCACAAGTTGAATACCCGTTGTTGACACGGGAGGATCCGGCGGAAGAGTATGACCTGGACCATGTTGACGAGCTTGATTTTCTGGTTCATCATGTTCTTGATGCATGTCTGGAGTCCGGTCAGCTCAACCGAGTTGCCCCAAGACAGGCCCTTCTCTTTCCAGGAGGTGAGCCGCGTGGGGAATCCGGATCAGAACTCGGGGGCCGCCACCCAGTTGGTGTCGTGCGGCTCGGTGATGTAGAACCACCCCGATTGCCACCCCTTTATGGTCTCCACATAGGAGCCTTCGAGCCATGTAACGTTGGGCATTTTGCCCACCATGGCGCCTCCGCACTCCGCTTGCTGGCCACTCGGCTTGACATTGAAGGTCTTCAGCCACAGGCCGAAGTGGGGCTGGATGCGGAGGAAGGCCTCGCACACGACAATAAACGCCGAGATGTTGAGGATGAAGTTCGGGGCCAGATCATGGAAGTCCAGCCCGTAGAAGAACAGGAGCCCGCGGACGAATGGGTGGAGAGGAAATCCCAGTCCGCGGATGAAGTGGGTAAGAAAGACTACCCTCTCGTACGGCTCTGGGGTAGGGACGATCTGCCCCTCGTCGGGCAGCCGGTGCGCGATATCCACGGCCAAGTATCCCCCCGCCCCCCCGCAGCTTCTTGATGTCCTCCTCCGTGACGGAGGACTTCATCCACTTGCCTCCAGCTCCGGACATGGTTGGGGAGGTTTGAGGAGAAAGGCGCAAACTTGGGTGTTGGAGCTCGAGTGCGCAGGAATGGATATGCGAGGATGAAGAAGGCGTAGGTAAGAAAGGTGAAATCCTTATCCCTTTATAAGGGCGGACGAAGCTATGCGCCCCCGCCCGCCTAGTAAACTCGCTCATTCCCAAAGCGCCGTAATTGATGGCACGGTTGGGTTACCCATGCCCGTATTGATGAGAATCCCGTGATAAGGGGACACGATCTCTGCTTTGACAAGACGTGCCAAGGAAACTGCCTCGGGATATGTGCGGTGGCTAGTTGTGAAAAACGGTTCGAATAATGACCGGGCCATGGTATGAGGTCACGCTATAATGCGTCAGCAGATTAGATTGGTGGAAATATTATTCTCTCTACGGTGGTACGTGGAACTTGTTTTGCAGAGCCGGACACTATCCTTGTGTTCAAAAAACCTTCTATGGAGTATTCGGAGGAGGAAACCGCCTTCCAATGCCGAAGACAAACTGCGCACCGGACTTATCGTCATTGAAGCCTGGTTCAGGGGCTACTGTGGGAGTCCTGGATTAGGGGGTATCCGGACAGCCGGACTATATCCTTTGGCCGGACTGTTGGACTATGAAGATACAAGATTGAAGACTTCGTCTCGTGTCCGGATGGGACTCTCTTGGCGTGGAAGGCAAGCTTGGCGATGCGGATATGTAGATCTCCTTCTGTTGTAACCGACTCTGTGTAAGCCTAGCCCCCTCTGGTGTCTATATAAACCGGAGGGTTTAGTCCGTAGGACAACAACAATCATATCATAGGCTAGCTTCTAGGGTTTAGCCTCTCCGATCTCGTGGTAGATCAACTCTTGTACTACTCATATCATCAAGATCAATCAAGCAGGAAGTAGGGTATTACCTCCATCGAGAGGGCCCGAACATGGGCAAACATTGTGTCCCTTGCCTCCTGTTACCATCCACCTTAGACGCACAGTTCGGGACCCCCTACCCGATATCCGCCGGTTTTGACACCGACACACCCCCTCGTAAAAATAGTGAACAAGCCCACGGCTAAAATTAGCGGAAACGTGGGTTGCCCCAACATGCATTACTATTTATATTTTCTACTCCCTCCGTTTCTAAATATAAGCCTTTTTTATTAGCCACACCTAAGACAAGAATTTTTTTATTAGCAGTGAACCCCACATGTCATAGACACAAAAATTGTGGCAAGATTCCCTTAGGAAATCCAAAGTGTGTAACAATTTGAGCAACTCAGGTTAGGCAAGTGTGGCAAGTGTGGGAAAAATAATGTGCCAACATAAGACAAACATAGTCACAATCCAAACAGCCCCGTAATTTTTTGTGACATGCATGAAATTTTGGTTAGTTAAATTTATAGTCAAAATTTGGCAAGGTGCATCAAATCAACACATGCAAGTATCAAAAGGAAAGTCATGGCATTCATGCATGCATTGTACTCCCTCCGTTTCCAAATATAAGTCCTTTTAGAGATTGCAACAAGTGACTACATACGAAGCAGAATATGTCTACATACGAAGTAGTCCATTTGAAATGTGTAAAAGACTTATATTGAGTGTAGTGCTTTGATGTGTCGCGTCAACTCGTACAAGACCGAGAAATTTGATTACTACAACGCCCTCTCCCTCGTGGATTGAGCTCCGGTGCCTTAACTGCACTTGCCTTTGGCTGCATGACAGGAGGGCCAACCACCTGTTGGTCCCACCTGTCATAGACGCAAAGGCAGGAGCAGTAAGTAGAAGCTTTCGCTACACCCTATCCCTCCCGCACGAGGTGGACGGAAATGCAGCAGTGGATTCGATACTGTAGAAGTAGGAGTAACATCATTGTTCGTCTTCTCGAAGAGGCAAAGAGCCAAGCCCAACCCGAACGTGGCAGTTGCGAACGCTCGCGTGGTGCGGTGCCTTGGAGCACGCATATACTAGCTAGGCTCTTGCATGAGACAAAATTGCTATTGTTTAACAATTAAACTCCTTCTTCCATTGGTTGATTTTCATTCTGCATAGGTCCACGCGCATAGCACCGTTTCCTCCTTGGGTCACCAATGTTTATTTGCTAATTAATAGCATTGCTTGCAATGAACTAGCCATTGCAAGTCATTAAAAGCATGCACACCTCTCATCTGTTATTGGTTGATATGTCAAGCAACAAGAAACAAGGGTAGAAGTTAATGCACCGCGCCTAAGTGTTTTGGGACTATTTGGTCTTCGTAAGATGACTTACACACCTAGACGGAGGGAGTAGTATAGCCTCAGAACCGGAAAGGAGTATTTGCCTTTCTTGATATTTCAACAAGTGACTAGACTACACCGCTGCAGATTTCCCTCCTTCCAGTTTATAGGGCTCAAATCTCAAATCTCATGAACCAAGGCATATTGCGATTGGAGGAATGTATCTCGTACTTTACAAAACTACCCTAATTAAACTCATGCATTAATTATGTAGTTCTCTCGTTTTCCTCTCCGTGTTGGTAGCGGTGCACAATATTGAGCACTCCTATATGACTAGCTACTCTATCTACATGCGGGACATTTCAAAGCATCCGGCCCGCGTACATCCACCAAATCACAATGAGCTGCTACAATCGAGACTCACTGTCACCCCGGTGTGGCCT
Source organism: Aegilops bicornis (assembly GCA_021605145.1). Taxonomy (NCBI): domain Eukaryota; kingdom Viridiplantae; phylum Streptophyta; class Magnoliopsida; order Poales; family Poaceae; genus Aegilops; species Aegilops bicornis. The sequence goes on along the minus strand of CM038671.1, from coordinate 70,026,620 downwards.
TCATGACCCATCATATCACAAAACCCACACCTTTACCAGCAAGTGGTAAGGTGGCCTCCAAGTTGGACCGGACGAAGCAACCATCATTTCACCGAACGCCTGCTCAAGCTCCTTTCTTCCCTTTCTTGAAGAAAACCTCACCTGTGCTACTCACTTCTGCCATTTTTCTTCTGTACCAACGAAGGAAAGGTGGGAGAATCAGTTATGCTGCTATATTTTCATTCCAAGAATCTTCTTTTTGTGAAGCACCGACCGATTCTCACATCCTATTCTTTTCCCATTTTCATTGCGATTATGGTTTCCTTTCGATTGCTTTTTGTTTGTCAGTTCATTGATGGATCCTGGAGCACTAGGCAAAGAGTTGTCAGCGGACAACACACTGGAGACAGCGATCTCCAGGAAGTGAGCACCGACCAACGAGTTGACCATGTTGGCGGGCCAACACATGGAGATGAAGAACTCCAAGAAACAAGCACTGGCCAAAGAGGTGACGACGTTGGCGGACGAACTCCTCAAAGAAAGTTGGAAGAACAGCAAGGGCCCCACCATGCCTACCCCATGAACTCTGATGGCCACCTATCACTACTAGAAAAAGCACTACTAATGGCGCACCTAATTTGGCCATTAATGGCGCATCACTGGTGCGCCATTAATAGCACGCCATTAGTAATATTTACTAATGGCGCACCTCCTGGTGCGCCATTAGTATCTGGTATACTAATGGCGCACCACCTGGTGCGCCATTAGTATATGCCAGTGCGCCATTAGCATGCCTCCTGGGGCATGTATACCTGTATTTTGGCATACTAATGGCACACCACCGGATGCGCCATTAGTAATCACAAGATACTAATGGCGCACTACCTGATGCGCCATTAGTATACCTTGTCATACTAATGGCGCGATGTCATGTGATGCGCCATTAGTATGAATATTAGGTTTTTTATTTTTTTATTTTCTGTTTTTGCACAGGTTACAAAATGTATAATTTGACAAAATATAGACAGCACACATCAACAATAGATTCATCAAATACAATAGAAGATTAGTCTTTGAATACAATTCATCATATTACTCTCCGAATACAATTCATCATATTAGTCTCCGAATTGAAAAGACCGAACAAAGATAGAACATTATACGACAAGTCTCGAGACCGTGAGTAGCGAGTTTGTCTTCACATTACAAGTCGATATCGATCATCTAAACTACCATCACATAGAAGAGAGTTGCGGTCATCACGATGAGCATCATCACGATGAAACTCGTCTTCATCCGGTTCCTCCAACGCCCTTCCCTCTCCCGCTAGATAGCGGGCGTATCTAGATTCGGCCTCGGCCCTAGTGGTGTACCCTTTGTAATTGTACCGCTGAATCGGTGAACCTGTCTCCGACACTTCTCCCACCATCGAGACTCCGGAACCTTACCTTTGTACACGACATACGCCGGCATCGCTATGCACTAGCCAAACGAAACGTTAGTACCAATTCACGCACAATACATAAGCAATATATAAGTATGCAAATGTAACGATCGGAAGAGAAAAGCAAGACATTAATAGCATCGATTACATCTAAGTTGAACGACTCTCGAAACCAAGGAGACATACTACAAGTTCATTAAAGTTTAATTACAACATGAGCCAATCGATGTTTCAGAACTAGACAACTCGACTCAAGGGACCGGAGCGTCTATCGTGGGAGTCATGAAAGAACGGGCGTTGTCATCCTGCATTTGTAGCATTGTGTCGATGTCACTGTTGGACGGTTGATTTCTGAGGTAGAACTGCCCCGAGGTACGGCGACATCTTGATGGATGATTTCCGCAAACTCCGATCGTATGCGAAAGAATTCTTGTCGGAGGTCCGCGCCCTGGATTGCCGACACGCCGCAGCCCAATCTTGGAGTTTACTCGGTAGCAGAAGTTGATGATGGTCCCGCACGATCGCCTCGCATGTGATGGATGGCGTAGTAGGCACCCTTCGACCGCCAAGCGGCTGCTTGACGCAGCGTAACGTCAGATTGTGGGAGAACACGTGCTTGCATTTCACGAATAGGCCTGGTGACGGTTCCTCCAGATTTGGCGTAGCCGGGGAGAACATCATCAAGAACCTTCTTGACATTTGTGTAGTCTACGTTCGACTGACGGTCCGGGTCGAAATACGTGGCCATGGAATATTTGGGGCTTAGGAATATGAGCGTGCAACGTGTGTCACTGCAGAAAACACGGAATATTAAAAGAAAAACGATCGAAATGTAAGAATTCATATGTTACGGGCCGGTTGAGGGGCGGACTTACTCGGGAAAGTAAGGCACGAGGAAGTTATCCTTATCTTGGTTTGCCAGAATGACGCCTTCGAGGTAAGAACTCGCGACTTGCCGGTCCCCGCCGCTGCCCAAGATCTTGGCACGCATGTAGAAGGGGTCAACTATCACGATGTCCGGGTCTTGTCGCGAATGATCCGCATCTCCATACTCAAATAAAATAGCCGAACGAAGGTGTAGTGCAGCGGATGAAGGTTCAACATAGCGTGGATGTCATCAAAATGCAGGACGATCAGACGCCCGATGGAGTTATCCACAAAGCCCTTGCCCTCTGGCACCTTGGCCGCGAAAACCGGGTATGCCACATCCTTCTCCCTGAGACGCCGCTTCTCCAAAGAAAGAACACCGTCATGCAGACTCCGTGATAGCACCGGTTGCAGCATTGAGCATATTTGTCGGTAGCATCGCCTACCCGCCACATGCACCGTCCTCGAGATATCCTGCGGTGAAGGTGGCCCGCCCCGAGCACGGATCGTACTTTCGGTGCCGGGCTGGCTCGCACCCTTCTTAGTCTTTCTTTATGCGTGCCTTCTTCTTCTCCGTAATGGGACCAAGTTTTGCTCTGCGACCGCCTTCTTGAGTGTGTTGGGGCTGATAATATTCGCACCTCGCCTATCTCGAGGCTCGGTGAAGTCGGCAGCCGCAGGCGCCTCCGAGAGCTGAACGCCAGACGGCGCTGTTGTAACTTGGCTTCTCCGCTGCACGAGCTAGATCGCACACGCCTTTTGTTGGGTTTGGTTCTTGAGAAGGAGGCCCCATGAAGTCGCCATCGCACTCCATGCTCGGCAAAGTAATCGATCGACGCTGCCAAATGTATCATAGTCGCCGCCGTCGCCGTTACGATCCTCGTGCCATATGCATGTTTGGATCCAGTGGCATAGGGATGTCCGCACCGTTACGGGCGGTCTTGCCATGGGCCGACTTGGCGCCAAGACGACCGGGCGGTGTTGTCTTTGGGGTGGTGTCCCCGCCCCAAACGAATCTGGCTCTTCGCCAAAGCAGGGCCAGCTCAGGCAGCGCTTAAGGGTCATCACGTCATCATCGTCGGCCCCGACGGGTCGATTCGGAGGTAACAAGTCCTCGCAGCCTGGCAGCACCTGAACCAGTTGAACCCTAAACAAGTTGGGTGGCATCTGGGTACCGTGGAACAAGGGGTTGCCTCGTTGAACGATTTTGCCCTTGGCGACATCGACCAACTCGTTGTTCACGAAGTGGAGGAGAGTGCACGGAACGTCGGCGCCCTGCGAAAACATGTAGGGCGTCAGGGATGCCCAGTCAAAGGCAAGGAGATGAAGTCCTCGGCCGAGAGAGGCTGAATTAGTTACCGTGATGATGGCGTCGAGCTCGGCTAATGTAGAGGCACCGCCAACGACGGGCGTGCAGTTGACGGAGGGGCCGCTTGCTGCAGAGGTGCCGGCCGGCATACACCCGGGTGCATTAAGCTCCCGTGCCGGCGTCAGAGACACTAATGCCGCCCGCCGGGAGGCACCAATGGCCCCGCCATCGCATTATGCGAAGTTGCTGGCCGTGAAGCTAGGAATCGGGCGGCCTCGCTGGCCGCCCGCAATCCACGACTCAACCCCGAGATCAAGGTAGGCACAAGGGCGGTGATCGCCGCCCGAGTCGTTGTTCCACTTGCTCTTGGACAATCTCCGAATCCGCGCCACCTGTGCCTTTGAGTTCTTGAACCTCTCGCTACTGGCTTTCCGAGCTGGTCTTTTTCTCCTTCCGCACACCAAAGAGATAGTATGACCCCATTTTGTCGACAAGCCTTTGCCGCCACACGACCAGCCGACGTCGGCTTATCGAGCTTATCCTTGTTCTTCATTACATTCAACCCCTATTTAGAGTGGTGTCCCAAGGGTTGCTCGAGTCGACCCCGCGCCATCGCTTTTCGATCGCTGCGGAAGGAATGTGAACCATTTAGAAATTCGGCTTCATTAATTAGAATGCAACCATATGGAGCTAATTACGGGGTGTATTCCTTACCGTAACAAGCTCAAGCTGACTGGTCTTCAGATCCGTGGTAAGCTCCTTTGTTTTGGGGTCCTTCTTGTACCGGCCCCGACAAAGTTCCTGGTCCGCTTGTCACCGTATGTATCGAAGAGGGGCGGTAGGCCTTGCTCAAGACGGTCCGCCTCCTCCTTGTCCCATATCGGCTCCGCCACTCTGTAATCGGGCCGGGCCGAATGTGTGTTCCCTATGTTCAGCTCCGTGATTTGTTTCCCCACTCACTTGATTGGGAGCTTGATATGCTCGAGCAATTGATCTTGAAGTCGTTGTAGTCATCTTCGATGATCGAAGGATTTTTCTCCTTGATCTTGTGATAACTCTCACCTTTCTCGATCATTCTCTTCACATTGCTTTTCCAAGTAGATGTGGCCTTGCTCATCTTCGTGAGGACAGCATTGTTCACTTTATTCCCTTTGAGGCTTGTGTTTTCAAATTCAGCGGGAACTTGTATCGTTCGTGCAGCTTCGTGAAGAGGAGGTTGCGCAAATTCCCTCGGTCGATGCCTCGGGTTCTCGGTGTTGATCGAGACAAGGTGCTCCGGACAATGCACCCGAGCTGAAGCGAGTACCCCTTGACTATTCGCTCGGGCGCCGTTGGATTCCCGCTGGAGTCCACTTCAAGAACTTCCTCCTTGAGGGTGCGGAGCACGATCGGCGCCCGGTCCTTCCGCTGCCTCTTCGGTTGGCTGCCATCCGCGCGGCGCCGCCATCATCGATGGTGGCATCCTCGGCGGCACCATCGCTGGTGGCATCAGTGTGGTCATCCTCGGCGGCACCATCCGTGGTCTCGTGGATCGGTGGGGAAGGCGGCGGCCTCATACAAGTGAGGTTGTTCCTCCATCTCCGGGACAGCTCCTGTAATGCCTTGCCGCTTCAACCCCCGCCTCATCGCTAGGGCCATGTTTCTCTCTAAATAGAAACCAAGTTTGGTCAAAAAGTTGGTTATTGTCAAGGAACAAGATCTCTAAGTTGACCAAATAACCTAATTCTCGAGGAATGTCGGCAAAAAGTTGGTTATTGTCAAGGAACAATTGAGAGATGTTTGTGATATTGCCTAGGTGTTTTGGGATAGAACCTGTTAGTGTGTTGTTGCTAAGGTCCAAGTCCACGTTCTCGTGGTAACCTAGTTCTTGAGGGGTGTGTCTAGAAAGTTCACTCTTCTTTTTAGAAGACAAGCGTCTAAATGGTATTGCCTTTCCTTAATTTGTACTATTTTTTCATTGTGCTGAATAATCATGTGGGTGAGTGTCTCTGAGTGTGTGAGTGTGTGAATAAAATACTAAACTAATCCAACCACTAAAGCAAATTAATTATTATTTCGGTTGAGAATCGGGCATTTTCTAGGTCAAGAAAATTGGGCATGACCTTTGCTAATTTTCTTGACCTAGGAGTGCCCCATTTCTCAACCGAAACGGAAATTAATCAACGCTTTCAGGAGAAAGGGGTCATTTTAGAAGATCACAAGTAGCAGCAGCATCACTTGACAAAATCACAACTAGCGGCAAGATCACAAGTAGTACAAGAGCCTTTATTTACACAAAAATATCAACGCTTGCAAATGTAAGGTAAGATGCTTAAGTCCAAAGACTCCAGCCTTTATTTATGAATGTACAAAGGAAAGATGCAAAAGATTAAGTGGTACACAATTAAAGCAAGGAAAGAAACATGTAGATCTGATAGAACCAATCCATCGGTTGGCTAAGTTGATGAATTGTTACAAGAGAAACAAAAAAAAGGATTTGACTCCAAACCAATGTCGAACTCTACATCAAACACAACCATCGTAATGTTCGTAACATACCGGTTCAAAAATCACAAAGAGGCTCTAATAACATCGTGCATTGGCACCGTGGTCGGCCCGTTCATCTAAAATCACAAAGAGGCTCACGATAACCTGCCAATACCCTGAATTTTTTCTACAGTTCCATCATAATCAACAAAGAATCTCAGACACACCTATCGTAGGTAGCAAAATCTTAAGATTGGAACAATGTGTGATACAACCAAGCATGAGCTACTAAACCAAACCCAACACCAACACCGGAGGGTTGTTTTCCTGAAAACACAAGGACAATGATCATGGACAACATAGGGTGTATATAACATGCATCACGGTCCTCTTCTAAAGGCACATCACTGCAAGAGACAAAAGTTATGGAGCAAACTTAAGCCAAGGATTGCCAGTAGCGTTGTTATGAGGAGCAAACTTAAGACAATTATCCATTCGAATTCACTCCAACACGAGGCATGGGCTACAGCAGCAACAGTTGTAGTACTAGTTCTACAATAAATCAGATTATCCCCTACGAATTTCAAAGAAGGCACATTCTGGGACTTGAAAACATTAGAGAGGACTGCACTGGCTAGTCAAAGATCCAGCAAGTACACATGGATCCATATACCCAACCAATCCAATTCATCATTGCTAATACAAGACCACTCATGGACTAATTTAAAGATCAGTACCATTAGAAGAGAATTAAGTCGATTTGTTAAGCTACAAAGAGAACCAAAGCGTAGTACAAGATTAGATCAAATTAGTATCCCCTACTTAATTTCAAGAAAGGTACATTTTGGGGCTTGAAAACATCGGTAAGGACTGGTACTTGGTGTCTACAGAATCCAATTGAAAATTCCTCAAGTACATTAAACTCCTACGGTAAAGACAAATATCCATTCGAATCCATTCCAACATGATGCATGATCTACAGCAGAAATAGTTGTACCCCTACAATAAATCAAATTATTCTCTCACAATTTCAACCAGGCACATTACGGGACTTGAAAGCACCAAAAGGACTGCACAAAGTAGTCAAGAACATCCAGCAAGTACCCATCGATCCACACATCCAAGATATCATTGCTAATACAGTACTACTACTAGTAAAGTACTACTGATCCTCGAGTTAACAAGAAAATGAGAGGAGGGGAGGGGAGGAGGGAGGAGGAGGGGAGCTCACGGGGTGGTGGTGCTCCGGCGAGGGTTGTGTGGACGGGCGGCCCCGGGCGGCGGGGTCGGCCGAGGCGGCGCTGGGCGGGTCCGAGGTGGGGCAGCGCGCTGGGCGGGTCGAGGCGGCGGGGGGGCGGCGGGGCAGCGTCGAGGCGGAGTCGGGGCGGCGTCCGGGAGGCCGGGTTGTCGAGGCGGCGCTGGGCGGCGGGGTCGCACGAGGCGGCGGCTGGGCGGCGTCTGGGCGGCGGGGTCGGGCCGAGGCGGCGGCTGGGCAGCGGGTCGTCGAGGCGGGCGCTGGGCGGCGCCCCGGGCGGCGGGTCGGCCGAGGCGGGCGGGCAGCGACGAGGTGGCGGGACGGTGGGCGCCGAGGGAGGCGGGCGAGGGAGAGGGAAGGCGAGGAGAGGGCGAGGGAGGGAGAGGGCGAGGGCGAGGGCGAGGGTCAGGCAGCGGCAAGGGCGGCGGTGGATCAAGAGGGAGAGGAACTGGCGAGGGGAGAGGGAAGGGGATCGGGCGAAGGGGAGAGGGCAGGGGATCGGGCACAAAACTAATGGCGCACCTCACCGTGGTGCGCCATTAGCATGTCCATACTAATGGCGCACCTCACCGTGGTGCGCCATTAGTATTTTTTTATTTCAACTCGAGCCAACAGGTTATGTACTACCAGAACTTATCCACATCAAGCCCACTCTACTAGCTCGACTGGTCAGCAGCCAGTTCTCACACCAGGAGCTCCTGGGTTCGACTCCTAGGCTCCACAAATTTATTTTAGCATTTAAAAAGCTGTTTGATACTTATTTATGTTTAAATATGTTCAAACTTGTTTAAATAATAACAGTAATATTTTTTTATAAGACAGTAGCATTTAAAAAGCTGTTTGCTACTTATTTTTTTATAAGACGGTGCGCGGAGTGCGGGGGGTCGGCGACGGCGATTGAGTAGGGGAATCGAGGGTGCGGGGGTTTGGCGGCGGCGTGGACTGGGGTGCTCAAGGCGTAGGGGACTGGATCTGGCGAGGTGGGATAGCGATCGAGATGGAGGATCGAGATCGAGTGTCCATGAAATTTAAAAATATTCATGATAGTTCAAAAAGTACCCATGAAATACAATCGAGAAATGAAGGCTACGATTTAAATACAATCGATCTTAGCTAGCTATCTGTTCACAATCTTCTTGCCCTTCTTTTTCGCAAATGGAGTTCTTCTGTGGAACGGACGTCCTTTACGTAGGGTGGTCCTACTTCTTCTTATGGTGTATGCTGCTACTTCATCATCGTCATCATGTTCGATCCTCGGGTCGCCGTACTTGTCGAAGTCTTGCTCATTGGCTACTCCATCCATTCCGATGATCTTCCTTTTGCCTCTCCTCACGACAACACGACTAGGCTTTGGCGGGTCGGTAATGAAGAAGCATTGCTCCACTTGGGAAGCCAGTACCCATGGCTCATTTTTCAAGCGGCGACGCTTATGCCATGGGTCTTGGATTTGGCTTCGGTATAACCATGGTGGTGAAATACCGGTCTTCTTTTATGACGTTCTTGGCCCATCGACACGGAACATCGGGCCTTCTCTCCAACAGTAGCTCAGCTCCCAGATCTCCCTCGATCCTTCCGTAGTATCTGTCCTTGTCGTTACCGTGTAGGATTCCATCGTTACCCGGAGTTACGATAACCATCGCTCTTCATGTCCTTGGCCTCGTGTAGAATGTGTAGCCGTTGATATCGTGACGCCTCATAGGTCATCGAGGTTGTGCTCAGCATACTGTGACAAGGCGAATATGAGTTGTTCTTCCGCGGAAGAATCCTCATGTAAAGGGTACGATGAAGCTTATGCTCGAACCAACGCGTGAAACATGAGTTGTGCTCTTTGAGTGTATCTCCGTCCGTCCTCTGTTGGCCTCGGTCATTGTACGTCTTTTTAATAAAGGTTTTGTGCTCTACCACCTAAGGATCGACCACGTCTATGTGTTGTAGCGCGACTAGGTTTGCTCTTTCAAAGTCGGTGAGTCGACCTTCGAAGTCGACATGCATTTCGCGGCGACCCTCACGGTGACCCAATCCAGCGAGCCTGCCGAGGTGCCTGTTGACGGGCAGACCAACGGGGTTCTCGATGCCTAGATAATTCGTGCAGTAGGAGATGCACTCTTCGGTCAGAAAGCCCCTGGCTATACTTCCTTCTGGACGTGACATGTTGCGAACGTATCCTTTGATGACACCATTCATCCTTTCAAACGGCATCATGTTGTGCAGGAACGTCGGCCCGAGTTGGACGATATCCTCCACTATATGGGCCAGCAGATGCACCATAACGTCGAAGAATGCGGGCGGGAAGTACATCTCAAGCTCGCATAGTATCACCACGATCTCTTCCTGTAGCCTTCTGAGTTGCCTCACGCCAATCGACTTCCGAGAGATGACGTCGAAGAAGTTGCATAGGCCAAATAGCATTTCACGGACGTGCGCTGGCGTCCATGATCCCAATGGATTGCAACCGGAAGTATCTGCGTCATCAAGACGTGATGCCGTGAGACTTCATCCCGCTGAACTTCGCTTCGCTAGGTCTAGGTATCCGCTTATCTTCCCCACAGAATCAGAAGGAAGTTTTACTCCTAGGAGGCAGGTGAAAAACTGCTCGATCTCCTCCTCGACTTAGAGTGAAGCACGGGAGGGTAGTCATTTCCGGTCTTGTTGGCCTTTTTGCCTTTGCGACGACTTTCTATGTCCTGCTTCGCCTCATCATCATCATCATCATCATCATATATAGCGTGAAGCTCCTGCCTGATGCCCATTGATTTCAAGTCTGCCCTTGCTTTTGGCCCATCTTTGGTCCTCTCTGGCATGTTGAGCAGGGTACCAAGCAGACTCGCACACGTTCTTCGTGATATGCATGACATCAAGGCTGTGAGGCACACGGTGGATCTTCCAAAGACGGCAAGTCCCGGAAAACAGACCTGCTTTTCCATACCTTCAGCAGCAGCTCTGGCGCCTTTCGCTTCTTTCCGGCTCTGGCGCCTTTTGCTTCTTTCGGCGGTGGGCAGTCTTTCCAATTTTTCAACAGCTTGTCTATTTCTCGCCGCTCCTCGTACTCAGGCGTTGGGTTCGGTTTCACCATCGAACAGATCCTTGCGTTTCCTCCACGGTTCATCGTCACGGCCACCTTCGATGTCCCATGAACACGGTTTTCAAGACCCGGATCTCTATCTAGCTGGCGATACGTTGTGTCATCCATGCACCTTACGCATCCGTAAAATCCGTGGACTACCCGCCATGAGATATCCGTGAATCGAGATAGTCGTGCACCGGCCGTGAGCAGTGTGGCTCTCATAGGGAAATATTCTTTCTCTGCGGCGTCCCCACGTATTGGCTGGCGTTTTCCACAGCGTGTCAAGCTCCTCTTTCAGCAGCCCCAGATACAGATTGATGTCGTTCCTGGTTGTTTCGCCCTTCAATTAGCATACTCATGTGAATTTACTTCCTCTTCATGCACAACCAGGGGGGAAGGTTGTACATCCACACAAACACAGGCCAGGTGCTATGTGTGCTTCTCTGGCTGCCAAACGGATTGACTCCATCGGTGCTCGCGCCCAGCATGATGTTCCTTGGATCGTTCCCAAATTCCGAGTCTTCGAAGTTCAACGCTTGCCACTGGCTCGCATCCTTAGGGTGACTCAGCATCTTGTCTTTTTTATCTCTCTCCGGATCATTTGCGTCATCTTCGCGCTTCTTCTCCTCCCTATCCGGCGTGCAACGCAGGAGCTTTTCTACCTTAGGGTCCGCGAAATAGCGCTGCAGACGAGGAGTGATCGGAAAGTACCACACCACTTTTCGAGGAGCTTTCTTCCTCTTCTTGTATCGAGTGACGCCGCACAACGGACATATGGTAGACTCCGCGTGCTCGTCCCGATAAATGATGCAATTGTTCATGCACACATGGTATTTCACGGCGGTAAATCGAGAGGACACACGATTTTCTTTGCCTCCTCCAAACTGGTCGGGCACTTGTTCCCCTTGGGAAGACGTTCGTGCGTAATGACATGTTCTCGCCGAAGCTACGCGCCGGTCATTTTGTGTTTTACCTTCATCTCGAGCCATGAGCGTTACTTTCAAAGCGGTATCCTCAGGCCTGCATCCTTCATACAATGGAGTAACCGCGTCTAACTCAAGTTGATCCATCTTGGCTTTCTCTCGGGCGGCAGCTCTTGCGTTATCCGTCTCCTTGAGAAGCAGCTCTTGAATATGAGGGTCCTGCACCCAGCCCATCGATGGTCCAGCGTTATGCGCTCCGCCGCATCATCATCTTCATGATCATGCCCGTCCGCCTGCTCCGGCATCTTCCTCATCATCATGTCCTGCATCTTCTACATGATGACTGTATGCAACATCACGGTCGTGATCATCTCACGGGATTCTTCGTCTTCTCGCCGCCCGAGCCGTGGTGGTTGTCTTGCTGCCCTTCCTCATTTCTTGCTCGGCCCGCATGGACGACTTCGTAGTCATCTTCATCACCTTGCCACCGATAGCCATCCATGAAACCACGCAACAGCAGGTGGTCCCGCACCTACCCGGAATCCGGGTCCACAATAAGGCTCTTCAGCTTGCATCTTCGACACGGACATCTTATCTCCGTCTCGTTCTTTTGAAGCATCTCGCCTTCATGGACCTCAAAAACCTATTCACGATGCCTTCGGTCATCCTGCGGACCATGGTCGTCAAGGGTAGAGCAAAACGATATTTTAGAACCAAACAAAAATTTGGCATGACTTTCCTTAAAATAGGACCAAAAGAATGCTTAATGCCAAAATTCTACTTAAACGGAAATGAATCAACATTCCGGCAAAATATTGGCAACTATCGCATTTCAAATACCGGTACACCTCCAAACACAAACACATATGCAACACCACAAACATATGCAACACCACGAACATACATAGATCTAGCTAGGCCGTAAAAAGTGCATGTGCACATTGTTGTAGGGAGAACAACCTAAATATAGCTTCCCCCCTTACTTACCTATTAAAACAAGGTAATTTAACCACTTAATTTGAATGAATCTATGGTGGAAATGAGGTGAAAAAGAGGAGGCACCCGAGACAAGGAGGAGGTGAAGAAAATGAAGTGGGGAGAAAGTGAGTGTGTGGGTAGGAGAGGCTGTCCCAAATATCTTGTTGCTGCCCACTTACTAATGGCGCACCTCTTGCATGGTGCGCCATTAGTAGTTACAACTACTAATGGCGCACTTAAGCAGTGATGCGCCATTAGTATGTTTGGATAGGCGCAGTAGTTCAAAAAATTCTATACTAATGGCGCACCCACTGCCTGGTGCGCCATTATTAGTTACAACTAATAATGGCGCACTTGGGCCGGATGGGCCATTAGTATGTTTGGATAGGCGCACTAGTTCAAAAAAATTCTATACTAATGGCGCACTATCGTTGGTGCGCCATTAGTAGTTACAACTACTAATGGCGCACTTGGGCAGGATGCGCCATTAGTATGTTTGGATAGGCGCACTAGTTCAAAAAAAAATTTCTATACTAATGGCCCACCCACTGCCTGGTGCGCCATTAGTAGTTACAACTACTAATGGCGCACTTGTGCACGATGCGCCATTAGTATGTTTGGACAGGCGCACTAGTAAAAAAAAATTTTTTTGATACTAATGGCGCACCCATTGCAAGGTGCTCCATTAGTAGTTTAAACTCTAATGGCGCATCAGATGGTGGTGCGCCATTAGTATATACTAATGGCGCACCATCTTTCTGGTGCGCCATTAGTGTCAATCCCATCTATAGCCCTTTTTCTAGTAGTGTATGCAAGGCTCAAGGCTGAGTTTGAGGAGACAGTCGCCGTTGAGAAGCAGTATTCCCCTGGCAAGGTGATGGCCCCCATCGAAGACGAGGAGATGGCCCCCGGAGGGATGAGATCCCCCGGGGAGCTGCACAAGGTAAAAAATAATGGCATATTACCATTGTTGTGGTTTTTGATTATTTGCAATGTGCTTGCTAATATGTTAGGGTTGTGCAGGTGCCGGTGGATGCCTTGATGATTCCGATGTCGCGGCCCGTCCTGTTAGCATCGCCCCGGAGATCGATTCTGATGCCGCTGTCCATCCTATGGACATCGCCCCAAAGATCGATTCGGATGTCGCGGTCAGTCCTGTGGACATCGCCCCAGAAATCGATTCGCATGCCGTTGTCCGTGCTGTGTTCATTCCCTGAGAGATTGATGACAAGAAATAGTTGGTCGCGCTAATCCTTCAGGGTACTTTGCATTGCCCTGTGTTTAATTACCAGAACGATGTGTGTTATCAAACCATCTTAGGGCTAGTGCACTGTCTTGTGTGGGCGGTACTTGCTACTTCTGTTTGATAGTGAATCATGCGATGAATCATGCGAACCCTCTTCGAGTTATGGAAACAGATGTATCCTCACCAGCTTTTGATGTAATATATGGCATGCTTAGATGTAAGTTTGAACTATTTATCATATCAGCAGGGCTTGTTTGATGATTCTTGGTGTTAGTAGGCTAGCTACCGTGCGAGCTATAGTACTTGCAAAACACTCACCGAAGAGAAACGTTGGGGCTGTTGAGCTCATGGTACGCTTATACTTATCCCTCGTCGATCGACCAATAGCCCTAGCTCCTAAAATTGTAGGCTTAGCGATTGATCAGACAATAGTCGACACGGATACATTCAGGCCTCATTTGGTTCATAGGGTAGGAAAATTGTAGCAAAAGCACAGAGCACGTGCAACACAAAATCATAGCAAAGGCAGTAGACGTACTCCCTCCGCTCCAAAATAGATGACCTAGGCGGGCTAGTTTGGCCTAGTGGGTTTCAGTGATATGACGTGGTACAAAGGCCGTCCGGTCTTCGTGGTGTGGTAGCAAGATTATGCGGGTACAATAAGTTTTCTTGAAGAAGCGGAATTCAACGAAGTCATGATGGTTCCTTCGTCTCAAAAACTTACAAAGGGGAAAGGTTGGGCCTGCGATACGACCGGGGTAGACCAGGATAATTTTGTGCATGGCAGGTGGACCAAGATGGTCGACGCCCCACATGTCGGGCGAATGAAAGTATTCTTTCCGATATATAGGACGAGCAACGAGCATTCATTGTTTATTTTTGACGAAAGCTATTGTCTCCATCACACGATTTACGGAGGAGTGCGAAACACGGCAGCGCAGTGAACTTGGCATGTGCGCGGGTCCCTCCTTCCTCATGTAATGCCCAGGTTACAACTTTTTCTCACTTCCTCTATATCTATTTCCTCTCAAATGTTTTTACCTTGGTTTTTTTAAGACACAATTGTTTTTATGCCTTTTTTAGAATTATTTTTTATACCCACGAGCATCGCAGAGACGGGCTCTTGCAGAGCCCACTCCTTGACTTTGTCAATGCCTCTCTCTCCTCCACATAAGGAGTACTACTTGCTATGCATGCATGCGGCGGGCAGCTGGCGTCTTGAGGGGCCAGGGCGGTGAGAGCGGGCTCCGGAAGCGGTTCGGACTCCAGCATGGCCCACCTCACATTATCACCATATATTTCTTGGGGTCCGTGCGCGATGGGCGGGCGATCTCTTTTCCCTCCCCCGTTTCTCTCTTCTCGGCCCGGCGCTCCCGAAAGCGATTAGATTTCGGCTATCGACGGTTTATTCAATTACGGTCCCACATGTTAGTGAAATTGCAAGACAACGCGTGTCCCTTCTACTGAGCTGCGTGCGAGCCGGACTGTCGGGGGTGCGACGCGTATGAGTCGTAAGTGTGCCGACTTTTCCTTTAGAACTAGCGAAGCGTAACATTTTCGCGCGATCGATCGATAGAAATCCAGAACAAAATGACGAGGGCGGTGCTTTCCCGCTCGCTAGGCGGGCTAGTTCGAGTGATATGACGTGCTACAGTGCTGTCCACTTGCTCCATTTTTATGGAAGCAAGAGTTTACACTCTTACACGGGAGGAGTGCGAAACACCGCGGATCTGATTTTGATCGAGGGATAACTGTTCCCCGCCAAATAATGCAGGGCTGTTAGCGATTATAGCATGATAGTTAGGGCATCTCCAGCGTTGGCCCACAAATTTACACCGGCATCTGTCTGAGGACAGTGATGGATGCCATCCGATGCTGCCCGCATACCTTTCGACAACTATATGAACTAACCGGACGAAATTCATGCAAACAAAGAAATTTTCAAATTAACCGGAGGAAATTCATTACATTTCGAAAACTTTTCCTACAAACTGGACGAAATTCATTACATATTTCGCACAAACCATACTAAAACCCATCAGAAACCTAATCTAAACGATCGCTGACGCCCGACCACCATGTCCGGCCATGAACCCGAGAAAGCCGACCATTGCCTTTGCCTCCTCCTCATCCGCCTCGATAACCTCCTCCTCCGGAGCACAAGGTTCTGAAGATTTCCGCCTCCAAGTCGCCGTCAAGCGGCTAATTGGCCGCCGATGTTTACCCCACCAAGCTTGGCGTCGACTGAATGGAGTAGCGGTGGCCTTCCTGGGACCAGAGCGGCGGTGACCTACCGTGTACTACTCTTCCTCGCTGCCGGCCGTGCCCGCACACGCGCACCGGCTTCGTGGTCGTGGCGGCAGAGGGCGGTCGGGGGGGGGGGTGCCGGCGATCTCCTTCGTTTGCTCCTGTGACAGTATGTCGAAGAGAGCTTTGGAGTGCGCCCGGAGCGGAGCCGCCAATGTCCCTCGTCTGCTCCTACGATAGTACGTCCAAGAGAGCTTCGGAGCGCTAGGAGGCCATGGTTGGAGTGGTGCCGACAGAAGGAAGGGACCGGAGGAGAATAAGTGTGGGTCTTTGGATATGGCTGGGAGCTGAGGCTCAAGTTAATATAGCGGCCGAATGGTAATGAGCCGCCGTAGACGGATGGACAACTGGCGCCGGAGTAGGTTCATCGGGCGTGAATGCGACGCTTGCTGACTTAACTGCAGATGCGTTGGGTTACTGACATGTGGGCCCAATGGGCATCTGGCCCGCATGTCAGTGACACACCAATTGCACCTGCAGTTAAGTCCGGTGAATGCGGCATTGACATTCTGGAGATACGATGACCGTTTCAGGAGGGAAGCGTGTGCTAGCGATGGAAGGGGTTTTGGTGTGCAGTGGCACTAAGATCGGTCGCTCACGATAGTACATACTCCGTACCATACTACCATAGTACCCTCTCTAGCTAGGCTATTTTATAGATTGTCGTTGTGATGGACGATATACATGAGCAAGGCGGTCCGAGTATGACCGTTGGTGTTGAGCCGTGAATACATGCTCGGCGTTTGCATAGGCCTCCGTCAAACGTCTAAACAGTAATGTCAGGGACCGCGGGGGCGCGCAGGTAATGGGCTCGTCGTTTGCGTTGCGCCATGAGCAGGACTTTGATTTAGAGGGCGATGTGCATGCATTAGCATGCTTTGACAGCGTGAGCGTGAGTGTCTGACGCGGAGTATTTCATTTTCATTTGGCTGACGAGGGTGCGTTGCACCGACGAGTCCGTGGTTTGATTCCCCACATACGCATAATTTTGGTTTTTACAGTATTTCTTTCTCCATTGATAGGTAGGCCCGCCAGAGATAGATAAAGAACACGAAATGATGAGGCGCATGAACTGTTTGACTGGTCAACCAGACAAATACGGAGCTATACGCTGAGCCAGTGACCGTATAATCACCATATCTCGTATACAATGATCAAAGTGACCTATCAAGACAAGTTCGATGACCGCCAATGCATTTTACTCGGTAATAAATGACCAAGATTGAAGGGGAATCCTTATTTCCTTCGTCTTCTATCCTTGAGCTCTTGACAAACCAATGCACTATACGGTTGTCCGGCCACTCCACCTGTAGCTCTCATCAAGCGTTGTTCATGCCACCGGCCAAGACACTAACCGGTAAGGCAGCGATGCCATCCCGCCAAGCACCGAGTTCCTTGCTGGCCACGACCGCACACAAAATGGTAGGGAAGCGATGGCATCATTGTGCCGAAGTTCATCGCCGTCGCGACCTCACAACTATGTGGGAGGAATTTGAAGATGCCAAGGCCGAATGGGCGGTAGAGCAAGAGGCGGCCAAAGCCGCACAGAGGGAGCAAAAAAGTCAGAAAGCACTCAAGAAAAGAGAGGCCTGCCGCCGCAAGAAAGAAAAGTACGCACGCGCTGCTACGGAGAGGTCGGCGGAGATCCAAGCACGATGGGGTGTCGCTGAAAAAGCCGGGTAGGAGAACGACGGCGTCTGGCCAGCATGTGAGAAGTAGTAGTACTAGTAGTTAGTGTGTGTGTCTGTGTCTGAGTACGAGCATGTACTAGTACTACTAGTTACTACTGTAGTTTTTAGAGAAAATTACCAGCACATTAGCCTAGACTAAATGGAAAAATTCCTGTCCTATGCATCAAATGGCATCTCTTTCTCTATAGGAATTGAGATGCATGTCATCTCACTTCCTATGATTTTCATATTCCTATAAAATTCCTATCCTATGAACGAGAGGAGGCCTCTGTTGGAGTAACTATTGTAGCTAGTAGTACTTCTGGTACAGTAGTTTTCTTCAAGAAGCGGAATTCAACGAAGTCATGATGGTTCCTTCGTCCGATCAACTTCAAAGTGGGAAGTGGGCCTGTGATTTGACGGCTCATTAGTCATTATTACTGCGGCGCGACGACCTGGGTGACTCTCCCTTGGAGTTACGTGGTGCATGGCAAGTGGACCAGGATGGTCGACGTCCCACATGTTGGCGAACGGAAGTATTCTTTCCGATATCGAGGAGCAAGGAAACCGCGTGGTATAGTATCACTCCTGATTGGTTCGCAAAAAAATAGTATCACTGCTGATTTATAATTATTTTTTATTTCTGATGAATGCTAGCGTTTCAACTCTTACGACGAAGGGTGCCAAACACGGCACGTGTTGGATGTCCCACACGTCAGCGAAAGGAGTGGGGCATGAACAGCGTGGTAGAGCCCAAACAGAAAAAAACAGCGTGGTAGAGCGTCTCCACTTCTTCCACGGGTCGGAGACCACACGTAGTAGTACTTAGTGGTATGAACAATACAAAGTGCGACCTGGAGAGAAAGACACGTCTAGTTGGAAGGCCTCGGGGCATACACGTAAACAAATATAAAAGTTAATATGTGCCTCCAACTAATATAGTAGTAGTAGAGTACTTAGGCACATACTCCATAACATCACGGTGCATTGCATTGCATGTACAACATTTAGTGGTAGTACGTAGTAATAGACAAATGCCGCCCAAGAGTTCCCTTCTCGACCTACTTTTGGGTTTTTGGTAGAGTGTATGGAGGGTGCATGAGTCCACACTAGTTTAGCACAAATACACTAGAAGCTTGCATGAAGAGAGCATGCATGAAGAGGGGTGTTGAGTTGAGCATGCATGAAGAGGGAACAACTATGCTGAGATGAGAACGCAACCAAACACAGCCTGTATGCCACGCATGTTCATACCATTTGTGCCTTTCTACTTCACTTATTGCGCTACATTACTCAGGTTCAGACGTCCACCTCGGGTACATGTCCGCCTTTGTAGTTCCAAATTCCACGTGTTCTTAATATAGATGGAACGATCCTTGCATAACACGTGCACCTTGATGCTAAATGTCTCGCGTGTTGGCAAAAGGATGAACAAAGCTCATGTAAAAAAATAGAGTGGAAGAACATAGATTCCCGACGACCAAGAAGGGGCAAGGAACCTCGTGGTGGAGCGTCTTCACTCATAATATTTAATATTATTCAGCGATATAAAATCAACCAATCATCTCCACAGTGGACTGGAAGAGTACGAAACACGGCAGCCCAGTGTAGTTACATCATACTAGTACATGGCTAACCCACGCTATCACCATATTTCTTGGCTTCCATGCGCACCTATCTCTAGTAATCTAGCAGCTCAGACGCTTCTCCCTCCTCGTCTCTATCAAAGTGCGGCGGCCTGGCGTTTTTTGCCGCCTATTGAGGTCGGTTAACTCATCACATGTGTTTACATTCCAAGAGCATTCTAAAAAATTCCTTTCACGTTCCGTTTTCAAAAAGAAAAAAATCCTTTCACGTACGAATTTGACTGTATGCTTTGAGCAACATGCATGTCCGATACTGCTCCTGTTTGATACTCTAACTTAGCTATAGGTTAGACTAACTCATGACTAATCCTGAACTAACTGTAGCCAAAGAGGTGTTTGGGTGACAGGGTTAAATTGACAACAAATGCACTTGATGGAGAGAGAAAAGTGATTTTTCAGTGGTCCCAATGAGAACTATCTCCAGTTAGCACCTCTTGGGTGGGATAGTTTTTTTTTGGTGGGTTCGGTGCAACTTGCTCCAATTTAAACCCTCATGCTTGGATACTTTAGGGATATTTGAGCCCCAACTAGATCAAACTAACTCTAACCCATGGGTCCAAACAGGGCTTATGGCCAGTCTCGACGCTGAGCAGTCGCGTGCACCGGGAAGCGACGCTCTCTCGGCCGTCGCGCCACTTCAAAGCCGACGCCAGTGAGAGGTCGCCTCCGCTCTGGCCGGGCATTAATGCGGCACTGACGCTCCAGGGCAACACTGACCGTTTCACACGGGAAGCGTGCGCTGCCAAGAGAGTATAGGTTTTGAACCGTTTCAGGAATAGTACTGGTAGTTTGCAAAACTACTCAATTATTGCACTCAGTTTCCTAAGAAATTGTGGTAAAAAATGTTACTCCACAGCCCGCTTCCCTTCTCCTTCCTCTTCCACCGCCCGCGCATGTCCGCAGGAAGCGACCGGTCAACCCTTATATAGGAGTGCTAGCACAAAAAGATGCATGCATGACCACTAAAATTTTCATATTAAAGCGCCGCTCCGGCGGGAGTATGGCGTATGTTGTTACTTTCGGCCGGGCCATGGCTAAGGGCGACAAAGGACTGTGAGAAGAGGCGGTGGGAGGGGAATGAATGCAGCTACTGTTTGGGTTCGCCTTCCGGCTTAAATAAATGCGCAGCATCACGTGTACCCGCGGACGCACAAATTGTAACATACGTGTCTGCTTAAGTGGGCGTCATGTAACTGGTGTGTGTATGAGAGATTCTGAGAGACAGAGTGCGTGTGTGCGACTCTACTCTATGGACATGTACTCAACCTTTTGCATCGGGATATAAGTATAATTGTATTTACTTTAGCTAGTGATTTACGTGGCCATGTTAATGTGGTTGTGTCAAAAAAATGTCACTTCCTCGCCGTGATTTGCGTTAGATAATTACAAGCAAGATTCTCGTGCATCGCACAGAACATCAATATGCATTTTTTTACAAAACACCTGTTGTGATTGACCCATGCAAGAGTAATCCCATGTGTAAAAACTAATGATATCTCGAGAATTTTATCGGAAAACTGGTATCTCGAGAATGTCATCAAAAAAATGAAAGATGAGAGATAAGGCGAGGAGGAGTGGAGCGTGGTGGTGACTGGTGGTCAGAATGGGCGGAGGCATGGGGGTGGACAGCGCTGGTAGGCGGCAGCGACCACCATGCATGCTAGATTGTTCCAGAGACTTATTCCTTTTTTAATTGCTGAGCAATGAGGTTGTGGGAGATAATGATGTGGAGAGAGGTGTGGGTATCTTTTGTAAAATTATCATAGTTTGCTTTCTGTCAAATCAGGATATAGATCATACGGTCTCAGATTACAAGATGGCACGCACACCATCATCGCCAACTCATTTTTTATAAGGGCAGATGATAAGTTTGCTGACTACTAAAGTAAAGTGGAATTTTTCCATGTTATGCAAGTAAATAAAGGTGATTGTTTATCATACGGGTAAGGTTGGATGAAGGGTGGTAGGAAAAAATGCTCCGCCTAGAGCATGTGTGTGTGAGATGGACTCTTAGTGTATGTGTGGGGTGTGTGTGTGTGTGTGTGAGAGAGAGAGAGATGGAGTCTTAGTTTGTGTGTGAGAGAGAGAGAGATGGAGTCTTAGTGTGTGTGGGGGGGGGTGGGTGGGTGTGCGTGCGTGTGTGCGTGTGTTTGTGTGTGTGTGAGAGAGAGAGAGATGGAGTCTTAGTGTGTGTGTGGGGGGGGTGTGCGTGCGTGCACGCGCGCGCGCGTGTGTGTGTGTGTGTCGCAGGGTCCTCTGTGGCGGATTGTCGGGTGGTAGGTGCGACATATGCAAACGGGTGGCTAATCATAGTGGGAGCCAATAAGACGTCGCCGGTGCCTGGAAACGGGATGAGGCAAAGACATGCACGCCGGCGAATCTTACCCAGCTTCGGGGCTCTCCGTGTAGATAACACCCCTATTGCTGCTTTGCGGGGTCTCTGCATGATCACTAGATGAACAAGTTGCTACAAGAGGCTCCTTGAGCTGTTCGGTGAGAGGATGAAGAAGGGCACGGCTAGCTCTCCTCTTCCCTCTATGTGGTGTCTAAAACTCTAAGAGATCAACCCATTGCATGGGTGCCCTGGGGGGTTTATATAGGCCTACCCCCCAGGGGTACAATGGTAATCCGGCTTGGCGTGGGCCCTAGCCGTCAGTGTCTTCGTCCGCCGGCTTCTCCGCCTGCCGCTGGGGCCTGCCGACTGGTGGGTCCTGCCGGCTGCCGGTTTCCTGGTCGACAAGCTGGCCCCACCGTTAAGGGCCTTGTCGGTGGCTGGTTACTGTTGCCTCAATCCTGATGACGAGGGCTTTGTCGGGGTAAGCATGGATACAGTGCCGCCGCCTTGGCGGCGATCACTGTAGCCTCACTTCATCTTGTCTCCTTAATGAGGCGCTTCCTTCGAGGGAGGGAACAAGCCGGCTATGGGGAGCCGGTCATATCTCAGGCCGACTGGGGGAGGTCGAGCCGCCTTCGGGCATCTCTCTGACCGGAGGGGCCTGCCGCCTGCGGGTAGTACTGACAGCCTGTCGTGGGTGATGTCACGGTCAACATGGCTACTGATTGGCCACGGACGGGTGATGGCTGCCTCAGACGGGCGACCGTAGCCATGCGCGCTCCGGGATGCGGGGGTGGCAGGCTTCACTGTAGCCACGCCCCGTCTCATCGCCGTTATGTGGGTGCAGACTCTGAGGGGGGCAACCTTGGCCGCCTGCGGGGTGGCCGGCTTCTTGGGGTCGGCCTTCTCGTGGCCGGCTACGTGGAGTCGGCTCATTGGAGGCCGGCTCATTGGAGGCCGGCCCTCTTGAGGCCTTCTTCCTGTGAGTCTTGGGGCCGGGCCGCCTCCCGATAGCCGGTCTGAATGACAGCCGGCCGGGGGAAGGCGACCCAGCGTCTTGGATGTTGGATGGCTTGATTGGCTTGTAATTTTTTATGAAGCCCCAGGGGGAGCCGGCTGGGCTACCCGTGGTCATTTACTCCGACACGGATGTAATTTAAGTGTGCATGGCTTCATCATAGAGAGGTGATGTGTATGGCAGAGGCCACCAATGATGGGGTGCGAGAGAGAAAATGCCCATAGAGAGGGAAGAGAAGGTGTGTGCGCGTGAGAGGAGTCGACATCGAGAGAACGTGTTTGTTCGAGAGACACCGAGGAAGACTACTATATATCGATGGTGCATGTAGGCGGGAATTAAACAAAGGGATGGTCTTATTGGTTTCGGGGATATAGGGCAAGTGTGAGAGGCGGGGGGGGGGGGGGGTAGCTAGAAAGAGATTGTTAAGTGTGAGTGTGTGTTTTACCCATCCAGGCGGAAGTTATGTGCACAAAAGAGGAGAACGATTCGATGTGGCGTTAAGATTGAGGGTAATTAACTACGTATGGAGACATAGAGACCTTGAACGTGCATGTGTGAGATGTATACATGTATACGTGGGATGTGTGTGTGCGCGCGCGCATGATCGACATAAAAGGAAGAAGACATAAGTCATAAGATCAACGACATGGGAGAGACGGATCGGTATGACAATATGCTTGGAAGAAGGACCGACAATTGAGCATGTGTTTTTGTCTTTAAGAGATAGTGGCGTGGGCTGGAGCATGCATCTATGGCGAGCAGAGGGAGCGAGGCACAACGATTGTGCAAAAGAGATCAACCTATATATGCATATGTATGGAGAGACATATATAGTGTGGGTGATAGGAAGCAAGACTCCGTGCGAGAAAGAAATATTGATGGAGAAACTACAGATAGATACAGAGATGGAGATGCTAGCTACAGGGACATCCGCTAGTTTGGGTGTTGGAGATGACCGCCGGGTGGTTCAGAGGTTGAAGTTATATATGTGTGTGAGAGGGCACTTGAGTGCATGTAGATAGAAACATATGTAGTGTGCGTGATAGGAATCAAGAGTGAGGGCGAGAAATAAGGTTGATGGAGAAACAGATAAATAGAAATATAAAGATGCTAGCTAGTGTGCGTTAGAGATAGGAGTCGAGTGGATCAGAAGGCTGAGTTATGTGTGTGGGTGTGAGAGAGATAGAGAGAGGGTGCATGTGAGTCACATACAAACAGATATCAGAGAGAAATGAGATCCCGAGAGACGGAGTTTTGTGTCTGTGAGAGAGAAAGATATTTCACAACGAGAGTGATAGCTAGAGAGACATATGAGGGAACGCAAGATATCTCTAGGGAGAGAGAGCGTGTGTGAGCGACATACAAGAGAACAATGGAGAAATATGAGACCCTGGGAGACAGAGTTTGTGTTTGTGTGTGAGAAAGTGATATTTAAGAGGAAGAGTCGTAGGTTCTCATATCTAAGGAGCGAAAGACATCTCTATATGAGGGGTGTGCGAGTGGCACACATGGGAATAGTAGAGAGAAATGAGACCGCGGGAGACAAAGTTTTGTGTTTGTGTGAGAGAAAGAGATTCCACATGGAGAATCATAGTTAGAGACACATAGCAGGGAGCGAGATATACTTAGAGAGAGATGGAGTGATGAAGGTCGAGGGAGAGAGTACCGTCGGCAGGTGTTACGAAGATAAAAGATCATTGTCGACATACAGGTGTAGCACGAGAGATACTTGAGAGACGATGAACAGCGTATAGGTCCGTAGAGATAGTCCTATATAAGCATGAGTGATAGCTATATGAGACGAATATCTGGATTAAAGGGGATTCAAATATTTAAACTGGAGATCACGACATCGATAATATCATAACGCAAATTGGTGTTTCAAACATGCATATTCATTTGAATTTGGCACACGTGTAACTTTATATAGTTTATCAATATTGGTGATCCATAGATTCTTTAATTACAAACAATGCATGGTTTATGTGCAATTAATGTCTAAACGGGATTACACTATATGTTGCGTGTGTGAAACACATTATACATGTTTGAGAAGTAAAAAAACCCCGCATGAAACACACATTAATTGGAGACAGTTAGCGAGGAATGCATACATTGTTTTTCAACATAAAGTGGTTTCAAATATTTGAAAATCCAAATTGATGGATACAACCTTATGAATCTGAGACCATGCCATTTGTAAACCATATTTATGTATAAATGGTGTTGTGCTTTTGAAAGTATATAAAAAATGATGTATATATAATGTAATTCCAATTGAAAGTGGATCTCGCCTGAAAAAAATAGAATACAAACGGGATTCGAATTGAGTTGGCACGGTAAACGAGCACTCTGCAAAATTTGAACGAAGCGGTGAAAGTCGTAGTAACCGCCCGAAACCAAAATCTGTGAGATGGAAATTACTACTGCCTATCCCTGCCATGCAAAGCCTATCTGCTGGATTTCTATAGGTTTCGATAGGGGTAGGTTTGTAATTTCACCCAAACGTGACGTAACCGCCTCTAACCCGGATTTATACACGGTGGGCGCCAAAACACAGTGTGTCCTCGGCTGAATTCGACTCCCTCCCCGATTCATATTCATACACGGTGGGCGCCAAAAACAAACTCTCGTCGGCAAATATTCGGTGTATCCGAGATTACCGTCCTATCCCCAACCGACTAATATTGCTGTGTTGTAGTAGAAATTTGAAACGGGGGCTAAGTTTGTAAATTTCCTCGCATTTGAGACAAGACCGCCCTGAATACATGGTTCCCCCCTTCCTCTCTACCTCCCTTTTCCCCATTCGTACTCTGTGGGCGCCAAAACACCCTCTCCACCCCACCCCCCTCCATCTGCCGCCGTCCGCCACCCCATCCACCGGCGTCCTCCTGCACCATGCCGAGCCGATACCCCGACGCCGTCCCATTACAAGAGATCGACCTCTCTCATCCACGGCTTTGGACCCGGATCCTTGCATCCCGCCCCTCTCGCTTCATCCCCGCCATCGTCCACCTTTGCCGGCACCGGCCCTACGATCGTCTCGCCCACCGCACCACGCCACCACCGCCTACCCTCCTAGATCTGCTTCCACGCTGCCGACAGCCATCGCTATCAAGAAGACCGTCAAATTCTCAGACAAGTGCATACACCGCACTGTGAGGCGGTACTCTTTCAGATTCTGCTCAACTTATTTATCACAGCAAGAAAATAGATCGCCACTACTTTACTCTGATTTCTTGTCTTGGTTATGGTTGCCTTTGTCCGGTTTGCACCTTCAGATCCGCCATGTCACGCTCAACACTATACTCCCAATGCTTATGGTTTTCCCTTTATATTCCACACTAGTTAAATCACAAGAGACTAAATTTCAAAATTGGGTCACGATTTTTCAGAGCTCACGGAGTTCGCGGTGTGAATGAAGGGGCTCGGGTGGTTGTGGGGCCTCGCCGAACGAAGAAAACTCGACGCGGGTGGGGGTTGGGGCGGGGGTGGGGGTTGGGGTGGCGGAGGAACACAAGCGGTGGGGGCCGGTGGTCCGGCCGGTGGCCCGTGCGGTGTTATGTATGGGAAGAATAAGAGACGAGGAAGAAGAAGGGTTAGGAGATGTAGGATCTTCATCCAACCGCCTGAAATGGTCGAGAGACAGCTAGGAGTTGCATTTGGTTCTTAATGTGCTCTGGTTCATCATGTGTGGGCACTGCGCAACCAACATTTTATTATCCAAAATCTTCTTGCTCTTCTTTACCATCTTCCTCTTTCGTTCTTCTTTAATATGTACTCTCTCCGTTCCTAAATACAAGTCTTTGTATAGATTCCACCATGGACTACATATGGAGAAAAATGAGTGAATCTACACTCTAAAATGTATATGGATACATCTATATGTGATCCATAGTGGAAATCTCTACCAAGACTTGTATTTTGGAACGGAGGGAGTATGATAGTAGTACAGTATGTTGCTTGTACTGAAGATGAGCAGGGACATTTGCAGTGTAGAGGTCTATACGGTTGGTTGTGATGGACACTTTGAGCCTGTTTGATTCGTAGGATTTTGTAAACATAGGAATAGGATTTGTAGTGACCTGCCCACTTGAATCCTATAAGAATAGCAAGGAAATGCGGGGAGTTGGGTCGCCTTTGAGAGTTACACTGATATTAACAGTACCGCACCTTCACTTGATTAGAGCTGGTATCCGAAGCCTTTCTAGCCGTACTGGCAATACTAGCACATATATTCCAGCAAGTTCCACTTTGCTGATTTTACTCTGATGCGATGGTTTTCCCATTATATCTACACTATGATCTGTGTAGCTGCTTTGTGTCGCACTAGCAGCAGTCCACTCTTGAAGCTAAACACTGCAATGACTTACAAAATTGGCACCAAGGCATTGAGTGCCATTCTGGATGCAATGAAACTCATATGTTCCCCACCTGTTGACTCTTGTTCAGAATATGATCCTATGACTCTTGTTCAAAATTGCCACATATAGAGAGACAACATGGAATTGCATTTCTTTGGGTGATGTGATTCATCATGAGTGGGCAACCAACATTGTATGCAATGAAGCGGAACCTCAAGAATATGCTTCCTCTTCTGTTCTTTAACATCTTCCTCTTTGTTTATTCTGTATTTAGTACGTACAGTTTGTTCCTTGTCAGGAAGGGGCGCAGGGACATCTGCAGTCAACAGCTGATAGAGCTGGCATGTACGTGATCGATGGGCTTTCAATTACTAGCGGCAATACAACACTGTATTTTCAAGCCAGTTCCACTTTCCCGATTTATATATCGTGGTTATTGTCGGTGTCAAAACCGGCGGATCTCGAGTAGGGGGTCCCGAGCTGTGCGTCAAGGCTGATGGTAACAAGAAGTAAGGGACACAGGTGTTTACCCAGGTTCGGGCCCTCTCGATGGAGGTAAAACCCTACTTCCTGCTTGATTAATATTGATGGTATGGGTAGTACAAGAGTAGATCTACCACGAGATCGTAGAGGCTAAACCCTAAGAGCTAGCCTATGATGGTATGAATGTAATCGTGATCGGCCTTCTAAGGACCAACCTCTCCGGTTTATATAGGCACTAGAGATGGCTAGGGTTTACATGGAGTCGGTTACAAGGAAGGAAATATAATATCCGGATCGCCAAGCTTGCCTTCCACGCCAAGGAAAGTCCAATCCGGACACGGGCCGAAGTCTTGAGTCTTGAATCTTCACGCTTCAATAGTCCGGACGTTGTACATAGTCTGGCCGTATGGATACCCCCTAATCCAGGACTCCCTCAGTTATGGTGTACCCTGTTATGTACACTATGATCTGCCTAGTTGCTGTGTGCTCTTGTTATCATGGTTTGGCAATAAACTCTCTATACAGTGTATTATGAACCTATCATCTGCCAACTATCCTTACTTCTGGAGTCTATTTTTTGTGTACTTGTGCCAGATTATATAAATGCACGCACCATATTACAGCACACATGAGCTCTCTCATCAGAATCCAGTGATAACACACAAGTGTTTACAGGGGCGCCCCTATATTAGAATATCATCTGCATTACAAAGATAATCTCACAACTATTTCTGTTTTCATGGCTCTCAGATATTATACGCAATTACAGTGAATATCAGAATCCGCGCATCAGAAGAATACTGTGGAACACTCCAATGACTTACAAAATTGGCACCAAGGCATTGAGTGCCATTCTTGAGTCTTGAATCTTCACGCTTCAATAGTCCGGATGTTGTACACATTCCGGCCGTCCGGATACCCCCTAATCCAGGACTCCCTCAGTAGCCCCTGAACCAGGCTTCAATGACGATGAGTCCGGTGCGCAGTCCTGTCTTCAGCATTGCAGGGCGGGTTCCTCCTCCGAATACTCCAAGCTAATTGTCGAACACTTAAACAGTGTCCGGATCCACAAGACTATCTTCGTATGCCACCGTAGAGAGAATAATGTTTCACAAATGCAATCTGCTGACAACTTCTTAAGCAACGCGACGTGTCATTACGGTCGGGTCATTACTTGAACCTTCTTTCCACAACCAGCCACAGCGCATATTGTGAGGCCGTTTCCTTGACACGTCTTGTCAAAGCAGAGATCGTGCCCCCTCATTACGGGATTCTCATCAATACGGGCGTGGGTAATCTAACCGTGCCACTAATCGCGGCGAGTGGGAGGCGGACGGGTTCCACCAGGCAAGTGGGGAAGCACAAAAATCTTTTATCGCCCTTATAAGGAGGTCAGGTTCCTTTCTCCTGCTAGCTCATTCCCCTTTGTGCAAGCCCTAGCGCCCAAGCACTCTTCTCCCCCATCGAAGGGAAGTTTTCTGAAGATTTCCGGAGAAGGAGGCAAATGGATGGCCTCGACTCTCCAGGAGAAGGACATCAAGAAGCTCCGGGGAGCCGGGTATCTGGCCCAGAAGATTGGCCACCGTCTTCCCCCGGCGGGACAGGTTGTCCCTACTCTGGAATCTCATGAGAGAGTCGTGTTCCTTCCCCATTTCGTCCGTGGGCTCGGGTTTCCCCGTCACCCGTTCATTTGGGCCGGGGGTCATGTATTACTACGGGATCGATTTTGATGATCTTTCCCCCAACTCCTTCCTCAATATCTCGACGTTCATCGTCGTGTGCGAGGCCTTTCTCCGGATCCCACCTCACTTCGGCCTATGGCTGAAGATTTTCAATGTGAAGCCGAAGGTGGTGAGTGGCGAACACGCCGAGTGCGGCGGCACCATGGTAAGCAAGATGCCCAAGGTTGTCTGGCCGAAAGGAGCTTTCAACGACTCCGTCAAGGAGTGGCAGTAGTAGTGGTTCTATATCACCAAACCACGCGGCAAGAAGTGGGCGGCAGCTCCAGAATTTAGGTCTGGAGCTCCACTGCGACTCACGTCCTGGCCCGAGAAGGGCCCGAACTGGTGCTCGTCTGACGAGCTATTACTGCCTGCATACGCCCGTGGCATGGTCGATAGGGACGTCAAACTCGTTGACGTAGTCGAGGTGATGCTAGTTCGCCTGGTCCTCCCTTGTCAGCGTCGAGCTTCTACCCTGTGGGAGTTCGATCAAGCCGAGCACCAAACCCTTCAGGAGCTTTACGACTCCACCCACAAGGATATCTGGACCAGTTCGGGCCCCACTGAGGACCGTGGGTATCTGTCGGGGGAGATCTGTACCACCGCGGACACCTATGGGACCGGAGCCCCTTTTCAGTTCGGCAGGGGGCGGAGGATGCACAAAGAGCAGATCGAGGCGATCACACGAGAGATTTACCCAGCTTCGGAGCTCTCCGGAGAGATAATACTCCTACTGCTGCTTGTCTGGTTGTATTGTGTTCTTTCTAGGGAGCGTCGGGAGCTACAAAACCTAGCTTGAGAGTCTGTGGCCTCGTACGAGCTGAACCGAACGAGCCTAAAAACCGAACGGGACCGAACCCCCTCTACGTTGCACTTGGGCCTCCTTATATAGGCACAAGGGGTCGCCACAGGTAGCAAGTAGACAGGGGTAAAAATGGAAAAACAGAGGTTGGTACACCGCTTTGTATAGTGTACAGTGGTCTATAGCTAACTCTGACGGCAAGGGACAAGAGCCATAAATGCCCGTCCATGTCGCCTGAAAAGTGCAACAGGGACCGTCAGGTGCGCCTCCGTTTGCCACGATGATGGCCTGTCAGTGCCGCTTATCGCTGCTCCCCGCTGGCTGCACAGCCCGTCGACACGCGTGCCTGGGAAAGCCCCATGGTGACACGTTGGTGGATGAGCTGGAGCGGAGAGGAAGAGAGGTTACCTGCCGCGGCAAGCGCCTTGCCGCGGCAAGGTTCTTGTCGTGCTCGGGAGCTTATCGCTCACCAAGCCGTCCGGGCAAGCTCCTCTTGCCGGGGCCTTGTTTTCTTCATGCCTCGAGTGGCCTTCCCGGCAAGCTCCCCTTGCCGGGGCCTTCTGCGTGCCCAGAGCGGCCTTCCCGGCAAGCTCCTCTTGCCGGGGTCTTGTCTCTTTGACTGAGAACACTTTGTTCTTGAATGGCTCCAAGGGAGCCGCGAAGAGTCATGGTGATCATCTGGCAAACCTTGCCGCGGGGTGCTGCGACTGCCCGTGCACGAGTTCGGGATACTAGGGTACCCCTGCTCTAGTACACCGACAGTATCAATCATCCCATTCTCCCAGCTCGGTAAGTCACAGCCACACTCTGTCTATTCGTGCTTTAATTGGCACATCATGGAGACACCCCAATCGTATTTCATTGCAACCTCAGGGATGGGTGAAGAAGGTGGAGCGGCTACATTGTCCAGCCCCCCTGCCGGAGGAACCGGCCGGACCACTTCTAACGAAGATGTTGGTCCCCGCGCATTACAAGGCGCCAAAGAAGGAGGCCTCCAAGAAGGTCAAGAAGACCCGGGGTGGCCTTCGCCGCCGTGAGGTTTTGGACGCCAGATCCGAAGACTCCAGCGACGATCCTTCGTCCGAGGATGAAGAAGAGGAATCAGAGGAGGACGAGCCTCACTCTGATGGTGGGAGGAAGAGGACGGCCTCCGCATCTCTGGAGGCCGGATCGCCCAAGAGGGGGAAACATTCCCTCCCCGGGGCATCCCCCACGGCTGCCGATAGCAGCCCGGAGTGGGATCCCAGGGCCCAGCCCCTGGAGAAGTCGTAAGTGTACAAAATCCGAACACGCTTACGCGTCAGGGACTGTTTTTGGGTATAGTAGTTTTAATTGTTGCTATATTTTGCACTGTCCGGCGAGGTCTCGCGCCAGCCAGTCCTCATCCGAGGATTCGCTGAGCTCGGACGCCTTGGCGAGCGAGACGCCTCCAGAGGCTCCTTCCCCAAAGTCCCGGCGCGACACCGAGGTGTCGTCTCAACGGGGCTAGGACCAGGGGGGCATATCACTGGGGCCGGACACACGGGAGCGATGGCCCCGGAGTGTGCCGTCAGTGGGGGCGACCTTAGGTTCGGCCCACTGCCGGACAAGGTCCGGGAGACCTCTAAGGCCCCCGGATCGGGCGAGCAGCCACCTTCAATGGTGGGAGGCCTGCCTACTCCGCCGGCAACCTCTGTTCGGGCAGAGCTGCCAGGCGGTCTATCGACGGCGTTAAAGAACGCATCTATCATTGATGAGCATCGGACCCTGATGGGTGCGGTGGTTGAAAAGATTCAGTCCGCTGAGAGCGGGCTGAACGAGTCCTGCCTTGGCCTTATAAAGGCCTTTGAGGTATGTTTCCCAAGAAACCTTTGAGGAATCGTCATTATATGAGTAGTAGCCCCTGATACACTGTCCGACAAAGGAGAGGGAGCCGGGCAGGGGATCAAATCCTGTCTTGTCGTGGGAACTTATGTTAATGACATGTACCTCTTTGTTTGAGTACAGGCGTCTGCGGAGAAGACGACCGCTCATAATGCGGAAGTGTCCGAACTGAAGCGGAGCCTGGAACAGGCCGAGGAAGAACTTGGCCGCGTGAGGAAGCAATTAGAAGATAAACAAGGTATGATAAAACATTGTCTTGTATTAGGCACAAATAAGTAGTTGTGCTTATTGAAAAGTATTTGTGTTGTATGCCCTAGGAGCGAGTGCCGAATATGAGGCATTGAAGAAGTTGTGGATGATGCCAACAAGAAGGCTGCCGCCGAACAGGCACTTCGTGAAAAACACGAGGCCAGGGTTGTCACAGCTGAGCGGGAGCTCCAGGAGGCTGTGAAGAAAAGCGAGGGCTTGGAGCAGAGTGTAATAGAGAAAGAAGCCGAACTCGCCCAAGCGCTCCAAGCTGCGGAAGATGCCCGGGAAGAAGCCCGGGGTGCTGTACGGGACATTCAAGATGCCCGGAAAGTTGCGGCTGGTAAGGTCTTCTGTATTCTTAGCCATTTATTCATGATGATGGGAAGAATTCTAAGCGGCCAGCTGAATTCTTATTTTCAGGGCGTTATGCGGATCTTCCTCGCAACATATCGATGCCACCCAATTCTACTGAACCGAGGAAAAGAAGTCTGCGGAGAGGGATTTCTGGTCGCAGTATTTGGCACCGAACTATCCGGTGCCCTTTATCGATCAGCTGAAGCAGCTGGTCGAACTGCACCAGGCGGCCGAACTAGCCATGAAGGACTTGATTGTCCGGCTGTGGCCGGTGGAGCCAATTCCGAGCAGTTACTTCGGGCTCGTGAAGTGGATTGCGGGTGCTTGTCCTTGGCTTGATGCTATTAAGCGATCGGTCTGCATAGAGGGTGCGCGCATGGCATTCGCCCGTGCAGAAGTGCATTGGGGGAAGCTTGACGTGGAGAAGCTGATGACTGAGGGGCCGCCAGAGAGGGTAAGGAGCATCGCAAGCCCGAACTGTACTATGAAGGTGTACTGAAGGGGGCCCGCCTTGCGGTGGATAAATGTACCAAAGACATTATATTTCCCTGAGGGCATTCGTGCCACTTTTTTGTAATATGGGATTATGGCGTTTATATATTGACTGTTTTGTTTGAACATATGTTCTTCCTGCGTGGTTGTTTAATGTATGTAAATCCTGAGAGTTGGACAGTCGTCGTCTTCTGCCCCCACGTAGAAAGAATACTAGGGTGTTCGGGATATAACTGAACGCTCTTTATCCCATAGTTGGGTCCCTTTGCGGAGGCGTTTCTCACCACGAACCAGGCAATCGGACTATAAGGCTTTATTACTCTCACTTAGCCATAGGAATTCTAGTATGGTCGGCGCAGCCCCTAGTGCTCGGAAGGCCGAACTAGGGGCTCTATTGGCGCCTGATCAGAAGACAGATCCGTCGCACTCAGCATTTATAATGGCGCCAGCGGAATAAATCTTTAGGGATTTTACAACCTCTCGAACACCTGACCAGCTCTCGCTCTATCATGACAGTCAGTTTTCGGCTTTCTCTACTGAGGTGCTCATCCGGCAGATCCGGGACACAATCGCAGTATTTCTCCCTGCGCTACATTACCGATATAATGGAACGTAAGGTACCAAAACAAGGGAGCCGGGCCAACCCAACCAATGACCCAAGACATGATTCGGAGCTGATGCATATAGTGCTATAAGTTCGGCGTGCCGGACGACCGAGAAGGTGGTCGGACTTTATTGCCTCATTATGAAGCCCCTGGCGTAATAGGGCTTAACACGGGGTGTCGATGAAAAGCGACGGCCGGTAAGTGTTATTTAAGTCTACGTATTGTAGCAAAATGATATGTCTATGCATATGAGTACGATGTATGATTGTGAAAAGAGGTGTTTTTTGGCGGAACCTGTGATGGCCGGACTGGAGGGAGTTTGTCAGTGGATCAGAAGTGAATCCGGACTGCCTTCTTTTAGGGGAGGCTCCTTGTGTGTCCTGGCCGATTCCACGTCACCTATCATGTTCTTCGTCAAAGTTAGTTTGTAAGGCAAATACTCGGAGGTAGCCGAGCGTCCGCTTGGGGTTGGTCCGAGGGCTCCTGATCGGGCCCTGGTAAACCCAGCCGTCATACCGGTGGGTAGCGCGGACTCCTCAATTGGTGTCCGGATAGTCGTCTGTTATATCAAAATCTTGATAGGCATGATCGACTCACTACTCCGGTAGCTGTATGATATCCGCCCCGAGGGCGGGGTTCAGCCTTGCCCATAGGTGTGATTACATCACATGGTGTTGGCCTGAGTGATTTACCACGCCAGATCCAGCCAACGTGGTTCGTCCCGCTAACATACGGTAAATTGGGAAGGTGCCGAAGATTTATTATTTGGCGTAGTATTGGTTTGGTGATCCGAAGACAACCGTTTAGAGTGATGGGCCAGAAGAACTTGGCCTTTGCCCCCAGCATCTTTTAAGAGATGTTGTTGGTGATTTCACACCTGCGGGGGTTTTAAGTTTTGTGGAGCCTGTGGTTTGCTATGTCCTTAGGTACTGCAACTGAGTTGATGTGGTTAGCGTGGTCTGGGGAAAGCGTCCGTACTAATATGTTATGGAGGGGGGGGGATATCTTGACCAGAAGTCTCCCTTCATTGTTTCCGGCATGCGGCCAGCCATTTTGCTTTGAGGATCCGGCATTCTCTATTGGTATGCTTTGCCGTCCTTCTAGGAGTACCATGAATTTCGCATGGTTGATCTAGTGTGTGGCTCGGGCCGGATAGGTCTGAGCTCTTCTTTGTCCGTTGACCGGACTGGGAGTTGCTGGAGTTAGCACCAGTTTTCCTGACTGGACGGTTAAGACCGTTGCGCTGGGGCTTAAGTATGCTTCTTCTTGAGTCCTTCACGTTGTTTTGGACCGTAGTGGCGTGTTGACGTCGGGGCATGCGCCTTGAGTTCTCCTGCTTAGGCTAGGGTGGCTGGTTGTGCCTTTTGTCGGGGCGGTCAGGTCCGTATCTTTCAAAGGGCTGTGACCTTGGTCCATCTGTCCACTAGCGAATCTTGGTCAGCCTTGAGTTGTTGTTGCTTCCTTTGCAGGCTTTTTGCCGTGGCCATGAGCTGTCGCTCGAAACAAGCTTGTTCCACTGGATCTTCAGGCACGCCGAATTTGTCATTGCTGAGGCTTGCCTCGTCCCCGGAGGGGGCATATAGTCGTCCCTCTCCAAGTATCCCACAGTGGCTAGGCCGGCCTTATGGAAGGCACGCCAGCTAGGGTTATATTCATCTTCGGCGCCATCTGTATTGTTTTCGACTTCTGGGCCGGTATTCATGTGGCGGGGCTCGGAGCGGTGCCGACGACGCCCATACTTTGCTTTCCCCCTGGGGGATTATCCTCCGCTGCCTCATCGCCATTTGTTACCTTTGGGGTGTCCGCCATCCATATATCATAGGGGTAGGCGGTTGTCCACCGCCCAGTGAGCGGTGGTTCATGTTCTTCTCCTGCATCGTCGTCCATGCCGTCGATGTCTTCGGAGTCGAAGTTTAGTACCTCGGTTAAATCATCAACCGTGGCAATAAAGTGGGTGGTGGGTGGGCAACGAATTTCGTCGTCGCCTGCCTCCCGCTCGAGGCAGACATAGTTCGGCGGAGAGCCTCCTGAGAAAGAGAGAGACTTTAATGAGTCCAGCATGTCGCCAAAGGGCGAGTGCTGGAAGATATCTGCGGCGGTGAACTCCATTATCGGAGCCCATCCTTGCCCGACGGGCAAGGGGGTGTGCGGACTGGAACCAACGTCCGGATACGAATCCGGGGGTTCGGAGTTATAGGCCACCGCAGAGGTGAGACCCATGTTCGGCTCCACCGCCGATGAGTGTGCAACCTGGGGCCGGGGCCCATCCCTCCGTCCTTAGGCAACGCAGTCTGCTCCGGATCTAGCTCCAGGGACAGTACGGGGATGATGCCCTGAGCTTCGTCCGACGGCGGGTCTAAGCCAAGCTCGTCGTGACTGTCCGGTGCTCCTGGCATAGGCCCAAATCCATCAAAGATCAAGTCTCTGCGGATGTCCGCCGTGTAGTTCAGGTTTCCGAACCTGACCTGGTGGCCAGGGGCATAGCTATCGATCTGCTCCAGATGGCCAAGCGAGTTGGCCCGCAGTGCGAAGCCGCCGAACACGAAGATCTGTCCGGGGAGGAAAGTCTCACTCTGGACAGTGTCGTTGATGATGATTGAAGGAGCCATCAAGCCTGACAGCAACGACACAGAGGAACTCTCAATGAAAGAACCAATGTCGATGTCAAAACCGACGGATCTCGGGTAGGGGGTCCCGATCTGTGCGTCAAGGCTGATGGTAACAAGAAGTAAGGGACACAGGTGTTTACCCAGGTTCGGGCCCTCTCGATGGAGGTAAAACCCTACTTCCTGCTTGATTAATATTGATGATATGGGTAGTACAAGAGTAGATCTACCACGAGATCACAGAGGCTAAACCCTAAGAGCTAGCCTATGATGGTATGAATGTAATCGTGATCGGCCTTCTAAGGACCAACCTCTCCGTTTTATATAGGCACCGGAGAGGGCTAGGGTTTACATGGAGTCGGTTACAAGGAAGGAAATATAATATCCGGATCGCCAAGCTTACCTTCCACGCCAAGGAAAGTCCCATCCGGACACGGTCCGAAGTCTAGAGTCTTGAATCTTCACGCTTCAATAGTCCGGACGTTGTACACAGTCTGGCCGTCCGGATACCCCCTAATCCAGGACTCCCTCAGTTATGGTGTACCCCTATTATGTATACTATGATATGCCTAGTTGCTGTGTGCTCTTGTTATCATGGTTTGGCAATAAACTCTCTATACAGTGTATTATGAACCTATCATCTGCCAACTATCCTTACTTCTGGAGCCAATTTTTTTGTGTACTTGTGCCAGATTATATAAATGCACGCACCATATTACAGCACACATGAGCTCTCTCATCAGAATCCAGTGATAGCACACAAGTGTTTACAGGGGCGCCCCTATATTAGAATATCATCTGCATTACAAAGATAATCTCACAACTATTTCTGTTTTCATGGTTCTCAAATATTATACGCAATTACAGTGAATATAATAATCTGCGCATCAGAAGAATACTGTGGAACACTGCAATGACTTACAAAATTGGCACCAAGGCATTGAGTGCCATTCTGGATGCAATGAGACTCATACGCTCCCCACCTGTTGATTCTTGTTCAGAATATCATCCTAATGACTATTCTAACCTCGAGGAGTCAAAGGCAGATGGCTTGTCCTGTTCACCCATCAAGGTGCCCGTTCTAATTTGGCAAGGTTTTATTGATTGCGCGTATCTTGCATATGTTGTCTTGCATTTCTTCTACTTTGTTGCACCGCCATCTGCTTAGTTTACTCATCGTATAACTTGAGATGCCATGCCCATCCATTATCAATACATATTCCATCTGTCATCCTACCATGTTTTTTCACTCAAATGCTGTTCTTGTGCATCAGACATCAAAAAGGAAGACGGTGATTGCCGAACCTGAAGGAGCACCAGCAAAGTCCTTGAAACACGTGGTGGTGCCGTAGAAATCAGACAGCGCCCCACTTATATTGGTTGTACAACCAGTGACACAAAACGTAGGACCGACTCCAGTGGATTGTACCCATACTTCACTGGCCACACCACTAGCCCCACCACACAAGACCTACACTCCAGCAAAAGGTATACCAATTTCATTTGCCATAGCACCAGCCGCACTACGTAAAAATCCCACTTCAAAGAAAAGTACAACAAGTCCACCGTCGAAGACCTATCCCAACTGCAGAGACGGCCAATTCCTGCAGATTGGAACCACATTCCATTTATTCCCAGTTTAAAAGACAATGCTTTCAATGTTGTTAGGGACTACGTGCATATATTCCCATCATGGGAAGATTATAGTGAAGACAAACACCATTTTCACATCTTCCCGTCCAACTTACGTGTAAGTGCTATTATTCATGGTTATTATTTTCCTGTTTTCTGCTGATTGAACACATCAGTGACTTACATTACATTGTTGTAACTAGGCGAGGGTCATTCTGGATAGTCATGACGAGCAAAGCTTTCTTGTGCTTTTCAAGGAAGCATTGCAAAGATGTCGGTGTTACCCGAGGAAATCACGCTTTGATGGCAAGTCTATAAACGAATTTCCGGTGAAGTCTCCTGCTAAAATTAGAAGACATTGAATGGAAAAACCTTGTTATGCACTGGTCTCATTCCTGTGATGAGGTAATCGCCTATGAAATCACATGAAAATTTGAACTTCTACTTTTCCGCATGTGCCTTACGGATCTTTTGCAGGAAATCTGCTCAAGAAGAATTCGGTTTGAAAAGAACGATGTGATATCGCAAATATGTTGCCCGCTGCTTTGCTCTTGTTAGTACTGTTGTCCTGTATCACCGTACTTGCATACATACCGTTCATTATGTGACAGCAGATGCATGATAGCTTGCTTATCAATTGTTCGCTCCAAATTATCTGATCTGTATGAATGGTTACATTAGTGTAGAATATATCCAATGCCAATGAATTTTTTTAGCTCTGCATTGTTCTTGTAAGTACATGCAGTCCTTTATCCGTGTACTTATATTGACAGGTAGTTGTTCATGTACCATCACTCTGCAGCTTATTTTCCTTTACCCTCCATTTTCTACACATCAGATCTATATTTACTCTTACCATAAGGTTGGTACTGAAGAAATTTAGCTGTGCATTTCTCTTGGTTGTGCCTTTTGCCTGTATCGTTGCACATACGTTTATAGCTACTTGGTTATCTAGCGCCACTCTTCATCTTATCTTAAATATTCTCCATTTTTTTGTATATTATCACATATATATTTACTCTTAACAAAATGTATAATAAAGGCAATGCTTATGAAGAAGATTATGTGGTAAACTTCTTGTATTGCCCCCCCCCCCCATCAGCATGGACAAGGGCTTTATAAAGCTTGTGTTCACCAGTAATGTAAGTTTGTCCTTCTCAAGCCTTCAAACTTTGTTGTGTATATTTGGTTAGGCATGACTGCAACACCTGTTTATTTTTGGTGTTTGCATCAAATTGCATGTTTAAAGTTTATTATGTAGTTCATAAACAAAAGTTTGTCCTTCTCAATTTAAGTTTTCAGTTGTACAACCAAGTTCCTTCTTCATACCATGTAAATTAAACTATACAGAGCAACTGATCTTCTTTTGCACTGCATGTATGCTTCTGTTCTTCATCCGTAATCCAGTGGTGTGGTGAACCTACCCACTACAAAGACAATGTCATATTCTGCAATGTCTTAACTATGAACAATGTCATATCATTCTACTATTATTTAAACCGTCTCTTTATTTGCCAATCTGAAATGGGATAAATTGACAACACACTAACCATTGATACTTATGAGTTGATCTGTAATCCAGTGGTGTCATGAAGCTGCCAACTCCTTCACAATGTCATTTCCTGCCATGTCTTGACCTGCACAATACCATATTGTGTTAATGCAATTTTAAAATTTGTCACTTTATTCGTCAGTAAGAAATGTGATGAATTGTCAGCACTGATACTTTTATGTGCAAAACATGTCATCTATCTGCTTGTTTATCTTTCAGAGTGAGCAAGATATAAGTGTTGCACAAGTGATCTTATCATCTTGCTCACTTGCTATGTGCAGCTTCGCCAAAGGGCTAAGCTTTCTTAAACTCTATTGAAGTGCTATCGGTTTTGTATATTATTTTGTCGGCGTGTTTATTTGCCTTTGGTGGCGATCTTTGATGCCCAGTGTATGTAATCTGTTGTCTGCTTGTGCTTTATTATCATAGTGGCGAACTTTGATGCCCAATGGATGTAATATGTAGTAATTTCTTTATTGTATAGTCTAGGTTTTTTCTTATTCACGATGCTGCAGTTATTTTACTGTATATATATCATGTCTTCGCAAAGAACCGCCAAACCGTAAAATTACGGTACATAATTGGGCCATCATGCAATCACGATGTATAATCCGCATCATGGGCCCCGTCAAACTGGCCCACTAGTAGATTCGGCCCTTTAATAGGCCGAGTAACCCCCGGCCCTCTTTTCGCAAGAAAACTCAATGGGCTTTTAGTAGGCTGAGAAGTAGGTTGGGCCTGAAACGTACCGAACAGCTCACGGGCCGGCAGCAGCCTGAAATGGACCCCGGCCCATGATTATGTGAATCAAATCACGGGCTTTTAACAGGCCAAAATTGTCTCGGTCCTTGTTTGGTCCAATCAGATATCGGCTGCGAGCAAGCCGGATGCAAACCGGGACATAGTTAGGCCCAACTATATGACGGGCTTTTAACAGGCCGAAATTAATATAGGGCCGAAGTGTTAAACGGGCCCTTAACAGGCCGAAACTAATATCAGGCCGAATTACTAAATGGGCCTTTAGC
The DNA here is from genome assembly GCA_021605145.1 of Aegilops bicornis. Taxonomy (NCBI): domain Eukaryota; kingdom Viridiplantae; phylum Streptophyta; class Magnoliopsida; order Poales; family Poaceae; genus Aegilops; species Aegilops bicornis. The sequence continues at coordinate 69,986,365 of CM038671.1, read as the reverse complement.
AAGTGGGCCCAAAAGTTCAGCGTCCAGTTGACGGGCCGAACCTGATATGGGCCATAATTGAGCCCAGACCTCTTAAAGGGCCGGACCTGATCTGGGCCGTGATTTGGCCCAGAACGTGGTAGGATTTTAACGGGCCGGATCTCATATGGGCCATTATTAGGCCCAGAACATGGCAGGCCATTAATGGACCGGATCAAATATGGGCCGGCATTTGGCCCAAAACATGGCAGCCAGTTAATGGGCCAGCCTACTAGGGTCCTCAAAATCTTGTGGGCCTACAAAATGGCCGCCCATTAATGTCGGTGAAATCTCGTGGGCCTTTAGCTGGGCCGCCCATTATGATCCGCATAAGAATTTTGTGGGCCTTTACCTGGGCCGGCCCATTATGGCACACAAAAATCTTGTGGGCCTTTACATGGGTCGGCCCATTATGGCCCGCAAAATCTTGTGCGCCTATAGCTGGGCCAGCCCATTATGGTCCGCAAAATCTCGTGAGCCTTTAGCTGGGCCATCCCACTATGGTCCGCACAATCTCGTGGGCCTTTAGTTGGGCCGGCCCATTTAAACTTGATGGGCCGGTCCACATGTCAACATATCATAGGCGTGTCTCGCCCATTGGATGAGTGACACATGTGCCAACGCGGGCCTGACACGTGTCTCCTCCAGCCAATAATGATTTTACACGTGGAAAATCCCCATTGGTCGGGGCTGTTAACGGTTTATCGGATCCAAAACCCGACCCAATAGCTTATAGGCGTTCCGTTACGGTGGATGCCACGTGTTGGTCACCCTTGGCGAAAGCACTTCTGTGACGCGCGATTTATTGTTATGGAAGTGGACACTTCCGTGATGATAATTTTGGTAATGTCATGGAACACTTCTACGACAGCACAGGTATGACTATCTTGATTCTGTCAAAAATCGTCATGGATGTACATGCATGACAAAAAACGCGACCTACTGTGACAAAAATGTATCATCACGAAAGTGTATTTTTTTGTAGTGAGTGCAACCTCTCAACAATGCTAATATAATCGGATCATATAACAATCCCTCAACGTGCAACAAAGAATCACTCCAAAGTTCCTATTTACCAGAGAACATAAGAATAATTGTTTGTAGGGTACGAAACCACCTCAAAGCTATTCTTTCCGTTCGATCTATTCAAGAGTCCGTAATAAAATAACACAAAGCCATTCTTTCCGTTCGATCTATCCTAGAGTTCATACTAAAATAACACCAAAGCAAATTCATATTCATAATACTCAATCCAACACAAAGAACTTCAAAGAGTGCACCAAGATTTCTATCGGAGAAACAAAGACAAGAACGTGCATCAACACCTATGCATAGATTACCCCAATTTCACCTCGGGAATCCGCGAGTTGAGTGCCAAAACATATATCAAGTGAATCAATACAATACCCCATTGTCACCACGAGTATTCAATTGCAAGACATATATCAAGTGTTCTCAAATTCATAAAAGTATTCAATCCGATAACAAGGAAATCTAGGGAAAAACTCAATTTATCACAACAAGATAGAGAGGGGAAAACACCATATGATCCGACTATATTAGCAAAGCCCGCGATACATCAAGATCGTGACATATCAAGAACACGAGAGAGAGAGAGAGAGAGGGAGAGAGAGAGAGAGAGAGAGACTAAACAGATAGTTACTGGTACAAACCCTCAGCCCCGAGGGTGGACTACTCCCTCCTCATCGTGGTCGCCGCAGGGATGATGAAGATGGCCACCAGTGATGATTCCCCCCTCCGGTAGGGTGCCAAAAAAGGTCTAGATTGGTTTTCGGTGGCTACAGAGGCCTGTGGTGGCGGAACTTTTGATCTAGGTTTATTTCTGATGGTTTCTCTATTTAAGGTTTTTTGGGCGTCGGTTTCACGGTAAGATGGTCCTCGAGGTGAGCACAACCCACTGGGGCATGGAAGGCCCACCACGCGCGCCCTGGTGGGTTGTGCCCTCCTCGTGGCTCTTCTGGCCCTCCCACAAAGCTTCGGGGGTCTCTTTTGTTCCAAAAACATCGTCAAAAAGTTTCGTCCAATTCCGAGAACTTTTATTTCTGCACAAAAAACAACACCACGGTAGTTCTGCTGAAAATAGCGTCAGTCCGGGTTAGTTCCATGCAAATCATACTAAAACCATATAAAATTGTTGTAAACATGGCATGAATACTTCATAAATTATAGATACATTGGAGACGTATCAGCGTCCCCAAGCTTAATTCCTACTCGTCCTCGAGTAGGTAAATGATAAAAGAAATAATTTATGAAGTGTGAACGCTAGCAAAGTGCATAAGATTGATCAATGATAATTTCAATCACTTTTCCTAGCATCATAACAACAATTCTTTCTTATAAAACTTCTCATGTTAAAGTAGCAACCAATTCACATGTTAAGGTTCAAACAATGAATTCTCTTGAAACTCAACAACCTATGTTCTCAGTCACCAAGCAATTGTAATTCAACATATTCAACAGAGTTTAAGTAAGAGCTCCACATACTCAACCATCATATAGTCTTCTATGATTTCTAACACTCACCGCATACACATGAGCAAAACGTTTCAACCGGATACATAGAAAGATAGGGGCTTATTGTTTTGCCTCCCAATGTATTCACCTCAAGGGTGATGCCAACAATAACAACTCATGCTACCCATATTCAACTGGACATATGTGCCTAGATCTTTCCTCACCATTTTATGCTTGCCAAATGAGGAAAATGAAAAGGAATAGAGATAAAAACTTTGACTCTTTGCATAAAAGTAAATACTGAAAAGTAAAAGATTGGCCCTTCGCAGAGGGAAGCAGAGGTTGCCATGCGCTTATTTGTTTGTATGCTCAATCCCTTAGTGCAAAAGAATGTCATGTTATATTGCCCCTTATGATAGAAACCTTTATTATGCAGTCCGTCGCTTTTATTACTTTGCCATCACAAGTTCGTACAATGCTCAATTTTTTCTTACACTAAATGATCTAACACTTTTAGAAGCAATTTTTATTGCCTTTTTGCACCAATGACAACTTACTTGAATGATCGTGCTCAATCCTTAGGTAGTTATGGTGGACTCTTAAAGATAAGATTTGGGTTTAAGGGTTTTTGGATGCACAAGTAGTATCTCTACTTGGTGCGGAAGTTTTGGCTAACAAAGATGGGGGGCAAGCACCACATGTTGAAAGATATATGACAATATAACTTCTATGTGAATATGACCAAACATAGATCATTATGTTGTCTTCCTTGTCCAACGTCAAAAAATTTGGCATATAATATTTTGATGGGGGACCACAATCACAATAGATATCCAAGATAGTGTATTTGCATGTGAAAGTTCTCTTCCTTATACTAATTATTCGTGAATCACTTGTATGACCAAAATTGTGATTGTCAAGCCTCAAAAGATTTCACTTTCTAAACCCAATGTGAAGGTACCACTAGGCATGATATTATTTCAACTTCATGACATTCAATTTATTAAACAATTTACTCATAAGATATAAGTGAAGCACAAGAGCAATTCCAAAGAAAAGAGCTTCGTTGACGGGATGTGAATGCCTCTTACTTAGCCTCCCTGGAAACTATTTGAGGACTCTATTTTGTTTAAAAACTTTCATATATAAGTATTCTATTAAAACAGCAAGTAAAACAAAAATAAAATGACATTCTAAGAATAGCACAACTCATGTGAAGAAGCAAAAACTTAGGCTCAACCGATACTAACCGATAATTGTTGAAGAAGAAAGGTGGGATGCCTACTGGGGCATCCCCAAGCTTAGATGCTTGAGACTTCTTGAATATTATCTTGGGATGCATTGGGAATCCCCAAGCTTGAGATTTTGTGTCTCCATAATTCGTTTTATATCACGGTTTCCCTAAATCTTAAAAACTTCATCCACAAAAAACAAAACAAGAACTCATGAGATAAGTTAGTATAAACCAATGCAAAAACTTTATCATTCTCTACTGCAGAAAATCACGAAAATTATTATTCAAAATTTCAAACTAAATCCCTCTGCATATTTAATACTCCTATCCTCAAATAGAATCATTAAACAAGCAAACATATGCAAGCAACGCAAACATAACAGCAATCTGCCAAAACAGTATAGTCTGTAAAGAATGTAAGAGTATCAATAATTATTAAACTCCAAACATTATGAAATTCTACCATACTGTAGAAAATTTATCAGAGCTTATTATGCAAAGAGTTTCAGAATTTTATCACATTCTTACTTTTCTAGGGAATTTTTGCAAAATCGATAAACTTTCTGTTTTCAAACAGCAACATGTAGACTTGTAAAATAAGCATGGCAAAGGCTATATTTGATATTTTTATATTGAAATAAAAGATGCAAAACATTATTCTAAATAACACGAAGCAAATTCTAAAAAAATAAAATGACGCTCCAAGAAAAACACATATCATGTGACGAATGAAAACATAGCTCCAAGTGAGGTTACCGATAATGTTGGAGACGAAAGAGGGGATGCCTTCCGGGGCATCCCAAGCATAGTTGCTTGGATATTCCTTGGATATTAACTTGGGAAGCCTTGGGAATCCCCAATATTTGGGTCTTTTCACTCCTTATTCTCCTCATATCGACATCTCACCCAAAACTTGAAAACTTCAATCACACATAAGTTAACGGAACTTCGTGAGATAGGTTAGTATGATAAAAAGCAAACCATTTCACTTTGGTACTGTCAAAGACAAGATTCATAATTGTTTTCACACAATTCCTACTGTAGCATATCATTTCCACAATTTATATTGAGCTATATAAGCCATGGAAACTAGAAACCAAGCAAACTATGCATTGAAAACAGAATCTGTCAAAAACAGAACAGTCTGTAGTAATCTGTACTCCAACCATACTTCTGCTATTCCAAAAATTCTAAAAAATTAGGAGAACCTTGGTAATTTGTCTATTAATCTTCTGCAAAAGTAATCAACCCAAAATCACTCTTCTGTTAAAAATTAGAATTATTTTCGTGAGCGCAAAGTTTCTGTTTTTCAGCAAGATCAAATCAACTATCACCCAACATGATCCCAAAGGCTTTACTTGGCACTTTATTGAAACAAAAACAATAAAACATGATTACTACAGTAGATTAGTCATGTGAACACACAAAAACAGTAGGTAAAAGTGTTGGGTTGTCTCCCAACAAGCGCTTTTCTTTAATGCCTTTTAGCTAGGCATGATGATTTCAACGATGCTCACATAAAATATAAGAATTGAAACATAGCAAGAGCATCATGAAGAATATGACTAGCACATTTAAGTCTAACCCACTTCCTATGCATAGGGATTTTGTGAGAAAATAATTTATGGGAGCAAGAATCAACTAGCATAGGAAGGCAAAACAAGCATAACTTCAAAATTTTCAACACATAGAGAGGAAACTTGATATTATTGCAGTTCCTGCAAGCATATGTTCCTTCCTCATAATAATTTTTAGTAGCATCATGAATGAATTCAACAATATAACTATCACATAAAGCATTCTTTTCATGACACATAAGCATAGAAATTTTCTCACTTTCCACATAAGCAAATTTGTTCTCATGAATAGTAGTGGGAGTAAACTCAATAAAATAACTATCATGGGATTGAAAATTAAAATCATGATGACAAGTTTCATGGTTATCATTCAATAAAGCATACATGCATCACCATAATCATCATAAATAGGAGGTGTGCAATCATCATAACAAATTTTCTCATCAAAACTTGGGGGACAAAAATATCATCTTCATTAAATATAGCATCCCCAAGCTTATGGCTTTGCATATCATTTGCGTCATGGATATTCAAAGAATTCATACTAACAACATTGCAATCATGTCCATCGTTCAAATATTTTGTGCCAAACATTTTATTGACTTCTTCTAACAATTGAGCACAATTTTCCGAACCATCATTTTCAAGAAAGATATTATAAAGATGATCAATAATATGATGCAACCTCAATTCCATTTTTCATGTAGTTTTCTTTTATAGACCAAACTAGTGATAAACAAGAAACTAAAAGATTCAATTAATATCTAAAGATATACCTTCATGCACTCACCTCCCCGGCAACGGCGCCAGAGAAGAGCCATATGTCTACTACGCAACTTTATTCTTGTAGACTCGTGATGGGCCTCCAAGCGAAGAGTATTGTAGGACAATAGCAATTTCCCCTCAAGTGGATGACCTAAGGTTTATCAATCCATGGGAGGTGTAGGATGAAGATGGTCTCTCTCAAACAACCCTACAACCAAATACAAGAAATCTCTTGTGTCCCCAACACACCCTATACAATGGCAAATTGTATAGGTGCAATAGTTCGGTGAAGAGATGGTGATAAAACTGTAATATGGATGGTAGAAATATTTTTTTATAATCTGAATAAATAAAACAGCAAGGCAGCAAATAGTAAATGGGCACAAAGACGGTATTGCAATGCTTGAAAATGAGGCCTAGGGTCCGTACTTTCACTAGTGCAACCTCTCAACAATGCTAATATAATCGGATCATATAACCATCCCTCAACGTGCAATGAAGAATCACTCCAAAGTTCCTATCTAGAGGAGAACATAAGAATAAATTGTTTTTTTAGGGTATAAGAATAAATTGTTTGTAGGGTACGAAACTACCTCAAAGCTATTTTTTCTATTCGATCTATTCAAGAGTCCGTACTAAAATAACACAAAGCTATTCTTTCCCTTCGATCTATCCTAGAGTTTGTACTAAAATAACACCAAAGCAAATTCATATTCATAATACGCAATCCAACACAAAGAACTTCAAAGAGTGCCCCAAGATTTCTACTGGAGAAACAAAGACAAGAACGTGCATCAACCCCTATGCATAGATTACCCCAATGTCACCTCGGGAATCCACAAGTTGAGTGCCAAAACATATATCAAGTGAATCAATACAATACCCCATTGTCACCACGAGTATTCAATTGCAAGACATACATCAAGTGTTCTCAAATCCATAAAAGTATTCAATCCGATAACAACAAAATCTCAAAGGGAAAAACTCAATTCATCACAACAAGATAGAGAGGTGAAAACACCATATGATCCGACTATATCAACAAAGGCCGTGATACATCAATATCGTGACATCTCAAGAACACAAGAGAGAGAGGGACTAAACACATAGCTACTGGTACAAACCCTCAGCCCCGAGGGTGGACTACACCCTCCTCATCGTGGTGGCCGCCGGGATGATGAATATGGCCACCGATGATGATTCCCCCCCTCCGTGAGGTCTTGGGAAGGGGTCTAGATTGGTTTTTGGTGGCTACAGAGGCATGCGGCGGTGGAACTTATGATCTAGGTTTATTTCTGATGGTTTCTCTATTTATAGGATTTTTGGGCGTCGGTTTCACGATAAGATGGGCCTCGAGGTGAGCAAAACTCACCGGGGCACGGACGGCCCACCAGGGACGCCCTGGTGGGTTGTGCCCTCCTCGTGGCTCTTCTGGCCCTCCCACAAAGCTTTGGGGGTCTCTTTTGTTCCAAAAAAATCGTTAAAAAGTTTCGTCCAATTCCGAGAACTTTTATTTCTGCACAAAAAACAACACCATGGTAGTTCTGCTGAAAACAACGTCAGTCTGGGTTAGTTCCATGCAAATCATACTAAAACCATATAAAATTATTGTAAACATGGCATGAATACTTCATGAATTATAGATACATTGGATACGTATCACACACCAGATCTAATAAAGTACGGTTACGATGTTCGGACACTCCATTACGCTGTGGTGTTCCAGGTAGTGTGAGTTGTGAAACTATTCAACATTGTTTTAAATGAAGGCCAAACTCGTAACTCAAATATTTTCCTCCGCGATCAGATCGTAGAAACTTTATTTTATTGTTACGATGATTCTCCACTTCACTCTGAAATTCTTTGAACTTTTCAAATGTTTCAGACTTGTGTTTCAGTAAGTAGATATACCCATATCTGCTCAAATCGTTTGTGAAGGTCAGAAAATAATGATACCCGCCGCGTGCTTCAACACTCATCGGGCCGCATACATCGATATGTATTATTTCCAGCCCGCTCCATTGTTCCGAAGAACGGATTTTTTAGTCATCTTGCCCATGAGGCATGGTTCACAAGTATCAAATGATTCATAATCAAGTGATTCCATAAGTCCATCTGCAGGGAGTTTCTTCATGTGCTTTACACCAATATGACCTAAACAGCAGTGCTACAAGTATGTTGCACTATCATTATGAACTTTTCATCTTTTGGCATCAATATTACGAATATGTGTATCACTACGATCGAGATTCAATAAACCATTCACATTGGGTGTATAGAAGGTTTTATTCATGTAAATGTAACAACAATTATTCTCTAACTTAAATGAATAAACGTATTGCAATAAACATGATCTAATCATATTCATGCTCAACACAAACACCAAATAACATTTATTTAGGTTCAACACTAATCCCATAGGTAGAGGGAGTGCGATGTTGATCATATCAACCTTGGAATCAATTCCAACACTCATCATCACCTCGCCTCTTAACTAGTCTCTCGCTTCATTTTGCAACTCCTGCTTCAATTACTAATCTTAGCAATCGAACCGTGTCAAATACCCCAGGGTTACTATGAACACTAGTAAACTACACATCAATAACATGTATATCAAATATATCTTTGTTCACTTTGCCATCCTTCTTATCCGCCAAGTATTTGGGGTAGTTCCGCTTCTAGTGACCATTCCCTTTGTAGTAGAACCACCCAGTTTCAGGCTAAGGTCTAGTTTTGGGCTTCTTCATGGGAGTGGCAACTTACTTGCCATTCTTCTTGAAGTTCCCTTTCTTTCCCTTGCCCTTTTTTCTTGAAACTAGTGGTCTTTTTAACCATCAACACTTGACGCTCTTTCTTGATTTTCACCTGCGCTAATTTCAGCATCGCAAAGAGCTCGGAATCATTTTCGTCATCCCTTGCATATTATAGTTCATCATGAAGTTCTAGTAGCTTGGTGATAGTGACTAGAGAACTCTGTCAATCACTATCTTTATCTGGAAGATTAACTCCCACTTGATTCAAGCGATTGTACTACCCAGACATTCTGAGTACATGCTCACTGCCTGAGCCATTCTCCTCCATCTTGTAGGCAAAGTACTTGTCAGAGGTCTCATACCTCTTAACACGGGCATGAGTCTAAAATATCATTTTCAGATCTAGGAAGATCTCATATGCTCCATGGCATTCAAAACATTTTTGAAGTCCCGGTTCTAAGCCGTAAAGCATGGTGCAGTAAACTATCAAGTAGTCATCGTACCGAGCTTGTCAAACATTCATAACGTCTGCATCTGTTCCTGCAATAGGTCTGTCACCTAGCAGTGCATCAAGGACATAATTCTTATGTGCAGCAATGAGGATAATCCTCAAATCACAGAACTAGTCCGCATCATTGCTACTATCATCTTTCAACTTAGTTTTCTCTAGGAACATATCAAAAATAAAACAAGGGAGCTATACGCGAGCTATTGATCTATAACATAGATATGCAAATACTATTAGGACTAACTTCATGATAAATTAAGTTCAATTAATCAAATTACTTAAGAACTCCCACTTAGATTGACATCCCTCAAGTCATCTAAATGATCACGTGATCCATATCAACTAAACCATGTCCGATCATCACGTGAGATGGAGTGGTTTTCAATGGTGAACTTCTCTATGTTGATCATATCTACTATATGATTCACATTCGACCTTTCAGTCTCCAGTGTTCCGAGGCCATGTCTATACATGCTAGGCTCGTCAAGTTTAACCCGAGTATTCCGCATGTGCAAAACTGTCTTGCACCCATTGTATGTGAACGTAGAGCTTATCACACCCGATTATCACGTGGTGTCTCAGCACGACAAACTGTTGCAATGGTGCATACTCAGGGAGAACACTTATACCATGAAATTTTAGTGAGGGATCATCTTATAATGCTACCGCCGTACTAAGGAAAATAAGATGCATAAAAGATAAACATCACATGCAATCAAAATATGTGACATGATATGGCCATCATCATCTTGTGCTTTTGATCTCCATCTCCAAAGCACCGTAATGATCTCCATTGTCACCGGCTTGACACCTTGATCTCCATCGTAGCATCGTGGTCGTCTCGCCAACTATTGCTTCTATAACTATTGCTAACGCATAGTGATAAAGTAAAGCAATTACATGGCGTTTGCATTTCATACAATGAAGTGACAACCTTAAGGCTCCTGCCAGTTGTCGATAACTTTTACAAAACATGATCATCGCATACAATAACGTATATCACATCATGTCTTAACCATATCACATCACAACATGCCCTGCAAAAACAAGTTAGACGTCCTCTACTTTGTTGTTGCAAGTTTTACGTGGCTGCTACGGGCTTCTAGCAATAACCGTTCTTACCTACACATTCAAAACCACAACGGTGATTTGACAAGTTTGCTGTTTTAACTTTCAACAAGGACCGGTCGCAGTAAAATTCGATTCAACTAAAGTTGGAGAAACAGACACCCGCCAGCCACCTTTATGCAAAACTAGTTGCATGTCTATCGGTGGAACCGGTCTCATGAACGTGTTCATGTAAGGTTGGTTCGGGCCGCTTCATCCAACAATACCGCCGAATCAAAATACAACATTGGTGGTAAGCAGTATGACGATCACCACCCACAACTCTTTGTGTTCTACTCGTGCATATCATCTACGCATAGACCTGGCTCGGATGCCACTGTTTGCATGCAATTTCAAAAAAAAATCCTACGCTCACGCAAGATCTATCTAGGAGATGCATAACAAAGAGAGGGGAAGAGTGTGTCCACGTACCCTCGTAGACCGAAAGCGGAAGCGTTTGAAAATGCGGTTGATGTCGTCGAACTTCTTCTCGTTCCGACCAATCAAGCACCGAACGTACGACACCTCCGAGTTCTGCACACGTTCAACTCGATGACATCCCTCGAACTATTGGTCCAACAAAGTGTCGAAGGAGAGTTTCGTCAACACGACGGCGTGGTGACGGTGATGGTGAAGTGATCCGCGCAGGGCTTCACCTAAGCACTACGTGAATATGACTGGAGGCGTAAACTATGGAGGGGGGCGCCGCATACGGCTAACAATAATTTTTTTGTGTGTTCTAGCGGTGCCCCCTTTATATATATATATATATATATATATATATATATATATATATATATATATATATATATATATGTTGGAGGGGAGGAGAGGCAGCGAAGGGGGCGCCCCAAGTAGGAGCAATCCTACTTGGGGTCCTCCCAAGTCGGCCTCCCCCCTTTCCTATTCCTATTCGGAGTAGGAACGGAAGAGGGAGAAGGGGGGATCCTATTCCCTTTGTTCCCTTTCCTCCTTCCCCTTTTCTACTTCAATTTGGATAGCCCATATGGGAGGGGTGCACCAGCCCCTTACACTACAAAAAAAGACACATCCGTGACATTTTGGGCCGAAAGAAATTTTTTTCTGTCCTACTTATGACACTTCTATGATGATAATTGTGACAAAACCCGGTATCATCATAGATGTGGTGGGCCTTACTCGACAAAAAATCATGACAGAAAATGGGCTTTTCGTCCTGGGCGGGCCGGAGACACGGCTGTATGACATTCTTTGGGCCGTCCATGACAGAAAAAACCGTGGTAGAACCGAGGGCGAGGAAAATTTCAAGTAGTTCCTTCTGATGGGGAGGTCGGGGGCCGAGCGATGCGTGTTTCTCTCATACACGTAAGCGCGTGTGTGCAAGGCGTTGGCTCTAACTGAACCCGAGCAAGGCGTTGAGCTCTAACTGAACCCGAGCGATTGCACTCCAGGCTACGCATAACTAAACCCGAGCGATCGATCGATGGCTGTTAACTGAACCCAATCGAGCGATTCCTTCGCTACTACTGCTACTGAAGTTGATCGATGCTGCCTCTGGGATGAACAGTGAGCATTGCGGGGGGTGGGGGGTTTGGATGAACAGTGAGCGGTGGGGGTGGATGCAGGACCCCATGGCGTTGCCTCTGGATGAAAAGGACGACCCCGTGGAGGGCTCGATAAACAGTAGACGGTGAAGGGGTGCCCGTGGAGGGGTGATTGAACAGTAGCCGGTGGAGTAGCGCGCGGTGGAGGCTGGATGAACAGGAGCCCGTGGAGGCTGGAGGAGGTCGATGGTAGCCCGTGGAGGCTGGAGGAGGTCGACGGTGGAGATGAATAGTATCTCGTGGAGTCCCGTTTTGCGGTACGCCACACCCCTCCCGATGAACAAGACCCCCGTTTCGACCGTAGCGCTCCAACACAAGTCCGCTTTCATCCGCTTTTGTGGTACACCATACCTCCCAATCAACAGGACCCCTGCTTCGACCGTAGGAGGTCCGCTTCCTCCATTTTGCGGTACGCTGCACTTCTCCCGGCGAACAGGATCCCGTTTCGAACGTGGTCGGTCGAACACAAGGCCGTTTCCTCCGTTGTGTGGTACGCCAGGCCTCGTTTCCATCGCCTATTCCGTCCAAGCCGGTTGGCTCCCACGCGTTCCGATGCCTCCCGATGAACACGACGCATTCTGTTGCCTCCCCATGAACACGACGCATTCCGTTGCCTCCCCATGAACACGACGATGACGTTGTTTCTCTGTTCCGACCCAGCCATGTACACGAGCCCTTGTCGTACGTATGTGCGAGTAGGCGTTCGAGACCCCGCCCGTATGTACGTATGTGGCCGTATTTTCTTTCTTGCACCCTGGCCGTTGTACGTACGTGTACATGCTATATGCGCGCCTCTACTATGACACGTGCGCGCCTCTACATCCACCAGTATGTACGTACACATTCGCGACCAGAATGACAACGCTACGTACGCTTCGACCAGGTGGGTCCGGACTGTCAGGCACTTCCTTGTGTGCGAAAATGTAGATGGTGGGTCCCAGCAATCAAGGGGGCGAATCGAGTTTTTATTTTTTGCCTGGACGCACTTCCTTGCGTGCGAAGATGTAGCTGGTGGGTCCCAGCAGTCAGGGGGTGAATCGTTTTTTTAGCCGAACGCACTTCCTTGTGTGAGAAGATGTAGCTGGTGGGTCCCAGCAGTCAGGGGGGAAACATTTTTTTCACGAAATACGGTGGCCCGTCCAGTGGGTCCCTGCTGTCAGGTGGAAGTCGTTCCTTGACCACGTTGACCACCCGCGCCGAGAGCACCAAGGCGGTGGACGACGGTGAGGCCTAGGAAGGGGACGACGCGGAGCCGGGGAAGACGCAGCAATGGAAGCCCGGGCGGAGGGGAGTACGAGGGTTCACTGGTTCGGCTGTGGTGTGAGGCTGTCGTCGCCGCAGGGCCTGGCCAGCGGTGGGAATAGTAGGGGGCGGTGAGGCCTCCACGGCAGCATAGCCGGCCACGGGAGGCAGGAGCATGCGGCACGACCGGCGCTGCTTTGGGCGGCTAGAGCAAGAAGACCAGAGGTTGAAGAAGCACTACGGCCGTTGGATGGACATCATACAGTCACTGAAGCTAGAATCGTTTATATTGACTAAGTTGACAAAGCCCTTGGTACGCTCCCACTTAGTAGGCCCATGTGTCAGCCTCAAACGGTGCGCCCGGATGTCGTGGAGAGGAATCATTTTTTGGGCGGCCGAAGCTAAGAATATCCGAGATTGAAGAAGAAGCACGACATCCTTTGGACAGACATCCAACGGCCACTGCTGCTAGAACTGTGTGTTGACTATAATAAGTTGACCAAGCCTTGCATACGCGTCAACTTATTTATTTAGGGGACGCATCAACTTAGTAGGCCCACAAGTGTGTGGCAGAGAACTTATAGCCGATTTGCGATTTGTAAGAATGTACAACCCATTTTTGAATTCTAATGGAATTTACTACAACCCATTTAAAGTTTGTTAAAAGCACAAACCCATTTTCTACCTAGGACAACGATTAATAATTTCAACCAACCGTTGAAGACAGAATTCAATAAAATTTCCTACATTTTGATGGGATCCTACATATTTTTATCCCGAAATTTCTAGTCAGATTAAATATAAATTTGTATTACGTAAAAATCCAACAAAACATTGCACGTGCAACAATGAAAATTTAAGATTTTCAAAATCCATAAATAATATTTTATAAACTAATTTCGTGCTTGGTGAAATTTTTTATAGTTACTGCCCAATTTTTAGTTACATCCCATTTATTATTTTTTAAAGCCCATTTTCCTGTTAAGCCTAATGCATCCCTCCTAGGAAAGATTTGCAGCCCAGCGGGGCGCAGAATAACAAGTTGACCTTGCCTGGGTATTCCTCAAAAAACGTATAGCTGGGCTAGCCATTTTCATCATGAAAAAAATAATATCTGGGCTGGATAGCTAGCCTAGTCTAGACGGGCCACAGCCCACCCAGTTAATACCCTGCTCTCCTCTGACAACAACGAAATCATCGCCAAGAAAAACTCTGCAGTGCTCACGCCTCAAAAACACAAATACTGCTCGAGTTGCTTGGTCCCAGCAGTCGGCCGCACCTTGTGCAATTCTCTCGTTTATATTGACTGCATAGGTTGACAATGGTGTGGGACCGTGATGTCAGGAAACTAGGAGGAAGCAAAAAAAATATAGTTGTACATAATAAGGAGGCACTTGCATACGTACGGCTATGGACCTAGTGGGTCCCTAGTGTCATCCAGTCAAAATAAAGTCATCTCCTGAATCCTCATGTTCATTGACGATGTTAACAATGCTCGGCGCCACGGCAAGCGCAAAAACTCGAAGGGCGACGGAGCCCTACGGATGGTCTGATATAGCGCCTGCTGCTCATTCAGGAAGCCAGGATCATCGGACACCTATGAGCACCTTCGAGAAACTGAGACGGCATGAAACGGTAAGGCCGCGCTTGGGAGCTCTGGTTTATTTCAAACCTGTATTAACATACAAATGTAATTTAATCGTCATCAGAAACAACGCGTAAAATACAGGCGTAATGAAACCGAGGGCCCGAGGTCTGTAAGTAAAACCGGTGGGTTACGCGTGTAATTTGAGAGACCAGTGTATATTTTACGAGCACTGCTATATGGACGACATTACGAGACGATACATGCATGACGTGCTTATCATGCCATCCATGGGCAAGGCTGAAATAGCAGCTACAGGCTGGATTAGCAATCGTCCGAGTGTCGTTCAGTGTTTTTATCGTGTGTGAAGTACTTCCGATATTTTACTAGTCAAAATCGACCAACCAAGCGCTTCACCCGAGACCATCTGCTTTTATTTACAAGCGTCAGTTTTACAAGCGGTTTTGGTTGGAAAACAACGATCCAATCATGGCCTATTATCATGAATTGGTCGGAAGATCATATGGTTTCACGTCTAACCTATCCGACTTGTCGTATAGGGTATGAATGAAACATAAGATGATGAACTTCTTAAGCACGGAAACAAAAGAAGAGGATGATCTTCTTAACAAGAAAATCACTGGCATTAGATCGACATGCAAAACAATACGAAGCATTATTTTCAGGAGGCACGGTGAACAGCTCGTGATGCCGCATGCCACAACATTCCAAGCTCAACTTTGCAATCAAACACAAGGCCTGGCATTACATAGACAAAATTCAGAACAAACTCTTAACACAGGAATATCTCAGCAGAGTAACTATTTACTTCTAAATTAAACACAGGAATAGGAAAAAAGAATTGACGCTACTCATAGCAAGGGTGTCCCACTCAAAAATATCAAATGCATGTCTTCTGGCTAACATCAATGAGCAAATTTTGACAAGGTTTTCCAATTCCAATATATTAAACTAACAACTTCTTGCTAACATCAACGATTAAACTTTGACAAGCTTTTCCAATTCAAAATATGTAATGCCTATGATCGTGGAGTCCTGTTGTAGCTTCTTACTTGTTTGGGCACTTTTTGCCCAGTGCACTCCACGTGTTGTAGAATTGCCAATGCTCTCTGCAGACTAGTCATGTCACCAAAGGTTCAATAATACTGTAAAGCTTCTCGGTCATTCCTTACGTAATGTAGAGCAAACAGTGGATCGCTTCTTTTACGCAAAGTGGAATGACCAACTGGACCCGATAATGCAGCAGTTTGCCTTGGACACATTGGCTCCTTTTGTGCAGTTCAACTAAAATCAAGTCGAATAAAACTGAGCTTTAATTTTGACATCCCTGTAAGCAAAAATAGGTATAATGGAAACAATAACTGAGAAATAACGGTTGATGACTTGTACTCACAGAATAAAAGAATCTACTGATCTACCATATCTTAATGGTAAACAAAGCAGGAGAGTAGCAATTCTCCATCAGTGTGATTCATTCATATTGACTGAGACATTATCTTAACAATGCCTTGTTTCAACATGTATAAAGAACGACAAAGAAGAAAAGTACCATTCCTAAAACAATGCAACTGATTCATTTTAACAAAGAAATTATCTTAAGAACACCTTGGTTAAACATGCAGAAAGAACTACAAAGCAGGATAGTACCATTCCTAACAAGTGTTGCAGTTTTGAACTAAGATTCAGTAGTTAATTAATTCTGAGAGTGGCGTTGCTTAATTTTACCAGCGGCATTAGATTAACGAAAAGCATAAACAGTTCTAGGGGAGAGTGGGCGCAACAACAATATGTGCTTCCATCTACTTATAAAGGGGGTGATGCAGAGTTTGTTGTAACAAAGCAACAAGCATCATGTCTGGGTTGGTCCCATTTTTGTTCACTACTTAATGGGAAAAGACAGCAATACAATAGCTTCAATTAAACATTTATTTAAAATAGTACCAATACAAGTAGCACAACATCTCAAAGTACACTGCACAATCATGTGGAAGAAGGCCTATACTAACCTTTCATGAGAACACCAGGATAAAATACGAATCTGCCAACATGAATAGGAAATCCAATCTCGTTTTGTGCAGTTGCACTGAAATCAAGCAAAGTGTTTCGCGTAGCGAAGCAAAATGTTGCAATAGCAACAAGTTGAATAGATATCCCTGTTTAAATAGAGGCAAAAAAGGAATCAATTACTGGCTAATAAAGGAGGATGAAACATGCGGCCACAAAAATGGTAATCCCGCCAATACCTAACAAGTGTTGCAGTTTTGAAATAAGATTCAGTAGTTAATTCTGAGAGTGGCATTGCTTAATTTTACCAGCGGCAATAGATTAACAAAAAGCATAAACAGTTCCAGGGGAGAGTGGCAACAACACCATGTGCTTCCATCTACTTATAAAGGGGGTGATGCAGAGTTTGTTGTAACAAAGCAACAAGCATCATGTCTGGGTTGGTACCATTTTTGTTCACTACTTAATGGGAAAATAGAGCAATACAATAGCTTCAATTCAACATTTATTTAAAACAGAACCAATAAAAGTAGCACAACATCTCAAAACACACTGCACGATCATGTGGATGAAGGCAAGTACCAACCTGTCATGACGCTCACAAGATCAACTACGAATCTGCCAACACGAATAGGAAATCCAATCTCGTTTTGTGCAGTTACCTTTGAAAATCAAGCAAAGTGTTTCGAGTAGCGAAGCAAAATGTCGCAATAGCAACAAGTTGAATCGATACCCCTGTTTTAACTGAGGCAAAAAAGGAAACAATTACTTGCCGATAAAGGAGGATGAAACAAACGGTGACAGAAAGAAGCATCTAACTTATCTTGGATGGAAAATAAAGTAGGATAGTAGCATTTCTAAAACGGTTGCATTGATTCATACTAACAGAGACATTCTCTTAAAACAACATTCGTTAAAAATGTAATTTACTTTTAACAGTGGCATTGCTTCAATTTTCCGGCGGCATTCTTAGATTAACAATAGCAAAATAGCTGTATGGGACATGCCATCACCATCTCAAGGCCCACACGTATAAATGGGTGATGCAGTATGTAGCCAAGCAGCATATATGCGTTGGTCCCATATCTGTTCTCTTTGAACCTTTTTCCTATGTGAGGGTAGAAAATCTAGTCCTGCACAAACTACCCGACCCCCAGTTTTTTTCCCTTTTCCACAAAGAGATCGGTTCCTTACAGATGTGTGTACTGGGTTACCCCCTTTTTCCCTTTTTGACCAACAAAGCGGTTGGATAGCAAGTCTATACTACCTTCCGTCCCTCCTTTCCTCATTGAACCACGTCCTAGATTCTTGCTCCAGCCCACCGCACCCTTCTTTCCTCTTTGAACCAAGACCTAGATTTGACTACAGATCGAAAAAGATCCACATGCAGCTAGAGCAACGACGGTTTCAAAGAAACTTATGCCTTAGGGTCATCGGGTTGTGGCAAGGCGTGCGGCGGGAGGACGGATCTGCCCACACTACATACGGCAGCGAGGAAGAAGAGGTCGGTGGCCCTCCCGCACAAGCGCTGGGTGAAAGAGAACAGCACAGCCGGCAATGGATTGCCTCCCTCACTGAAGGCGATAGAGTGAACGCGGCACCTCCTCCCCTTCCCGATGCGACGGGATACGGACGCCTCCTTCACTAGCTGTGAGGGGGGAGAGAGAGACAAGAGGCCAACGCAGTCTTGTTTAGATCTGGTGAAGAGAGGGTGAGAGACTATTAATATAGCAAACCCTAGCAAATGAACGCTAAGCCTCCAGCGTGTATACATATATGTAGTGCGGCGAGAGTGTGGAGAGTGCAAACCCTAGCGAACAAGTGTTGAGGCTCCAGCTTATATATATATATATATATATATATATATATATATATATATATATATATATATATATACTACTGTAGTACAGACTAAGCTCCGGTGCCTTCACTGCACCTGCTTTTGGCTGTATGAAAGGTGAGCCAGACACATTTTGGGCCCACCTATCATAAACCCAAAGGCAGGTGCACTAAGTCAATGAAGCTGCATCCATATAGTACTCTCGTGGAGTGGTTTTCTTATTCTCTCCATAATAATCGTTTTAAATTGTGTAAGTACGAACCGAAACTCTTTATTTAACGTATGGTGAAGAAACTACTACTACTTTCGATGAACTAACGATCCACGCCCACGCGTCCTGGTCGCACTTCCTGTCCTTCACGTGTGGTACACTACCTGAAAGTGCGTTATATCGACTAGAGGGGGGGTGGATAGGCGATTTTTATGAATTCTTCACTGAGGAATTTGCTGGTGAGGAAATTCCTTAGCGAAGAACTACTTGCAGCGGAATAAGTACTCAGAAGTAAGCAGAACAGATTACAAGCATAGTCATCATGATGAAATGAAGACAATCAGAGAGTACAGAAAGCGTAATCACAGGATAACACAGGATGAAGACAAACAGACTGAAGAAATTGAACTGAGGAAATTGAGAAAGTCTTGACCAAAGTCTTCAAACACAGATATGAACAAATACTCAACACAAGAATGAGGAAATGAAAGGGTTGAGGAAATAGAACCCGATTAGGTTGGTGAAGACAATGATTTGGTAGACCAGTTCCAACTGCTGTCTCAGTTGTACGTCTGGTTGGAGCGGCTGAGTATTTAAACTCGAGGACACACAGTCCCGGACACCCAGTCACTAAGCACGCAGCTCAGGACACCAAGTCCTCACCGTATTCTCCTTGAACTAAGGTCACACATACCTCGTCCAATCACTCGTGGTAAGTCTTCAGGCGACTTCCAAACCTTCACAGACTTGGTCACTCGGCGATCCACAATTCCTCTTGGATGCTCTAGACCATGACGCCTAACCGTCTGGAAGAAGCACAGTCTTCAAAGGTAACAAGCGTCGGATCCACGCAGGATCAATTTCTTCAGTGATGCTCAATCACTTTGGGTTTGTTGGGGTTTGGTTTTTGGGGTTTTCCTCACTTGATGATTTTCTCTCAAAGTCCTCAGAGGATGGGTTGCTCTCAAATGACAAGTGTCAAGTTCTCTCGAGCAGCCAACCAGCTAGTGGTTGTAGGGGCGGCTATTTATAGCCTAGGGAGCAGCCCGACATGATAAGACATAAATGCCCTTCAATGATATGACCGTTAGGTGGATAAGATATTTTGGGACAGGTGGCGTGCGGCCTGACAAACGGTCGGAAATTTGACTCTCAAATTCCTCGGGGCTATCATGTTCCTCATCGTGTAGGAAATTCAAGACCGGCGAATTCCTAACTCCTCGATCGAACAAATTCCTCAAATGACCGGAAGAGCTTCGTCTTCACATCAAGAAATTGACTGAATCGTATGAGATTTCCAAAAGCTTCACTCGAAGGGATTGGTAGGTGTAGGATTTTGAGTTGAGCATCAAATGGAAATTTTTCCTTAGTATTTCCTCGACCCCCTTTAACGACGGTGTTTCCTATGACTCAAGAAAGAGAAAATGAAACTACGAAAACAAAAGTCTTCACGCTTCATGTTCCTCAAATGAATACCAAGTCTTCAAGGTCACACCAATTTCTTCACTTTCAAAGTCTTGAAAGTCTTCGAATATCAAAGTCTTCAGATGAAGAACTTCATTTTTAGGGGTCGACTTTCTCTGTAAATATCAAACTCCTCATAGACTTATAGACCTGTGTACACTCACAAACGCATTAGTTACTTAACCTATAAGTCTTCAATACACAAAAATCACTAAGGGGCACTAGATGCACTTACAATCTCCCCCTTTTTGGTGATTGATGACAATATGGGTTAAGTTTTCAACGGGGATAAACATATGAATTGTAAATACTGATAATGAGGAATTTGATTGCAAGATATAGAAGAACTCCCCACGAAGATGTGCATAGTGAGGAATTTGCTTTTGAGGCAATGCACACTTGAAGAATTGAATCATGGAGATATCCCCTATATCTTGTAATTCATACACGCATTTGACATATAATATGAAGAATTTGAAATGCATGATGAAATATGGTGCTTGATGAAATTCAGCATGAGGAATCATAGCACATAAAGTATCAGAGCACAAGTAGATTTGCTATGAAGCATAGTGCAAAATCATAATTCATCAAAAGTATCAAAGCACCATAGGGTTTAAGATTACAACTCGATCCAATAAAAGTTTCAGAAGAACGAGAGTTGTAACTTAACAGAAAAACTGTATATAGGCAATAAACTAGACCCGCTTGAAGACTAACTCAAATTTCTCCCCTTTGTCATCGAATGACCAAAAGGATCGAACCGAGGACTAACGCTCTTGAAGAATTTCAAGTTGAAGACGAGCGCCAAACATTGTCGGGGTTGTTTGTAGAAGTAGGACCAGCCGCGGTGTCTTCCAAGTCTTCATTTTCATCAGTGTCGCGACATGAAGAATAGGAGCTGGCCACCAAGGAAGGAACTTTGACCTTCTTGAATTTCTTCGGAGGTGGTGCAGACCAGTCAAATTCTTCCTTGAGTCCCATTGCCGTCAGTTCTTCTTCACTGTAGACATGTGAAAGAACAGCCCAGGTGCGCTTGAAGGTTTCATGAAGGTAGAAGTGGTTTTTCTTCACTGCATTGTGTGTTGAGGTCATGTTGTGAAGAATTGAACCAAATTGACGCTTGACCCACTTATGATTGCGATCAACCTTCTGATGAAGACTGAGGAGTAACTCACGATCAGTTATCACCCTGGGTGCAGTAGCTTGAGGACTTTGCTTGACTGAGGTATTTGCGGCTGAGTCATGTGTGGCAGAGTCATCATTGGTGGAGTAGGATGCTGCTTTTCCCAAAAATCATCATTGATCACTGGTGTGGTGCATCCAATATCCACATCTTCATCTTCAATTTCCTCAGCACCAGCCTGAGGAATTTCATAGTCTGATGAGGGAATAACTGGAGTTGAAGGGATGACATCCACTTCAATTTCTTCATCAAGCTGCTCGACGGGCAAAGCAGACTGATGTTCTTCATCGGATCCGACTGGGATCTCGTATTCTTCTCCAAAAGGAACAACTTCCTTTGATGGTATGGAGGAAATTGGAACAGCATCAATTGGAGTTTCGAATGAGCTGGTCATTGGCTTCATTTTCTTCACGGCGAAGAATCGACGCGGTGATGCTTTCCTTTTCTTCACGGCTCGTTCTGCAGCCTTGGTTTTCTTCACATCAAAAGCAGATGGAAGAATTGGAGTTGGAGTTGGCGCAGAGGAGCTGAGGAATTTGGTTCATTTTCTTCAGAGCAATCGATGCAGTTCCCTGTCTTGAGCAATTTCTTCAGGCGCACCACTAGTGGGTGCCCTGGCAATTTCTTCAGCGGCTGGAATGGGATCATCAGCCCTGGAATCAGCGTTTTCATCAGCAGGCTGAATGTCATCAGCGGTGCTGGCATTTTCTTCAGTAGGCTGGGCCGAGGCAACAGCCTGAGGAATTTCATGTTGTATTGGGACAGCAACATTTGTGAGATTCTTCGTCAGGTTGATGAATCTGTCCTTGGCTCCTTGCCAATCAGCATTGAATGAATCGAAGTTTTTGCTGAGGTTTTGAATTTCAGTCTGGACTTGGGGAAGCTCCTCAGGTGTCATCTTGACAATGTTTTTCTTCAGGAACTTCTCCTTCCTGTATTGAGCCCTTTTGATTTCCCTCGCCTTTTCATACTTCCATTTTTCTTCAGCTATGAAGTGAGTCAACATATGACTTTGACCAGGTGTCAAGTGAAGATCAGGCAGAGGGGTATTGGGATCATTGTGCCAGAGATCAATAAAGTCGAGGACTATCTTCAGGTCTAATAGCAGTGGCACAGATGTACCTTTGGCTCTAGCGGCCCTTGCTTGTCGGTCTCTGATGATTTCTGCGAGTTCTTCATCAGATGCCTCATCATCAGAGGGCACATGGAATGCAACCATTTTCTTCGTCGGGCTAGGCCGAGGACCTCGACCAGCTGTTGCTTTGGTCTTCAAATGAGTCGGACCAGTTGAAGAAATGGGAGCTGGCGAGAACTTGCAGAGATGCTCGAGGCAATTGAAAATCCACAGTCCTTTGACATGTAGCTAGGTGCACAGGAACTGAAGGTTTTGACGAGCTGTTGAGGACTTTGGTGGAGCAGCAGCAGTTTGAGGAATTTGCTTGGAAGGTGTCTTTGAGGAACTTGGGCGTGAGGGCGCAGATGATGAAGCACTTGGCTTATGAGCAGGCTTCTTTTGCATTGATTTCCTCGGTTTGACCGAGACCTCTGTGGCGATAGCATGGCAGAATCCTCATTGAATTTCTTCAACGCCTCCTTTGCTTGCTTTGCCAATTTTGCTTGGCGTTTAGCCCATTCCTCGTGAAAGTCCTCACCTCGTTTGATGCTTGTGGGATCAGCTATTTGGCCAGGTGCCAAAGGAGCTCTTGGGCATGGAGGGTTAAGAGAATTTCTTCATGTACTTAGGAGTTACATATCTATATTCCCTCCATTCCCGTGCCCATCTCCGTTCAATCTTTTGAATACGCACCTTGCGTTGATTTTACTTTCTTCATCTGGTGTGCGATGAGTCGCATATATATCCTCGTGGATTTCAAATGCTGTCATAACCTCTGGTTTCTTTCCTCCCTTCTGCGGCTTCTTACCATCTGCCATTTTCTTGATTGAGGAAATTGAACAATTGAGTTCTCTGAAGAAGTGTGCAGTTTTTCTTCGAGAAACGCTGCAAATGAGTTAAGTTGATGAGAACCTAGTGATTCAGCAGCGGACATTTGTACCTGTGAACAGAGTATAGGTGCGAGGAATTTGGAGAGGTCATATGCGTTCTCAGAAGGTTTTTCAAAAAGAACAAGGTTTGAGGATTTTGACCAGATGAACCTTGAAGAATTCCAATAAGCGTTCTTTGTCTTAGGTTCCAGAGTTGTATAGATCGAAGATCCACACAATTGAGGAATCTTGAAGAAAATCATAGCTTAGAGAAACGAGTCAAGAGATTTGAGGTGTTCATATGTGTGAAGATTTGAGGAATAAACACCTTTGAAGAATTTGAAGAAAATTTGAGAATCAAAGCGAGTAATAAAAGTAACTTTTAATTACCTGAAGTGAAGAACACGACGAACTGAGATGAACAGTTTGGAAGTTCGTCCGTTCAGATCTTCCACGCCCTAACTTGGCTGAGGAAGATAGCTACGGCGACGGCGGAGTGAAGATTTCCGCGGTCGGCGCGAGTACGTCAGCGATGAGGTCAAGGCAGTGAAGCTTTTCCTCACCGGCGACGATGGAGTAGCGGCGGCGCTAAGTTTTGAAGAACTCGAGCGGGAGAGAGAGATCGAGCAGAGTAAAAGAGTGAGGAAGGGGAGAGGGATATTTATAGACGCGGTGAAAAACGGTTCGCCCGAAGATTTAGGACGAACATGCCCCTGACCATTTCCCTTCTCATGACATGTGTCACCCACGTACTGTGTAGTGAAGATCGTGTACGATCGTGGGTGAATAAAGTAATGCATCGTGGGATGCGGAACGGTTTGAGCGGCAAAAACGAAGGTTTGGATAAGATTCGTAAAGTTCCGTTCGCAATTTCTTCAGCTGTCAAGGACACAGTGAAGATTTTGAACGAGTTTCAAAGTAGAACGCACATGAAGAATTTGTGAATGGATTGGGTTGAGTATAGCATAGAGGGGGAAGGGTCCGATCACATTCACTTAGCATAAAAAGCGACTTGAGGAAATAGCCATAAGTGAATGATGTAGAGGACATAAACCCATATATATATATAGCCAATGAAGAATGACGACGGAAATAGTGAAGATTTTGCAAAGTTGAAGAATTTGAAAAACTGAGGAAAAACTCAAATTGAAGATTTCAACTTTGGTGGTGGCGTGACCCACCGTATAAGAATGATGATTTCAGACACCGCATTACAATTGTCGAGGGTTACGAGAATCAATTTCTTCATTAATTTCTTCACACTTAGAGTGTTATTCTTCATTGATTGAAGAAAACGCTTCTTCATGTGTTGCACATCTAAGTCATCAATTTTGCGTAAGTGTTAGGATGTGTGTCCTTTTCAAAGAACATTCAAGATTCTAAGATATTTAGCTCACACCGCAACTTGCTAAATTTCTTCTCATCCAAGGGCTTAGTGAAGATATCAGCTAGCTGTTCTTCAGTCTTCACGTGCTCGATGGAGATGTCGCCCTTCAACACATGATCACGAAGAAAATGATGACGAATTTGAATGTGCTTTGTCTTCGAGTGCTGAACTGGGTTGTGAGCAATCTTGATGGCACTCTCATTGTCACAATAGAGAGGCACATTCTTCACGTTGATGCTGTAGTCCTTGAGGGTTTGCTTCATCCATAGTAATTGAGCACAACACGAGCCAGCAGCAATGTATTCAGCTTCTGCAGTGGATAGTGATATGCAGTTCTGTTTCTTCGAGGACCAAAAGACCAAACATCGTCCAAGGAAATGACAAGTACCAGATGTTGACTTGCGGTCCACACGATCACCAGCATAGTCAGAGTCAGAATATCCAATGAGATCAAAAGTCGAGCCCTTGGGGTACCATAATCCTAGTGTTGGTGTGTGAGCTAGATATCAAAGAATATGCTTCATAGCCTTATGGTGTGATTCCTTCGGTGTAGCTTGAAATCGGGCACACATGCAAACACTAAGCATTATATCTGGCCTAGATGCACATAAGTACAATAAGGAACCAATCATGGAGCGGTATACCTTGTGATCAAGTCAATACCATTTTCATCAGTGCATAGATGGCCATTTGTGGGCATAGGAATTTTGACACCTTTGCAGTCTTGCATGCCGAATTTCTTCAGGACATCTTTGAGGTATTTCTCCTGAGATATGAATATGCCATTGTGTTGTTGATGAATTTGAAGACCTAAGAAGAATTTCAACTCTCCCATCATAGACATTTGGTATTCTTTACTCATCATGTAGGCAAATTCATCACTATAGCGTTGGTCAGTACAGCCAATAATATCATCAACATATATTTGGCACACAAAAAGTTCACCATCATAAGATTTAGTAAAGAGAGTAGGATCGAGTGAACCAGGTGTGAAGCCATTCTTCACGAAGAATTCCTTCAATGTATCATACCACGCCCGAGGGGCTTGCTTGAGGCCATAGAGGGCCTTATTGAGTCTGAAGACTTTGTCATGATTCTTTGGATCTTCAAAACCTGGGGGTTGAGCAACATATACTTCTTCCTCAAGCTTACCATTGAGGAATGCACTTTTCACATCCATTAGATATAAAGTGATATTGTGATGGTTAGCATAGGCGAGTAATATGCGAATAGACTCAAGTCTAGCGACAGGTGCAAAAGTTTCATCAAGTCAATTCCTTCAACTGCGTGTAGCCTTGAGCTACTAGTCGTGCCTTATTCCTCACCACAAGACCATTTTCATCTTGCTTGTTGCGATAGATCCACTTTGTGCCAATGATATTATGCTTGCGAGGATCTGGACGTTTGACCAGTTCCCGACATTGTTGAGCTCGAACTGATGTAATTCTTCTTGCATGGCCTGAATCCACTCCGCCCGTAAAATGCTTCATCTACCTTAGAGGGCTCTGTGATAGAGACAAAAGCGTAGTGCCCACAAAAGTTAGATAAATGTGAAGCTTTTGAGCGTGTGAGAGGACCTGGCGCTTCAATGTTATCGATGATCTTGTCAACTTGCACTTCTTTTGCAACGCGAGGATGAGCTGGTTGTCGTCGAGGAATTTGATCATTTTCCTCAGCACCATTTTCTTCAGCATTGTCTTGAGGTGCATCAGCTCGACGTTCTTCACGTCTGAGGAATGAATTCTTCAAATAGTTTCTTGATGAGGAATGACATCCTCGGTTGCCTTGAACCTGATGGAATCCTCGGTGCTGGTTCGCCTAACATGAAGGTAGGTGCTCTCTTTGCGAGCCATTAGTTTCATCGAATCAAGACATCTACAGTTTCAACAACCTTGTGAAGGGCGATGTTGAAGACTTTGTAGGTGTGCGAGTCCTTTCCGTAACCAAGCATAAAACCTTCATGTGCTTTCGGTGCAAATTTAGAGTTGTGGTGAGGATCTCTAATCCAGCATTTAGCACCGAAGACTTTGAAATAACTTACATTGGGTTTCTTATCTGTGAGGAGTTCATAGGCAGTCTTCTTGAAGAATTTGTGAAGATATACTCTGTTGATGATGTGGCACGCAGTGTCAATTGTTTCAATCCAGAAACGCATTTGGGCGTTTTGTATTCATCAAGCATAGTGCGAGCCATCTCAACAAGAGTTCTGTTCTTGCGCTCCACGATGCCATTTCTTTGAGGAGTATAAGGAGCAGATAACTCATGAGTAATACCAAGTTCATCAAGATAATCATCAAGACCGGAATTCTTGAACTCAGTTCCATTGTCACTCCTGATGTGCTTGATCTTCACACCAAAGTTGGTTGAAGCCCTCGAGGAAAATCGTTTGAAGATTTCCTGCACTTGATTTTTGTAAGTAACAATGTGTACCCATGTGTAACGAGAGTAATCATCAACAATAACAAAGCCATATAGTGATGCTTCATTAACGACAGCTGAATAATGATTGGGACCAAAGAGGTCCATGTGAAGCAATTCAAGGACGAGTAGTTGTCATGATAGTCTTCGCTGGATGCTTGGCCTTGGTCATTTTTCCAGCTTCACAGGCTTCGCATAGGTGATCCTTGAGGAATTTGACATTCTCAATGCCAATGACATGCTTCTTCTTCGCAAGCGTGTGCAAATTCCTCATGCCTGCGTGACCAAGTCGTCGATGCGATAGCCAGCCTTACGAAGCTTTGCAAGTAGACACACGGCTGGTTGTGGTCCTGTGGAAAAATCAACAATATACAAGTCTCCTCTCCTAAAGCCTTCGAAGACTTTGGAATTGTCAGCTTCCATAATTACAACACACCGATACTTGCCAAAGATAACAACCATATCAAGATCACAAAAGCATTGAGACTGACATGAGGTTATATCCTAAAGAGTCAACAAGCATGACTTTGTCCATGTGCATGTCCTTAGAGATAGCAACCTTACCAAGTCCCAATACCTGACTTTTGCCTTTGTCAGCAAAGATGATATGCTTCAGATGTGACGGTGATAAGGTGGCATCCATCAATAGATTCTTGTCACCAGTCATGTGATTTGTACATCCACTATCGAGAACCCACTCAGTGGCTTTGGGTTGATCATCCTGCAGATGAATTAGTACAACTTACGATCGCATATACTTCATCAGTGAAGAATATGATATCAAGTTCATCAGATGAATTTCATCGGTCAAGATTATCTGAGATAAGCAAAGATGAGGACGTGTGAAATGAAAGTTCATTTCATCATGATTAGCCTGCGTCCTTTCGTGCATTTTGTCGTGCCCCAAGAAATTCTTGACGCGTTTAGGCACGCGTCTGGAGACCTGACTGCAGAAGAGATTAGTTCTTTTTCTTCACCACCCACATCTGAAGGGGTGGCAAAGAGTTTATCATTCTGCGAGCACCATACGAGAATGGTGGCATAGAGGCCAAACCATTTCGTTTCACATAAGAGTGGTTAGGGTAAGCATATGAATAAGCAGAGAAATTCTTCGAGGACTTATGAACATATTGGTTTGAAGAATAATGCACATATTCATAGCCCTTAGATCTACCTCAAAGCAGAGTTGTTAGCACGATGATAATCATATGAGGACTTTGATCCTTTTGAGGAATTTGATCCACGTGAGGAATTTGGTCCGCATGAGGACTTGGATCCATATGAAGAATTTGGTCCATATGAAGAATTTGATCTGGGGTTCCTATTCTTCACTGGTGGTGTCATGAGGACATTCACCTGAAGACTTTCAAGGCATTTCTTGGGAACCCAGATTTTCTTCATAGGAGAACCGTTCCTGCAGTTAGTGCCAACATATCTAGCAAATACTTCACCATTCTGATTTTTGAACCGTTTATAGTTGGAGTCAAATGACTCATCAGCAGAATGAGGAAATTCGCACGTAAAACCAGATAAGGTAGATGGATCAACTGGAGGTCCCTTTGCAGCAACCCATGAGGTTTTGGGATACTGCTCAGGCTTCCAATACGTTCCATCAACATTGAGTTTCCTCTCAAAGGCAATGCCCTCTTTCCTAGGGTTCCTATTGAGGATCTGCTTTTTAAGCACATCACAAAGAGTCTGATGCCCTTTGAGGCTTTTGTACATGCCTGTCATGTACAATTCCTTTAGTCCTGCATCGTCAGTGATACTAGCAATGTCCTCAGATGAGGAATTAGTGATAGCAGAGGCAGGTGAAGAATTTGTAACAGTTGAAGCATTTGAACATTCAGGTGAAGAATTAGCAGTTTCACGATCAATGCACTTTAATCATGGAGGAACAAATTCTTCTTGAGAAGCGCTGATTTGTTGAGCAAGTAATGAATCGCGCTCCTTCAAGATCTTCATAACTCACTCTTAGCTTCTCAAGATCTTGCTTTCTTTGAAGAAATTCATAAGAAAGTTTCTCATGATCAGATAAGAGAGTGTTATGATGACCTTGAAGGTTGTCAAGCCTAGACTGAAGTCTCTGAAGATTTTCAGTCAGGGCTTGAGTGCGATCCATTTCTTCACCTAACATATCATCACTCTTATCTAGCATGTTTTGAACCTTCTCAAAAGCCCTTTGTTGTTTTATAGCAATCTTAGCAAGTTTAGAGTAGCTGGGCTTGAGATCCTCATCAGATTCATTTTCACTAGATTCAGAGGAGGTGAAATTTTGTACCTTAGCACCTTTTGCCATGAAGCAATAGGTGGGAGCATAGTCATCATCATCCTCATCAGGCTTGTCGGCCGAGTCAGTTTCTTCAGTGTTGAAGATGGACTTGCTAACAAAAGCAAAGAGTAAGAGCCGGACTAGCTACACTAGATTCGGATTCTTCAGACTCCTCCTCTTCCTCATTTTCCTCGATTCAGCTTCAGAGTCCATTCCTTGCCAATGAATGCCCGAGCCTTTTTGGAGCTGCTCTTCTTGTGAGAAGAAGGTTTTGAGGATTTTGATGATGAAGATTTTGATGATTTCTTTTTCTTCTTCATGTCATCAGAACTGTAATCCTTGTGTTTCTTCTTTCTTAATTCCTTTTCCCACTGGGGACAATCTTGGATATAGTGACCAGGTTTCTTGCATTTGTGACAAAGTCTTCTCTTATAGTCACTAGATGAGGAATCACTGCTTCTTGAGGATTTTCCAAAGCGACCACGTCTTGAGAATTTCTGGAATTTCTTCACGAGCAGTGCTAGCTCCTGGCCAAATTCTTCAGGATCTCCTAGGCTACTACCAGAGTCTTCACTCTCAGATTCGGACACAGCCTTGGCCTTCAGGGCACGTGTTTTTCCATAGCCAGAACCATAGAGATCTCTCTTTTCAGCAAGTTGGAACTCGTGAGTATTTAGCCTTTCGAGGATATCAGCAGGATCAAGAGACTTGTAGTCAGCTCGTTCTTGTATCATCAGTGCCAGAGTGTCAAATGAGGAATCAAGCGATCTTAGCAATTTCTTCACCACCTCATGGTCGGTGATGTCAAGTGGCACCCAAAGTGCTTGAAGCTCATTTGAGATGTCGGTGAGGCGATCGAAGGTTTGTTGAACATTTTCGATTATCGAGTCTTTTGAAGCGGTTGAAGAGATTCCAAGAACATCAACTCGAGAGTCACGCTGAGTTGAAACACCTTCATTTACTTTGGACAGCCTGTCCCAGATGAGTTTGGCAGATTCCAAAGCACTCACTCTTCCATATTGACCTTTGCTCAGATGGCCACATATGATATTCTTCGCTTGAGAATCGAGTTGCTTGAATCTCTTCACATCAGCATCATTTAGACAAAGTGTGACTGAGGAAACACCTTTTGTCACAACATACCAGAGATCGTTGTCAATTGCTTCAAGATGCATTCGCATTTTGTTCTTCCAAAGAGGGTAGTCCGTCCCATCGAAGGTAGGACACCCTGCTGAGACCTTGATCATACCTGCGGTCGACATAACTAAAACTCCAGGTGGTTAAACCAAAATCACACAGAACAAGGGAGTACCAAGCTCTGATACCAATTGAAAGTGTGTTATATCGACTAGAGGGGGGGTGAATAGGCGATTTTTATGAATTCTTCACTGAGGAATTTGCCGGTGAGGAAATTCCTTAGCGAAGAAATACTTGCAGCGGAATAAGTACTCAGAAGTAAGCATAACAGATTACAAGCATAGTCATCATGATGAAATGAAGACAATCACAGAGTACAGAAAGCGTAATCACAGGATAACACAGGATGAGGACAAACAGACTGAAGAAATTGAGCTGAGGAAATTGAGAAAGTCTTCACCAAAGTCTTCAAACACAGATATGAACAAATACTCAACACAGGAATGAGGAAATGAAAGGGTTGAGGAAATAGAACCAGTTAGGTTGGTGAAGACAATGATTTGGTAGACCAGTTCCAACTGCTGTCTCAGTTGTACGTCTGGTTGGAGCGGCTGAGTATTTAAACTCGAGGACACACAGTCGCTGAGCACGCAGCTCAGGACACCAAGTCCTCACCGTATTCTCCTTGAACTAAGGTCACACAGACCTCGTCCAATCACTCGTGGTAAGTCTTCAGGCGAGTTTCCAAACCTTCACAGACTTGGTCACTCGGCGATCCACAATTCCTCTTGGATGCTCTAGACCATGACGCCTAACCGTCTGGAAGAAGCACAGTCTTCAAAGGTAACAAGCGTCGGATCCACGCAGGATCAATTTCTTCAGTGATGCTCAATCACTTTGGGTTTGTTGGGGTTTGGTTTTTGTGTTTTTCCTCACTTGATGATTTTCTCTCAAAGTCCTCAGAGGATGGGTTGCTCTCAAATGACAGGTGTCAAGTTCTCTCGGAGCAGCCAACCAGCTAGTGGTTGTAGGGGGCGGCTATTTATAGCCTAGGGAGCAGCCCGACATGATAAGACATAAATGCCCTTCAATGATATGACCGTTAGGTGGATAAGATATTTTGGGACAGCTGGCGTGCAGCACAGACAAAGAACGGTCGGAAATTTGACTCTCAAATTCCTCGGGGCTATCATGTTCCTCCTTTGTGTAGGCAATTACGCCTTTGGCGAATTCCTAACTCCTCAGTCAGAACAAATTCCTCATGACTGGAAGAGCTTCGCCATCCTTGAAGAAATTGACTGAATCGTATGAGATTTCCAAAAGCTTCACTCGAAGGATTGGTAGGTGTAGGATTTTGAGTTGAGCATCAAATGGAAATTTTTCCTTAGTATTTCCTCGACCCCCTTTAACAAAGACGGTGTTTCCTATGACTCAAGAAAGAGAAAATGAAACTACGAAAACAAAAGTCTTCACGCTTCATGTTCCTCAAATGAATACCAAGTCTTCAAGGTCACACCAATTTCTTCACTTTCAAAGTCTTGAGAAAGTCTTGAGAATATCAAAGTCTTGGATGAAGAACTTCATTTTTAGGGTCGACTTTCTCTGTAAATATCAAACTCCTCATAGACTTATAGACCTGTGTACACTCACAAACGCATTAGTTACTTAACCTATAAGTCTTCAATACACCAAAATCACTAAGGGGCACTAGATGCACTTACACTACCCTCCCTAAAGTGAACAACCACACATGCGCCAAATTATCGGAAACATGTGAGAGGTGTACACATAAAGAATTTTAATTTCAATTATCGGAAAGGTTTGAGAGTATTACAAAGTTTGACTTCAGTCAAATCTAATATGCGGAGTAAATAAAAATGGAGGGCTAGTACGTCCATCCTGGTTTTTAGTCCACACCATTTTCTAAATCAAAGTTAATAGCTGGGCAAATAAGATTTCAGGGGAGCTGGAGACAAAGTTGTGAGAAGTCTTAGAAATCAATACAAAACGTATGCTCTTAGTACCAACGTCGATCCTTCTTCGAGGAAACATTTGGTTCATAGCCAATTGTGTGATAAAATTGCACCAACGTGAAAGACGACTGCGTCTCCAACGCAACCAAGGTGAACTGACGAAGGATATCATCTTTGTACGTAACAAACAAAGAGCGCTGATGGAAGATAGCTTGTTTTTCATTGAAAATCGATCAGCTTCACCAGCCGACGCAACCATGAGGCGCAACCATGAGCATCGATAGGTCATCGTGGTGATGCATCATCCATTTGGCATCAAGTTTGGGTGAGGCACCTATGAAGTTCGACAAATCCTCACTGTAGTCTGTTTCTTCTCAGTAATCAAGCTTGAGGAAGGAAGAACCACGTGGCAGAGGACAATGAGGCGGAACAACAATGGCCATCGAATTTTGTGCAGTTCCACTAAAATTGAGGAAGACATGTCTGGGTATGGAGATACGCATCGTTGTTTCCAAAAATATAAAAAAGGGATATAGTGTTGTTACTTTGTTTTACTCCAGTTGTCAATAAGAATTATTGAAAAGTACACCAACAAACAGAAGCATCATAATTATCTTGATGGGAACTAAACCAGGATACCCGAGAAAAAAAGCATTTCTTCATTTAACCAGTGATAGTACTACCACCATATGGACAATGACCGCACAACCACCTTGTACTTTTTGTCGAAACAACATGTATACCTCCACCGAGGCATAAATAAGGACAACTTTTCGAGTGGCATTTCCTCTATAATAGTAATAGTAGGTGATGTTGGACCAGCCGACGAACCCTAGCTACTACATGGGGAGCTGGGGAGTAGTCGCATAGAAGAAAACCCGCACGCAGCGACCTGGGGAGCTGGACCAGTACAAGAAGTTATACCTCAGGTGGGCGAGATGTCGTTTAGGCGGGCGGGCGGGATCTGCCCACATGACGGCAGCGAACAAGGGCACACGATGGCAGCGAACAAGGGCGCGGAGGATCTTCGTCTACGCCAGCGCCGGCACCGAGAGGACGGTGCGCATCGGCTTCCTCCGTCGCCGACGGCGACAACGTCAATGCTGCACCTCCTCATCTCCCGCAGCGGATGGGATTCGGCCGGATCTGTGACCACCGGTGAGGAGAGAGATAGAGTGGACACTGTCATCTTATTTTGATATGGAGAGGGTGTGAGAGCGAGACGCGAGAAACTCTATCAAACAAGAGGCTATAATGCAGTAAAAAAAATCTCTCCATGGGAGTGCTTTTAAATAGAATACGCGCGTTCCCGGAAAAAAGAAACGAAAACTGGTGGACAATTTTTTAACGTACCAAGAAAGAAAACTCGATCAACAACACGCCCCGCCTGTGTCGCGAGAGTCGTCGCGCACACACACATAGACATAGACATGCATATCCGTGTTTACATAAAATTCCATCTCCATCTCCATCTCCAATCATATTTGTCCAACTGGCACATTATTTACGTTGTTAATTATATACGCAGCAATATTAACGTACAACATCTCTTGTTTGCAGACGTCCGGACCGCTGCCACGGCCAGTCCTGACCAACCCGAACCCTCTTCATCGCCCGCGCGTGCTTCCCACCCGAAACGGTCAGTGCCGCATTCATGCCCGACCAGAGCGGACGCGACCTCTCACTGGCACCGGCATTGAAGCGGCACGCTGGCCGACAGAGCATCGCCCGAGCCGCTTCTGGGTGCTGTGACTGCTCCGCGTTCAAAGGTCGCAATAGCCGGCTACAACATGCATGTAAAAAGTTCTTGGGAGTCCATGCTACAGCTAGTGGTCCTCCCCCAACTCATCAATCTCTTCCAGTAGTGCTAGTACTCCATGGCGTGATCCATCAACAAGCAGGCGGGAAAGTTATTGTATACTCGGTTTGCGGTGAGTGGCATGTCGAGCGACCGTGTGGGGTCGAGCCATGGAGGAGGGTGAGACACGAAGTGATTTAAACGTTGGTTTTGCTCGACGGCGTGATCCAACGAAGCAAAACGTTGGTTTCTCTCCGTTTCCGTTTTTTCTCCGGAAAAACGGAAACTTTCCACTCCATTTTCATTCAAATTCCAAGGTTTCCCTGTTACAACATTCCATCAAATACAAAGGAAAACTAACACGCATGCTGATGCATCTCAATGATTCATAGATCATAGCCAATATTTACTTCACAACTAAAGAAAAAAGTTGTGAGAGCATGTACGAAAGAAAAACTACTGATGGGGTCACTACGACTTAAACCCTAAACCCTAAACAGGATTTAATTTCCTGGCCAGGTAGAACCTGTCGAAGGAAAGACGGCTGGCACCCTCGGATCATATGATGCTTTTGTGCAGTTCCACTAAAATCGACCTGAGCATCCCTGATGGCAAAGATATTGAAGAAGTGTGATTAGAATAATAGTACTAGCACGAGTTCATGAGACATAAACTCATCACAAGTAGAAGCCGGTAGAAGTAGAGAAATATCGACATGGAGATGGAGCTACAGCAGTGGAGCAAGCCGGCTCCAAAAGGAAGATGGACTACCTGGGACATCGGGCTGTAGCTAGAAGGGTGGTTTGGACGCGGCATCGGCCCATATCGCGGTGACCCCCGATTGGGATGCACCGACTGTGGGTTTTCTCCCTCGCCGATGTCGACCGTGTCTATGCAGAACATTGTTCCCTTCCCCCAGCTGTGGGATCAGGCCCATCGTTCTACGCTTGTGAAGAGAGCAACCTAAGCAAGCAGGCTTGTAGCTTAGGCTCCTTCTAGTGTATATATAGTGGTTTTCTTTTTCTCTCCATATCAACCATTTTATATTGCGTACGTGTCATTGAAGAGTGAAATGATGGTTGCTTCTTCCGACTAACTTACTGTGTGATTTGACTGCTCCTTAGTGGCCCCTACACGTACTCCCCCTACGTGTATGCAACAGTCACACGTACACACGGACACAAAAACGCATGCGACGCCCTAATACATGCATGTCCGAGCACATGACGGAACACACACGGTCACGCTCAAGTGCTCAACCTACATGTGCATCCACACACATACTCAGTCAGGGTGAGCTAGTGACCGTATAAACACCAGAATATATATATATTGAGCGCAATGAGCGGATTATGAAGTCCACTGACCGTATTTTTACAAATATACAAAGTGATGCATGTGTATTTATCTCGTTTGAAATTAAGCCATATTAACCGGAGAGGAGGCAATATGGACTAGCATTACTTTGCTGTGTCCCGTCAACTTGCCAAACGAGGAGAAGGTTGCAGGACGGAGAAGCTTGCGTGCGGTGGCTCGCAGGACAAGGAGAAACTTTTGACTAATGCGAGCTCTCCCTCGCTCAGGCGGTGGACGTGCAATGCTTAATTTGGTGTCGATTGATGAAGCATACACTATACTACTAGTGCTATTATTGTTCGACTTCCCGAATAGGCGAACAGCCAAGCGCAAAGTTTACTAGTAGTACTAGTACTACTACTATAGTCTATAGAGGTATGTACTCTTTTTTAGTGGAACTGGATGGAGGAGCGTCTGCACTCTTATTATGATTTTAAAATGTGATAAAGCAATCTTCAACACATTTGGTTCTCTTCGAGGGTTCTCGCATGTGATAACGGCAGTTGATTGCATGGAACACTTGCCACAATTCTCGCTTAATTCTGGCTCACATCCTGTTACAAATAGGAGCGCTCGGTAATATTTCCTCTATTTTTGTTATTCAGCATGTAAACAGGTCAGCAAACCTTGCGGCGCATCTTCGTGCGAACCGTGCTTGCTGCACTTTGAATGTGGCCGAGAGCTGGCTTGATGAAACACCTTGCTTCCTACTTCTTTTTTTGCGGGGTACCTCGCTTCCTAGTGACCAGTGTCTTGGCTGATCGTCCTAAGATATATGAATAAAGCTCTCTCATTTACCCACAAAAAAGATTAAGCCATATTAACCGGAAAGGAGGGAGTATGGACTAGCACTACTTTTCGGTGTATCCCGTCAACTCGCAGAACAAGGAGAAGCTCGCTTACGCCTTTTGACTAATGCAACCTACCCTCGGTGGACATGCATCAGTCCATTCGGTGTCAGATTATCAGAGGCATACACTGTAGTACCCAACATGCGGAGTACCATCATTGTTCGACTTCACGAAGAGGCGAAGAGCCAAGCGCAGTAGTGGAGTAGTACTACTACTAGAACCGCATGGTGGAGGCGTCATACTCTTATTTTTATCTCGATAAAGTACACGTTTATTCCAGAGAAGGGCGGAAAACGGCAGCCCAACATGTAATGATGATATCGATCAACCAACCATGCTTGAATATATCTTGGCCTCCGTGCGAGCCCGTCTGTGTGTTCTCACTCCTCGTCTCTCTCAAGGAACGGCGGGTTGGCTCTTTGCCGTCAATTGAGATCGGTTTGCTCACACTCCTGTCCCACATGTTAGTGATATGCCAAGAGGAGGTGCGTTGACCGACTGGCCATACGCGTACTTGGTTTTGAACCTTCATACTACTCCTCCCTCCGTCCACAGTTCTGGTATGCGCTTCATTATGATGCATTTCTCTCAATGCATTTCCACCACCAGAGAGACTTTAGACGCGTTTGGTTTAATGCTCAATTAATTAGGGCGTGGTAACCGCAATCAAGTCCACAATTTTCTCTCGAGGTACTCCCTCCTTTACGGTTTATAGTGCTTATCTCGAAATTTTAGTTTTTCCATTTTATAAGGCTCAATTTGGTTGTTTTCCATCATATGTTCAGATCCCAAGGTGCATTAAATCATTGCATGCAAGTATTAAGAGAAAATTGACCACTTCATGTACTTTATGCATGCATGCATTGAAATTCATGCATTGATAAACATATTTTTTTGAGGAAAACAAGAGCATTAATTAGGTTCTTTTGCAAAACCACAAAAAGTATTCCACCACTCGCCATCTACCTTGATTTGTGAGATTTTTGAATTGAGCACTATAAACTGGAAAGGAGGGGGTACTACTCCACTACAGAGTGGAGTAAGTGCATGCATGTGTGTACCCGGGGTGGAAGCACTGCATGCATGTGGGTACACATTATTCATTCTAGTAATAGACACCGTGCTATAACTACCAATGCTATTTTTCAGGCCGATCGCTAGTCGCCTTGGTCCCACGGATTTTTTTTCTTTTTTCTGAAGCTCGCTCTATAAACAGTGACAGATGGAGTAGTATGAGCGGATTCAAAGAAGAGCGTATTGATGGTTGCTTCTTCCGAGCAACTTACAGTGGGAAAGGTGGGGCTTATGATTTGACTGCTCATTACTCACTATTAATGCGGCGCAACGACCGGG
Source organism: Aegilops bicornis (assembly GCA_021605145.1). Classification (NCBI taxonomy): domain Eukaryota; kingdom Viridiplantae; phylum Streptophyta; class Magnoliopsida; order Poales; family Poaceae; genus Aegilops; species Aegilops bicornis. The sequence goes on along the minus strand of CM038671.1, from coordinate 69,948,264 downwards.
TTGAGTCTCCCATGTGGTTGTGCACTACCCCCTCGGTTCTTAAATATACTCCGGAGTATTTGTCTTTCTAGAGATTTCAACGAGTGACTACTCAAATATTTGTCTTTTTAGAGATTCAAATGGACTACTACATACGGATGTATATAGACATATTTTAGAGTGTAGATTCACTCATTTTGCTCCGTATGTAGTCACTTGTTGAAATATCTAGAAAGACGAATAGAGTATTTAGGAATGGAGGGAGTACACATACGAAGCAAAATGAGTGAATCTACACTCTAAAATATGCCCATTCGAAATTTGTAAGAAGACAAATATTTAGGAACGAAGGAGTATAATTTTGTGCATGGCACATGGACACGGATGCTGAAGAGGCTTCTGGCAATGCTATCAAGCTTCCATCATTTGTTTACATAATTGACGTACTATACAAATAATTTTCCAACGACATGAAATTGTACAATGGTGTGAGCTTTCAGCTTTTGTTTCGTGTGTCTTTCCATCGATGCTCTTTCGGAAACAATAAAAAACTAACTTGCTAATGCATGTCAATTTTTAGCAGATCAGAGCGAATAATTACATCACAACTGAAGACAGAGTTGTGATAAGGTGTTAAATTAAAATTGATCTATGATTTCATTGGCAGCAACGTCCCCCCAGCTCTGTCTAAATCAACAAGGCATGTTGGGAAAAAGTAGCTGTCTGGAGCATGCAACATTCCGATCATTTTGTGCAGTTCCACTAAAATAGAGCTGAACGTCCCTGTTCCAAAGATATTAAGTGTGATTATGATAATAGAGGACTGCTGATGAAACAATAAACACACAAATAGAAGTTGGTCACCTTTGCAGTCTCTCTTAAGACTAACTAGTTGGAGAAGATTAGGCTCGGAGTTGGATGAGGAGGATAGAGCAAAACCAATCTCCCTTTGTGCAACAAGACCGAAATGTAGAGATGTTGCCCGTGTGACATTTTAGTACAACTGCACAAAACACTCTTGAGAAAAAAGTGATTTGTGCAGCTCACCAAAAGGTCCAAATAGCAACGAGGTGAAATGGATAGCCCTGTTTGCAAAAAAAGAGGTAGAAAGGAAACAATTACTGGCCAATAACAGTTGATGACACATGCGACAACAAAAAATAAGCATATTCCTTGTCCTAAGGGAAGATAACAACACGGTTGTGTTTGTCTAAAACGGTGTGAGGACGAGATTGCAATATGGAAAGTACGCTGGACGAGTTACGGTTTGGGCAAAGAACTATGGAAGATCCATATGCAGCGGCGTGGGAAGACGGGCAGTGGAGCAAGGCCGGAGGGGATACCTGGAGGTCGTCGGGATGTAACTAGGTGAGCGGCGGCGGGCAGAATCTGCGAGCAGGTGGCATAGGCCCTGCCGCGTCGGAGCTTGGTCAGAGAGAATGGCATGTACCGAAGATCGGGACGTGCTGCCTCGGCGCCGTCGAACAGAGAAACGATGCACTTCCTCCCTTTCCCCCGGCAGACGGGATGCGGCCGGATCAGTGACCAGCGGTGAGAGAGAGAGAGGCCACCGCACTCCCTTTCCCCCGGCGGACGGGATGCGGCCGAATCAATGACCAACGGTGAGAGAGAGAGAGGCCACCGCAGCCTTGTGTGAGATACTCTAAAGAGCGACAAACCAGCAAAAGTGTGCTCCATTGTATATAGTTGAGTGGACTACCTTTTTCTCCATAAAAATCATTTTATATTCTGTGTACGTGCCATTGAGCGCTATAACTTTATTTAAAAATAACGCGGCAACGCGTCAAGTCGAACTTTGTTTCGTGCACGCGTGGTACACGACCTCCCTAGGTAAACAACCGCTACACGCGTTCAAATTAGCACGTGGGCTGCCATTTTGTAAAGAAATGAGCTCCACCGTGTACCTCTTGTGGTGTGGCTGGGCACGAAAGCGTGAAATGCGTGCACGATGCACCTATTCTCTTCTTGTATACGTACACCACCTACGTGGGGTTGTGTGAGAGATACAAACCTAGAGAGATATAGTTAGTGGGTTCATGAGAGGTTTTCTCGGGGGGTCGAATCAAAAAATGTAACATATGCAATGTGTGTGAAATAGAGTCCTGGATATAACATATATATAGAGGGGGCGATCCACGAGAAGAGAGTGGAGGTATCATCGGCTTGGGTTGTCCATAGAATCGAAGAGAGGTATGATGTGTGTGTGTGTGCGCGCGCAATCGATAAAGAGTGCCATCGAATTTGTGTGTGCCCACGTCAAAGATATAGAGTGGCTAGCCTACTAGAACGTGAGAGGGGACATGTGCAGTTTGTCTCTGTGGCATGAATACCTACCTGCAGCGCTCGACTATCGGTGTGTGGTGGGGGAAGAGGGAGGCCTGATTAACTATAGAGGTACAATGGCTGGTATATGTGTGGAGGAGGAGAGATGCCTGCCACATGTATTAAGGAGATCGATCTGCCTCATGTATTAAGGGAGATCGATCGGCATCCATGCATATGTGCAGGAGAGGAATAAGGTTCGGAGAGAGACAGAGCTAGAGTGTTGGAGGGGGTGGTAGTGGAGTTGCTTCTAACAAATGGTGGGATAGGCTTGCTAGACAAACGGAGGGCACGCCCGCAATATCAATAAGAGAGGAGATGGCTGCTCGTTGTTGTCTGTGCATGTGCGTGTGAGAGACGGGTCAGGAGGCATGCACGAATGATGAGGGGGGACGATAGGGTTGTGGTAAGCACATGTAACTACATAGGAAGATCAATCACCCTTTGTTAGAGAAAGGAGAGACATAACTTGTGAGGTACGTCGATCGATGGGGGGATAGTTAAAGTCGATCTAGGTATATGTTGGGAGATCGATCATTACGGTATACATGCATGTGTGTGTAAGAAGCAAATGAGGCATGAGGAGAAGGATAGAGAGAGAGGGGTGCATCTAGGAGGTGGTATGAGAGGCATACTATATCGAGGGGGAAGGAGTGTGCAAGTACGAGATTGATGAAAAGAGTGGTGTGAGTGAGGCATGGACGATGACAAGAGGAGAGGCGAAGCTTGTGTTTGTGCTAGCACACCTGGCTAGAGAGGCATATCGATCGATGTGTGCCGTAAAGAAGGAGCTGGGGGGCCTACACACACCGTGGGTGAACGACCTAAAGTGAAAAGACGAATTTGCGCGATGGAGCTAGAGAATGCCGAGGGAGGGTGAGAGTGATGCGGGCGTGTACATGCACGAGAGAAAGTTAGCGCTAGCTACAAAGATGAGAGGATTGTGTGGGTGTAAAAGACGAATAGAGATCATACTTCATTATAAAAAGCGAATTCGGATATTTGAAGAATTTATCATAGTGTTTTAAACCGACGCATGTGTGAATATATATAACGGTGATACACATGGTGTGGTTATGAACATGTTATACTACATACAATATATTTTATCTCTACTCTTATAAAAAACGGAGTTGTTGATGATGGTGTGCCTGCCATCCTGCAATATTGGCTGTCCGATTTTATCTGGCGGATAGGAAGGAAACTATGGCAAGTTTGAAAAAAATATACCCACACCCCTCTTCATATTTGCAAATTAGGCCCCTTGATCACGTTGATGTTCTGTGGAACGCATGGGCATCTTGCTAGTACTACGTATAATACATAGAACATTGATTATAATTTGGGCTAATGTGTGGCTTTTGCAGCTCGGGTCTAAATACTAGTCATAATGTAGGGGCGGGGCACTATACTTTGTGTGATAAACACGGTGTATGTATGGGACATGGTTTAGATTATGAATATATAGTTAGTACATCAAATGTACTATTATTTGGAATCAACATCAAGTGTATTCAAAAAAATAGAATTCGAGTTCATGTAGTACACATAGTTCATATCTATCTCTATAGTAATCATGTGGTGTGTTATTAAGGGTGATGGTTGAAGTTGGCAACAATCATGATTGTAGATTCTTATTGAAATAGAGAAACGAATTCAAATTTAGTTCAAATTGCAGCGGTAGTATAGACATTTGGAATGCACTAAAATGTTGGTATAGTATGTTACATGCATTATACAGCAAGCGAAAAAATTTAATCAGACATAACATGGATTCATACTCCCTCCTTCCATCTATATAGGGCGTAATGAGATTTTTAAGACCGCCTTTGACTATTGACAAGATTAATAGTACATGACATGCACAATGTGAAATTTATATCATTGAAAGAACCTTTCATGCATTTAATTTAACGGTGTGCTTTGTGTAAGTTGCATGTCATATATTATTGCTCTAATATTTGGTCAAAGTTAGCATCGAAAAGCGCATTAGGCCCTATATAGATGGAAGGAGGGAGTAGCTTTGAATAGCATTTGTACAGTAAAACGGGGAAAGACTCTCTCTTTGTGTGCTGTGAATAGTTTTTTTCGTTTTCTTTTTGGTTGAGGGAAGTGCGAATTGATTTGGTATGTACAAGTACAATATTACTACACGTTAGGCTTGTCCCTAAAATTCAACCCGTGTCTTGTTATATCCCGAAAATTCAGATATCGTGCTCCCAAAACTGGCACCTTCACAACCCGCGCCTTGCTATCCCGAAATTACAACTCGCGCGAAAACTCCCTCCAGCTGCCAAATCCCGACACGTGAAATCCCCCTTCTAACCCTGAGCCGAAAGGGCCGCTAGTTCAAATAGGTGGGGGGGGTACTTCTGTAACACACCCTACATTTTGGACAAGCACGTCCCTAAGTCATGCTTCACCCGCTCCCATCGCCCCCTTTCGCCATTCGAAATCCCAGGCCGCCATAACCTCTCTGCTCCAGCCGCGAAACCCCACCCTCCTCCGTCCGCCACCTCACCGCTGCCCAGCCGAAGCCTCTCCCCCGACGACGCCGTCCACCACAACAGCTCGACGTCCCTCATCCGCCTCCCCGGATGAGGATCCATCGTCCATCTCGTCATCTCGCCGGTTCAGCCGCCCCGTCCTCCACCTCCAAGGAGCTGCTCCGACGATCGCCTCGTCTATCACAGATGCTGCATCCCCACAGCGCCGCCTTAACCTGCTCCACCGGAACCGCAGCATCCTCACCGACTCCTCGGATGAAGACAAGGCCTACTCGGCGCCACCAAAGAGGTTGTACACTCATCTCATCGCACCTTCTCCTTAACTCGACCTCCCGACGCCGACGGTGCTCCATCCCTGATAATCCCCAAGTGCAAGGAATCATCGTAGCACTTTCCAAAGGTGGAAGTGATAAGTACGGAGTGTCGAACCAACAAGGAGCTAAAGGTAAGATCAATATTCTCTCAAGCCCTATCTGCCACTGATACGACTCTACGCAATCAACGTTTACTTCCAACTAGAAACGAGAAATAAAACTACGTTGTGGGTATGAAGTGGATAACCTTGTAAGATATCGGAGAGCTAAAACATAAAAGTAGGTGCTGTTATCATAAAGTTAGAATATATTACTAAATATTATAAGTAGTGAGTGTGGAATAATGGTGGATCGGTGTGCGGAATTGTCCTAGGCAATTGTTAACAAGACCGGTAATCACTATTGCAGTTTCATATGAGGGAGAGGCATAAGCTAACATACTTTCTCTACTTGGATCATATGCACTTATGATTGGAACTCTAGCAAGCATCCGCAACTACTAAAGATCATTAAGGTAAAACCCAACCATAGCATTAAAGCATCAAGTCCTCTGTATTCCCATACGCAACAATCCCTCTTACTCGGGTTTGTGTTTCAGTCACTCACCAACCCACTATAAGCGAATCATGAACGTATTGCAACACCCTACAGCGGGAATCCTTCACGCTTGCGCGACACAAAGGGCACCATAGGACAGCACCAAAGTAAAACATACAACTCATACCAATCTAGATCATCAATCAACCCAAAGACAAAAGATATCTACTCAAAACATCATAGGATGGCAACACATCATTGAATCACAATATGTGGCATAAAGCACCATGTTCAAGTAGGGATTACGGTGGGAGTGCGGAGAGTGGACCACGTAAAAGAGATGAGGATGGTGATGATGATGGTGATGTTGATGAAGACGATCACCGTGGGGATGATTCCTCCCGATGGCACTCCAGTATACACCGGGAAGAGAGGAGGAGAGTTTCTCCCCCTTGTGCTTCCTCCTCCATGGCCTCCACCTTCTGGTCCTTGGCCTTCATGGTGATGAAGACCCTCCGGGATACTCCTCCATGGCTTGGATTAAAGAATACTTCATCTATTTCCCTTCTTTCATTCCTAAACATATCATTTTCATGGTCTAGCAAATATTGTTCTAGAGGATCACTAGGAGGTACGGCAATAGAAGCAAGACCAATAATTTCATCCTTACTAGGCAATTCTTCTTCACGGTGTTGTTTACTAAATTTAGAGAAATTAAACTCATGGGACATATCATCCAAGCCAATAGTAACAACATTCTTTTCGCAGTCTATCCTAGCATTGACAGTATTCAAGAAGGGTCTACCAAATGTAATGGGGCAAAAGCTATCCTGTGGGGAGATAAGAACAAGAAAATCAGTAGGATATTTAGTTTTTCCACACAAGATTTCAACATCTCTAACAATTCCCATTGCAGATATAGTATCTCTATTGGCAAGTTTAATTGTAACATCAATATCTTCTAACTCAGGAGGTGCAATTTCATGCTTAATTTCCTTATATAGGGTATAAGGTATAACACTAGCACTAGCACCCATATCACATAAGCCATGATAACAATGATCTCTTATTTTAACAGAAATAACAGGCACGCCTACCACAGGTCTATGTTTGTCTTTAGCACAAGGTTTAGCAATTCTAGCAGTTTCACCGCAGAACTGAATAACATGCCCATCAATATTATCAGACAAAAGATCTTTAACAATAGCAATATTAGGTTCAATTTTAACTTGCTCAGGAGGTGTATAAGTTCTAATATTACTTTTACGAACAACAGTTGAAGCTTTAGCATGATCCTTTATCCTAACAAGGAAAGGTGGTTTCTCAACATAAGAAGTCGGAACAATAGGATCATTAACAATCTTTTCTTCAACTTTAGTAGGTACGGCTACTTTTACTTCTATGGGAGGATAATATTTAAACCACTTCTCCTTGGGGAGATCAACATAAGTAGCAAAAGATTCAAAGAAAGCAGCTACTATCTCAGAGTCAAGTCCATATTTAGTGCTAAATTTATGGAAAACATCGGTATCCATAAAAGACTTAACACAATCAAACTTAGGTGTCATACCTAACTCCTTACCTTCATCGAGATCCAATTCTTCAGAGTTGCATTTAATTCTATCAAATAAATTCCATTTGAATTCAATAGTCTTCCTCATAAAAGAACCAGCACAAGAAGTATCGAGCATGGTTTGATTATTATGGGAAAGCGCATAAAAACTTTGAAGAATTATTTCTCTTGGAAGCTCATGATTGGGGCATGAATATAACATTGATTTAAGCCTCCCCCAAGCTTGAGCGGTGCTTTCTCCTTCGCAAGGCCAAAAATTATATATATAATTGCGATCACGATGAACAAGATGCATAGGATAAGTACTTCTGGTGAAATTCCAACTTCATTCGTTTATTGTTCCATGATCCCGTATCATCACATAGCCTATACCATGTCAATGCATCTCCCTTCAAAGATAAAGGGAAGACCTTCTTCTTAACAACCTCATCGGGCACACCTGCAAGCTTAAATAATCCACAAACTTCATCCACATAGAGTAGATGTTCATCAGGATGCTTTGTTCCATCTCCTATAAAAGTATTAGCTAACAGTTTTTCCAGCATATCCGAAGGAATTTCAAAGTAGACATTTTCATTTTCAGTAGGTTCAGTAGGTTGAGGAGCAACTCTTTGCTCTACAGGACGGGGTGAAGATACCCCGAACAAGCCCCTCAGAGGATTACTTTCCATAGTAACTAGTGACAGTAAATTTCAGCACACTATATAAATTTTTCCTTACCAAATTCCACCTACCAAAGGCGCTTCACACCCCGGCAACGGCGCCAGAAAAGAGTCTTGATGACCCACAAGTATAGGGGATCTATCGTAGCCCTTTCGATAAGTAAGAGTGTCGAACCCAACGAGGAGCAGAAGGAAATGATAAGCGGTTTTCAGCAAGGTATTCTCTGCAAGTACTGAAATAAGTGGTAACAGATAGTTTTGTGATAAGATAATTTGTAACGAGCAACAAGTAACAAAACTAAATAAAGTGCAGCAAGGTGGCCCGATCCTTTTGTAGCAAAGGACAAGCCTGGACAACTCTTATATAAGGAAAAGCGCTCCCGAGGACACATGGGAATATCGTCAAGCTAGTTTTCATCACGTTCATATGATTCGCGTTCGGTACTTTGATAATTTGATATGTGGGTGGACCGGTGCTTGGGTGTTGTTCTTACTTGAACAAGCATCCCACTTATGATTAACCTCTATTGCAAGCATCCGCAACTACAACAAAAGTATTAACGTAAACCTAACCATAGAATGAAACATATGGATCCAAATCAGCCCCTTACGAAGCAACGCATAAACTAGGGTTTAAGCTTCTGTCACTCTAGCAACCCATCATCTACTTATTACTTCCTCTAGGCCCAAATAATGGTGAAGTGTTATGTAGTCGACGTTCACATAACACCACCAGAGGCTAGAGAACATACATCTCATCAAAATATCGAACGAATACCAAATTCACATGACTACTAATAGCAAGACTTCTCCCATGTCCTCAGGAACAAACTTAACTACTCACAAAGCATATTCATGTTCATAATCAGAGGGGTATTAATATGCATAATGGATCTAAACATATGATCTTCCACCAAATAAACCAACTAGCATCAACTACAAGGAGTAATCAACACTACTAGCAACCTACTAGTACCTATCCCGGACTTGGAGACAAGAATTGGATACAAGAGATGAACTAGGGTTTTGAGATGAGATGGTGCTGGTGAAGATGTTGATGAAGATTGCCCTCTCCCGATGAGAGGAGCATTGGTGATGACGATGGCGATGATTTCCCCCTCCGGGAGGGAAGTTTCCCCGGCAGAACAGCTCTGCCGGAGCTCTAGATTGGTTCCGCCAAGGTTCCGCCTCGTGGCGGCGGAGTTTCGTCCCGAAAGGTTGCTTCTTATTTTTTTCTCGACGAAAGACCTCATATATAGCAGAAGATGGGCATCGGAAGGCCACCAGGGGGCCCACGAGGTAGGGTGCGCGCCCCCCACCCTCGTGGACAGGGTGTGGGCCCCTTGGTCTTCATCTTTGGCAAGGATTTTTTATTATTTATTGTAAGATATTCCGTGGAGTTTCAGGACTTTTGGAGTTGTGCAGAATAGGTCTCTAATATTTGCTCCTTTTCGATCCAGAGTTCCATTGCCAAAGCATTCTCCCTCCTTATGTAAACCTTATAAAATAAGAGAGAATAGCCATAAGTATTGTGACATAATGTGAAATAACAGCCCATAATGCAATAAATATCGATATAAAAGCATGATGCAAAATGGACGTATCAACTCCCCAAGCTTAGACCTCGCTTGTCCTCAAGCGAAAGCCGATAACGATAAATATGTCCCCATGTATAGAGGTAGAGGTGTCGATAGAAATAAAATACTGAACATGAATGCATCATGATTATTCTCATAACACAACATATATAGATATTGTCAGCACCAAGTAGAAATACAACTCTTTTATGTGAAGTCATTACTCTCCATAAGATCAATATGAACTTTTTGTTATTTTTATTCTTTTTCTCTTTCTTTTCTTTTATTCACTCAAGATCATGGCAAAACAATCAAGCCCTTGACTCAACACTAATCTTTATTATATAGCTCACGGACTCGATTACATAGAGAGATCATAAAGCAAAACTCAAAACTAGATCATGCCATAAACTTTATTCTACTAGATCAAGATACTACTAATAGGATCAACTAAGAAAACTGTAAAGATAGGAGATGTGATTGTGATACAATACCGGGGCACCTCCCCCAAGCTTGGCAGTTGCCAAGGGGAGTGCCCATACCCCATGTGATTATGTCTCCTTCTTTGCTGGTGAAGAAGGTGGTGGTGATGGATAGTCGCACATAGAGCGTAAGAGGTCCTCCAACTTGCGGATAATGCCCTTGAGTGCAACAATATGCTCCTTCAACAAAATATTTTCACTTGTGAGATACTTGTTTTGAATACGAGCTAACTCAATCATCTTGAAAGCTTCGATTTCAGTTGGGGTGAGAAAGTTGTGATCAAGTTGAAGGGTATCTTCTGCTGTCGGAGCTTGGTCCTCCGTGGCCTTCTTGATCCTTTAATCCTTGTTGATCCCCATGGGTTCTTCCCTCTTCAGCTCTATCTTCATTAGCCAAGCATCTTTCTCACCATTGTCGGAGGAGGGGGACGACAAGATGCCTGGCCTCGAAAACCCTGACAGAAAACAGCTCGAAACAAAAACAGAGAATATTTGCGTGATACGGGAGTCAAAACCTTCGGGAGAATATATAGTGAATTTTTACCGACCAAAATACGTATCGTGCAAGAAAACGGAGTACGGAAGGCACACGAGGTACCCACAAGGTAAGGGGGCGCGCCCAGGGGGGTAGGGCGCGCCCTCCACCCTCGTGGAGCCCTCGTGTCCTTCCCGGACTACTACTTATTTTTCTATTTTTCTAAATATTCCAAAACGGATAAATATTGCCTTAAAACTGTTTTGAAGTTGGTTTACTTACCGTACCACATACCTATTCCTTTTCGGAGTCTGGAACATTCTGGAAAGTGTCTCTTATGTATTCCTCCGGGGTTACGCTTTCAATAACATTGGTTTCAACATTTATGGGATTACCTGAGATATAATGTTTGATTCTTTGACCGTTTACCACCTTCGGATTTGTGCCTTCGAAGTTGTTGATTTTTATGGCACCGGAACGATAGACCTCCTCGATAACGTAGGGGCCTTCCCATTTAGAGAGAAGTTTTCCTGCAAAAAAATCTTAAACGAGAGTTGTATAGCAATACATAGTCACCTACATTAAACTCACGCCTTTGTATCCTTTTGTCATGCCATATTTTAACTTTTTCTTTAAACAACTTGGCATTTTCATAAGCTTGGGTTCTCCATTCATCAAGTGAGCTAATGTCAAATAACCTCTTTTCACCGGCAAGTTTGAAATCATAGTTGAGCTCTTTAATAGCCCAATATGCCTTATGTTCTAGTTCGAGAGGTAAATGACATGCTTTTCCATAAACCATTTTATACGGAGACATACCCATAGGATTCTTATATGTAGTTCTATAAGCCCATAATGCATCATCAAGTTTCTTGGACCGATTCTTTCTAGACCTATTGACCGTCTTTTGCAAAATTAATTTGAGCTCTCTATTACTCAATTCTACTTGACCACTAGACTGTGGGTTATCAGGAGATGCAATTCTATGATTAACATCATATTTAGCAAGCATTTTACGGAAGGCACCATGAATAAAGTGTGAACCACCATCAGTCATTAAATATCTAGGGACTCCAAACCTCGGAAAAATAACTTCCTTAAGCATTTTAATAGAAGTGTTATGATCAACACTACTAGTTGGAATAGCTTCTACCCACTTAGTAACGTAATCAACAACAACTAAAATATGTGTATATCCACTGAGGCAGGAAAAGGTCCCATATAATCAACATAAGTAGGTACGGCTACTTTTACTTCTATGGGAGGATAATATTTAAACCACTTCTCCTTGGGGAGATCAACATAAGTAGCAAAAGATTCAAAGAAAGCAGCTACTATCTCAGAGTCAAGTCCATATTTAGTGCTAAATTTATGGAAAACATCGGTATCCATAAAAGACTTAACACAATCAAACTTAGGTGTCATACCTAACTCCTTACCTTCGTCGAGATCCAATTCTTCAGAGTTGCATTTAATTCTATCCAATAAATTCCATTTGAATTCAATAGTCTTCATCATAAAAGAACCAGCACAAGAAGTATCGAGCATGGTTTGATTATTATGGGAAAGCGCATAAAAACTTTGAAGAATTATTTCTCTTGGAAGCTCATGATTGGGGCATGAATATAACATTGATTTAAGCCTCCCCCAAGCTTGAGCGGTGCTTTCTCCTTCGCAAGGCCAAAAATTATATATATAATTGCGATCATGATGAACAAGATGCATAGGATAAGTACTTCTGGTGAAATTCCAACTTCATTCGTTTATTGTTCCATGATCCCGTATCATCACATAGCCTATACCATGTCAATGCATCTCCCTTCAAAGATAAAGGGAAGACCTTCTTCTTAACAACCTCATCGGGCACACCTGCAAGCTTAAATAATCCACAAACTTCATCCACATAGAGTAGATGTTCATCAGGATGCTTTGTTCCATCTCCTGTAAAAGTATTAGCTAACAGTTTTTCCAGCATATCCGAAGGAATTTCAAAGTAGACATTTTCATTTTCAGTAGGTTCAAGAGGTTGAGGAGCAACTCTTTGCTCTCTGACGGGGTGAAGATACCGAACAAGCCCTCAGAGGATTACTTTCCATAGTAACTAGTGACAGTAAATTTCAGCACACTATATAAATTTTTCCTTACCAAATTCCACCTACCAAAGGCGCTTCACACCCCGGCAACGGCGCCAGAAAAGAGTCTTGATGACCCACAAGTATAGGGGATCTATCGTAGCCCTTTCGATAAGTAAGAGTGTCGAACCCAACGAGGAAGCGAAGGAAATGATAAGCGGTTTTCAGCAAGGTATTCTCAAATCTTGAAATAAGTGGTAACAGATAGTTTTGTGATAAGATAATTTGTAACGAGCAACAAGTAACAAAACTAAATAAAGTGCAGCAAGGTGGCCCGATCCTTTTGTAGCAAAGGACAAGCCTGGACAACTCTTATATAAGGAAAAGCGCTCCCGAGGACACATGGGAATATCGTCAAGCTAGTTTTCATCACGTTCATATGATTCGCGTTCGGTACATTGATAATTTGATATGTGGGTGGACCGGTGCTTGGGTGTTGTTCTTACTTGAACAACCATCCCTGTCGGTGTCAAAACCGGCGGATCTCGGGTAAGGGGTCCCGAACTGTGCGTCTAGGCGGATGGTAACAGGAGACAAGGGACACGATGTTTTTACCTGTGTTCGGGCCCTCTCGATGGGGGTAAAACCCTACTCCTGCTTGATTAATATTGATGATATGGGTAGTACAAGAGTGGATCTACCACGAGATCAGAGAGGCTAAACCCTAGAAGCTAGCCTATGGTATGATTGTTGTTCGTCCTACGGACTAAAACCCTCCGGTTTATATAGGCACCGAATAGGGTTAGGGTTACACAGAGCCGGTTACAATGGTAGGAGATCTGCATATCCGTATCGCCAAGCTTGCCTTCCACGCCAAGGAAAGTCCCATCCGGACACGGGACGAAGTCTTCAATCTTGTATCTTCATAGTCCAGGAGTCCGGCCAAAGGCTTTAGTCTGGCTATCCGGACACCCCCTAATCCGGGACTCCCTCAGTAGCCCCCGAACCAGGCTTCAATGACAACGAGTCCGGCACGTAAATTGCCTTCGGCATTGCAAGGCGGGTTCTTCTCCAAATCCTGTGTACCTGTTTGAATAGTGTTCGGCTTCTTGTGAATATTGCGCTCCTTGGCTTCCACGCCCAATAATGGCCATCTTCCATGTGTTGAATGAATGCGAAAAGCCAGGGTATTTTTACATTTATCCCCCTAGCTGCGCAAATGAGCTGCCTATATAAGAGACGAGGATCTAGATCCAAATCACACCACCTTCCCTTCACGAAGCTTTCATCGGAGCGCATCCGATGTAAACCCATTCCATCATGGATACCGACGCGGATCCTCCTCTCGCCCTCCTAGTCCTCGGCACTGGAGATTGGGAGAGATGCTCCGTCAAGACAAAGTGAGTTAGTGATGCTCCAAATCAAGGGGTTTCTTCCCCAGCCTTCATGGTTCCGGTTCGAGCGGACTCACCACCTATAAGGGCGGAAAACAAGCGGAGAGCGTCCCAGTCCTCCCGAGGAGAGCGGGTATGCCTTGTCCCTTATTTGATAAGAGGGCTCGGATTTCCAATTCATCCGCTTTCTCCGGGGCTCCTGGAGTTCTATGGCCTCCAGTTGCACAACCTTACGCCTGCCTCCATTCTGCATATTGCAGGCTTTGTGGCCCTTTGTGAGCTGTTTTTGGGCATCGAGGCTCATTTCACGCTGTGGAAGAGGTTGTTCTGCCTTGTACCCCGTTCTCAGGAGGGGTCGATATATCAAGTGGGCGGAGCCGAACTATGGTGCATCGCCGGGACCGGATATCTATCCGGAACCCTGAAGAAGGCGTCCGAAGACTGGCCTTTGGAATGGTTTTATATAGAAGACGTCCCCCTGCCGGACCCTGCTCGGATCAGCCTCCCGGAGTTTAGTAATGCTCCTCTGAAGAAACGCCTAAGTCAAGGCCCCTCGGAGCCCCAGAGGGAGAATGACAGGACGTCCTTTACGATGAGCGAATAAGGTTGTTGGCTCATTCTGGATTGACCATGATCGGGTCATGACCACATGCATTATGCTTGGAGTGCAGCCGCCCAAAGATAGGGGCCACCCGTGTGGGATTTCAACGGGAGGATGATGCCACCCGTCATGGTCAGATGGGGCCGGGATCGGTCGCCGATCTGATGAAGATCTTGTCCGCATTGTACAAGGGAGAGGAGGAAGAATTTCTTCACGTCAATCCTCAGGACGGGTTTTCTATGAAAAATCCTCCAAGCTGGGTAAGCGGACATTTCTTTATGCCCATTCGTTCCATTTTCCCATAGTTAAGTACCTTATCTTGTGATTTTGACGCAGGAATTGCGCCGGGCCATAAAGGATATAAACAGCCCACCTCCACAACCTGAGGATCCGGAACGGTCCCTCGATCCGGCCTCCCAAGAGGATCCGGACATACCTGTGGAGCTGATCGATGGGGTATTTTACCAACTGAGCATCGACAATGCCTTGGTTGCCATTACGGCCGATTACCCGGAATATTTCCAGCCTCACGGTGTAATTGAGACCGAAGTCCCAATACTTTAGAAATGATCCCTCCGTGCTTATCTTTGACCACCGTATATCAATGGTGTTTTGCAGGGGGAGCCCTTGAGGCGGAAGACCGAACCTGCGGTGGCTAGCCAACAAGGGGCAGCACGGCCCAGCAGGCTAAAAAGAAGTGCGATCTGGACTGAAGCGCTGGCGCAACGGTATGGCGTGTCGCCTTATTCCCCGGTTTTATTCCAGAAGGCATACTAACGCTCGCGCTCTTTTCAGGAAAAAGAGCGCTCGCCGGACTATATCCGGAGAGGTTGCCAATCGAGCCTCCGCCAGCCAGGCTTCAAAGCCAGGCCCAGAAGCGGAGCCGAACACTAGGCGTGCGTCGGATGCTCCTCCGACAGAGGATGCCGACAGATTGTCCGCCACCAACTCTGAGGTGGAGAGTGCCATGAATCACAAAGGCGCGGACAATTCTTCGTGACACATGTTTCTCCCAAGAGGCATTGGATGCCTTCAATTGGGAGATGCGCACCTCCGTGCCGCTCAAAATGGTCTAGCCAGAGCCACGAGCGGTATGTGAAAGACATAAGGGTGAGAAAATTTGGCGGTTATATATACCAAAGTAGCCCCGAGACTTAAAATAGTTAGAATAACTGATTTAAGGATCATTTATTGTGCAGGATCTTACAAAAAAGAATACCCAATTGTCCCAGGAGCTTGAAGAGTGCAAAGCCCAACTTGAGGCCGCACAAGCCGCGACAGGGGAAGCCAAGGAGACCCCCTCTGGTAACATACGCTTTTAAAAGATAAGTATGTTATGAAGTGCGGCGGAAAGGCGTCGCCCAGGCTGTCTGACTCTGTTAAGGAGAATCGGCGGCTTCGACGCGGTATTTTTAGTAAGTGCTTAAACGAACTTTGAAAAAAGAGTTCGGCGAGGAAGTCGACTAACAGAGTTATGTCTGTAGGTATGCTCACAGGCTGTCCTGCAGAGGAAATGCCAGTTCTACGGGTGACCTTCTTCGAGCTCTTACAACTGCATGAACGAAGTTCGGCAGGTGATGAAAGGCGTCGCCAGTGCCTTGTGGCCATCTGTCTCCCTGCTCAAGGCCTTGGGGAGCTTGCAGAGAGGCTCCGAGGCGGGCGGCGCTCCGATTATGGAAGATATCGGCCTGCCGTCAAGGCGCCAGGAGGCTCGGGCCATGGTGAAGACGCGGTACACGAAGGCTGACCGAAACCACATGGCCGAGGTCGGACCTATGGGGCCCGATGGGAAGGAGATCCCTTTGAGCTTAGTGTACGGCCAGGTAGAATTGGCCGCAAAGTATTCCCAGCAGGACTGTAAACTAGACAGCCTGTTAGATGGCATTGAAGAGGAATACAATCAGTCAAATTGACTATGTAATTTAAAGTGACATGTAAAATGCCTTCTAGCCAGATTGTAGATCGTTTGTCTTAGCGGACCTTTTCGCTTCAAACTCAGGACCCGATAGTCCGGAGTGTGTCTGAATACCCTCGCGGTTATATAAAAACCGGGGCATGCGTGGAGACCAGGCGTAGGGGTCATTAGTGCTTTATCAGAAAAGTGCCCAACTAGTTATGTTATATTACATGGTTAGTAAGAAACATCTTCCAGGAAGAATAGTTACATTAGGGGTTCCTTTCTCGGGAGGCATGCCCTAAAGTGCATGTCGGACTCAAAAAAAAAGCAGAAAAACATCTGGGGGCATATAAATAAATAGGTAAGAAATCTTCTTTTAGTTCACCGACCGAATATTCTCTTAAGAACGCTAGCTTTCGGCTTCACCCAGTCTGAGGTACACATCCGGTTGACTCGGCAGTAACAATCGCAGAGGTGCTCCCTTTACCACCTAGCCGAACAATCGGGAACGTAGGGGTAAGCACAGGACCAGGCAACCCAGCTTGGTCAAAACTTAAGTCATATCGATGCATATAATGGTGAATAAAAGGTACATGCAGACGTGTGACACATGTATTGGGCATGAAGCCCTTATAATTAAGCTTCTGTGAAAGAAGCCCCCAGGTACAATGAGCGCGGATAGCGCGTCAAGGGTGTGCGAACAATGCGCTAACGAGCCTTCCAAGGCTTGAAAGAAAAAGGGAGGGAGAAGGAGAAAAATAGAAGACAGCTAAAATGTAAAATATGGACAGAGGAAGGAGACGAACTCAGAATCCGGCACTAGGCGTAGAATCTTCGGAGACGTGTTGCGTTCCATGGGTTCGGTTCGAGTCGGTTATCCGATGCATCTCGCAAGCGGTACGCTCCACCGGTCAGGACTTGGTCGATGATAAAGGTACCTTCCCATTTGGGCTTTAGTTTGTCCTTTTTATTGTCCGGCAGGCGTAGAACTAGCTCGCCGACATTGTAAGTTTTGGCCCGTACTTCTATGCTTTGATATCTTCGAGCCTGCTGTTGATAGAATGCAGAACGGGCTTTTGCTACGTCACGCTCCTCCTCCAAGGCGTCCAGATTGTCCTGCCGATCAAGCTCGGCTTCTCTTTCTTCGTACATGCGCACGCAGGTGAGTCATGAATTATGTCGCAGGGCAGAACTGCCTCTGCGCCGTATACCATAAAGAATGGTGTGAATCCGGTCGTGCGATTCGAAGTCGTCCGCAGCCCCAGTACGGAGTCGAAGCTCCTCTACCCAAAGGCGTGTTAGATTCCTTGAGGGACCGCACTAATCTGGGTTTGATGCCGCTCATAATTAGACCATTTACTCGCTCAACTTGACCGTTAGTTTGAGGGTGATAGACTGAGGCGTAGTCGAACTTAATGCCCATGTTTTTGCACCAGAGTTTGACCTCGTCGGTCATAAAGTTCGTGCCGTTATCAGTGATGATGCTGTGGGGGACACCGTAACGGTGTACGACCCCTGATATGAAGTCTATCACCGGTCCGGATTCGGCCGTCTTGACAGGCTTGGCCTCTATCCATTTGGTGAATTTATCCACCATGACCAGTAGGTATTTTTGCTTGTGGGTTCCCCCTTTAAGGGGTCCGACCATGTCAAGCCCCCAGACCGCGAAGGGCCAGGTGATGGGTATAGTTTTGAGGGCGGTGGGTGGCATGTGGCTCTGATTAGCAAAGAGCTGGCATCCGACGCATCGTTGGACTAAGTCCTGAGCATCTGCCCGGGCCATTGGCCAATAGAATCCTGTACGGAAGGCCTTGCCTACAAGGGCCCGGGCTGCGGCGTGGTGCCCGCCGAGTCCGCATGTATTTCAGCCAGAAGATTTCGCCCTTCTTCTTCGGAGATACACCTTTGAAGGACTCCGGTTGTGCTTTTCCTATAAAGCTCTCCCTCATGGACTTTGTAGGCTTTGGATCACCGCACTATGCAGCGGGCCTCGTTTTGGTCCTCGGGGAGTTCCTGCCTGGTTAGGTAGGCTAGGAATGGTTCTGTCCACGGGGCAATGACTGCCATTATTACATGGGCTGAGGGTGTTATTTCGTTGGTAGAACCACCAACTGTGTCAGAATGTTCGGTGTGGGGCAGTGCGGTTGGGTCCGGGTTGTTATTTCCGGACTCTCCCTCCCATAATACGGATGGCTTGAACAACCTCTCTAGGAAGATGTTGGGGGGGACAGCATCGCGCTTTGCGCCGATGCGTGCCAACACGTCTGCTGCCTGGTTGTTGTCCCGGGCAATATGGTGAAATTCGAGCCCTTCAAACCGAGCTGACATTTTTAGGAAGGCATTGCGATAGGCTGCCATTTTCGGATCCTTGGCATCAAATTCTCCATTTATTTGTGATATCGTGAGGTTCGAATCCCCGCTCACCTCTAGGCGTTGAATGCCCATGGAGACTGCCATCCGGAGACCATGTAGAAGGGCCTCGTATTCGGCTGCATTGTTGGAGTCCGTATACATTATCTGGAGTACATATTGAACTGTATCTCCGATTGGGGACGTCAGAACGACGCCAGCTCCCAGGCCAGCCAACATTTTGGAGCCGTCGAAGTGCATTATCCAGTTGGAATATGCGCCGTACTCTTTAGGGAGTTCGGCTTCGGTCCATTCGGCGACGAAGTCGTCCAAAACTTGCGACTTAATAGCTCTCCGTGGCTTATAGGTTATGTCGAACGGGAGGAGCTCAATGGCCCATTTGGCAATCCGGCCCGTCGCGTCGCGGTTGTTTATAATGTCGTTAAGGGGTACTTCGGAGGCTACTGTTATTGAACACTCTTGAAAGTAGTGTCGCAGCTTCCGGGATGCCATAAACACCGCGTACGCTATCTTTTGATAATGCGGGTACCGTGACTTGCATGGAGTTAGGACAGTGGACACGTAGTAAACTGGTTTATGAAGGGGGAACTTGTGTCCGCTGCTTCTCGTTCGACAACGAGCACCGCGCTTACAACTTGATGAGTTGCCGCGATGTATAATAGCATTGGTTACTTTGTGTTGGGCGGCCAGGACTGGGTTTGTTGCCAATATGGCCTTTATTTCTTGAGAGTCCGGCCGTGGCAGCATCCGTCCACTCGAAGTGTTGATGCGTCGGAGGAGGCGATAAAGGGTAATGCCTTTTCTCCCAAATGGGAGATAAAGCGGCTTAGAGCCGCCACGCATCGATCAATTTTTGTATTTGTTTGAGGTCTTTTGGGATATCCAATTGTGACAGAGCTTGGATCTTGGCTGGGTTTGCTTCAATTCCTCTACCGGATACGATGAAGCCCAAGAGCTTTCCGGCTGGTACGCCGAAAACGCATTTTTCCGGGTTGAGCTTAATGTCATATGTTCGGAGATTATCGAATGTGATCATGAAGTCGTCTACTAGAGTTTTGACGTGCTTGCTTTTGACGACCACATCGTCTACGTATGCCTCCACTGTTTTGCCGATCTAGTTTGCCAGACATGTCTGAATCATGCGTTGATATGTTGCGCCGGCGTTTTTGAGCCCGAAGGGCATTGTGTTGAAGCAGAATGGGTCGTATGGAGTGATGAATGCCGTTGCGGCTTGGTCAAGCTCTGCCATCTTAATTCGGTGGTAGCCGGAGTATGCGTCGAGGAAACACAATGAATCGTGTCCTGCGGTAGCGTCGATGATTTGATTGATGCGGGGGAGGGGGAAGGGATCCTTTGGGCAAGCCTTGTCGAGGTCCTTGAAATCGACGCACAGGCGCCAGGATTTGTCCTTCTTTGGTACCATCACCAGGTTTGCTAGCCAGTCCGGATGTTTTATATCTTTGATGAATCCGGCCTCCAATAGTTTGGCTAGCTCCTCTCCCATGGCCTGTCTCTTGGGTTCGCAGAAACGCCAAGAGCCTGTTTGGTAGCTTGAATCCTTTTAGGATGTTTAGGCTGTGCTTTCGGCCAGCCGGCGTGGGATTCCTGGCATGTCTGAAGGGTGCCAGGCAAAAATGTCCCAATTTTCGCGTAGGAATTCTCTTAGTGCGGCGTCTACATCAGGATTTAATTGTGCCCCGATGGAGGCCGTTTTTGTAGGGTCCGTTGGATGGACTTGGAATTTGACTATTTCGTCTGCTGGTTTGAAGGAAGTGGATTTGGATCTCTTATCGAGTATCACATCATCCCTATTCACCGTGGAGCCTTGTAGCGATGAGTTCCTCGGCCGCTAGGGCCTCGGATAGTGCCTCAAGGGCCAGTCGGCGCTGTCTTATTTTCGGCACGGAGTGCTATGTCCGGATCACTAGCAAGAGTGATGATTCCGTTGGGCCCGGGCATTTTGAGCTTCATGTACCCATAATGGGGTATAGCTTGGAAAATTGTGAATTCCTCTCGCCCTAATAGAGTGTGGTATCCGCTGCTGAACGGGGCCACTTGGAACGTGACC
This sequence comes from Aegilops bicornis, assembly GCA_021605145.1. Lineage (NCBI taxonomy): Eukaryota > Viridiplantae > Streptophyta > Magnoliopsida > Poales > Poaceae > Aegilops > Aegilops bicornis. The sequence continues at coordinate 69,927,413 of CM038671.1, read as the reverse complement.
TCCTCGGACCTGTAATTATCCGGCGTGCCGAACACCACATCCAGTGTGATTTTTCCTGTACAGCGTGCTTCCCGACTGGGGATTATTCCTCTAAAGGTTGTGCTGCTTCGCTCAATGCGGCTCCAGTCTATCTCCATTTTTCGGAGGGTTTCCTCATAAATGAGGTTCAATCCGCTGCCACCGTCCATGAGTACCTTGGTAAGGTGAAAGTCGTCCACTATCGGACTGAGGACCAATGCGGCTGGTGCTCGGGCTGTTCGGAATTCAGGTTAAATCCTTTGGCATTAAAGGTAATAGCCGTGTCACTCCATGCGTTTATTGTTGCTACTTGGTAGACTTCGGCAAGGCTAGGGAGTGTTCGTTTCCGCATATTATTTGATGCGAAAGTCTCGAAGACTGTTAATACCGTACTGGTATCCATGGGTTGGTGCTCTAGAGCTAGGAGCTCTTCGCCACTTTTGGCCACCTACCGTAGTATCCAACATGCTCTAAGGCTATGAGTTGGAGTGGCGCCCTCTGTATTATGAATTTTACAGGGTCCATTGATACATCCCTCCAGTACGGTTCCATGCCCTATAGAGGGTTTTTGCTTTTTGGTATTTAACCCAAGTGCCTGGCAATGATGCACCCTTTTATTTCGGACTGGGGTTGTATTCAAGGCCGGATTGTCCCAAAATCTTGATTCGGTTTTCCAGGCGCTTTCCATCGCACAGTACTTTCGTACTATGGACGCCAAGTCGGAAAAGCGTGTAATGTCACGGCGACTTATAGCGTTTAGGATCCCGTTGTCCGTGCAATTGTTGCAGAATAAAGAGATTGCGTCCTCCTCGCAGCAGTCCTTTATCCTGTCCATAACCAGGAGGAATCTGGCCCGAATGGTGTCTTGTTTCTGCGGGCTCTTGCCGAATTTGAGATAGGTCGCTTATGTTTGGGTGGGTGGGTGGAATTAAATCCGGAACCGCGCCCAATCTGAGACTTAAGGGCCGAGGAGCTTCCGAACTTGGAAGCTTGGATTCTTGGATGTTGTCCAATGAATCTAGCCCGCTGCCTGACTTTAGATTCAGGGCTTGAGTGATGTCCTCTCCTCCGCGGGAATCCGGCATGGAGGGATCAGGAATCCGAACGTAGCTAGTCCTTAAGATAGGAGAAGGGTCGCCGTATTGTTCCTCTACCACAGCAACGTGGTGGGTAACCTGGGGAGAGTTAATCTCTCGCAGATCGGGTTTAGGCCCAATCTGATCATAGTCTGTAGCGACTCCCAGGGCGGCGATGCGATCCAAGAGCCCGTTTCAAGAAGAGAGCCCCATCGGATCTAACTTCTCGACGAGCTCTGAGTTAACGCGAAGATTGCTTTCGATGATGTGAGAAGTCATCGTTGGTGCGGCGGCCGAACAGGTGGTCATAAGAAAACCGCCTAGCCGAAGAGTTTGGCTGACAGCCAAAGCTTTTTTAGCAACAGTGCCGTCTTTAAAGACGGGATGAGGCATCCTTCCTGACGGCGACGACACAGAGGAACTCTCAATGAAAGCACCAATGTCGGTGTCAAAACCGGCGGATCTCGGGTAGGGGGTCCCGAACTGTGCGTCTAGGCGGATGGTAACAGGAGACAAGGGACACGATGGTTTTACCCAGGTTTGGGCCCTCTCGATGGAGGTAAAACCCTACTCCTGCTTGATTAATATTGATGATATGGGTAGTACAAGAGTGGATCTACCACGAGATCGTGAGAGGCTAAACCCTAGAAGCTAGCCTATGGTATGATTGTTGTTCGTCCCACGGACTAAAACCCTCCGGTTTATATAGGCACCAAATAGGGTTAGGGTTACATGAGTCGGTTATAATGGTAGGAGATCTACATATCCGTATCGCCAAGCTTGCCTTCCACGCCAAGGAAAGTCCCATCCGGACACGGGACGAAGTCTTCAATCTTGTATCTTCATAGTCCAGGAGTCCGGCCAAAGGCTTTAGTCCGGCTATCCAGACATCCCCTAATCCGGCACTCCCTCAATCCCACTTATAATTAACCTCTATTGAAGCATCTGCAACTACAACAAAATTATTAAGGTAAACCTAACCATAGCATGAAACATATGGATCCAAATCAGCCCCTTACGAAGCAACCCATAAACTAGGGTTTAAGATTATGTCCCAATGCCTTCTTCTAGGCCCAAATAATGGTGAAGTGTTATGTAGTCGACGTTCACATAACACCACTAGAGGCTAGACAACATACATCTCATCAAAATATCGAACAAATACCAAATTCACATGACTACTACTAGTAAGACTTCTCCCATGTCCTCGGGGTCAAACATAACTACTCACAAAGCATATTCATGTTCATAATCAGAGGGGTATTAATATGCATAATGGATCTGAACATATGATCTTCCACCAAATAAACCAACTAGCATCAACTACAAGGAGTAATCAACACTACTAGCAACCTACTAGTACCAATCCCGGACTTGGAGACAAGAATTGGATACAAGAGATGAACTAGGGTTTTGAGATGAGATGGTGCTGGTGAATATGTTGATGAAGATTGCCCTCTCCCGATGAGAGGAGCGTTGGTGATGACGATGGCGACGATTTCCCCCTCCTGGAGGGAAGTTTCCCCGGCAGAACAGCTCTGCCAAAGCTCTAGATTGGTTCCGTCAAGGTTCCGCCTCGTGGCGGCGGAGTTTCGTCCCGAAAGGTTGCTTCTTATTTTTTTCTCGACGAAAGACCTCATATAGCAGATGATGGGCATCGAAAGGCCACCAGGGGGCCCTAATATTTTTGCCACGTGGAGTTTCAGGACTTTTGGAGTTGTGTAGAATAGGTCTCTAATATTTGCTCCTTTTCGGTCCGAGTTTTCAGCCGGCATTCTCCTCCTTATGTAAACCTTGTAAAATAAGAGAGAATAGCCATAAGTATTGTGACATAATGTGAAATAACAGCCCATAATGCAATAAATATCTCTATACAAGCATGATGCAAAATGGACGTATCAGGGCTCGCCGGAGTTCAGGAAGAACCACCCGCAGCGGGGACGTGGGCTCGCCGGAGAGGTACCCCAATATCTATCTCAGGGTTCAGGGGGGGGGCGGGGCCTAGAGGGCTGGCAGGGCGGCGGTGGGAAGTTGTTTTGGGCAGCGAGGCGGTCTTTGGGGCAGCGGTTCGGCCGGTGGTGGCTGGCGGCTCGTGGGGTGCAGGTTGAATATGAACTGCATGCCCTCCCTAAACTACATGTCAAGTGCCTCTCTGCTACCATTGCGTTCAGTTTCGACAGTAGCATTCAGACTCCACAGTAAATTTCAGTTTCGACAGTTAAGTTCAGAGTCAACAGTGTTTACCTCATCTGTTGTAGTCAGGTGGTTTTTGGTGATGTAAATTTTACATCTATTTTACATCATCTATTGGAGATGCTATTAGAATCCCACTTGATATTGACGATGTTTGTCTTGTGCTACTTCAGCCTTGACGTCTTACGGCTCACCTGAGCTGCTCCAACGACGAGCGATCCATCACAATGAGCGGTGCCCTAGGCATGATCCTGATTCCTCGAGATCTTCCTCCACACCTCCAACAGCCACCTCTGCCTCAACTGCCCGGCGACCAACCCAATGATGTTGAGGTCGACACTGACTCTGACAAAGAAAGAGGTTGTACACTTGTTGCATCGCTTATTACTATACATTCAAGTCGATCCATTAGGGCTATTTTGGTCCAATGGAAAAACATAGCAATAGGGAATTTTCCAATGGCACTCTACTATTCAATTATTCATGCATTTTGTTGAAAGGAATGAAGCAAAACATCCACCTGGATCTACTTTTCAAAATCCTATGCATGAAAACAAGACCAAGTGCATTAGTGGCAGAATAACATTCTAACTGTACACGCTTTCATATGGTTTCACTTTATTTTGGCTATGTTTCTTTGCATTCCTCTGCTCTTCCAATTCCTGTAAACCAAACACCCAAGTTGAAAGAAATCATGTGTTTACAAATGCTCTGTTTACCATGTGCATTCCTATCCTATTCTGGTGTTTTTCCTATCCTTGCGTTTTTAGAATCATGCAAGCCAAATGAGCCCTTACAGAATTACTTCAGTTACAGGTAGGTGTGGAAGGGAACTTTGTGTGGTTTGTCTTGCTCTTGCCGTGACGTCGTCCACCTCACCTGAGCTGCTCCATCGACAGAAGCATCCACCAAACCAGACATCACGACTCCTGACCGTCTTTGGCCGCCTCAGATCTCCTTCCTCGCCACCGCACCCACCGCAATGGCATCACCATCATCGACTCAGCAGATGAACCTGAGGAGTACACAGGTCCACAAGAGAGGTCGCACTCTTTTGTTTCTGCTTATGTTATGCATTGCTTAAACTTACCTGCTACTTTATCGTCCTGTTCAGCTCTTGGACTCCCAAGTCAGGTCCAAATTAATGTTCAAACTTGAGTTCTAAATTAGTTGTGGGGCACATATCGAGGCAGCAATGAATAGTATGTCTGTCTAATATCTGGTTCACCTAGGGTATGCCTATGTTGTTCATCTTGGGTGGGAAACAAATAGTAAAGCAATCATCATCTGTCTTTTTATTAAATTAAAGCAAGCATCAGCCTACTATCATTATTTTTGGATCCATCCACTGGATGTTCATCACTCTAAATTTCTGCATGCTCTCCTTACATAATCTCATCATATTTTTTTCATATGCATGTCAGATATTGTACACAGTCATGCTGAACATGTAGAGAAAAGGAGAAGAGTTTTGCTGGCAATACAATGTCATGCAGACAACGCTCCATGGTGGGTTCAATGGCAAACCCTCCCCACCCCTCTCAGTTGTAATCCATAGGAAGATATCTGTTACGAGGCGGATCTGCACGCCACGACCACTCCTATTTACCCCCCAAGGTGTTTGCTCTACCTTGGCATGATGATGTTAGTCATATCATGCATATGTTGCCTTGCAGTGCCTACTTTTGACATCATATATGTCATCTGCTTAGTTAGACATGTTCTGTAATGCCACCTGTTTAGTTTCTATATCATATATGGGAATTATGCAGTCTCATGTTTTTTAGCCAGCCATAATATATGTGAAATGTGCAATGCCATCCTGTTTAACCAGTCATCATATATTTGAATGATATCTTGCCCATCCTTTTCTTCATTACATTTCCATTTGTCGACAATGTTTGTACATTAAACTACTCTTCCTGTTAATCAGCCATTTGGGTGGGAGATGGAAAGATCCGGAGTGAAAACAAGGCCTTGAGCGAGCAGTGCTACCTGTCGAAGCAGATCTCTTGTTGGGTCCCGATAGCTCCTCAGAGATGGATTCAGAGACAGATGACCAGTCTTATTCCCCCACCGAGGTGTATGCTCAAACATGGCACAGTGCATTGCATAGTTTAGACATCATATACACAATATTCAACACCATGTTCTTAGTTCAGACATCATATCGAATGCCCTCTGTTTAGCATATAAATCACATATGTGAATTAAATGATGCGATCCTGATTACTTAGATACCATGTAGGTGAATTATGTCATGCGATCCTGTTTAGTTATTCAACATATCTTTGAATTATGTTATGCTATGCTATCCAGTTTAGATAGACATCATATATGTGAAATTATGTCATGCTATCCGCTTTAGTTAAACAATATACATGTCAACTATTTCATGCCTTTTTCCACACTATCTATTGCATCTGTCTCTCATACAATGTCTGTACATTCAACTATGTTTCCTGTTTATCACCCATTTGAATTGGAGCGGGTGATGCCAAGATCCGATGGACTAAAAACATGGTCTTCAAATAAAACAGTGCTACCTCTTGGTGGAGATAGCACCCAGCTTGTACATGCACAAGAACCAGCCCTACCACACATAACCCAAACTGTCAGCATGATTGTACCCCTACTGCGATGGAGAGAGAACTAGCTTCACCCAATCTAACCCCAACCCCAGCCGATAGTAACCCAGTTCCTATTGACACAGCACCATCTCCACCACAGAGCTCCCAAACAAGAGCAGTTAGTAAGGCAGCTCCAGTGCCCAAAGTGCCAAGATTACCACGGCGAACCCCAACTCCACCAGTTAGTACACCTATTCCTATGGAGGAAGCACAACCAGCTAGTCGTAGTTTAGCAGCTATCGCATTTGATGTTGTTAAATCGTATGTGCGTATCTTCCCATCTCGGAAATATTATATTGAAGATGAAGGAAAATGTCAGTTGCAGGTGTTTGTCCAGGAGTTATGTGTAAGTAATGTTATTCATGGCAATTACTTTGCTTTGTCCCATACATCCTACCTCCATGATGGTTATAATACAGAAAATTTTCCCATTTTTCTCTATAGAGAAGGACCGATTTGGAAACTCAGGATGAGGTAACCTGTGCTAATACCTCTGCTATCTTCAAGAATGCTTGGTGGCGATCGGAATTACTCAAGAAAACGTATTTCACCGGTAAATAAACTCATCAAATTCCTTACATTCTCCTCGAGACACATTTATCGGACGATGACCGGGAACGCCTTGTTCCATCTTGGTCCCAAACCAAGAATGTGGTAAGGTCTATGAGCTCATTTTCTATTTTTAAGTACTATATTCTTGCGTCTTACTATACTCTGTTCATGTAGAACAAGTGCCTAAACCTGAAGAACAACTGTTCTAATTTAATATTCCATTGCTATCATAGTTCAAAAAGCGCTAGGCGTTAATTGTGCGTTTTGCCACCGCCTTGCGCTTTACTGACCAAAGCGCATGCTTATGCGCAGTTATGCACAGATTAAGCGTAGTTATGCGCAATGCGTTTTGCCAACGCCTAGAGCCTAGGCGCGCCTTTTTTAACTATGATTGCTATCGTGCATACTGCTTTGCTCTTGTATCACTGTATTTACTCATACAAACTTATTTTTAAATTGAAGGATCCAATAGAAACTCCAATGGCGTAGCAGGTATGTTCACGCATGTTTCTTTAACAGGTTTGCTCTTATCAATAGCTTTGTTGATTTCAATTTCAATTGTGTATACAGTTGACTTCTCATATCATGCATATTACTAGCATCACAACAGAGCCAATAGTGTTGTTGTACATGTAGACCCGTGGTACCCATCTGAAATCTTGTTGTGCCGTGTAGTTTCCCATGCTTTGTATTCTTTCACTGCTGCTTTGTCTTGAACTGATATGATTTGAACCGTGTCTCTATTTTAATTTGGCAAGACAATGCAGTGACCATAGGACATAGATATATATATGTTTGTTTGATGCTTTTATTATGTACTAGTACTTGGCAATAGAAGACTTGGTAGTTTAATCCTGTCCACCTTACTAATGAACTGGTTCACCGAAATGAGTTTCATATACTAGTACATGTTAAACTTGTTATGTGTCTACTTGTTTCTTCTTTTAGAATCTTGTGAGAATATTGGGGAAGAGTGCCTTATTAAGCAATGGTAAAGGAAGTAATGCGAGATAAGGTTCAGGGATAGTGAGACATCCTTGTTGGTCTCCAACAAAGCTGATAAAACAGCTAAGGAAGACTATCTTGAAGACAATGAGACAACCCCAAAGTCCTGTCTTGGTTTAGTGTTCGAGTTACTGGCCACTACCGCTTGCACAAGCTATTCAAACTCACTGTCTGAATCAGTTCAGTTTCTTGAGTCTCAGCTACAAGCTGAAATACATCGATCAGCTATGTTGCGACAAGAACCGGAAGGACTGCGGAAGTCCCTGGAGCATTCAGATGCACACTTTCTGGTGCAACAGCAAGCGTTGGAGGATTTTAGCGCCAAACAGGACAAAGCTAATAAGCTTGCTAAGCTTATTGCCAGCATGGTGGATACCTGTGATAACGCTTTCTTGAGCTCTTACGAAGTTGTTTCAGTTATGCTCTTGTTTCTTTGCCGCGTTTATTTGCCTTTGGTGGCCAATTTTGACGGCCATGTATGTAATATGCTGCTTTGTTCCCTATATTTGCACTGGTGGCGAACTTTGATGCCCAGTGGATGTAATATGTGTAATAGCGGTAATAGGCTAGCGTTAATTGCTTGCTTATTTATTTCCTCATTGTCTTGTTTAGTTGTTTGCTTGTAGTCACTACGGTTCTTTTTCTGTGTTTTTCTAGTGGCCAAAATAGCCTATTTTTGGTAACTAGGCCAAAATAATCATGGCAGCACACAAATTGTTGTAACCCTGGGCCTCCTGCGAGCCGTATGATCCATGGGCCTTCTACGGTCGTAGGATCCATTGGCCTTTGTACGGGCCGTAGGATCCATGGGCCTTCTATGGGCCGTAGGGTCCATCGGCCTTCTACGGGTCGTAGGGTCCATGGGCCTTCTACGGGGCGTATCATCGTTTCGCCAATCATGGGCCTTACTATTCGTGGACCATAACAGGCCGTATTTGATAACTGTATGAAAACAGCCCAACACTTTTTTTGACATGAAAACGGCCCAACGTATTAACGGTCCACAAACGGGCCGACTGTAGCGACGGGCTGAATTTGGCCCACAAGCAAAAAATGACAATAATGGGCCATAAGTAACCAAATGCTGCAAATGAGCCCAAGAATAAATGGGCCCTGAGAAGGCCGAAAGATAACTTGGGCTGGAAACGGCCCAGTGGAATAATGGCCCATTAATGGGTATAAAGTGATAAACTGTTCATTAAGGGCCAGTATCACCACGGGTCGTTAATGGGCCAAGAGTTCTGAAAGGGCCTCATATGGGCCGAAGAAGTCATGGGCCACACATGGGCGTGAAGTTAAAAGCGTTTGGAATCATATTGGACGGCCCAGATGACGCTACTGGGCCTAATTCGGATAGGGCGTAACGGGCCCTTGGTTATCGGGTTGTAAATGGGCTATATGCGGACAGGCCGTTAACAGGCTTTCCATGGGCCGGCCCGCCACCTTTTGACCAAGTCAAACGGGCCGGCCTTTTCACAGGAATGGGCCTCTGTTGGGCCATGCCACGTGTCGACGTATCATAGGCGCCTTGGGTCCAATGAGTGGATGACATTTGTCCCAACGGTGAGCCGACACGTGTTTCCTCCAGCCAATGATGATTTTACACGTGGAAAATCCCCATTGGTCGGGGTTTTTGACGGGTTATCGGATCCAAAACCCGACACGATAGCTTAACGGCGTTCCGTTACGGTGGATGCCACATCGGTCACCCTTGATGAAAGACTTACGTGACGCGCGATTTATCATCATGGAAGTGGACACTACGTGATGATAATTTTGGTAATGTCATGGAACACTTCTACGACAAAGCAGTGTATGACTATCTTGATTCTGTCATAAAATCGTCATGGATGTACATGCATGACAAAAAACGCGACCTACTGTGACAAACACGTATCATCACGGAAGTGTATTTTTTTGTAGTGTTAGGGGCTGGTCTGTCCCTCTCTTGGCCCATAAAGGCCCATGTAGTTGCCGGGGGATGCCCGGAACCCCTTCCCGTGACTCGATATGCACCTTGCACTTTAACACTTCCGATGTACGAATATCATCATCCAATATATGAATCTTTACCTCTCGACCATTTCGAGACTCCTCATCATGTCCGTGATCTCATCCGGGACTCGAAACAACATTCGATCGCCAAATCACGTTAAGCGTGCGGACCCTACGGGTTCGAGAACTATGTAGACATGACCGAGACACCTCTCTGATCAATAACCAACAACGGAACCTGGATGCTCATATTGGTTCCCACATATTCTATGAAGATCTTTATCGGTCGTACCGTAATGACAACATACGTTATTCCCTTTGTCATCGGTATGTTACTTGCCCGAGATTCAATCGTCCGTATCTTCATACCTAGTTCAATCTTGTTACTGGCAAGTCTCTTTACTCGTTCCGTAATGCATCATCCCATAACTAACTCATTAGTCACATTGCTTGCAAGGCTTATTATGATGTGCATTACCGAGAGGGCCCAGAGATACCTCTCTGATACTCGGAGTGACAAATCCTAATCTCGATCTATGCCAACCCAACAAACACCTTTGGAGATACTTGTAGAGCATCTTTATAATCACCCAGTTACGTTGTGACGTTTCATAGCACACAAGGTATTCCTCGGTATTTGGGAGTTGCATAATCTCATAGTCAAAGGAATATGTATAAGTCATGAATAAAGTAATAGCAATAAAATTTAACGATCATTATGCTAAGCTAAGGACGGGTCTTGTCCATCACATCATTCTTCTAATGATTTGATAACGTTCATCAAATTACAACACATGTCTATGGTTGGTAAACTTAACCATCTTTGATTAACGAGCTAGTCTAGTAGAGGCTTACTAGGGACACTATGTTTTGTCTATGTATCCACACATGTATCAAGTTTCCGGTTAATACAATTCTATCATGAATGATAAACATTTATCACGATATAAGGAAATATAAATAACAACTTTATTATTGCCTCTAGGGCATATTTCCTTCACAATATCTATAAATTTGATAGAAAAGTGATTGAGTATATTTAAGTTTTATATTTGTAACCATGTAGGTCATCTTGTGGTCCGTGGATGGTAAATTTTATGGAGTACTTCACAGGAGATATGTTGTCTGACATTCCTACACATGTATTTTTTACCGTGTATCATTATACTTATTCTATGTTGTATCACTATTTAACTCTTATTACTATTTTAATAGGAACATATGACAGATTCTAGAACAAAACTAGCTGTCATTTTAGTGGACTCAGGATTGAATGATGATAATATAAAAAATCGAAACATGAAAACAGCACAAATCCCACAGAATGTATGATTCTGGATAGACCCTCTCAGAATTTCAAAACATCAAATACATCAACAGAAGTTGAGCTCATCTTATGGTCATTTATCCTTTCACCGTCTGTCAACCCAACAAACGATGATTTAATAGATGAACTTTGCTTGTTCATCGGTATGGTTTATGATGTCGCTCTATTAGAGTAAGCCATATTTTTTAGTTCATTTTGTATTCCAACAAATTACTCTGATGTCATTATAGTTTACATAATTTTGATTTTACAGGAGAGAATGGGTGAAAACTCGGATCCGTACCCTATTAGCTTAAATTTGAGACAAATAAAAAACATATTAAGCAATGATGAATATATGGATATTCATTGCTTTAATATGGTTGTGCGAATACTAGCGCGCCACGAAGTCCAACTTCTCAGAGACATTCCATCTCACTATATGGATCTGAACTTTTGTGTAAGTTACTATAATCATGTACTACATTTTTTCTCATTGCACTAATATTTTCTCATTCTTACTCTAGTCCATGTTTCACTATGCACGAGACTCAAGTCATCGTGAACATATGGAAATTGCTACATTGAAACGGTTGTTTCATAGCTGGCCTGACAGTAATGATTATCATATCTCTCAATGTAATATGGTAAGATTTTTTTTTAATATGGTAAGATTTTTTTTCATTTGTAACAGTGCTTTCTTGGTCTTAATTAATATTCTATGTATTTCTATACTATTTCATCATTGCAGATTTTATTGCCTTGGTATATGTTTGGGCTATTTCTATTGTTTGTCTTGGATCAAAATAGAAAAGTTGTCTCAATTTTCGATCCGACCAATACCTACTTTCCGGAAGAATGTATTTAAAACCGTGGTCGACAATCTAAACCTTCCGCTTGAAGTTGCAAACCCTGCATTCAAGGATGATATCTCTAAATGGGAATGCATAGTTCGTGTTGCTCCAACAAACTCACACTGATACGAACCTTTTAAACGCATTACAATATTAATTGATTCATTCAACGCACATTATGTGTTTATTTCATACATGCAGTGCCTTGCCGGGTTATTTGGTTTTTAATTACATGCACTCATTGTGTGATGGAAATCTATATTTTCCCATACCCCAGGTGACTATTTATACCATGCTTATTTGTATCAAGGTTTTGGATCCCAAGCAGACTTTTTTTCTCGAGGGTCACCGTAATTTGTGGTTACCGCGATAACCGCGAAATTCCGAAAAATTTCGGACGAAATTTAAAATTGAAATTTGAATTCAAATATTTTTGACGTTGATATAGATATATATTTTACTCTAAAGTTTCAGTAACAATGCTCTAGCGTATTGGCTGGCGGACCGCAGCTTCTGCTTGCTCCTACGCCGCGAGTTCGACCCTTGATGCTGCAGCATTTTTGAACTTTTGCTTCGTAAAAAAGAATAAAAATGCGTGAGGGAAGACTCGAACCCGCGACTAGCTGGTAAAGAAAGGATGCCTTTGCCACCAGGCCACTGCCTGTCCTGTTGTAAAAGGAGAGATGGTGCCTATTTAAATAGACAGCGAGTATTTGAATTCAAAATTTTCAAAATGTTCGAGATATTTTGCTCGGTACGACTGTTTCTCGAGGGGGAACGGTAAACGCGGTAACCGCACGAGATCGCGAAATTTAGCTCGGTACCCAAAACGCTGATTTGTATACACATTGCACATTCAACTTGTTATAACAATGTTGTATAATGCCAATGTAGGATGGTTTTCAACTCGATCAGGAAGCAATTTTGGGTGCATATTTTAAAGTACGAAGAGAATGAAGCTCAAAACAATATCCCATACATTGAACGAAGCATCATTGATCGCATCTATAGATGGACCTTCATTGCTTCAAAAGATGGACCTTCAAGACATGCTTAGTTGTGGTTTTTAGAATATATTCTTGTAGCAATTATAATACAATTATTATGTGACAGTGAACTTATGCCAAGACATGTTTATGATACGTGTGTTGGATAACAAATATATCGCACTTTTTAAAAATACAATTTGAATGACATGATAACATTTTGTAGCGATCTGAATTTTTTGTAAAAATTATTTTAGTATTATATCATGTGAACATGTTTTGTTTAAGACGTGTGTTGCACGTTGCACGTGCACGCTTACCCAAGTCAAAACAAAACTATAGTTGCTTGCTAAAAAACCTATAGAAAAAGCACCACAGCCACCCCCGCCCCGCCGCCACCAACAGCCACACCCGCCCCACCGCCACGCCGCCGCGCGCAGCCACCACCTGCGGCGAGGCCCAGATCCATGCGTCGGTGGAACCTCGAGTCGCCCCCAACATCCTCGACAACCGGGGGTTCGAGCGCCAGCACCTCCGCTCCCCTAGGCTCGGCTACGCTTTGCTGGAGCCGTGCTCCTCCTCCACGATAGGGACCTCTGTAACCGCTAGCCAGAGACCTCGCCATCACCGCCCTCACTTCCTCCTCCGTTTGCATGGTTTGCCGCTCTCGCTACCTCCTTCTTTCGATCCAGCCCCTGCCGCGTCCTGCGCCTGCCCTCCGATGCCACTGCTTGTTAGCTGCTACTTTTTGTTGTTGCTACGATAGGTAAGCTAGGGAAGAATTGAACGAATTGATTCATGTTGTTATGATGTTTCAGGAATTGAAATAATTTGGGTTAGAAAAATGATGCATTTTGAGCTAACAACCAGTGTGTATGTCTCTTGATTCTCTAATGGTCTCTCGATCCAACATATTGTCATTTCTCTGAAGTGTAGCTTGCAACAAAGATGAAATATACAAGTTCATTGTATAAAACCTGAGTGGTCCAAAATGTAAAAGAAGAATGAAAACAGTCCACTGGAAAGTTTGATTCTTTTTGTTGTCTACATGCATTTCCTCTGCATGCATTTCTCCTTTGTAAGTTCAGAGACGAAACCATAGGATGTTCAGAGTATAAGGAAAAAAGGTTAAAATAATCCTAAAAGTTCACGGAACAAAGATCTATAAGCTCAGAGATGAGTGTCCAAAAAATGACTTTAAAGGTGAGCCCCCATGGTAGTTTGAGTTGCTGCTATCTCTACACAACGCCAATTTACCTGGAGAAGCTGCTGCTATTGGAGATAAACAGTACCAGTTCAAGGTACATATATTACAACGGTAATTGATATAAGAAAAGTTCAAATACATATGCAGCAGTAGTTCAGCCACTGTTATGCTTATAGTAGTTTAGTAACTAGAAAAAACCACAAAAAATAGTTCATCATTATCTTTCTCCGAAGCATTTTTAGCCCACCTTGCATATGGCTTTTCAGTTCATCTTACAGGTCAAAAGGAGCTCCCGTTAGTTTCAGTAGATGTGGAGATATGGAGATGGGAAAGTTCAACTTTTTTTATGGGTTACTCCATTATTAATTAGAGGTAATGTTCTTATGTTTGGATGTACTCCCCATTTTTCTTTCCAGTATCTTCAATGTATATAGTTCAAGGATTATTTGTGAATGATAAACGGTATCAAATGATTTGTAGATTAAGCCCCAAAACTTCCTGTAAGATTTAGCCAAGGAGTAACCATTTACCTTGTGGCCAGTACAATATTCCATTGTCAAGGCCTCCTTGGTTTTCAGTTCCTGTGACACCTTCAGCTAGTCACAAACTGCTATACATGAACTTGCGCGATCTCATCTTCTTTCAACCACCTGTGCGTGGTGGTGCATCAATATATAGAACATGACATTCCTTGCTGAAAATGACTTTGTACAACTGCATCGTACAGCATCGAGCCTGTAGGGTGTAGGCACACGTTATATACATGAACTTAGCTGAAACAAACACATGAACGCATGAGACTGTAGTCTGTGCGCTACAAACAAATCATCACACCTGAGCGTCCATCCATTCAATAAATTTTCCAACGATGAGGCAAGGCAAGTCTGGACCAGTACACAGCCACAATGAGTGTTGTCCCAGTCTAACCCCATGGTGTACATTAACTTGGTTGTTATGGTTGTTATAGCAAAAATAGTACAGAACTCGTTTTAGCTTTCATTGTGAACTTATAATGTTAATGAACTTGGTTGTTCTTTTTACAAGAAATTGTAAATTACCTTGTCAGGTTGTGTGTGTACCACCCAGAAGTCTACACCAGTTCAGCAAAAAATGTCTACATTAGTTCAGACTCAAAAGACCATAAGTTCAGAGGATGAAAAATTCAATGAGAGAAAAACCGAGGTGGCTCACCAAAGAAACCCTGGAAAGCTGAGGTTCTGCTGTGTATCGAACATGTATGCATGTTTTGTGTTCAAACATGTTTTGATCCATTGATTGTTTGAACTTGCAACCTTGCTGCCTTGTACTATGGTTCTGAAAAACTTGTACTCATGCAGGTACTTAGTGGTGCAGACTTGGTAGGCGGTGTGGTCAGTTCAACAACAGTTCAGTGACAGAAAGATCATCAGTTCAAAAAATATATGGGAGAGGTTGGAGCCAAAAAACTGATATTTTGTTGTGTTTTAATTTTTCGGGTGCATGATTGTACAAGAGAAAAAATAAATATGATGTATGATATATATTCTGTTCTTGTAGGAGATTCAAAAATTGTGGTGGAGCAAGTTCAAGAGCTTGGTTTCGTGAAAAAAATTGTGATTTTTTTGGTCAGGAGATAGCCCATCAGTGGTAGCCGACGAGCAGTTCAAGGCCGCATGCATGAGCCATCCATCGTCTTCCACAAGTGAGCCTGTTGCTTGATGATGCTTGACATGAACTGAGCATGTGCGCCTCCTGAATGTGCCTGATGATGCTTGACAGATACATGCAAGTCGGCAATGCGGAGTTCTCAGTTTCCTGGGTGCTGGCTGCTGGGATATATATGCGCGGGCCCAGGTGTACTTGCGCAAGAAGGACACAAGCAACGACAACCCGCTGATCGTGCTGCCCTACAACTTGTCCGACGTGGTGACAGTGAGAGCGAGGGCAAGGGCATCGTTGTCTGCTGCCGAGGCGGCGGAGGAGTTGGAAGCACCTTTAGGCATGAGTCACTAGCTATGTAACATGTCATCGCTGCTTCTCTCAGCTCTGCTCATTAACTAGGATCGGTGGATGGAGAGATCAGTAAGCACTGCAGACTGCACTGCTGCTTGAGTTTGAGTGCTGCTGTTTTTATTCTGTTTCTCTTATGGTTTTCGAAACATTCATGCATGCATGATGATCGATGTTTGGCTGTTGATTAATCAAGTTTTGCCCTGGCTGTGGATTGTAGTGGCTACTCGTTAGGTATTACTATTATATTACTAGCTGGACGGAATTGTTTTTTGGCAATGTAATGTAAATCAATATGGAATTGTTTTGGCAATGTAATGTAAATTAATATGGTACTAGCACAAATGCCCGTGCGTTGCAACGGGAGAAAAAAAATCCCTAACCCAATGGCTCAAGAATTCCCCCTCCTACTCCTCCTCTCATGACCCACCGCCACACATGATGACATCAACAAACTATTTGAAATCCTCCACATTGTCACGAAAAGATGTGTTGCACAAAAACATAAATGTGAAACGATTTCATAAGTGTACTGCAGGTGTGTGTAATTTAAATCACAGAAATATCTACCTCATTGCAAGTATCTCTTCACGCCATTGTCGGCATTGCTTAGCGATACCCAATAAATATCGCATTATACTGAAAATACTAAAGTTCATTTTTTAAGCTGGAAACATAACTTTTGTAAACCAGTGGGATCAGCAGACTCGCTGGCAACCAAAGCTGATACAAAGTCAGGGCTAGAACCTAGCCAAAACATACTGGCTGTAGCCATACGATACCCATTTTGCGCAAGCGCATGGGTAACAGAATTACATGACCGGCGATAGAAACTAAATTCATATGTGTCAAAAGTCGTCATGCAAGCACTCCTCGCTTCATTTTTTTTAGAAAAGGGATATGACCCCAGCCTCTGCATCAGAAAGATGCATACAGGCTCATATTATTAAAGAACAAAACCAATCACAAAGTCTCCAAAATCTGAAAGTTTGAAAAGAAAACAGGTTGCTCAAGCGAGCCTAATCATGAAGCCACAACCGGCTGGCAAATAAAATAGGAGCACTACATGACTATCCTATTACATGACCGCCATCCAAACCGGTTGAAAATAACCCGAGCTACCATCTCCCATCGGGTAGACGCAGTAGCCAAACGCCCCCTGGCCTCCGTCGGAGTGAGTAGCGACCACATACGGATCAATGCTGTGGCCCTGAAGATAACCTGCAAAAAGGAAAGTTCGTTGCTTTGTTAAAAACCAAATCATTTCTGCAGTTCCATACTGCCCATAACAAGGCACACACTCCAACACGAATGTGTCTCACTAAATCCAAGTTAACCCCATCAAGCCATGTTTCAAACAACATAGATAGAGGTAGGTGGAATAATATTAAAAACAATATGAATCGAACGCCAAAGAATCTTAGCCAGCGGACAATCTAGAAATAGGTGCCTGATATTAAAAGCAATACTCCTCGCTTCATGTAGCAGCACTCCATAATCCTCTAAATAGGAATCACCAGAATTGAGAGCTCGGATCAAAATCTGTGAGTCAGACTCTAGGATGACTCGGCGGGCACCCAGGTTGGCCGAACCTTCAATAGCAGTGAGGCATAGTACAACGTCTTTGCTTCACTATGGAGGCCACACATATTTCCATGAACCAGTGTTGGCTAGGTTTAGAACTATCTAGCGTTGCGCTATTCATATCTAATGATATTATGAGTGTTGTGTCGCACACAGCGGCACTCGAGTCCGACTCTTTGTGCTTTGGTGACGCTTGAAAAGAAACATAAAACATGCAAAAGTTCTTAGTTTTCCTGCTCTTCACGTGTTATTAATGCTACTTGTATGAGGTGTGTAGATGATCTGAAAATTACGGCTCCTTTGGCATGAAATATATAAAAGAAGCTTGATTCAAGTATGAAGGAAACGTTTGGCTAACTTGAAGATCCTGTTTACAACGACATAAAAAATGACGCCTATATATTATTAGACGGAGTCAGCCCTTATGTTATAAATCAATAGTTGCACACAAGTCTGCAGTCCCGTTTGAACACACGCATTTGAGAAATCCTCTTTTTTAAAGCAGCAATGAATCACCTGTTTTTAACGGGGAGCTCTATTTTTCATTATAATTCCCAGAAAAAATATTGTGATTTAGACATAGCATTTAGTTTTTGCAGGTCTTTTTTATTTCTCTCTTTCCCCTTCTTTTCCTATTTTTCTCTTTCCCCTTCTTTTCCTATTTTCTCTTTCTCTCTCTTTCTCTTTCCTTCTTATTATGGGACACCAGCTTCCCACTTTCCCTCCTTTATTTTCTCTCTTTCCTTTCATATTATGGCTTCCCACTTTCCTATTTTTCCCTATGAAACCTGAAATCCCCTTCTTGTTTCCTTCTTTATCTGTTGAATTTAGTCCTCCTTTTGTCCATCCTTTAGTCCTTCCTTGCATGGCGGCCCCCATAGTCCTTTCCTTTCCAAGGCTAAATTGGACCCGCACCTCATCCTCTATTCATTATTCTTTAGGTGTCCTTTTTATTTCGTGACAACTCCTGGGCTATATAAATTAATAAGATATCGTGTAAAAAAGCAATATGGGACTATTAAATAAATAACAAACCATAAATTTAATAAACATAGGAGCTAGCCTAGTTGGTTGTGGCCTTAGTGAGGCAGTAGCAGGTTATCTGTTTGATCCTCACTTTGACTCAATATTTTTTGCGAATTTTTTTTCAAAGCCCAGGAGCAGGCCATGGGCCAGTACGTCTATGACGTACACGAAGGAAAGGCCCAGAGCAGCGGTTTTTCGAAGCCCAGAAGCAGGCCATGGGCCAGTAAGTCTGTGACGTACACGAAGGAAAGGCCCAGAGCAGCAGTGCAGCGCTAGCGTATGTCAATTGTTTTCTGTAAAAAATTAGTACCACCTTGGATAGAAAAAATAATATGGGTGAACGGATAAAAAAATTAGTGAAACGCACCTTACTTTATTAATAGGTAAAGATATAGATATAAATATAGATATAGATAAACAAACCGGGACTACGTCGGCCCAGCTCATGTGCTCTCCTACGGTCCGACCCCATGCTCCTCCACCTCGACAAAGTCTGGGTCTACACCCCGCACTCCCCTGACTCCGGCGCAAGCAGAGTGGCATCCTCGGCGGGAGCTGCTCGGAGGATGAGCTCCCACGCTGCTCCATCCCGGCCGAATTTCGTGTTTTGACCCTTTTGGATAGTATTTCAGGATCGACCCTGCTTTGAATTTTTTTCGAGATTTGACCCTTTTGCCTACCGCCAGAGCCTCTGGCAAGGGTTAGATAGCCTACCGCCACGGCCCATGGCGGTAGGAAACTTATCCACGTTGGCCATGGAGACGGCGCCGTCCCCTCCGTTGCACCCTCACTGCGGGCCCTGGCGGTAGGCTGTCTAACCATACCGCCAGGGCCCCTGGCGGTAGGGTCCGGGCAGTTATTTGCCCCAAACCCCGCCCCTTCCCTTCTCCCCACCCTTCCCCTCCCCCAAGTCGGCAGTTCATCCATTTTCTCCCCCAAGTCGCGCCCCTCTC
Organism: Aegilops bicornis; assembly: GCA_021605145.1. Classification (NCBI taxonomy): domain Eukaryota; kingdom Viridiplantae; phylum Streptophyta; class Magnoliopsida; order Poales; family Poaceae; genus Aegilops; species Aegilops bicornis. Next base: position 69,908,039 of record CM038671.1, on the reverse strand, counting down.
TCCCTCTCTCATCTCCTCCACTCCCCCCCTTGGATCTTCACCGATTCTTCACCGCTTTTGGCGGATCGAGATGGCCCGAGGAGAGAACCGTAAGCTCCTCCGATCCCTCCAATTAGTTTTTGCAAACTTGCTACCGATTCGACGCATTATTTGCTTGAAATCCCTCATGTTTTTGAACTTAGATTGATTTTTTTTTCACCTAAGATTGATTGTAGTTGTAGTTCTTAGTTCTTTAGTAAGTAGTGGTATTGGATATGTACTCTAATCAATAGTTCATATGTTAGTGTGAAGATGAACCCTAGTTCATAATTTTTTTTGTTCAAAAATTATGATGTAATGTTGATAAAGGGATGAACCCTAGTTTGATGATGCATGTGATATGATGATATGATCTAGTGTGAAGATGAACCCTAGTTTGATGATGCATGTTGATATGATGATATGAAGATGTTGTTTGGAAAATTTTGTTTAAAAATATGAAGCTATGATGTATGTTGGAGGTTTTTTTTGATATGATGCATGTTGATATGATTTGATCCATCATGTGTAATAGATGTTGTTGGAGGAATATGCTTAAAATTTTATCTTGATATGATTTGAGTTCATTGTTTGTTTATGTATGCTTATGCTTATGGTGCTTTTGTTTATGAAACTCTATTAAGGCGGCCACCTCTTGCGGACAACATCGGCCCATGGTACTGCATGCTGGACTGGGCATTCGACAAGGGTCATCGTGCCCGTTTCATAGAGAACGGAGAGGTAAGTGATATGAAAGAAATTTTGATCAAAGTTCTCGGATTGATGAAAATGATTTCCTAACTTTATGGCGTTCACTTTTTGGCAGACGCCCAAATGATCGCGCATGAGGGGTCACGGGTTCATGGGCATATGGACTACGACGAGCGCCACGCTACCGTTCTTCAAGAGAGCCCGTCTGTTGGGTTTCGTGGTTCAAGCGTGCCACCGCCGACGCTTTTCCACGCGGCTCTCACAGCTCTGATTGACCGTTGGAGACCGGAGACCCATTCTTTCCATCTCGCCATGCGGGAGATGACGGTGACCCTAGAGGACTGGGGATGATTACTGCAATGCCGATCGAGGGTCATGCACTCACCGGTCGAGTGGAGAGGGCCAACTGGCAAGAGAGGGTCACCACCCTCATCGGCGACTGCCCCGGTGCCAAGAGTAACCGTACATCCGGTGTGCCGTTGATCTGGCTCTCGGAGCACCGGAAGACATGCCCCCAAGGCGCAGATGAGGCGACTGTGGAGTTGTATGCGAGGGCCTATCTGTGATATATGAAGGAAATATGCCCTAGAGGCAATAATAAAGTTATTATTTATTTCCTTATATCATGATAAATGTTTATTATTCATGCTAGAATTGTATTAACCGGAAACATAATACATGTGTGAATACATAGACAAACAGTGTGTCACTAGTATGCCTCTACTTGACTAGCTCGTTAATCAAAGATGGTTATGTTTCCTAACCATAGACATGAGTTGTCATTTGATTAACGGGATCACATCATTAGGAGAATGATCTGATTGACATGACCCATTCCGTTAGCCTAGCACTTGATCGTTTAGTATGTTGCTATTGCTTTCTTCATGACTTATACATGTTCCTGTAACTATGAGATTATGCAACTCCCGTTTACGGAGGAACACTTTGGGTACTACCAAACGTCACAACGTAATCGGGTGATCATAAAGGAGTACTACAGGTGTCTCCAAAGGTACTTGTTGGGTTGGCGTATTTCGAGATTAGGTTTTGTCACTCCGATTGTCGGAGAGGTATCTCTGGGCCTTCTCGGTAATACACATCACATAAGCCTTGCAAGCATTACAACTAATGAGTTAGTTGTGAGATGATGTATTACTGAACGAGTAAAGAGACTTGCCAAGAATTGAGATTGAACTAGGTATTGGATACCAACGATCGAATCTCGGGTAAGTAACATACCGATGACAAAGGGAACAACGTATGTTGTTATGCGGTCTGACCGATAAAGATCTTCAGAGAAAATGTAGGAACCAATATGGGCATCCAGGTCCAGCTATTGGTTATTGACGGAGATGTGTCCCGGTCATGTCTACATTGTTCTCGAACCGTAGGGTCCATACGCTTAAGGTTTCGATGACGGTTATATTATGAGTTTGTGTATTTTGATGTACGAAGGTTGTTCGAGTCCGGATATGATCACGGACATGACGAGGAGTCTCGAAATGGTCGAGAAATAAATATTAATATATTGGACGGATATATTTGGACACGGAAAGGTTCGGAGAAGTTTGGAGCTTCGGGAGGTTACCGGAACCCCCCGGGAGGTATATGGGCCTTATTGGGCCCATGTAGGAGGAAGGGAGAAGGAACAAGGGAGGGGGCCCCCCCAAGCCCAATCCGACTGGGGAGGGGGGCCGGCCCCCCCTTTCTCCTTCCCCTCTTCCTATTCCTACTACTAGTACTACTTCCTAATACTAGTACTCCTTCCTTCCCCTCCAAATAAGATAAGGAAAGAGAGGGAAACCTACTTGGAGTAGGTTTCCCTCCTATGGTGCGCCCCTTGTGGCCGGCCACCTCCTCCCTCCCTCCTTTATATCACGGGGAGGGGCACCCTAGAACACACAAGTTGATCCTTGAGATCGTTCCTTAGCTGCAGCGGTGCCCCTCCACCATATTCCACCTCACCATATCAGAAGCGGTGCTTAGGCGAAGCCCCGTCGGTGAAACATCAAGATCGCCACCACGCCGTCGTCTTGACGGAACTCCCTCTCCCGAGCTTTGCTGGATCGGAGCCCGAGGAGCGTCATCGAGCTGAACGTGTGCCAAGAACTCGGAGGCGCCGGAGTAACGGCGCTGGGATCGGCTGGATCGCAACAAGAACGTACGACTACTTCCTCTACGTCATCATCGACTCGGAGGTGCCGGAGTAACGGCACTGGGATCGGCAGGATTGCGAGGAGAACGTACGACTACTTCCTCTACGTTGTGATCGCTTCCGCCACGGTCTCTGAGGGTACGTAGACAACACTCTCCCCTCTCGTTGCTATGCCATCACCATGGTCCCGTGTGCGAGGGAAAATTTTGAAATTACTACGTTCCCCAACGGTGGCATCCGAGCCTGGTTTTATGCGTTGATGTCATATGCACGAGTAGAACACAAGTGAGTTGTGGGCGATACAAGTCATACGCCTACCGGCATGTCATACTTTGGTTCAGCGGTATTGTGAGATGAAGCGGCCCGGACCGACATTACGCCAGACGCTTACGCGAGACTGGTTTCACCGTTACGAGCATTCGTGCTTAAAGGTGGCTGGCGGTGTCTGTCTCTCTCACTTTAGTTGAACTGAGTGGCTACGCCCGGTCCTTGAGAAGGTTAAACGGAGTCTATTTGAAAAGTATCGTTGTGGTTTTAATGCGTAGGTAAGAACGGTTCTTGCTCAGCCCGTAGCAGCCACGTAAAACTTGCAACAACAAAGTAGAGGACGTCTAACTTGTTTTTGCAGGGCATGTTGTGATGTGATATGGTCAAGACGTGATGCTATATTTTATTGTATGAGATGATCATGTTTTGTAACCGAGTTATCGGCAATTGGCAGGAGCCATATGGTTGTCGCTTTATTGTATGAAATGCAACGCATACGTAATTGCTTTACTTTATCACTAAGCGGTAGCGATAGTCGTAGAAGCAATAGATGGCGTGGCGACAACGATGCTACGATGGAGATCAAGGTGTCGGCGCCCGGTGGCGATGGTGATCATGATTGATTGCCGGAGATGGAGATCACAAGCACAAGATGATGATGGCCATATCATATCACTTATATTGATTGCATGTGATGTTTATCCTTTATGCATCTTATTTTGCTTTGATTGACGGTAGCATTTTAAGATGATCTCTCACTAAAATTATCAAGTAGTGTTCTCCACGAGTATGCACCGTTGCCAAAGTTAAATGCGTCAGAGACACCACGTGATGATCGGGTGTGATAAGCTCCACGTCCATCTACAACGGGTGCAAGCCAGTTTTGCACACGCAGAATACTCGAGTTATACTTGACGAGCCTAGCATATGCAGATATGGCCTCGGAACACGGAGACCGAAAGGTCGAGCGTGAATCATATAGTAGATATGATCAACATAAGATGTTCACCATTGAAAACTACTCCATCTCACGTAATGATCGGTTATGGTTTAGTTGATTTGGATCACGTGATCACTTAGATGACTAGAGAGATGTCCGTCTAAGTGGGAGTTCTTAAGTAATATGATTAATTGAACTTAAATTTATCATGAACTTAGTACTGATAGTATCTTGCTTGTCTATATCTGTTTGTAGATAGATGGCTCGTCTTTGTTGTTCCGTTGAATTTTAATGCGTTCCTTGAGAAAGCAAAGTTGAAAGATGATGGTAGCAATTACACGGACTGGGTCCGTAACACGAGGATTATCCTCATTGCTGCACGTAAGAGTTACGTCTGGATGCACCGCTAGGTGCCAGAACTCTTCTTGATGCAAGCTGACGTTAAGAACGTCTGGCGAGCAAAGGCGATGACTACTCTATAGTTCAAGGTGCCATGCTTTACGGCTTAGAACCGGGTCTTCAACGACGCTTTTGAAAGTCGTGGAGCATATGAGATGTTCCAAGAGTTGAAGTTGATATTTCAGCAGAATGCCCGGATTGAGAGATATGAAGTCTCCAATAAGTTCTATAGCTGCAAAATGGAGGAGAATGGGTGCATCGGTGAGCACATACTCGTAATGTCCGGGTATTACAATCACTTGACTCAACCGGGAGTTGATCTTCCGGATGATTGTGTCATTGACAGAATTCTTCAATCAACGCCACCAAGCTACAAAGGCTTCGTGATGAACTATAATATGCAAGGGTTAGTAAAGACTATGCTCGAGCTCTTCGCAATCTTTGAAAGCTGCGGAGGTAGAAATCAAGAAGGAGCATCAAATGTTGATGGTCAATAAGACCACTAGTTTCAAGAAGAAAGGCAAAGGGAAGAAGAAGGGAACTTCAAGAAGAACAACAAACAAGTTGCTGCTCAAGGGAAGAAACCCAAGTCGGACCTAAACCTGAAATCGAGTGCTTCTACCGCAAGCAGACTGGTCACTTTGGAAGCGGAACTGCCCCAAGTATTTGGCGGATAAGAAGGATGGCAAGGTGAACAAAGGTATATGTGATATACATGTTATTGATGTGTACCTTACTAGAGCTCGCAGTAGCACTGGTATTTGATCTCGGTTACATTGCTAATATTTGCAACTTCGAAGCAGGGGACTTCTGATTAAGCGAACACCGGCAAAGGACGAGGTGATCTTGGCGTGGGAAATGGTTCCAAAGTCGATGTGATCGCGGTCGGCACGCTACCTCTACATCTACCTTCGGGATTAGTTTTAGACCTAAATAATTGTTATTTGGTGCCGCGTTAAGCATGAACATTATATCTGGATCTTGTTTGATGCGAGACGGTTATTCATTTAAATCAGAGAATAAAGGTTGTTCTATTTATATGAATAATATCTTTTATGGTCATGCACCCTTGAAGAGTGGTCTATTTTTAATGAATCTCGATAGTAGTGATACACATATTCATAATGTTGAAACCAAAAGATGCAGAGTTGATAATGATAGTGCGACTTATTTGTGGCATTGCCGTTTAGGTCATATCGGTATAAAGCGCATGAAGAAACTCCATCTTGATGGACTTTTGGAGTCACTTGATTATGAATCACTTGGCACTTCATGTAACCGTGCCTCATGGGCAAGATGACTAAAACCCGTTCTCGGTACTATGGAGAGAGCAACAGATTTGTTGGAAATCATACATACAGATGTATGTGGTCCAATGAATGTTGAGGCTCGTGGCGGATATCGTTATTTTCTCACCTTCACAGATGATTTAAGCAGATATGGGTATATCTTCTTAATGAAACATAAGTCTGAGACATTTGAAAAGTTCAAAGAATTTGAGTGAAGTTGAAAATCATCGTAATAAGAAAATAAAGTTTCTTCGATCTGATCGTGGAGGCGAATATTTGAGTTACGAGTTTGGTCTACATTTGAAACAATGCGGAATAGTTTCGCAACTCACGCCACCCGGAACACCACAGCGCAATGGTGTGTCCGAACGTCATAATCGCACTTTACTAGATATGGTGCGATCTATGATGTCTCTTACAGATTTACCGCTATCATTTTGGGGTTATGCTCTTGAGACGGCCGCATTCACGCTGAATAGAACACCGTCAAAATCCGTTGAGACGACACCTTATGAACTGTGGTTTAGCAAGAAACCAAAGTTGTCGCTTTCTTAAAGTTTGGGGATGCGATGCTTATGTGAAAAAGCTTCAACCTGATAAGCTCGAACCTAAATCGGAGAAATGTATCTTCATAGGATACCCAAAGGAGATAGTTGGGTACACCTTCTATCACAGATCCGAAGGCAAGACATTTGTTGCTAAGAATGGATTCTTTCTAGAGAAGGAGTTTCTCTCGAAAAAGGTGAGTGGGAGGAAAGTAGAACTTGATGAGGTAACTGTACCTTCTCCCTTATTTGAAAGTAGTTTATCACAGAAACCAGTTTCTGCGATATCTACACCAAATAGTGAGGAAGTTGATGATGTTGATCATGAAACTTCAGATCAAGTTACTACAGAACCTCGTAGATCAACCAGAATAAAATCCGCACTGTGAGTGGTACGGCAATCCTGTTACGGAAGTCATGCTACTAGATCATGATGAACCTACGAACTATGAAGAAGCGATGGTGAGCCCAGATTCCGCAAAATGGCTTGAGGCCATGAAATCTGAGATGGGATCCATGTATGAAAACAAAGTGTGGACTTTGGTTGACTTGCCCGAGGGTCGGCAAGCAATAGAAAACAAGTGGATCTTCAAGAAGAAGACTGACTATGACGGTAATATTGCTGTCTACAAAGCTCGACTTGTCGCAAAGGGTTTTCGACAAGTTCAAGGGGTTGACTACGATGAGACCTTCTCACCCGTAGCGATGCTTAAGTCTGTCCGAATCATGTTAGCAATTGCCGCATTTTATGATTATGAAATTTGGCAAATGGATGTAAAGACCGCATTCCTGAATGGGTTTACGGAAGAAGAGTTGTATATGATGCAACTAGAAGGTTTTATCGATCCAAAGGGAGCTAACAAAGTGTGCAAGCTCCAGCGATCCATTTATGGACTGGTGCAAGCATCTCGGAGTTGGAATAAACGCTTTGATAGTGTGATCAAAGTATTTGGGTTTATACAGACTTATGGAGAAGCCTGTATTTACAAGAAAGTGAGTGGGAGCTCTGTAGCATTTACGATATTATATGTAGATGACATATTACCGATCGGAAATGATATAGAATTCTGGATAGCATAAAGGGATACTTGAACAAGAGTTTTTCGATGAAAGACCTTGGTGAAGCTGCTTACATATTGGGCATCAAGATCTATAGAGATAGATCAAGACGCTTAATTGGACTTTCACAAAGCACATACCTTGATAAAGTTTTGAAGAAGTTCAAAATGGATCGTGCAAAGAAAGGTTTTTACCTGTATTACAAGGTGTGAGATTGAGTCGGACTCAATGCCCGACCACAGCAGAAGATAGAGAGAAAATGAAAGATGTTCCTATGCTTCAGCCATAGGCTCTATCATGTATGCAATGCTGTGTACCAGACTGACGTATGCTTAGGCTGTAAGCTTGGCAGAAGGTACCAAAGTAATCCAGGAGTGGATCATCGGACAGCGTCAAGAACATCTGAAATACGAAAAGGACTAAGGATATGTTTCTCGTATATGGAGGTGACAAAGAGCTAGTCGTAAATGGTTACGTCGATGTAAGCTTTGACACTGATCCGGACGATTCTAAATCGCAAACCGGATCGTGTTTTTGTTAAGCGGTGGAGTCATCGGTTGGTGCAGTTCTAAACAAAAGGCCGTATGGCGGGATCTACATGTGAAGCGGAGTACATAGCTGCTTCGGAAGCAGCAAATGAAGGAGTCTGGATGAAAGAGTTCATTTCCGATCTAGGTGTTGTACCTAGTGCATCGGGACCAATGAAGATCTTCTGTGACAATCTTGGTGCAATTGCCTTGGCAAAGGAATCCAGATTTCACAAGAGGACCAAGCATATCAAGAGACGCTTCAATTCCATTCGGGACCAAGTCCAAGTGGGAGACATAGAGATTTGCAAAATACATACGGATCTGAACATTGCAGACCCGTTGACTAAGCCTCTTCCACGAGCAAAACATGATCAGCACCAAGACTCCATGGGTGTTAGAATCATTCTTGAGTGAACTAGATTATTGACTCTAGTGCAAGTGGGAGACTGAAGGAAATATGCCCTAGAGGCAATAATAAAGTTATTATTTATTTCCTTATATCATGATAAATGTTTATTATTCATGCTAGAATTGTATTAACCGGAAACATAATACATGTGTGAATACATAGACAAACAGAGTGTCACTAGTATGCCTCTACTTGACTAGCTCGTTAATCAAAGATGGTTATGTTTCCTAACCATAGACATGAGTTGTCATTTGATTAACGGGATCACATCATTAGGAGAATGATCTGATTGACATGACCCATTCCGTTAGCCTAGCACTTGATCGTTTAGTATGTTGCTATTGCTTTCTTCATGACTTATACATGTTCCTCGTAACTATGAGATTATGCAACTCCCGTTTACGGAGGAACACTTTGGTACTACCAAACGTCACAACGTAATTGTTTGATCATAAAGGAGTACTACAGGTGTCTCCAAAGGTACTTGTTGGGTTGGCGTATTTCGAGATTAGGTTTTGTCACTCCTATTGTCGGAGAGGTATCTCTGGGCCTTCTCGGTAATACACATCACATAAGCCTTGCAAGCATTACAACTAATGAGTTAGTTGTGAGATGATGTATTACGGAACGAGTAAAGAGACTTGCCAGTAACGAGATTGAACTAGGTATTGGATACCGACGATCGAATCTCGGGTAAGTAACATACCGATGACAAAGGGAACAACGTATGTTGTTATGCGGTCTGACCGATAAAGATCTTCGTAGAAAATGTAGGAACCAATATGGGCATCCAGGTCCAGCTATTGGTTATTGACCGGAGATGTGTCCCGGTCATGTCTACATTGTTCTCGAACCGTAGGGTCCGCACGCTTAAGGTTTCGATGACGGTTATATTATGAGTTTGTGTATTTTGATGTACCGAAGGTTGTTCGGAGTCCCGGATATGATCACGGACATGACGAGGAGTCTCGAAATGGTAGAAATAAAGATTAATATATTGGACGGATATATTTGGACACCGGAAAGGTTCGGAGAAGTTTGGAGCTCCGGAGGTTACGGAACCCCGGGAGGTATATGGGCCTTATTGGGCCCATGTAGGAGGAAGGAGAAGGAACAAGGGAGGCGCGCCCCAAGCCCAATCCGATTGGGGAGGGGCGGCCCCCCCTTCCTTTCTCCTTCCCCTCTTCCTATTCCTACTACTAGTACTACTTCCTAATACTAGTACTCCTTCCTTCCCCTCCAAATAAGATAAGGAAAGAGAGGAAACCTACTTGGAGTAGGTTTCCCCCTCCTATGGTGCGCCCCTTGTGGCCGGCCACCTCCTCCCTCCTTCCTTTATATCACGGGAGGGGGGCACCCTAGAACACACAAGTTGATCCTTGAGATCGTTCCTTAGCCGTGTGCGGTGCCCCCTCCACCATATTCCACCTCGGTCATATCATAGCGGTGCTTAGGCGAAGCCCTGCGTCGGTGAAACATCAAGATCGTCACCACGCCGTCAGGTTGACGAACTCCCTCTCCCGGAGCTTTGCTGGATCGGAGCCCGAGGAGCGCCATCGAGCTGAGCGTGTGCCAAGAACTCGAGGCGCCGGAGTAACGGGCGCTGGGATCGGCTGGATCGCAAGAAGAACGACGACTACTTCCTCTACGTCATCATCGACTCGGAGGTGCCGGAGTAGCAAGACTGGGATCGGCAGGATCGCGAGGAGAACGTCGACTACTTCCTCTACGTTGTGATCGCTTCCGCTTACGGTCTACGAGGGTACGTAGACAACACTCTCCCCTCTCGTTGCTATGCCATCACCATGGTCCTGTGTGTGCGTAGGAAAATTTTGAAATTACTACGTTCCCCAACAATATATTCTCTCGGAGGTCGTGTTTCCAGACAGCTCCGGGAACTCTGCCAACTGGGCGTATCTGTTCTTCCTAGCGGATTGGGATGCAGCGTACAGTTGGGGGACGGCATCTCTTGCCTACCTATACCGTTCGGTAAGAGAGTGTCTAATTGCGTACCTACCTACGAAAGTGTGTCCATGACATTTTCTTATATCTGATCCTCATTTGATGTTTTGCAGCTTGACGATGCAACGCAGAGGACGGAGACAAGTCCAATATGGGTGGCTTTATGCAGGCCTTCTCCATTTGGATGTGGGAGCGGCTGCCGGTGGGCGTCCGGAGAAGTTGCGAAGACGCCCATGGGAAGACTATGGCGAAGAAGGCGACGAGACTTCGAAACCCAACCGTAGCTTACGAGTGGGACGTTGTCAAACTCTACACGGGCCTAACAAGACTTCAGACAAGACCTACACCAACGAAGTTGGACGCTTTGACGACACGCAGGTATATGAACTCGCCCAACACCTTTCTCTTTGATTCCACTATTGATCGAGAGTGCGAATTTACCAAGGTATATGTAATAGGTAATCTGGTGCCCAGACGACAAGAACGAGAGTGGGACTTTGATCTGAACGTGATGTGCATAGCGGACCGTGGTCTCCGGAGGTGCATCGTGCCCATGATCCGTGTGTACGCCGTCGAGTGGCATTTTCCACAACGTGTACACGCAGTTTGGGATTTATCGGCATACCCACCGGCCAGCCCACCGATCTGGTGACCATGCGCTCCACCTGTGAGCTCTTTGTTCTCCGTGAGATTATCATGTTTCTTGTTGCTTATGATGATCTCATTGCGCTTATGATGATTCTTGTTGCTTATGCCTTGCAGGATGAGCCGGCAGAAGAATCAGTCGATCACAGACTGGGGAGAGGAGCATAAGACTCATGTGACGGAGTGGAACCGACGGAGGTACCGTAAAGACGTGGAGAGGAGAGTGACTAATCGGGATGATTACAGGGCCGACACATGAGGTGGTACGATGATGGCGGAAGCACCATCTTCGCCTCAGGCCTCAATGGACGGCGGAAGACATCATGAGCTGGAGTGGGCTGACCCCGATGAACAGGCATACCAGACCGGCATCAGAGACATGCACAGTGGATTTAGGGAGTTTGCACCCCTCATCAACAGAGTGGTAAGTTTGAACCGACGGTTGATTTTAAAATATTTTATTCGTCATCGTGACTGACTTATGCCGTTGCAGTCCGGTGAGCTGAACAGATGCATCTTCGATGCCTCAGATGCACTAGGTGATCTTCCCGGGAGCATAGAATCGGAGACCAGAGTCAGGGGGACGATGAAGGTACATTTTCAGCCTCCTCAGAACAGATGCATCTTTTTCACTTGCAATCAGTTGATCCGATACTTATTATGACCTTGCTTCATTGTGTGTGCAGAAGTTCGTGCAGCATTGTCGCAAGTCGTTAGGGCTGCTTGGGTGTCTTTGGAGCTGGGTCGATTGAAGCTTATCAGCCTGTAGCCACACAGGGTATCATCGGCTCATCGAGCCATGCTCCCTCGTCGTCTAGGTTGGTTGGGGAGGAGGAGGATGAGGAGGAGGACGAGGAGGAGGAGGAGGAGGATGAGGAGGACGACGAGGAGGAGGAGGAGGAGGCCACATATGAAGAAGGGGAGGAGGAGGATGAGAGCAACGGGGAGGAGGAGTACGATGAAGATTATGGACCTCCAAAGAACTCAAACGCGTCTCAAGCATCTCAGCTGTCAAGAAGAGGAATCAAGACGAAGGATTTGCTGAGTCCGGAACCTTTCCAGAGACCAGTTCCTCGACGGCCCAAGAAGAAGACCGAAGACACTCGTTCAAAGAGTAACGAGGACCGTACCTCCAAGAGGGGAAGGGGCAACTGATTATGCTCTTTGATAGTTGGCTCTTTTAATTAGTTTGGTTGAACTTCGTTTGGTTGAACTTTTCTAGTGGTTATGAAGCTACGTGGAACTATGTGTTTGCTATTTGTGGATCTATGTGTTTGCTATTTGTGAAACTATGTGGAACTCCGTTTACTAATTAGTTGAAGTTCGTTTGAAATGTTCTATGCACTTCAAATTTGTTAATGTGTATGTGATGCCCAAGTTTAATTGTTTGAGATCTGTGATATTGTTGTCATATTTGTGAAACTTGCTATAATATTACTGTCATATTGAATTTGAAAAGAAGCAAGCAATTGAACTTAAATTCATAAAACACACAGGACCCTACATGAAGGACCTGGCGGTAGGGTCGAATTGACCGCCAGGGCACTTCAATTCTTCGTTCTGAGTAATCATTACCTTTGAAAAAACAGGACCCTACCGCCATGGGCTCTGGCGGTAGGGTCGCACAGCCACCGCCAGTGGTCCTTCAATTCTTCGTTCTGTAAACATTACATCGAACAGGACCCTACCGCCATGGGCTCTGGCGGTAGGGTCGCACAGCCTACCGCCAGGGCTCCTGGTGGTAGGTGCTTAACCACGTTCAGCGCAGTCAAACGGCCGCCGTCCCCCTCTATCGCACCCCTACCGCCATGGACCGTGGCGGTAGGCTATCTAATCCTACCGCTAGAGGCCCTGAAAAAATTTCGAAACAGGGGTCAGATCCTGAAATACTATCCAAAAAGGGTCAAAACACGAAATTCGGCCTCCATCCCCTGTCGCTATGGCTAGGAGGACAGCCAGAGGTCCACGGCGCCCGTGCATCAACGCCTAGGCCTGCGGCGTGCCTCTTCGTGACCGCTTCGCGGACGCCTTGATGGCGATGTACGTCAGTGGGAGGCATGGTCAGGTCAGCTGCCGGCTCCACTGGCCGGGCGGCGGCTCGTCCCACGAGCCTAATCTGCAGCCGCCTACGGCGCCTCTCACCTCCTCCGTGCTCGCCGTGTGTCCCACCCCTCGGGCGCCCTGACGAGGCTGGGTCGCAGCCTGGCGCCTGTGTTGCGCGTGCCCTGCCCTGCGAGCTGCTGCTGCTGCTGCATGCCAACCCTCCCAGTGTGGAAGCCGACAGCACCCCTTTTGCTGGCACTGATACGGTGCAGCCACCTCTGCCTGTGCAAGACTCCACGCTGCTCCCCGAAGACCTGATCGATTGTCAATCGACGACCCAAGTGCATGCCCACATGCCATGCGTCGCAGGAGGAAGCATGTGGACACATCAACCTTCTGCGAACTGCGAGCGGCTTGGGACAAAATTTCTTTCTAACCTTTTTGCCAAACTTAATCCAAATTAAACCCGTTTTGAAAAGAATTTCGTATTTGACCTTTTTTGGTCACGACAACATCTATGGCGTTTGGATTGCACACGAGACGCCACAGTTCAGCTAACGTGGAAGGTCGAAGCGCCAAGCTTCATGGCGTATGGGTGCAGATGCAGGGGCGGAGACAGGGGGTGCGAGTGTCACGTCCTGCCTTGGGGCGAACCCCCTAGGATTTGGGGCTGGTGGGGAGGGCAGCGACTTGAGGAAGAAGAAGGTCAGAAGAGGCAAAGAAAGGCAGAGCCTGAGAGGAGATTGAGGAGAGTACTATCTCATTTCATATAATTGTCGATGCCAGATGGCTACAATTTGGAGAGCATTTATCTGACCTCTTTCTCACACACACACACTCGCTACCCTATTACACGGCCCACAGCCCGCACAGAGGGTATTGGCCCAACACTAGAATTCTATCTTAGCCACTGTTGCTTGCCACAGGCCCAGGTGCTTGCTTGCAATGATCTGCGTCGCCGGACCGAATATGGGCGATGACAGTGCCCTCCCCTTGAGATGCAGCTTGTCCCCAAGCTTTCGTCTGAGGAAATCTTTTCTGTAGTGAAGTGTAGTCTTCCCAAGTAGCAAAATCAGCTGAGAGCTCGCCCCAGCGCACCAGCACTTGTAACAGAGCTGCGTTACCTTTCTTGACCAGCCGTCGATCCAAAATTTCTGACGGCGACAAATCTTCAGTGTCCAGGGGAGGGAATTTGCGTAGGGACTGAAATACCGGTGTGTGGTCTGGTACCTGTTGTTTGAGTTGGGAAACATGAAACACCGGGTGGATTTGAGCATCGGATGGCAGATCCAATTTATATGCTGCAGGGCCAATCTTTTCCAGAATTTGGAAAGGTCCAAAGTACTTAAATGCTAGTTTGGGCCAGGGTCTGTTGACCAAAGAAAGTTGTCCATAGGGTTGGAGTTTCAAAAATACTTACTCCCCCACTGCAAACTCTCGGGGAGACCTGTTTCTATCTGCATCTGCTTTGAACTTTTGCTGAGCTCGTTGTAGGTGTTGTTTCAAGTGCTCGGAATAAGCCTGTCTTTCCTTTAACCATTGTTGCACATCAGGGGAAACATCTTCCGGAGGTCTTAGGAACTGTCCCATGTGTGGTTCCTGCCCATAGAGAGCCAGAAAGGGGGTGCAACCCAGAGAAGAATGATACGTGGTATTATACCACAGCTCAGCCAAAGGCAACCAGTTATGCCACTTAGTAGGAGAATCATGCATAGCACATCTGAGATACATCTCCAAGCATTGGTTCACTCTCTCTGTCTGCCCATCTGTCTGAGGGTGCCTGGCAGTAGACATTTGCAACTTAGGTCCCCAGATAGCAAGTAGTTCTTTCCAGAAGTTCTTTGGTGAATATTGTGTCTCTGTCTGAGGTTATAGTAAAAGGCATGCTTTGTGCAATTTCACCACATTTTGCATGAACATTTAAGCCACGATTGTACTGTGTAAGGATGTTTGAGGGGATGAAATGGCTGTACTTGGAATATCTGTCCACCACCACCAAGATAACACTGAATCCATTTGATTTAGGCAACCCTTCTATGAAATCCATAGTTACATCTTCCCAAGCTCTGTCTGGTATTGGTAAGGGATTGAGCAGGCCTGGATATTTACAATGTTCATGCTTTGCTTGTTAACACACCTGGCACTGTTGCACAAAGTTTTGCACATCCTGTTTAATGCCAGTCCAATGAAAGAGTTTCTTGACCCGCTGATATGTAGCTTGCATCCCACTGTGTCCACCAATAGGCGATGCATGAAAAGCTTCAATGAGTCTGGTACGTAATCCTGCATTGGAACCCACCCAGATTTTCACATGGAACCTCAACAGTCCTTGTGTTAGAGAAACTCCAGGTTCTGCATCCGGTACCAATGCTAATTTGGTGAGTAATTCTTGTGCCCTAGTGTCCACTGCATATGAATTCACCACTTCTTGGACCCAGACTGGTTGTGCAGTAGAGATTTCTTGTACGGCAAATGCATGCCCCACTCTGGAGAGAGCATCAGCTGCTCGGTTCTCATTCCCTTTCTTATACTGAAATTTGAATTGTAGTCCTGCTAATTTGGCCATTGCCTTCTTTTGCAAGTCAGTGTGTAGCACTTGTTCCTCCAAGTTGCAGAGACTTTTGTGGTCTGTTCTTATGACAAATGGTCCTCTGCTAAGATAAGCTCTCCATTTGTTCACTGCCATCATTACTGCCATAAATTCTTTTTCATAAGCGGGTAGTTGCTGATTTTGCACTCCTGTGGCTTTCTTGAAATAAGCTCTTTGGGTGACCTTCTTTGGCATAACCCAGCACCAATACCGTGTCACATGCATCAATTTCTATTGTGAAGGGCTTGGAGAAATCAGGTAGAGCTAACACAGGAGTTGATGACATAGCAATTTTCATTTTACGAAAAGCTAGCTGAGCTGCATCTCGTCCATTGGAAGGTTTTAAGTTGGAGCGGTGAAGTAAGTGGTTTTGCCAAAGTGCCATAGTGAGGAACAAACTTTCTATAATACCCAGTCAGCCCTAGGAATCCTCTCAACTCAGTGAAGGAAGTTGGTTGAGGCCACTGTTCCATTGCTTTTGTTTTCTCAGGATCTGTTGATACCCCTTTGTTAGAAATGACATGGCCCAGATAGTTCAGTTGTTGCGTAGCAAAGCAGCATTTGCTCATCTTTGCATACAACTCATTTTCTCTCAAGGTCTGCAACACCTGTTTCAGATGTTCTTGATGTTCTTCTAAGGTTCCACTAAACACTAGAATATCGTCCATAAAGACCAGGACAAATTTTCTTGCATACTTTTTGAAAATAATGTTAATTAAGCCTTTGGAAGGTGGCAGGTGCATTGGTCAGCCCAAAGGGCATAACCCCGAACTGATATTGCCCATTATGCGTCTTGAAAGCAGTTTTCTCCTCATCAGCCTCAACCATTCTGATTTGATGATATCCGGACCTTAAATCTAACTTAGAGAACCACTTAGCTCCGACAATCTCATCCAACAACTCTTCCACTATAGGCATGGGAAATTTATTCTTGATCGTCAAAGTGTTCAATCTTACGTAATCTACTCTGTAACCTCCAAGTGCCATCTTTTTCTCGACTAGAAGCACCGGTGATGCAAATGGAGACATGCTTTGGGTTTAATTAATCCTCAAGCGAGCATTTCATTAACTTGTCTCTCAATTTCATCCTTCTGTTGAGGATTATATCTGTAAGGCCTCACATTCACGGTGCACTATTAGGCTGCAAAGATATGGCATGATCGAACACCCTATGTGGAGGCAAGTGCTTTGGATCTGCAAAACATCAGCAAAATCTGCCGGTGTTTTGGATATGCACTCTGGCCTTTGCATGGTTTTCAGTTTCTAGAGAAGGAGACAACATGCGGTGGCCAGATGTCATTCCCTTTACGCCACTTAAGCATCTGGTCCATTATGATGGCTTGAATTTATGTCTGTTGCTTCTCCACAATCCCCTGCAATTTCACTTGTTGTCCTTGTTTTACAAATTGTAGCCATTTTTCCTCCCAGTGACAAGTCATAGCTCCCCATTGAGACAACCAGTCTGTAACGCCCCGGATCCGATGCGCCAGGTGTCCGCCAGTTATTCGTCGTTGTTGCCATGTCATTTGGTTGCGTGTTGCATTTTTCCATGTCATCATCTGCATTTCATATCATGTCGTCATGTGCATCGCATTTGCATACATGTTCGTCTCATGCATCCGAGCTTTTTCCCGTTGTCCGTTTAGCAATCCGGCACTCCTATGTCCCCGACGCCCCTTTTGCCTCTTTTAGGTGTGCGGGTGTTAAACTTTCTCGGAATGGCCCGAAATTTGCCAAGCGGCCTTGGTATAGCACCGGTAGACCGCCTGTCAAGTTTCGTGCCATTTGGAGGTCGTTTGGTACTCCAACGGTTAACCGGGTAACCGTAAAAGCCTCCTTCTCTTTGCAGCCCAACACCCCTCCAAAGTGGCCCAAAACCCAGCAAACTCCCCTCCATGCTCTCGGTCGTTCGATCACGATCGTGTGGGCGAAAACCGCTCTGCATTTGGATTCTCCTAGCTCCCTCTACCTATATATATGTGCCCCTCCCCGAATTTTCGCGGTCCAACCCTAGCCCTCTCCCTCCTCGCGCCGCCGGACATGTCCGCCCGGCGGCCGGACACGTCCACCGCGCGCCACATCACGGGACCAATCAGGTCACGCCACCTCACCCAGCGGCCGCTCCCGGCCAACGGGAGAGCGCCACGTAGCCCTTGCTCCTCCCCCACTTCGCCGCGGCCCTCGAGGCCCATCTCGGACCCGCCCGGGCCCGAGGCATCCGCCGCCGCAGCCATGAGGCCGTCCCGGCGCCTCCGTCTCCGGGCCCAGCGCGCCAGCGCCACCGCCCGGCTCCTCCCGCCGGTGGCCGGAGCCGCGCGCCCGCCTCCCGGCGGAGTCGCCGGGCTTCGCCCGGCTTCTGCCCGCCAGCGGGTCGCCCAGCCAGCGCCTCCGTCCGCCTCCGCCACGCTGCCATGCGCCTCCCGCCGCCAGCCTTCGCCTCGCCACGCTGACCGCCCGCCTCCGTCCGCCGGCCTCCGCGCCGCCATGCCGGTCGCCGCCCCCGGCGCCGCCGCGTTGCCCTCAAGCTCCACCGGACCCCGCCGTGCCCGGATCCGGCCAAGGGAGCCCCGGATCCAGCGTCCCCGAGCCTCTCCGGCTGGCTTCTTCCCCTGCTCCGACGAGTACCTCGGCCATCATCGTTTTCCATGCAAGCTAGAGGTTGACCCCGAAATTCCCGTCCCCGAAATATTTTGACATTATCATGCCATGTTCATCGCACCATTTCTCCTTGCATACTGCTCCGTTTTGGGGGTGTAATATGTCAAATTGTTCGCCTCGACGAGTAATTCATTTCACTCCATTGCATCATGTTCATTTGAGCTTGTCTTGATGCCTGATTCTTTGTCGCAAGAGTGCTATATGATGTTAACCTACTGAAACTGTTATAACTTGATGATTTGTCATTTTGTTGCATTTGATGTGTGCATCTTATGATCATGAGCTCTACATGTGTGTTGATCTATGTCATGCCATCTTTACAGGGGTGCTATCCATGTATTTTTGTGATTCCTGTAGTGAGTGCATCAAGCTTGTTAAGTAGGGTACTTGCTGTTGCTGTTTTGCATGTCTGAATCTGCTATATCATGATGCTATGTTAACCTGCTTCTACAGGTCATTCTATGCATAATCTTGAGATGTTCACTAAGGATGTTTTGTTCTACATGTCATGCTATATCCATCCATGCCCTTTGTTGCAATTATAGTCTGTTGTAACTTGTTGTAATCTTGCTCTCAAATTGCTAAATAATGTTTGTCATCCTGTTAACATTAAGTTCAATGTTGCCTTGATTGTTGTTAGTGATCCATGCACTCTATGAACTTGCTCTTACCAAGCTTAGCTTCATAAGTATGTCTTCTTACTGTGAGTTGCCTTGCCATGCCATGTATTTCTCTGTGATGAGTGATTCAAGCTCACCAACATGCCTACTTATCGTTGTTCCTGCCATGTATGAATCTGTAATATAACTTGCCATGTTTACATGGGTGCATCATATCTTCTGATCCTTTTTGGCTCATGGTCAGTAAGGGACTCTTATTCTATGCATTTAGTAGTATCATGCCCATGCCTTTTGTACTTACATTGAGATGCTGTAGCATAGTGTTTTGATGCTTGCAATATGCCTAGTTGCTGTTTTGGACAGATTGTTGTCATGACTTGTATAGGGTGTATGTGTTGATCCGTTGCTCCGTTTTGAGTGTGCTCTATATGAAACTTGCTCGATTTTGCATGTAGCTTCATATTATCATGTTGCATCCATGTTTTGAGGTGTTTGATTGATGTTTGTATGCATTTTGCATCAATGCCATGTTTAACTTCTTTTGCTCATATCTTCTAGGTCGTAGCTCCGAATTAAATGAACTTTATATGTAACTTGACTAGAATTTCGTGTAGATCATCTTGGTGCATCTTAACTTGCTGTTTAACAACTTGAACATAAGTTTTATTCAGATCTGGAACAATTTCGAAATTTGCATACGAGGACTTACAGGAATTGTTATATGTTGTTCCCGGCCTCATTTAAACTTGCTTTGACGTGTTGTTCTTGTTTGCATCATCTTTTGCCATGAGTAGCTTCATGTAGCTTTGTCATGCATCATGCTTGGTTGAGCATCATGCCTTGTTCATGGTGGTGTGTTTACTTTGTTGTGTGCTTCTTCTCGATAGTTCCCGTTTACGTTGCGATCGTGAGGATTAGATTCGTCTCACGCTTGGTTCGTCTTCATGGCTTCATCTTCTTCATGGACTCGTTCTTCTTCCTAGCGGGATTTCAGGCAAGATGACCGCTACCACTGGATCTCACTACTATCATTGCTATGCTAGTTGCTTCGTTCTCTATCGCTATGTCTGCGCTACCTATTACCTGTTTGTCAAGCCATCCCAAATTGCCATGTCAGCCTCTAACCATTGACACTTTTCCTATGCAAACCGTTGTTTGGCTATGTTACCGCTTTGCTCAGCCCTCTTATAGCGTTGCTAGTTGCAGGTGAAGTTGAAGATTGCTCCATGGTGGACAGGATTTTGTTGGGATATCACAATATCTCTTATTTAATTAATGCATCTATATACTTGGTAAAGGGTGGAAGGCTCGGCCTTATGCCTGGTGTTTTGTTCCACTCTTGCCGCCCTAGTTTCCGTCATATCGGTATTATGTTCCCGGATTTTGCGTCCCTAACGCGGTTGGGTGATTTATGGGACCCCTTGACAGATTCGCTTTGAATAAGACTCCTCCAAAGAAGGCCCAACCTTGGTTTTACCATTTGCCTCACCACCACCTACTTTTCCCTTGGGATTCGCTCTCTCGAGGGTCATCTTTATTTAGCGCCCCGGGCGATTGCTTCTCTAAGTGCTTTGGTCCAAAAGCAGGCTACTGGGCCACCTTGAGGCAACCTGAGGGCTGGTTTTACTCGTAGCTAGTCTCATCCGGTGTTGCCATGAGAACGAGATATGTGCAGCTCCTATCGGGATTGTCGGCGCATCGGGCGGTTTTGCTGGTCTTTTTTTATTGCTGTCGAAATGTCTTGTAGCCGGGATTCCGAGACTGATCGGGTCTTCCCGGGGAGAAGGAATATCCTTCGTTGATCGCGAGAGCTTATCATGGGCCTGCAGGGTTTGAACTTTCGAAAGCCGTGCAGCGGTTATGTGGCAGATGGGAATTTGTTAATATCCGGTTGTAGTAAACTTGAAGCAAACTCTTCTAAAATACACCAACCGCAGGTAATGCGTAACCGTGAGTGTCTTTTTTCGGGGTTGATCGAGAGGAGAACACGATTCTTGGGTTATGTCTGACGTAAGTAGGAGTTCAGGATCACTTCTTGATCATTACTAGTTGGCGACCGTTCCTTTGTTTCTCTTCTCGCTCTCATTTGCGTATGTTAGCCACCATATATGCTTAGTCGCTGCTGCAACCTCACCACTTTACCTCTTCCTTACCCATTAAGCTTTGCTAGTCTTGATACCCATGGTAATGGGATTGCTGAGTCCTCATGGCTCACAGATTACTACACCAACAGTTGCAGGTACAGGTTATGCGATGATCATGACGTGAGAGCGATGTTACTTGTTTTGGAGTTCTTCTTCTGCTTCTTCGATCAGGGGATAGGTTCCAGGTCGGCAGCCTGGGCTAGCAGGGTGGATATTGTTTGAGTTTCTGTTTATGATTCATCCGTAGTCGGATGTTGGTCCTGTATGTTGCATTGTTGTATTCGTGTGGCATTGTATGCCTCTTGTATGTATCCCCATCTATTATGTAATGTTGATGTAATGATATCCACCTTGCAAAAGCGTTTCAATATGCGGGTCTATCCTTGGTGGGACCTTCGGGTTCCTTTTGGATAGGGTCGCATATTGGGCGTGACACAGTCCATACCAAGGATTGCATCATAGCCCCCTAGATCAATCACCTTCATATCTGAAGTAAAAGTGTGCCCACTAATCCACCACTTCAAGCCTGATAACTCAGTATTACATTGCAGTTGCTCTCTGTTGGCTACTTTCACCTTCATAGTTTGCTTTAACGTTGTAGCTTTATGAGTGAGTTTGTCAGCTAACTGTTTGTCAATGAAAGTGTGGGAGCTGCCCGAGTCCACAAGGAGCAGCATGACCTTGTTTTCCACTAGAGCTCTGAGTCGATGGTTTTGCTGTCACCGATCCTGCTATGGCATTGACAGATAAGTAGGCTGCTACTTCCTCTCATCGCTTCCTCACCGCAATAGCATTTAGTATCTCATCGAAAGTTTCCTTCAATTTCTTGTGCTTCCGGTGCTTTCGGTTGCATTGGTGGTTTGTTAGCACACACATGGCCTGGCTATACTTTTCTCCACAACTATAACAAAGACCATTTGCTCTTGAAACTCCTTGAGCTGTTTGGCACGCCAGAGATCACCTGACAAGAACTGTGGCCGAGAGGAGCTTTCTTGTCGAGGTGCTATAAACTTGGTCCGATTGGTCTGTTTTTGAAATTTTGGAGCCTGCACTCTCTGACGCTCTAACATAGCCTCCTGTGCCAAGGCATATTCAGCTGCCAAAGACCACCGGCGAGGGCAACTGAATTTCAACAGCCGATCGGATCTCCTCCTTCAATCCCGAGAACAAACTGAGTGACCAACATAGTTTCACCGATTGCTGCATCGTACAATCGCTTTTGATAGACCAATTGATTAAACATGTTGCGATACTGCTGCACTAACTCGTCCTGTTTCAGCAGCAGTAATTCTCTCAAACAGTTCCGGTGCACATTTACATCAAATTCCTGCAGGATAGCTGTTCTAACCGAGGCCAATCTGCACATGCATCTGTATGCTTACAAGCTTGACACCAACGGGCAGCATTTCCTTGTAAATGCAGGGACGCAAACATGAGTTTAAATCCTTCAGGGATTTGATCAGCTGAAAGTAAACCTCACAGTTATCCAACCACATGCGCACTCCTTCGCCATCGAATCGGGGAAACTCCATCTTAGGCATCCATGGCCGCTTGGAGCTCTGCTTTACCTGGAGGGCGTGGAGATTGTGGCACTTCGTCCCGGATCGAAAGGTCGATGGAGCGGAGGTACTGGCAGCGGCTGCTACTGCTGGCGGTTGGGGACGCCGCAAAACAGCCGGGCTGCAAGCCGATCCAGATCCGCGTCTTGAGTCTTGTGGGACTCCTTAATCACGCGTGCCACATGAACCTGTTCTGGTGGATCTCCCGATGGGCGTGACCGAGAGATCAACCTTGGCTTGCACTTGGTCCAGCGCTGCACCTGCCAGAGAACTTCGCGCCGAGGCCATCGAGCAGCGCTGATCCGTCGTCTGGCGCGACTTGTTCACCGATCCCTTGAGGGCGGCCAACTCCTTCAACACGCGCTCCTCAAACGTCGACATAACATCCACGGATGGCGGGTCTGAGCGCCGGCTTGAACGGAGCCGTCGTCACCCTCTCTGAACCGGACCAACGCCGATCTCGGATTTACAGGCGACTACCGAAGCAGCCACACAACCGATCGGTCGATGTTACAGTCCGATCTCGAGGCAGCGGAGAACAATGGATCGACGAGGCTATCTGATACCAACTGTCACGTCCTTGCCTTGGGGCGAACCCCCTAGGATTTGGGACTGGTGGGGAGGGCAGCGACTTGAGGAAGAAGAAGGTCAGAAGAGGCAAAGAAAGGCAGAGCACAGAGGAGATTGAGGAGAGTACTATCTCATTTCATATAATTGTCGATGCCGGATGGCTACAGGCTGGAGAGCATTTATACAGCCTCTTTCTCACACACACACTCGCTACCCTATTACACGGCCCACAGCCCGCACCGAGGGTATTGGCCCAACACTAGAATTCTATCTTAGCCATTATTGCTTGCCACAGGCCCAGGTACTTGCTTGCACTGATCTGCATCGCCAGACTGAATAGGGGCGATGACAGCGAGAGGGGCTAGACCCCTAATGGCTCACCCCTGAATTTTTCTGATATATCGTCTAGTGTAGTACATATGCTAATGGCCGCATATAATGACTTTATTAAGTTAATGATAGCCCAGTTTGATCTCAGCCCAGTAGTCCATGTCCCATCCCCTAATGCGATCGATCACAATAGATTGATCCAAGCTCTGTACGTGTGTCTCTCTTATAGGGCACTTGCCGCCGCCGCCGCTGTAAGCTTGCCACGATGCCATATACGGCTAGCCACCGGGAGGCCAGCCTATGGCCATATATTCCAAGACTAGGGATACAAGCAGGTACACAATTACAAACAGTGTCTATTAACTATTAGTAATTTCTTTTTATGAATCAGAAGGTCAGTACCTTAGTCTGAAACCCTAAATGTTAGTCTTTTGTTTTGACGATTCTGGGATCGATCACGGTCGTCTGCGTGCGCTAGGGCATTCGCGCATTGCCATCAGCTACCGCAAGGAAGTTCCGCCCGTTCATCGTCGAGTCTCTAGCATCGTGTCGTCGTCATCGTCCGTCGTCATCATCCAAGTGAAGCAGTTGTCGCCTGCAGGTATGTATCAAATCCTATACCATACAGATCTCATGGCTCATGTGGTCAGACTCACAGCTAGACCGACATCTCAAGGCTATACCCAATCTATAATTAGGCTACTGTTACATTGTATTACAAACTCTGAAACTGGATAATAACTATACACCAAGATAATAACAAGAAGTTTTAGTATTTATTTTTCAGTTAGCTCATCTATGTTTCGTGAATAGTATTGTTGACTTTTTGATTGGTTTAACGGTCTAGAGTTATATTTAAACTAACAAAAACATCATTTCTTTTGAATCATGAAACCTATGTCATTGCAGTTTTATGATATATATAGAAGACTTCTATAGTCATGTTTTATATACTTTATATACATTGCTTGGTTATTGGCTTCTTCACCCCCCTCATGTTCAAATACTGGCTCCGCCCCTGCGCAGATGGAAACGCATCCAGGCATTTGGGCCAGGAAGGACACGCCATAAAGGTAGGCGTTTGCCCACTGAAATGGTTTACCATTGCCGGTATAGTGTTAGATCATCATCTCTCTGCTTGAACGTGACGTACGGCAAGTAAATTGTTTAACATTTGCAAGCTGTAATTCACATTGTGGAATACCAAGTTACCTAAAGGAATACTAAGTTACGTAGATAAATCGATCCATCTCAAAAATCACGTACGATGGTTTCAGAGAGCGCTAGTTATAACAATCACGTACCCCGGCCCGGTACGGACCAAGTCCAAAACCATCTATGCATAAGTGAATGTTATTAATATTTATAAGGTATTATCTTTAACAAACCCTCAAATCATCTGCAAACGTCTAGATCGAATTGTTCGGATGCTGAAAGCCATTCAACGGGTCCTTATTGGTCTGCGGACCTGTCCATGCTTCAGTTTTCTCGCAAACTAACAGAAAACTAGGGAAACTTTATGGGAGATTGGACATCCGTCACGTATGATTCCTGCACCCTCGGCTCACAACTGAGTCAAAGCCCAAATATTTGGAGCGGTCCGCGTTGCTTCCGCGCCAACCCTCTTTATCCACCCTCTTGGCTCTGATCGTTGCCGCACTCCACCCTAATTCCCGCCCTTTTCGCTTCTACTTCCACATGGACCCGCTTTGAAGAGCTGCTAGAGCTGGCTATGGTGGAGGATTCAAAGAAGATGGTTGCCTAGTGACCATTTAACAAGTAAGAGCATCTTCCACGCCAACCTCAAAACGGGCATTCGTAGTCTCGTTCGGACCTGCCGTGGGACAGTGATGTGGGAGCTGGCCATCCAACTATGCCCACATCCATTTTAAAACAAATTTGAACATATCGGACAAAAATCTTCAAACATGACGGAATTCACTATTGTGATGGTCCTGCCACGCAACCTTGTCGCCCTCTTCCCGACCGAATGATGGCCCGCGATGAGGGGCCGCGGCCACCGAGGTAGTGGAGGAGGTGGCCGCGCCTTCGTGATTGCCGGCGGCAACTCCTACTTGTAGGGGGAGTAACGGCTGACCAACCTGAATACGCGGCAACAGCCCAAGACGGAAGGGTTTTTAGGTGGGAGGATTTTTAGGAAACTCCAACGCACGACCCCAAATCGTCCGGATCCAAACGGACAGACGAGCTGGCCCAACGCGCAACCCCACCCGCAAAAAAGTCTGTTTCTAGTCCAGCTTGACCCATCCTGGGCGCAAACTTGGTTTGGCTTTGCGGTCAAATGGACAGAGAATGGACGGGCACACGGCCTCTCGTCGTCCGCCTCGGGCCCGTATGTCAGCCGTCCAACTACCTCCCACCTACGCTAGACGATTGCACATAGATGGGCGGGCCCACCCGGCCCGACCAGCCGAACGGACCCGGCCATGTCCTTTTTTATGGCGAAGCCATGGACTTCCACCTCCCCATCCGCTTCCACTTCCCACCATCTCCATTGCTCAATCCCTCCCAGACAGCAAAACCTAGCCTAGCGACGACGCCCACATCGCTCCCGCCCGGCCATGGGGTCCTAGAAGTGGCATTCCAAAGAAGAAGAGCAAGCACGACCACGAGGTGGGGTCGTAAATGCACTGACCGGAAGTGCGCCAGCCTCTCCACGTCGCCGGCATCCTTCTTCATCTCCTCCGTGACGCGCCATGCTTCAGGCCCTACGTCAAGGTCGCCATCTGCCATCGGTACTGGGAGGCTGGCACCCCGCTTCCATGATCATATGCCCAGCTCCCCAATGGGTGGCATCTGAGCTCGGATCGGGTGCCCATGCCCCATGTCACGGCGAGCAGCTGTGCCTGCCTCCAGAGATCACATGTCGTCGCGCCCGGATTCCATGCTAGAACCTCGCCGACCGCAAGTACGGCGTTGACTCGCCCCTCTGGGACACATGGTTCCAGGACGAGCAGTACATGCACCAGCAAACTTTTTTTGCCGGCCGTGCTCGTAGCCCGCCCCATGTGTCTCAGGGTGCGCCTCGTGTGCGCACACCGAGCCCGCCTAGAGCGCACGGGTGTGCGGCCTGACGCCGACGCCCTCTCCCTTCCCGTCCAGCCGCCCCGCCGGCCTCCCGCCATCACAGCATAGGAGGAGGAGGAGCGGCTCGTGCAGGCCGTTATGGAGGACTCCGAGCGGGAGTACAACTGCCGCCAGGAGGAGGAATGGGAGGGCCTGCAGGAGATGCTCAAGTCGTCGCCCTCCGGAGACGTCTACATGCCGGAGCTGGACGTGAAGCAGGAGATGAAGATGGAGATGAAGGAGGAGGCCATGGAGGAGCGTGCATGTGCGTCGTGGTCATCGCCATCGCTGCCTGCATAGTACTCGCCCGCCCATTCCGGGGCTGCCACCGCACCTCTGGACACCTCCACCCCTACATCGACCTAACGAGCAGCGATGAGAATGGTGGCGCTGAAAACAGCGGCGACATCTGCTGGCGCTTGAGGCGGTCGGATTATCTTTTATGTTTTTTTAAATTTGATCTTAAGTGTTGTGTGTGGGCCGTGTCTATGCTGGACTATTTAATTAAGTTATTTATGTGTTAAGCTATTTTGCAATGCTTTTTCTGATTTTCAATCCCTTTTTTGGGTGTGTTTTTCTAAGTCCAACACGGACAATGTTTGGGATGCGGCCACGCGTTGGGTGCACTTGTCCTCAAGCTCCGCCGGACCCCGCCGTGCCCGGATCCGGCCAAGGGAGCCCCGGATCCAGCGTCCCCGAGCCTCTCCGGCTGTCTTCTTCCCCTGCTCCGGCGAGTACCTCGTCCATCATCGTTTTCCGTGCAAGCTAGAGGTTGACCCCGAAATTCCCAAGTCCCCGAAATATTTTGACATTATCATGCCATGTTCATTGCATCATATCTCCTTGCATACTGCTTAGTTTTGAGCGTGTAATATATCAAATTGTTCGCCTCGACGAGTACTTCATTTCATTCCATTGCATCATGTTAATTTGAGCTTATATTGATGCCTGATTCTTTGTTGCAAGAGTGCTATATGATGTTAACCTACTGAAACTGTTATAACTTGATGATTTGTCATTTTGTTGCATTTGATGTGTGCATTTTATGATCATGAGCTCTATATGTGTGTTGATCTATGTCATGCCATCTTTACAGGGGTGCTATCCATGTATTTTTGTGATTCCTGTAGTGAGTGCATCAAGCTTGTTAAGTAGGGTACTTGCTGTTGCTGTTTTGCATGTCTGAATCTGCTATATCATGATGCTATGTTAATCTGCTTCTACAGGTCATTCTATGCATAATCTGGAGATGTTCACTAAGGATGTTTTGTTCTACATGTCATGCTATATCCATCCATGCCCTTTGTTGCAATTATAGTCTGCTGTAACTTGTTGTAATCTTGCTCTCAAATTGCTAAATAATGTTTCTGTCATCCTGTTAACATTAAGTTCAATGTTGCCTTGATTGTTGTTAGTGATCCATGCACTCTATGAACTTGCTCTTACCATTCTTAGCTTCATAAGTATGTCTTCTTACTGTGAGTTGCCTTGCCATGCCATGTATTTCTCTGTGTTGAGTGATTCAAGCTCACCAACATGCCTACTTATCGTTGTTCCTGCCATGTATGAATCTGTAATATAACTTGCCATGTTTACATGGGTGCCATCATATCTTCTGATCATTTTTGGCTCATGGTCAGTAAGGGACTCTTGTTCTATGAATTTAGTAGTATCATGCCCATGCCTTTTGTACTTACATTGAGATGCTGTAGCATAGTGTTTTGATGCTTGCAATATGCCTAGTTGCTGTTTTGGATTTGAGTGTGCTCTATATGGAACTTGCTTGATTTTGCATGTAGCTTCATATTATCATGTTTCATCCATGTTTTGAGGTGTTTGATTGATGTTTGTATGCATTTTGCATCAATGCCATGTTTAACTTGTTTGGCTCATATCTTCTAGGCCGTAGCTCCGAATTAAATGAACTTTATATGTAACTTGACTAGAATTTCATGTAGATCATCTTGGTGCATCTTAACTTGCTGTTTAACAACTTGAACATAAGGTTTATTCAGATCTGGAACAATTTCGAAATTTGCATATGAGGACTTACCGGAATTGTTATATGTTGTTCCCGGCCTCATTTAAACTTGCTTTGACGTGTTGTTCTTGTTTGCATCATCTCTTGCCATGAGTAGCTTCATGTAGCTTTGTCATGCATCATGCTTGGTTGAGCATCATGCCTTGTTCATGGTGGTGTGTTTACTTTGTTGTGTGCTTCTTCTCGATAGTTCCGTTTCGTTGCGATCGTGAGGATTCGTTAAATCTCACGCTTGGTTCGTCTTCATGGCTTCATCTTCTTCATGGACTCGTTCTTCTTCCTAAGCGGGATTTCAGGCAAGATGACCGCTACCCTGGATCTCACTACTATCATTGCTATGCTAGTTGCTTCGTTCTATCGCTATGCTGCGCTACCTATTACCTGTTTGTCAAGCCATCCCAAATTGCCATGTCAGCCTCTAACCTTTGACACTTTTCCTATGCAAACCGTTGTTTGGCTATGTTACCGCTTTGCTCCGCCCTCTTATAGCGTTGCTAGTTGCAGGTGAAGTTGAAGATTGCTCCATGGTGGACAGGACTTTGTTGGGATATCACAATATCTCTTTTTTAATTAATGCATCTATATACTTGGTAAAGGGTGGAAGACTCGGCCTTATGCACAGTGTTTTGTTCCACTCTTGCCGCCTAGTTTCCGTCATATCGGTATTATGTTCCCGGATTTTGCGTCCCTAACGCGGTTGGGTGATTTATGGGACCCCTTGACAGTTCGCTTTGAATAAGACTCCTCCAGAAGGCCCAACCTTGGTTTTACCATTTGCCTCACCACCACCTACTTTTCCCTTGGGAGTCGCTCTCTCGAGGGTCATCTTTATTTAGCGCCCCGGGCGATTGCTTCTCTAAGTGCTGGTCCGAAGCGCTACATCAAGGGGCCACCTTGAGGCAACTTTGAGGGCTGGTTTTACTCGTAGCTAGTCTCATCCGGTGTTGCCATGATAACGTGATATGTTCTGCTCATATAGTGATTGTCGGAGCATCGGGCGGTTTTGCTGGTCTTTTTTTATTGCTGTCGAAATGTCTTGTAGCCGGGATTCCGAGACTGATCGGGTCTTCCCGGGGAGAAGGAATATCCTTCGTTGATCGCGAGAGCTTATCATGGGCCTGCAGGGTTTGAACTTTCGAAAGCCGTGCCCGCGGTTATGTGGCAGATGGGAATTTGTTAATATCCGGTTGTAGTAAACTTGAAGCAAACTCTTCTAAAATACACCAACCGTGTGCGTAACCGTGAGTGTCTTTTTTCGGGGTTGATCGAGAGGAGAACACGATTCTTGGGTTATGTCTGACGTAAGTAGGAGTTCAGGATCACTTCTTGATAATTACTAGTTGGCGACCGTTCCTTTGTTTCTCTTCTCGCTCTCATTTGCGTATGTTAGCCACCATATATGCTTAGTCGCTGTTGCAACCTCACCACTTTACCTCTTCCTTACCCATTAAGCTTTGCTAGTCTTGATACCCATGGTAATGGGATTGCTGAGTCCTCGTGGCTCACAGATTACTACACCAACAGTTGCAGGTACAGGTTGTCACGATGATCATGACGTGAGAGCGATGTTACTTGTTTTGGAGTTCTTCTTCTGCTTCTTCGATCAGGGGATAGGTTCCAGGTCAGCAGCCTGGGCTAGCAGGGTGGATATTGTTTGAGTTTCTGTTTATGATTCATCCGTAGTTGGATGTTGACCTCTTATGTTGCATTGTTGTATTCGTGTGGTATTGTATGCCTCTTGTATGTATCCCCATCTATTATGTAATGTTGATGTAATGATATCCACCTTGCAAAAGCGTTTCAATATGCGGGTCTATCCTTGGTGGGACCTTCGAGTTCCTTTTGGATAGGGTCGCATATTGGGCGTGACACAGTCCATACCAAGGATTGCATCATAGCCCCCTAGATCAATCACCTTCATATCTGAAGTAAAAGTGTGCCCACTAATCCACCACTTCAAGCCTGATAACTCGGTATTACATTGCAGTTGCTCTCCGTTGGCTACTTTCACCTTCATAGTTTGCTTTAACGCTGTAGCTTTATGAGTGAGTTTGTCAGCTAACTTTTTGTCAATGAAAGTGTGGGAGCTGCCCGAGTCCACAAGGAGCAGCATGACCTTGTTTTCCACTAGAGCTCTGAGTCTGATGGTTTCTTTGTCACCGATCCTGCTATGGCATTGACAGATAAGTAGGCTGCTACTTCCTCTCTGCTTCCTCGGCCGCAATAGCATTTAGTATCTCATCGAAAGTTTCCTTCAATTTCTTGTGCTTCGGTGCTTTCAGTTGCATTGGTGGTTTGTTAGCACACACATGGCCCTGGCTATACTTTTCTCCACAACTATAACAAAGACCATTTGCTCTTGAAACTCCTTGAGCTGTTTGTACGCCAGAGATCACCAGCAAGAAGCTGTGGCCGAGAGGAGCTTTCTTGTCGAGGTGCTATAAACTTGGTCTGATTGGTCTGTTTTTGAAATTTTGGAGCTTGCACTCTCTGACGCTCTAACATAGCCTCCTGTACCAAGGCATATTCAGCTGCCAGCACCACCGACGAGGGCAACTGAATTTCAACAGCCGGGATCTCCTCCTTCAATCCCAGAACAAACTGAGTGACCAACATAGTTTCACTGATTGCTGCATCGTACAATCGCACCTGATAGACCAATTGATTAAACATGTTGCGATACTGCTGCACTAACTCGTCTGTTTCAGCAGCAGTAATTCTCTCAAACAGTTCGGTGCACATTTACATCAAATTCCTGCAGGATAGCTGTTCTAAACCGAGGCCAATCTGCACATGCATCTGTATGCTTACAAGCTTGATACCAATGGGCAGCATTTCCTTTGTAAATGCAGGGACGCAGACATGAGTTTAAATCCTTCAGGATTTGATACAGCTGAAAGTAAACCTCACGGTTATCCAACCACATGCGCACTCCTTCGCCATCGAATCAGGAAACTCCATCTTAGGCATCCATGGCCGCTTGGAGCTCTGCTTTCGTGCGGAGGGCGTGGAGATTGTGGCACTCGCCCCGGATCGAAGGTCGACGGGCGGGGAGGTATCTGGCAGCGGCCGCTACTGCGCGGCGGTTGGGGACGCCGCAAAAACAGCCGGCTGCGCAAGCCGATCCAGATCCGGCGTCACGAAATGCGTGGGACTCCTTAATCACGCGTGCCACATGAACCTGTTCCTGGTGGATCTCCCGATGGGCGTGACCGAGAGATCAACCTTGGCTTGCACTTGGTCCAGCGCTGCACCTGCTCGAAGAACTTCGCATCGAGGCCATCGAGCCACGCAGCGATCCCGTCGATGCGCGCTACTTGTTCACCGATCCCCTTGAGGGCGGCCAACTCCTTCAACACGCTCCTCAAGCGTCGACATAACATCCACGGATGGCGGGTCTGAGCGCTCGGCTTGAACGGAGCCGTCGTCACCCTCTACGAACCGGACCAGCGCTGATCTCGGATTTACGGCGACTACAAGCAGCCACACAACCGATCGGTCGATGTTACAGTCCGATCTCGAGGAAGCGGGGAACAACGGATCGACGAGGCTATCGATACCAACTGTCACGTCCTTGCCTTGGGGCGAACCCCTAGGATTTGGGACTGGTGGGGAGGGCAGCGACTTGAGGAAGAAGAAGGTCGGAAGAGGCAAAGAAAGGCGAGCCACGAGAGGAGATTGAGGAGAGTACTATCTCATTTCATATAATTGTCGATGCCGGATGGCTCTGATTTGGAGAGCATTTATACAGCCTCTTTCTCACACACACACTCGCTACCCTATTACACGGCCCACAGCCATACGGAGGGTATTGGCCCAACACTAGAATTCTATCTTAGCCATTGTTGCTTGCCACAGGCCCAGGTACTTGCTTGCACTGATCTGCATCGCCAGACTGAATAGGGGCGATGACAGCGAGAGGGGCTAGACCCCCCCTAATGGCTCACCCCCCCTGAATTTTTCTGATATATACGTCTAGTGTAGTACATATGCTAATGGCCGCATATAATGACTTTATTAAGTTAATGATAGCCCAGTTTGATCTCAGCCCAGTAGTCCATGTCCCATCCCCTAATGC
Source organism: Aegilops bicornis (assembly GCA_021605145.1). NCBI lineage: Eukaryota > Viridiplantae > Streptophyta > Magnoliopsida > Poales > Poaceae > Aegilops > Aegilops bicornis. Next base: position 69,875,390 of record CM038671.1, on the reverse strand, counting down.
GATCGATCACAATAGATTGATCCAAGCTCTGTACGTGCGTCTCTCTTCTAGGGCACTTGCCGCCGCCGCCGCCGTCGCTTGCCACGATGCCATATACGGCTAGCCACCGGGAGGCCAGCCTATGGCCATATATTCCAAGACTAGGGATACAAGCAGGTACACAATTACAAACAGTGTCTATTAACTATTAGTAATTTCTTTTTATGAATCAGAAGGTCAGTACCTTAGTCTGAAACCCTAAATGTTAGTCTTTTGTTTTGACGATTCTGGGATCGATCACGGTCGTCTGCGTGCGCTAGGGCATTAGCGCATTGCCATCAGCTACCGCAAGGAAGTTCCGCCCGTTCATCGTCGAGTCTCTAGCATCGTGTCGTCGTCATCGTCCGTCGTCATCATCCAAGTGAAGCAGTTGTCGCCTGCAGGTATGTATCAAATCCTATACCATACAGATCTCATGGCTCATGTGGTCAGACTCACAGCTAGACCGACATCTCAAGGCTATACCCAATCTATAATTAGGCTACTGTTACATTGTATTACAAACTCTGAAACTGGATAATAACTATACACCAAGATAATAACAAGAAGTTTTAGTATTTATTTTTCAGTTAGCTCATCTATGTTTCGTGAATAGTATTGTTGACTTTTGATTGGTTTAACGGTCTAGAGTTATATTTAAACTAACAAAAACATCATTTCTTTTGAATCGTGAAACCTATGTCATTGCAGTTTTATGATATATATAGAAGACTTCTATAGTCATGTTTTATATATTTTATATACATTGCTTGGTTATTGGCTTCTTCGTCCCCCTCATGTTCAAATCCTGGCTCCGCCCCTGCGCAGATGGAAACGCATCCAGGCATTTGGGCCGGGAAGGACACGCCATAAAGGTAGGCGTTTGCCCACTGAAATGGTTTACCATTGCCGGTGTAGTGTTAGATCATCATCTCTCTGCTTGAACGTGACGTACGGCAAGTAAATTGTTTAACATTTGCAAGCTGTAATTCACATTGTGGAATACCAAGTTACCTAAAGGAATACTAAGTTACGTAGATAAATCGATCCATATCAAAAATCACGTACGATGGTTTCAGAGAGCGCCAGTTATAACAATCACGTACCCCGGCCCGGTACGGACCAAGTCCAAAACCATCTATGCATAAGTGAATGTTATTAATATTTATAAGGTATTATCTTTAACGGACCCTCAAATCATCTGCAAACGTCTAGATCGAATTGTTCGGATGCTGAAAGCCATTCAACGGGTCCTTATTGGTCTGCGGACCTGTCCATGCTTCAGTTTTCTCGCAAACTAACAGAAAACTAGGGAAACTTTATGGGAGATTGGACATCCGTCACGTATGATTCCTGCACCCTCGGCTCACAACTGAGTCAAAGCCCAAATATTTGGAGCGGTCCGCGTTGCTTCCGCGCCAACCCTCTTTATCCACCCTCTTGGCTCTGATCGTTGCCGCACTCCACCCTAATTCCCGCCCTTTTCGCTTCTACTTCCACATGGACCCGCACGAAGAGCTGCTAGAGCTGGCTATGGTGGAGGATTCAAAGAAGATGGTTGCCTAGTGACCATTTAACAAGTAAGAGCATCTTCCACGCCGAACCTCAAAACGGGCATTCGTAGTCTCGTTCGGACCTGCCGTGGGACAGTGATGTGGGAGCTGGCCATCCAACTATGCCCACATCCATTTTAAAACAAATTTGAACATATCGGACAAAAATCTTCAAACATGACGGAATTCACTATTGTGATGGTCCTGCCACGCAACCTTGTCGCCCTCTTCCCGACCGAATGATGGCCCGCGATGAGGGGCCGCGGCCACCGAGGTAGTGGAGGAGGTGGCCGCGCCTTCGTGATTGTCGGCGGCAACTCCTAATTGTAGGGGGAGTAAACGGCTGACCAACATGAATACGCGGCAACAACTTCGCGCAGAAGGGTTTTTTAGGTGGGAGGATTTTTAGGGAAACTCCAACGCATGACCCCAAATCGTCCGGATCCAAACGGACAGATGAGCCGGCCCAACGCGCAACCCCACCCGCAAAAAAGTCTGTTTCTAGTCCAGCTTGACCCATCCTGGGCGCAAACTTGGTTTGGCTTTGCGGTCAAATGGACAGAGAATGGACGGGCACACTGCCTCTTGTCGTCCGCCTCGGGCCCGTATGTCAGCCGTCCAACTACCTCCCACCTACGCTAGACAGTGCACATAGATGGGCGGGCCCACCGGCCGGCCAGCCAGACAGCCCCGGCCATGTCCTTTTTTATGGCGAAGCCATGGACTTCCACCTCCCCATCCGCTTCCACTTCCCACCATCTCCATTGCTCAATCCCTCCCAGACAGCAAAACCTAGCCTAGCGACGACGCCCACATCGCTCCCCGCCGGCCATGGGGTCCTAGAAGTGGCATTCCAGCAAGAAGAGCAAGCACGACCACGAGGTGGGGTCGTCGTCTGCCTGACTGGAAGTGCGGCCAGCCTCTCCACGTCGCCGGCATCCTTCTTCATCTCCCCTCCGGCGGCCGCGCCATGCTTCAGGCCCTACGTCAAGGTCGCCATCTGCCATCGGTACTGGGAGACTGGCACCCCGCTTCCATGATCATATGCCCAGCTCCCCAATGGGTGGCATCTGAGCTCGGATCGGGTGCCCATACCCCATGTCACGGCGAGCAGCTGTGCCTGCCTCCAGGAGATCACATGTCGTCGCGCCCGGATTCCGTGCTAGAACCTCGCCGACCGCAAGTACGGCGTTGACTCGCCCCTCTGGGACACATGGTTCCAGGACAAGCAGTACATGCGCCAGCAAACTTTTTTTGCCGGCCGTGCTCAGAGCCCGCCCCATGAGTCTCAGGGTGCGCCACGTGTGCGCACACCGAGCCCTCCTAGAGCTCACGGGTGTGCGGCCTGACGCCGACGCCCTCTCCATTCCCGTCGCCGCCACCCCGCCGGCCTCCCGCCATCACAGCATAGGAGCAGGAGGCGGCTCGTGCAGCCGTTATGGAGGACTCGGCGGGAGTACAACTGCCGCCAGGAGGAGGAATGGGAGGGCCTGCAGGAGATGCTCAAGTCGTCGCCCTCCGGAGACGTCTACATGCCGGAGCTGGACGTGAAGCACGAGGTGAAGATGGAGAAGAAGGAGGAGGCCATGGAGGAGCGTGCATGGGCGTCGTGGTCACCGCCACCGCTGCCTGCACAGTACTCGCCCGCCCCATTCCGGGGGCTGCCGCCGCACCTCTGGACACCCCCACCCTACATCGATCTAACGAGCAGCGATGAGAATGGTGGCGCCTGAAAACGGCGATGACATCTGCGCCGCGCAGGGCGGTCGAATTATGTTTATTATGTTTTTTAAAATTTTGATCTTAAGTGTTGTGCGTGGGCCGTGTCTATGGTGGACTATTTAATTAAGTTATTTATGTGTTAAGCTATTTTGCAATGTTTTTTCTAATTTTCAATCCCTTTTTTGGGTGTGTTTTTCTAAGTCCAACACGGATAATGTTTGGGATGCGGCCACGCGTTGGGTGCACTTGTCCGCAAACGGCCCATACCGCCATTTTGCTGCCCCAAACGGATCGAATCCGGACCAAACAGACGTCTGTTTGGGGTCATACGTTGGAGTTGCCCTTAGATGGGACTAGGTTGTCAGATGCGTGCATGTAGCGGTCCGCAGACCGATGAAGTGTCGTGTTGGAGGATAACATGCATCTGAATTGATTTATCTATAGCCTCCCCATACGTACGTAACTTAGCATTACAGCTTGCAAATGTTAAACAATTTACTTGCCGTACGTGCAAGCAGGTGATCTAAGAGCAACTTTAATAGGACGTCCGTCTGCGTTGTTTGGGTCGGTGCGGATAAAAATGAAGGTCCATCATTATTAGATTAGGTGGACTAAAGAAATATTGGTTTTGTACATGTATTTCAGCACCCCTTTTGATATGTGTTCTAGAGAGACGACTAGATTAGGTGGTCTTCATCATGATTAGTGACACCGTGCAGCAAGTTCACTTTAATACTTACAGGAAGTTTAATACTTACAGGAAGTTTTGCATGTATTATCTTTCACCTACGTACATGTTAGGTATTGTTTGTTGTTTCTTCCAATAAACATGAATCTCAGATTGTTTGCATAGTACAAACAATTATTCTGTGTTGATCACGAGCATGATTTTCAGGCATTATCTCGAACCTATAAATAATTTACCTACAAAGTGGTTGCATAATAGATCACACTAAAAATGCTTCTGCTATTGCAGGTTTGTAATGAGTCTTGAGTCTGTAGGTGTAGAACTGCTTCACCTCTCAATAGTTCTCTATTATGAATTTATCTTCCTGATTGTCACAATATATATTACATCATTTTTATTGGGAAAATCAATGAAGAAATCAAAAAATTGGGATCAGTGTCCTGCTGTCATAGGAAATAATTAATTTACACAAGTGCTAAGTACCTACACTCTATAGGCCTCTGCACAGTACGAGGAGACAAATGGAGTGGAAACTGGGGGCATGCTATTCTCACCGTTACATTTTTGTGTTTTCATTAAAAACCTTAATGAGTTCTCCATTGTTTTAGTGATTTTTTTTTGAAAAACGCTAACCTTCATCCGGCTGATGCACACACAACATCCGCCGCCCGCGTAGCCATCGGATTGATTTTGATCGGGCGCTCGCATTGGCGACAAGTCCCGTGCGGTTTGTTCTTTCTTGCAACAAGCGTCTTGTTTCAGAAGATTTCTGCAACAGAGATCTTATTTAAGAAAGAAAAAAAAAGTGTTTGGTGGTCAAGTTTTTCTTTTGGCAACAGGGTCTAGTTTCAGAAAGTTTCTGCAACATAGGTCTTGGTTCAGAAACAAGAAAAATGGTTCGACAATGAATATTTTCTCTTCTACAACAAGGGTATTGTTTTAGAAACATGACCCTGGTTGCAGAAAGCCCAGAATGAGCGCCCTGCGTTAGAGCGTACGAGGGCAAGCATTGCAACACAACACATGTTTCAGAAACATATCTTTGGTTACAGAAATCGTCAGAGGAGTACCCGGCGTGAGAGTTCATCGTTGTCGTGCTGGAGTAGAGGCAGCTGCTCGGGATGCTGGTTCAGAGGAGGCGCGACGACTCCGGCGGGCGGCGACCCTCCATGGCCGAGGCACTCAGGCCATGGCGGGGCAGTGGTGCTGTCTCAGTGGACCTTTGCAACAAGGTCCTTTTTACAAAGCCATGAGCCCAACAAGCTAGTTGTTGCGGAGGCGCCCAGTTGGCTCAGACGGTAGATCGGACGGCTGTTTCAGGCGGCATCTGACGGTTGCCAAGTCGGCTGATCTTATCGGTTTATCACCCGGCGGGCGCATAGCATTGCCCTTTCTTTTTTGTTTCCTTCATAATATCTAGAACCTTTGAGATATAATTTTTATTTGTTTAGAGATGGAGATTGCATCTTCTAATGCTGTTATTTTCTTATCTGCAAAGATGGTTCATATCATGATTATTATTTAATGTCCACTCCGCACATATTCTTAAAAGTTATATTGATCAAATATATTGTACGTGTTCCTATCATCTTCCAATGTTGTTCTTTTCTTATATCCAATGTTCCTTATTTATTTTTCTCATCAAGGTTCAAAAACCTGAAGCACAACGAACCCATGCAATGGGGTCACTTTATTTTTTCCATCACACTTCTCCGGTTTGAATTATATAATATATTTTGTGTTGATGATGTTTTTTTCGCAATTTTCTTATTTTTAAGGGGAAAATACAAATTCCTAACACTGTTAAGCAGGTCATCCATTAGTTTTTTTTTGGGTTGAGTATGGTTGCAAATTTTTATATACTGTACGGCATATTGTTATATGATTATCATGCTATAATATAAGAACTACAAATATAATGGAGTGTAAGGTACTCTTATATAACTAGCCCGTGCGAATGCATGGGTTAGCGACTAGTGTCTCTAATCTGTTTGGAAAAAGTTGGTATAAGAACTAACCTGTTAGGGAAAAGTTGGTATAGGAACTTGAAATCTTCATGAGCTTGTTCCTCTCCTCGAGCAACTACGCCCACGACTTCAGTGAAAGCGCCTCTTCTATCACCTTATGAATAGATCGATTTGAGTTCTAAGGTTCAAATATTCACCTTGTGAAAGTGCCTGGCATGAACGTGCTATGTACACGGACACTTCCTCATCATTATAGCTCACATTCAAACGCACTTTATGCTTTTACATCATTCAATTCAAAAAAAGGCACACGCATATGCTCCCGCTAGTATGCTAAAATTATTGCAACACTGCTCCGCCTAGTGTACCAATACCATTTTTTTTGAACCTCGATGTGGCAGCTGTTGTAACGCAGAATGGCAACAAAGGAAACTAGTCAGTTCATAAGTAATAAATTTTCCTAAGTTCATTAAATCTTGGAAGCAAACGTGAGAAAAAAAAACATAATTCTGCATATAACAAATCTTGCCACAGCAATTCCGACTTATGTAAACTGGTGTGGGTGCATGCACAGTTGGACAACAGAAAAATGCAAGTTAATTAGAGGTAAATGCGGTTTTATGAAAATCTAGCAGGAGCACTGATGCGGAGCATCCTATGGTCATCACCATGTCAAGAGTCCGTTTGGCAAGTGACACGTGCGACCTCTACTTCTCATACATAAAGGTGAATCTTCTCCTTACACGTGTTCACTTGACCCCTTCGAGGATGGTATACTACTTGACACTCCACTCGTGTGCATGCATAGGTATTGCGGAGCTTCACGGACGACGAGGAGGAGTGCAAGCGCCAAGGAACACCTACACCATCCGCGAGGGAAGCCTGGAAGAGAAGACGGAAAAAAGCGAGCTGCGGAGTCCCCAGCGGCAGACGACCGGAGGCCACCGGACGTCCGACACTCTCCAGCGGCGGACGACCGGCGACGCCGGACGTCCGACAAGTCCCAGCAGCAGACGACCGACACCGACCGGACGACCCGGTGCTATGGCGACAGAACAGAATTTACGGATGTCCGAAGACTTCCGGACCTCCGGACCGTCCCGAGCTTCCGGACGTCCGACGCCTGTGTGTGCGTTGCCGTGGGCCTTTGGCCTTGTATCCCTCTCCCACTTACCCCTTCGTGGCTTAGACTATAAATAGACCACCTCCACCTCCTTTCTCGGGTTAGCAAATATGATAGCTCATTCTTAGGTGAGCTTTGCTCCTACCTCTTCTCTTGAGAGAGAGAGACTACCACTCCCATGGAGTTCAAGACCTCCATGTGAGAAGATCCTGCGGGATATCATCAAGACCCCCATCTTGGGCGGACCCCATCAAGACCTCCTCTCGGAGATGAACCTTACCTTGTATCTTTCCTTTTGTTGTTCATGTACCTTGTGGATCTTGTGTGTTTGATTGTCTAGTGGATGTGTGATTGGACTTGTTCTTGAGTGTTTCCCCTTGTGATTTCTCCCCGTTCTTCCCCGTGTTCATCGTGATTCCCCGTAGGATCCGCTCCAACGTGAAAGATCGCCCACGTAGGGTTCCGCCCTACATCATCTATGGATCAGAGCTTAGGTTGATCACGTTTTTGGAGCCCCTACCCCTCTTTTTCTAGCTTGATTTTGTTGATTTCGTCCTAAATCCGAAAATCCCCACCAAAAATAGCCCCAAATTTTTTGTGATTTGTTAGTTTTGATGATGTTTTGTTGATTTTGATACATGGATTTGCTTGGTTTCGAGTGGATCTAGCAATTCCCCAAGTTTACCCATCTTTCATCCACAAAATCTCTTCAAATTTGACCCCAAAATCCCACAATTCCGCCCAAAATCGCGTCCGAAACTTCGCATCTCGCGTTGACCCGACCCACGGACGACCGACGTTTTACGGACGTCCGGAGCCCCAGGAACGACCGGACGTCCGACCTTTTCCGGACGACCGGAACCCCTAACCCGCACCGAATTTACGGATTTCCGACTTTTCCGGACGTCCGACCTTTTCCGGACGTCCGTAACCTGTAGTTTCAGACTTCGGCTGATTTTTGTTTTGTCCATAACTAATTCATCCGAACTCCGATTTTGACGTTCTTTAGCTCGTTGAAAAGCTCTTGACATCCCCCTTCCAACAAAAATACCACCAAAATCATTTGACTCCATAAAATTTTGTGAACTTTGGCATCTTTGCCTAGGGCTTCCGCCACATCCTCCGCATAACCACCACCGACTTCCGCAACCTAACCAATTTTCTTCCCCATAGCATTAGTGGTTGCTTGAGTAGTGATTCGAGTCTCCTAAGGTGTTTCGCTACTTAGGGACGATTTCTTCTTCATCAACCACCACCACCACTTCCACATAACCTTGCCCACCATACACTTCAACCACCCCCAACTTAACCCAATTGTTGATTGAGCTTTTTCGAGTTGTGATTCGAGTCTCCTAAGGTGTTTCGCTACTTAGGGACGGCAACTTCAACTCCGACACGTGTATAGCCCATCATTCCACTTCCACATTGCCAAGTGCAAACCACCACCGCATTCCCGCTACCACCATTTTGACATTTGGCGTTTGAGATTTTGAGTTCGCGGTTTTTCCGTTTCCTAAGGTGTTTCGCTACTTAGGACGAGTCTCCATCATCTTGGTATCTACATCAAGAACACCGCTACTCATCATCGCCGGACGGTAACCTCCATATCATCTTGGTATCGTGGTATCCCTCCATTGTATATTCCCTTGCTTTTGCATTGTTAACCCCTAGCCTTACTTTTGCGTTACTTGCCTATCGAGACTAGCCATTTGAGTATTGCCGGCAACGTTACTTGTGCACATTAGTGATCATACCTTCCATTACATACCATACCATATCATATTGGTATCATATCATCCATTGTGTCTCAAGTTTGTTCCGGCATATACACAATTGCTATCTTGGTTTGTGCATTGTGCAAAGTGGCCATACAAAAAAAGAAATAAAGCTTTTAAGCAAAAGAAAGAGAGCAAAGAAGCTTGTAAGCAAGTGCCATAGCATCATACCATATTGCATATAAGATTGTCATATCCGATCATCTTGGATCATCTTGAGAGAAACACCGGGAACCATACATACATAGCATACTTGGGATAGAAGTTTATCCATTTTGCATCAAATAGGTTGTGCACAAGTGTCGTATCCGCCTATTGAGCAATCGTGCTAGCGTCTCTCTTGAGTTGTGCAACACGAAGCGTTTTGGTGGATTCCACATTTTGAGCTCATTCCTTGGTTGCACGGCCCCATTTATCTATCCGTGTGTGTGTTTCCGCAGCCACATATTGCTATTGGTCTACTTGTTTCGCTTATGAATTTGTGAATCTCTTTCAACATTATTGACTCTTGCTAACATTTTGCATCAAATTTTTGTGCCACTATCCTCACCGAGCTCTACCATAAGCTTTATTTGATAGGTGTGAGTGAACAAGTCCGGTACCAATTCCACTATTCTTTCATCTCACATTGAGTGAAACGGGATACATCCTCAACTTTGGGAAAAGGTAACTTGGTATTGTTTATCTCATTTCCTACTCACCTCTACTCGAGTCTTGTGATGGATAGGCAAGGCATTTCATCTTCGGTCTACTACAACAACGACGAGTTCGATGCCATGGAAAACAACTACGACGCCAAGATGCAAGCTAAAATGGAGGAGATCAAATCCCTCATCAAGTCCTACAAGCGATCTTCCTCATCTTCGAAGACGCTCAAGAGCACATGCTTCCGAGCTACCGTCTCCGGCAAGATCACATCGGCATCGACACCATCATCAACAAGAACGTGAAGGTCAAGAGCTCAACATCAACAACCGCTCCACGACTTCACCATCTCCCTTGGCATCTTCGCCAAGCGACTTCAAGGCATCTTCGCCTTCGGATATTCGGCATCTTCGCCAACAAGCACCCCAAGACTACGCTCAAGAGAAGCTCCCCAAGCTCAAGTCTGCGACTTCCACGAGCTACTACGACCTCGACATCGACCACGAGATTCCTTTCTATGGGACTCAAGAACCCGAGGAGTACCTCGAGTGGGAGCGTTTGATGGACGACTACCTCAAGCTACATCAAGTTCCTCCGAAGATCAAGTGAAGTGCGCCACAAGAAACTTCCATGACTACGCCTCGACATGGTGGCTTCACACACCTTCGAGTGCTACGAGATGAGTTGGTCCAAGATGAAGAGAGCTTTGCGGCGAGAGTTCGTGCCTCCAACATACACGGAACAACTTCGACGCCAATTGGAGAACACCACCCAAGGATCCAAGTCCATCGACAAGTACTTCAAGGAGATGAAGATTGCCTTATGACGAGTCAGCGTGGACGACCCCATGTCAATGAAGTTCCACTTCATGATGGGATTGCACAACGACATCTCCAAGACCATCTTCCTCGAGAACTACAAGTCCATCGACGACTACTACATTGGTGCTCTCAAGGCGGAACAAGAACTCATGAAGGCCAACGCTTCTCCACCCCAAGCAAACTTCGTGGAGCCCAAGCTCTACGACAAGCATGAGGCTAGTACCACCATGATGTCCAAGCCCGACAAGCTCCAAGACGATGCTCCCAAGTGCGACTTCACCGCCATCCCTCTTTGTGGCATTGTTGATGCCGAGTCTACCTTGACTCTTTTTGAAGATGGTGCGGCGACAAGTACGACTACGGAGACCTTCAAGGACCAAGCTTTGGAGGCAAGCGACAAGGTGGCGAGCAAAGATGATGCTTCCATCTTAGGAGGCGAGAGTGATGTTGTGCCATCTTCGGCCTTCATCCACGACGAGAGTGATGTTGAGCCATCTTCGGCCTTCATCCACGACGAGAGCGATGATGTGCCATCTTCGGCCTTCATCCACGACAACGACTACGAGACGGTTGAGCATGGGATTTTTCCCTTCGACCACGGCGACGTCCGATGACTTGAGTGACTTGAGCCACCATATTGAGAGTGAGAGTGACTTCACCGCTAGCCCCATATATGTGTTGCCCCAATTCCCATGTGAGGAGAGCCACAACCCCCACCACTTGAGTGAGATGAGTGACCCCACCATACGTGAGCTTGAGTGCACCTATTTTGAGGGAGTGAGTGAACCACCACATAGAGAGAGTGAGATAGTTGATAGGTCTAGTGAGGCCATTTGCATTTCTAACAACTTGACCTCTACCTCTATTGTGTCTTCTCATTTGGTGCTAGGTCCCATTTATGATGACGCCGATCCTCGGCGACTCCGTCCTCCCTTTGGACAAGACGATGGCCATGGTGGAATATGATGCACCCCCACATGGTTCCATCAAGATGAAGATGACCACCATTTGGTCTTTCCCACCTCACCTACACCACTTGAGTGGAATGACAAGGGTAACAAAGGTGACGGTGATGCTCTCGTCCCACTAGTGGACTATTTTGACATTGATTGCTTGCATGATGTCGATCACCCTATTGACATGATTCATTCTAGTATGATTTCCCCATGTGATGATTTGCCCATTTATGAATATGACGATTCTTATGTGGAGTCTATTAGTAGTGATGCTATGTTACATAGGATTTCTTGTGACAATTCTTTAGGTCACATCATGTTTGCTAATCCGCTTGACTTGTCATATGCTATGCATGAGATCCATCATATGTCTTATTTGCAATCTCTTCATAGTGACTATGCATATGCCATTAAAATAAACCCAATTTGCACATATGGCATAGATGACAAGCCCATGGTTATTGGCATTTGTTTTTCTTGTGATGATATTGATATGCTCCCTTTGCATCCTTTATCTCATATGCCATGCCATGCCCTCCTAGCTTCGGATATGCACTGTTTTGGATGTTGTCCATTTTCTCCAAATGATGTTTCCAATATTGCTCATGAGGAGACCCCCATAGTTTCCTCATACATGTTAGGAGAATTTGATCCATCCCATTCATTGCATGATCCCCATACTTGTGTGCACCACATGCTCCCCATGAATGAAAATGCTATCGATGCGCCATATACTTGCATTCTCAATTTGTGTCCCCATCGTGTCATACATAATAACTATTCTTTCATGATGGATGACATGTTCTTATACCATGCATTAAATTTCTTTGAGCGATGCTTATCTTATGCTAACTCACACATGCACATACACATCATGATGGATGATGTGTACATTTACCACGCGCACAATTTCTTTGGTTTTTGTCTCTTTTGTGTAGGTACCCATGAATACTTGTCGACCTCGCAATCCCACGAGTTGACAAAACGAGCTCTAGAGAGCAACGATGATTTGGGATCCCATGGATTGTCTTTCCCACCGCTCACTTGGCAAACACTTCGTGCATTTCTTCTACATGGCCCTCACTTGGCTATGGGTTGTTCTCCATTATATATCCTTTGCCCATCTTGCCATGTTCACTTTGCATGATATGCCCATTCCTATGCCTTTGCCATGCATTTGTGACCCATGCTTTGCATTACACATGATGATTGATTCTAGTACTTGTATGTGTATTTGCACGTGGTGGAGATATTGTTTGGTATTGCCATGATTGCTTTGTGCCCCATGCCTATGATGACACTATGATCTTGCTTTGTGTTCGTGCTTGTGATATGTCATGTGCACTCCTTATGCCTATTATTTGCTCACATGTCATGATTGCCATGATTTATTCTAGTGTGTTGCATCTTCGCTCCACTAGTTTGCACGACTTGATTACTATGTTTGCTTGCCTTGTTGCATCACCTATGATTCATACTTGCTCATTTCATGCGGTTGATGACAACCATCTACATGCTTTGCACATGATTGTTATTGCTTCTTGTCACATATCTCCATATGTTGCCTCTCTCATGCTAGATTTGCCATGTATTGAGTGCAACCATGTTATTAGTCTTGGTCATGAGTTTGCCCCATAGCATTGTCACATATGTTTGGAGATTTTGACATATTACTTGTGAAGCATGCTTGGCTTACTTCTTTGCACCATATACCTAGTGCCATGAATATTGCCATTGTTGCATCATGTTATTCATGCACTTGTGCTTCTAATGGTTATGCTTAAAGATGAGAACCATCATGATGGATGATGTGTTTGTCTACCATGCATACTTTCTTTGTTTTGTTTTGTGCATGTGTAGGATACTTGGACTTTGTGTCGACTTCCACTTCACGTGAGTTGACCATTCGAGCCCTTGAGAGCGAGCCTCATACATTCTACCACGACTCGCTTCTACACGCATTTGCTTCCACTTCGCATTGTGAAGAATGCACAAGGACACGCCTTCAAGGTGACATCCTTCTTGAGCTTGGATATTGTGGATCATACTTCACGTGTTGCTTGCACCATTTGCACGCATGTTCGAGATATTGCTTTCACCCATGATTGCCACATTTCCATGCTTCATGATATATATACCTTGTGTGTTGCATCCAATTCTTGGTCTACTTGCTACTATCATATGATTGGTTGCACCAATATCATTTCTTCACATATGCCATGTCCCTTTGCTTGTCACATGATTCACTTGATTGCCTCACACATGATGAACAATTGCTCTTTCTATTGTGTTGAGTGCCACTCCATCTTCACTACACCCTATGCACATTATGCTTGGATTGCCTTGCACTTGACCCATGTGTTTAGACATCTCATCTTATTTGGTGTTGTGAATGATTCCTATGCCTACCATCGACCATTTGTCGAGCACTTTATGCATGTTTGCTATGATCTTGAGGTAGATGATTATTCTCTTGTCACACATATTTGCATCACTACCTCACATTTACATGCTTGTTTCCATGATGACCTTGATTTTGCTCAATTCATATGCTTACATGCCATGTCACAATCCTTTGTCACACCCTAGCTATGCTTGATGACAACACTTGTTTGGTGAATCACCTCTTGAATGCTTGGTTTTGCACTAACGCTAACCACATTTGTTTTCCCAAGTGTTTGTTCTATTTGCTCCTTTTGAAGGAATCACAAGATGGTGCGACATTGGAGAGTGCTTATTTCGAGCTTCAAGATGATGAGTGCTTGGTGATCGTCCGCTTGACACGGCACCGCCATCTCTTTCCCCTGGTGATTTGGTTTTTGATCCGAGGTCGGATCTTTTCCAAGGGGGAGGGGATGATGCGGAGCATCCTATGGTCATCACCATGTCAAGAGTCCGTTTGGCAAGTGACACTTCGACCTGCACTTCTCATACATAAAGGTGAATCTTCTCCTTTACACGTGTTCACTTGACCCCTTCGAGGATGGTATACTACTTGACACTCCACTCGTGTGCATGCATAGGTATTGCTGGAGCTTCACGGACGACGAGGAGGAGTGCAAGCGCCAAGGAACACCTACACCATCCGCGAGGGAAGCCTGGAAGAGAAGACGGAAAAAGACGGAGCTGCGGAGTCCCCAGCGGCCGGACGACCGGAGGCCACCGGACGTCCGACACTCTCCAGCGGCCGGACGACCGACGAACGCCGGACGTCCGACAAGTCCCAGCGCGCGGACGACCGACACCGACCGGACGACCGGTGCTATGGCGACAGAACAGAATTTACGGATGTCCGAAGACTTCCGGACGTCCGAACCGTCCCGAGCTTCCGGACGTCCGACCCCTTCCGGACGTCCGACGCCTGTGTGTGTTGCCGTGGGCCTTTGGCCTTGTATCCCTCTCCCGCTTACCCCTTCGTGGCTTAGACTATAAATAGACCACCTCCACCTCCTTTCTCGGGTTAGCAAATATGATAGCTCATTCTTAGGTGAGCTTTGCTCCTACCTCTTCTCTTGAGAGAGAGAGACTACCACTCCCATGGAGTTCAAGACCTCCATGTGAGAAGATCCTGCGGGATATCATCAAGACCCCCATCTTGGGCGGACCCCATCAAGACCTCCTCTCGGAGATGAACCTTACCTTGTATCTTTCCTTTTGTTGTTCATGTACCTTGGGGATCTTGTGTGTTTGATTGTCTAGTGGATGTGTGATTGGACTTGTTCTTGAGTGTTTCCCCTTGTGATTTCTCCCCGTTCTTCCCCGTGTTCATCGTGATTCCCCGTAGGATCCGCTCTAACGTGAAAGATCGCCCACGTAGGGTTCCGCCCTACATCAAGCACTGTCATGCATTTGTTTGCCTTGATTCCAGCATCATCTGATGAACAAAGAAAATATCATATTAATTCAGCACCACAAAAGAAAAATGCTTGAAAGTAGTGAAATATACTTTAGACAGAGTAGTTTTATAAGGCCAATGCAACAAAAATAAGGAGGCGTTATTCTCCCTGTTTCTAGAAAGCATAAAAGGGTCGTTGGGTACTTAATCCAAAGGCATCATGCCCAGTTCCATTTCATCGAAACGAAACAAATCTTTCATGTGATCCATTACACCTCTAGATAGGATCTCAAGATTTAAATACAAAAGCAAACATCATGTGCATAACCAACCCGTGCTCATGAATTACAGCAAAATAGCACCAAGACGACACAAAGTGTAGCCAAATCAAGCGCAAGTTTCACGAGCTCCATGCATCCCAGGACCCAGCAGCCTCAGGGTGGTCCTCCGTTTCTACAGCACAGCTGGGGAATCTCCCACATTTTCTTTTCCGAAGCGAGCGTCTAATGTTCCAGCACCTGCCCCAAAGTCAGGAGACACAGCAGAGCCCAATGCTTCAGAAAACGCATGAAGCGCTGCCCTATCACCTGCATTCCGGACTACATCAACCAACCAAAATATATATCATTCCTAGTTTTATTCCAAAAAACAGCAGAAGTAATCATGTTTATAACAGCATGCTTTTTGTCACTAATCCATGTTCTAGCTACATTCTCATAGCTCAACCCAACCTCTAACTGGATGAGTTTAGAAATACTTGCCACATGAGCCACAGGCTCAGGTTGCGAGTAGAAGATGCAAGAGACATCCGTCAAGCTGTGTCATTTGATCAGGTTATCTCTAGTACTCCCTCTGTTCACAAATGTAAGACATTTTGGTAGTATAAACTGAACTGCCAAAACGTCTTACATTTGTGAACAGAGGGAGTAATAATTTTGTCATGTGAGATTTACCACACGAAAAGGTCACTGTTTGAACAAAGTTAAGTGGTACACACAGCACAGATTAAATAGGTGAAATGCAGCAGCAGTGACCACTAGCGTAACTAAAAAGTCAAACAGTTTGAAATTTCATATCCTAAAAAATTATATGGAGTGCAAGTTTTTGTTCTATATTCACCAGCAGCCACAAGAATGTCAATTATGATTCATCCAAGAATCAACGAAACAGGAAACAAACAACAATACCTGGTGAAGATAGGGGGCCCGGCCATCCATCGTCTGATTCTCGGGTGACGTGCTTAACAAGTTCCCGTCGCAGTGCTTCTTTTCTTCCAACAACCATGTCACCTTGGACTGGATACTTGTGTGACCTCAAATTTTCTTCTCTGCTCACCTCCAAGTGAATCCATCCATCGTCTGATTCTCGGGTGACGTGCTTAACAAGTTCCCGTCGCAGTGCTTCTTTTCTTCCAACAACCATGTCACCTTGGACTGGATACTTGTGTGACCTCAAATTTTCTTCTCTGCTCACCTCCAAGTGCGCTTTGAGTTGATCCGTGCATAAATCTCCTTTTGTCCTTGTGCCACCTCCAGGTGGATCATCACGATGCCTGAAAATAACACAACAACAAGGTCATAAGCGTAATTCACGATGCAATACAGATATGTGCACTAAAACTATATGCACCAACCTTTTCCTACTTGACCCTGCAGTACTGCCTCCTTGCTTTCTAGTTCCAGCTCCTTTGTTGAAGCCTTGTTGATCCTTTGAAAGAACAATCTGCAAACATGTACTATAAGCGAAAGATCAACTTTGTTTGATCTAAATGAACAGATTTTCAGAAGAACAAGTTACCTTATCGTCCATATCCTTTAGCAAGCGTTCCAAATCATTTAAAAATGAACTTGTTTTCATTGCATATTTTATATCAAAGGCGTGCAGATCAACGTGGTCAACCGAGCCAATTACTAGGCCGTTCATGTCGAATACTGCAGCGCCGACTAACTGCAAGTCCTCTCCATTTGATTGTCCTCTGGTTTTTGGTCCTGCCGCAGGGCAACTTATTGCAAACAAATTCTTGCTCCCGCGCACAATAGCTGTGTTTGATCTTGCGACCGCTTCACAGTTTTGGTTGCTGTCACAATAAACATGTTAGCAAGAACTATATGCTAAGAAGATTGGTATTATATTCAGATGCAAGACTAATATGTACCTTATTGTGCCAGTCATTAAACCGCAATCCCCCAACTTTTCCACCGCTGCAATTGTGAAAATATTCTGTCTTCTAACAATTTTTTCACTAAAGCTGACATGATGGCGATGAGAACGGGGAAGAGGACTTAATTTTAAAATAACATGCTTAGATGCTGTGTTTGTCAGAAATACAGTGGCCTCATGCAGCTCATCGGTATAGTATCGAACATGCAATTTCTCCCCATCCTTGACTATAGACTCATGAACAGATACAAGTACTTGATCCTGATCCGAAACCACGATGAAACCAGAACCAAATCCAACAAGTTCATTGCCTATATGTCGCTCAATGGTAACAACAGATCGACGGACGCGACCATATAATCCGTCTATAACCTGCTTCTTAGATGCAATCTGTTTTTATTTTTACAAATGAACATGAAATAAAAATACTCAGAAACAAATTATGCTTAGCTCTGGATTGTACCAAGAAAGCAACTACGAAAAGAGGGAGACTAGCAGAGGATGCTTACTGGAGGCATCCCTGACCTTTTAAGAGGTCAGAAGGTCTTTCTTCCTTTCTTCAAACTAGCGTTTTATGACCAATGACTATAAGATCAGATCTGCACAGAAATAAAACATAGCTTTAGCTTGGAAGTGAAGTACCAGCTATAACAAAAGGATGTAGAGGAGTGAAGGAAGCATAAATGCACCAAACATATCAATTCCACCAACCTAGTTAGCAACGAGATCCTTGATCACAACAGCCTCCTCATCTTTTTCCTCAGGTTGCCATTTGTACAGTAATCAGCCCACAAAACTGCCAGAAAAACACCAACATAAGTTGATTAAAAAATAATGTCTTCATGGTCATGCTAGGATTCACTAGGATAACAGAGGGCATCAACATCAAGTGGGCACTGCGGCAAAGAGATGGGGTGCAAGATCAGCAATACACTGTCCCTGCAGCTACCATTTTTTCAAGAACAAAGTGTGTGCACCATTCCCAATCTCAGCTTCCACCACCATGGAGAACAAGATAACATGAACACACTCATGCATATGTTGAGTGACTAATTGGAAGTTTAAGAAACTACTGTGAAACAACAACTGGCCTGACCAACATGTCCATTTAAGAGTAAAAAAACTGTTATGTACTAATATGCTATCACTGGACATACTTAATTTTATCATAACATATACTAATAGGGATGCAGCAAGAACTATGGGAAGAACGCCATGAATGTATGCACACATAAGTGTTTTTTTGCTATGCTATAACCATAAGTTTGTTGGTGGGTAACAAAGTATATGCTTCCCAAATTCACAGCAACAGCAGAAATAACCTACTCAACGTTGAGGACTTGAGGGAAATGGCTATTCAATTGTTTCTAGTCATAAAAACTAATTGATACTGGAGACATGCTCTCCTAGATAACTTGTCGCACAGGCATATAGCATAAATACTCTTAATATATTTGTACTAAAAGGAGGTCAAACTATCTAGGAAAAGGTAAATCCTCTGCATACTAGATGCACGCATGGTGGCAAGGCATGTTGATACAAATCTCTTGATACATAACCCTTCATTCTGACACGAAGAACATAAAAAAAACATACATCTTTCTTTTTCTAGTTGGTTTTTGTAGATGCAGAAGGCATTATATAAATAAATCAAGCCTCCAAAACAGTACATGTACTGGAAAAATCATCTGAAACGTAGTTGAGGTTTATTTATTTTTGGCAAGGAAAACCCCTGCTATTAGACTCCAAACATATATCATCTAGAATTACATCTGGGGTCACAGAAAAAAAAAGGAAATCAATTCTAAGCTACGCATATATATGTATGCAGTGTCTTATTTTAGCAAAGATAAGCAATGCCTCTAAAACATAATACCCCACTAGCTAAACAAGTCAATACTAACTAAGGACAAAAACCGATGTTTTCCCTCCCAGATAAGTAGCGACCAGATTTAACACATCTGCAATCTCTGTCTCTCTCCTAGGAAATTTGAAGACCACGTACGTAGAATACACTAGCCAAGGAAGAAAGGGAAAAAGAAAAAGAAAACCCTCGCTTTCCCTCCCAAACGGCACAAGTGCGAGGCAGATTGAACAGATATGCACATCACCCCTAGCCCTAGGAATTTGAAGACCGCGCGCCGTCGACCTTGATCACTTGGCCGCAGCCAACAAGATCAAGATCCGAGGGAGGGGTGGGCGATCCCAAGGCTCCTTTTCCAAGAAAAAAAAAGGTGGATTTCGCGTTTGCGAGGAAAGATTTGGGGGCAAGGGAGACGGCGAGGTTACCTGCCGCTGCGGAGTGGAGGAGAGGACGGCGGGGCGGGCTGGCGTTCCGATGAAAGGAAGAGGAGGAGGCTGCGGCGGCGGCGGCGGCGGCGGTGGACTCTGGTGAGTAGGCAGCGGTCGCTGTGGCCAAGGCACACTGCGGAGTGGTCGAGACAAGAAGGTGGAGGAGGGGGAGCGGCGGGAAAATACTAAAATAAAGAATTCACTTCTGGACCTAGGGAAGCGAGCGGGCGGGGGGTTGGGCGAGGGAGCCGGGACTGTGCAGGCCATTCCAGCACGGGTGCTCTCTTTTTCATTTTTATTTTAAGCTCTTTTTTATCAGAGAAAATATATAAACTGATGCTAGTACATACTCTGGTCTTTTAATTTGATTTTCGCTTGCAAAAACGGGTTTCTTGCCCTCAAACAAATCATAAAAACACATCAACGTAATAATACAGTAAGGATGAAGAAAAGACTGTGAACCGTACCAGATACAGACAGGAAGAAGGCTGCTTCCTTCCGCTGGGTGGAGCGATGGTCTCCAACGGGCGGGTCGTACGTCCGTCCGTGTCTCGTGGCGTGCGATGTGGGAGAACCAGCGTCAGCGCGTGGGTCCCGCCACCGCTCGGTCTCATCGGTCAACGAGACTTCTTCGTCCCATCCCATTCCGGTGCTCTATCTAGCAACGCCACAGTATGATTGCATTGCGCTCGAAAACCACCGGCACATGCCTAGCTGCAATGCAACGCTTTCCTTTTGCACTCCTTTTATTTGAAAGAAAGAATTCCATAGATTCTTGTTAAGGATGTGCTTCCTCCGTCCGGAAATACTTATCATCAAAATGAATAAAAAGAGATGTATCTAAATGTATTTTAGTTCTACATACATCCTTTTTTGTCCATTTTGATGACAAGTATTTCCGGACGGAGGGAGTATGTATTTAGATGCTTGGTAAATTTTCCTACATTAAGCGCTTGATTCACAAGATTTGAATCCTTGGGAATTTCTTTATCGTTTATTCACACTTTATTCCCGAGAAAATTCCCCACCCCTCAAACCTAATAGGACAATTCATGTGCTATCAAACACATTTTCGCCCAAACTTTTGTAGTCTTATGTTTTTTTTCTAAATAGTTTGGATTGTTTATCACATGTGTCACATGGTAGTCTTATACTTCTATAGGATATGATTGAGAGGACGAAAAATGTAATCATGCTTTTTTTCAATTCGTGTGCTTTGAGAATCCTGCGAATCAAAAAGGCTCATAGTGTTTCCATGCGAGAGGTTTCTATGCAATGATCCCACCCACTAGAGTGGATTGGCCGATCCGAGGCACCCGCCGAAGGGCAACTCCAACGCACGACCATAAACGGACGTCCATTTTGTTCAGATTTTGTCCGTTCCGGGATGGCAATGGGGCGACATCTGCCCGGATTTCTGGATGCGCCGGCCGTGTACTCAACGCGCGGCCGCATTTCGGCCGCATCTCGTCCGTCAGAGGCCCTTTATACATTCTTTGAACTAAAATCAAGGATAGCAAATAGTTCATAATCAAGCATCCCATTGTTACAGTCCAGGCAAGTATAGAGCCTTCTCAGGGCACTTGGAATGTGGACCATCGGATTGAGTGTCCAAATGTATCCCAGCCGTTGGATCTTCAGATGAACTCATCCTGGCCGCTGTGATGTGACTAGCAATGAATAGTTCCCGAACTTGCTACAGCTGTGCTACCGTGTTTGCTCTCCATGACACGCAGAACCCAGGCATGGTGGGCCCCGGCCGTCATCGACCGCGGAGGTGGGCGTGACTGGTGCTGGTTGTTGTGTGTGCCGGAAGCGTGCCACCGCCAGTAATTCTCGTTGGCTGCTGAGGGCAGTTCCGACATTTCATCTGACCCGGTGCCAACTGGCTTATTGGGATTAGTTGCACCATCCCCAATCGGGTGAGACTGCTAGGGTTTCTCTCACTTCTCTCTCTCCCTCGCGTCAGCGCTGCCGCCCCTCCCCTTCTCAACCCCTTCTTTCCCCTCTCTTCCTCGCCTCACCTCGAGCCGCCGCACACCGGTAAGCATCGCGACCGCTAATACTCTACGTCGTTGGTCCTCAGTCGAGATTGCACATCGGCATCACCAGGAGGGGGAAGCACAAGTCATTATACAACATCGCCATACCAGCCATGGTTCTCCTCTGCATCTCCTCTCAGGCCGCCAGATGGTGCCCTCCTTTTCCTCACGATGCCGGTTGGAGATCCTTCCTTCTTCACCACGTGGCAACGACAGGGGCCCGAGCATCCAATCTCAACCACCACCTAGAACCCTAGCCGCTCCTTCCACCCATGGTGCCCGATGCCCTCCAAGAGGGGCATCTGATGTGTGAGTGCATCCATCCTCTCCCTCCTTCACTTATTCTTCTTCATTTGATATGTGCGTGTGTGGGTGAGGTGTCATATCATCTCTGCTCGTGTGCAGGAAGGCCATGGAGTGGCTGCTTGCATCAAGGGCATGTCGTGGCTGCTCCCTATGTTGAGCGTGTGGACGACGAGCTAGCCCTTCTCACGCGGCCAGGCCAGATGCAACGCCGGGTATGACTCATGGTTGCCTCCTACTCCCCTCCCACCCTCTCTCTATACCCCTCAGATCTGAGTTGGATTCACCTTGCAACTGTAAAGGTAGTATGAACTACGAATAAAGCCGAATGGTTTGGATGTTCAGTTTACTGTACGAGTCAATATGCCTTTGATTTTGAAATCAGCTTCAAAGGTTGCTTTCACAATTCTTTGATGTTCAGTTTACTGTACACTGAGGGTCTGCTGTTAATATGTCTCAGGTTTTGTTGCTAGGTATATTTCTTCTATTAGGCTGCTCTCCCTAAGTGAGCAAATTTGTATTATTTGCAGAGGACCAGGATCACGATTTGGTTCTGAAGGTTTTTTAATGTGGTATGTGATGTGCCTATCTTTCTATATATTAATATGTTCGTCTTTGCTTTATCTGATTCAACTGGATATGAGATGTAGATTTTTCTTAAGAATTGTGGATGATTATTTCACAAGTAATAATGACTATGGTGTTCTTCTTAAAGGAACTACTATCTTTCTGTAGACCTTAGCATCAGCTATGTTTTTAAATGTATCTGCAATTAGTGTCCTTGATTTTCCTTTGATAAGGTGCATCATGCTCATTGTTGAGTTGATTGCTCCAAATAATATTTGATGCAATTCATGGATATCCTTGCTTCTCTTATCACGCCATCTCTAAAAGTTTGGCAGTTCAGTACACTTGATAAAAATGGAGTTGGTTGTGTTCCAGCTGCTGGAAAGGGCAACAAAAAGGGTTCACATTGCCAAAGAAAAACTAGGGTTCTGTAAATCTAAGAATATGATTTTTGTGCAAATCAGTTTGACGCTATTTATAGAAAAACAATTTATTCCCCTGCTTAGATTGCATTATATTGAGAACACTCCAGTTTTATGGTCTCATGTGAACCTATTTTTTCCTTAATTGCAACTCCGCCTCTTCACCATCACACATAATGGTAAACTTATAGTGCCACAATAAAATTGAAGATGTATCGGCTAAGGGTAATGATGCATCGCTACCATCTATCACTATTCTTGAGGCATGCGATAAGATTGGTGCACTGCCCGATCATGTTGATTTGGGTGCTAGCATTAGTATGGGTGTGGAGGCTCATATAGCAACTGGGAGAAGGGATGATCCATCCTCTTATATTTGTTCTCAGCTTGGTCTTGAACTGACTGTACTAAATGTGTACTCCCTGTCGTGTTCAGGATGGAGATGCCTCCCTGCTTCACCATTTAGATACCTCTCCCTCCACCACGAGATTTTGGAAGAAGGAAACCCCATGGATGTTTGTATTGGAGCTCAACTACATCATCTTTTGATTCTTTGGAATCTGAGAACTTTCTGTTGTATATTCGTTAGATGTACAAGCAGCAGAGGCAAACTTCCTCCTCCACTCATTGCTGATGGTTCAGGCACGGGTCGTTGATGCAGATCAATCAAGTGCCCTCTTCTTCAGTTATTTTGTTTCGTGGTACATGGATCTGGTGGCGCACTGGTGAGCCATCCTTTCTCCTCCACCTTCTCCTATGATATTTAGGCAATTCATGCATTGCTTTGTGCTCATTTGTGTTGGGGAACGCAGTAATTTCAAAAAAAATCCTACGATCACGCAAGATCTATCTAGGTGATGCATAGCAACGAGAGGGGAGAGTGTTGTCTACATACCCTCATAGACCGAAAGCGGAAGCGTTATGACAACGCGGTTGATGTAGTCGTACGTCTTCACGATCCGACCGATCCTAGCACCGAAGGTACGACACCTCCACGATCTCTGCACACGTTCAGCTCGGTGACATCCCACGAACTCTAGATCCAGCTGAGGTAGAGGGAGTGTTTTGTCAGCACGACGGCGTGGTGACGGTGATGATGAAGTTACCGGCGCAGGGCTTCGCCTAAGCACTATGACGATATGACCGAGGTGGAAATCTGTGGAGGGGGGCAACGCACACGGCTAAAAGATCAACTGGATCAACTTGTGTGTCTATGGGGTGCCCCCTCCCCTGTATATAAAGGAGTGGAGGAGGGGGCCGGCCGGCCTCAAGGGGTGCGCCCCAAGGGGGGAATCCTACTCCAAGTAGGAGTAGGTTCCCCCTTTCCTAGTCCAACTAGGAGGGGAAGGAGAGAAGGAAAGGGGGGGGGCGCCCCCTTAGTCCAATTCGGTTTGGGCTAGGGGGCGCCCCACCTTGGCCTACCTCCTCTCTTCCACCACTTGGCCCATGAGGCCCAATAACCCCCCGGGGGGTTCCGGTAACCCCCCGGTACTCCAGTTTTATTCGAAACTTCTCCGGAACACTTCTGGTGTCCGAACATAGCCGTCCAATATATCAATCTTTATGCCTTGACCATTTCAAGACTCCTCATCATGTCCGTGATCACATCCGGGACTCCGAACAACCTTCGGTACATCATATCACATAAACCCATAATACCAATCGTCATCGAACGTTAAGCGTGCGGACCCTACGGGTTTGAGAACTATGTAGACATGACCGAGACACGTCTACGGTCAATAACCAATAGCGGAACCTGGATGCTCATATTGGCTCCTACATATTCTACAAAGATCTTTATCGGTCAAACCGAATAAAAAAATATGTTGTTCCCTTTGTCATCGGTATGTTACTTTCCCGAGATTCGATCGTCGGTATCATCATACCTAATTCAATCTCGTTACCGGCAAGTCTCTTTACTCGTTCCGTCAAACTTCATCTCGCAACTAACTCATTACTCACATTGCTTGCAAGGCTTATAGTGATGAGCATTACCGAGAGGGCCCAGAGATACCTCTCCTAAAACGGAGTGACAAATCCTTATCTCGATCTATGCCAACCCAACAAACACCTTTGGAGACACCTGTAGAGCACCTTTATAATCACCCATTTACGTTGTGATGTTTGGTATCACACAGAGTGTTCCTCCGGTATTCGGGAGTTGCATAATCTCATAGTCTGAGGAACGTGTATAAGTCATGAAGAAAGCAGTAGCAATGAAACTGTAACGATCATAATGCTAAGCTAACGGATGGGTCTTGTCCATCACATCATTCTCCTAATGATGTGATCCCGTTCATCAAATGACAACACATGTCTATGGTCATGAAACATAACCATCTTTGGTTAACGAGCTAGTCAAGTAGAGGCATACTAGGGACACTTTGTTTCGTCTATGTATTCACACATGCACTAAGTTTCCGGTTAATACAATTCTAGCATGAATAATAAACATTTATCATGATATAAGGAAATAAATAATAACTTTATTATTGCCTCTAGGGCATATTTCCTTCAGTCTCCCACTTGCACTAGAGTCAATAATCTAGTTCACATCACCGTGTGATTTAACACCAATAGTTCACATCTGTATGTGATTAACATCTATAGTTCACATCGCCATGTGACCAACACCCAAAGGTTTTACTAGAGTCAATAATCTAGTTCACATTGCTATGTGATTAACACCCAAAGAGTATTAAGGTGTGAACATGTTTTGCTCGTGAGAGAAGTTTATCAACGTGGTCCGATACATTCGAGCCGTATGTATTTTGCAAATATTCTATGTCTACAATGCTCTGCATGGAGCTACTCTAGCTAATTGCTCCCACTTTCAATATGTATCCAGATTGAGACTAGTCATTGATACGTCTCCAACGTATCTATAATTTATGAAGTACTAGAACGTCAAGGCGCGCGTTGCCGCGCCCCCTATCTTGAGGAAAGAATAATAAGATAATATAAATATTTATGAAACAAAAATGGAAGTATATTATATTATAATTGAACATTCGAGTTCCAGTGCCTCAGATTGTAGCATGAACTACAATATATATTTAACCATATATAGAAGAGCGGTTCAAATAGTCAAACCATGAGGTTTTATATATCATTGGTAGATCCGTACGATAGAAGACAGACAAGAAAAATATTTAAACGATCAATGGTGAGAGAAGATGATGGTATATTAGTTTCATTGTACCATAGATCCATCAGTTAGAGAAGAACCTCTAATCAACACAAACCATGGATCCAAATAGATTCAAAACATATAGATTACCTTCAATAACATGTCCATGCTGCAAGAATGCATCGTTCAGAAAACTTTCATTGGTGCCATACTGCCATGGTACCATAGGACGACATACCTGAAACCGAGTGTGGAAGAAATAGCAAGAAATAAAAAGATCATGAACTGTACTTTGTAAGTCAGCAATCCTAACATTTACATTTATACATAAAATTAGTTAATTTTGCAAACTGCGATCCAGGAGGAGGCACTCATATCTCAAAACCAATAGGGCATTTGTGTCCGAACATGAAACAAGTTGACAATAAATTGAAAGAAATGCGTGTGCAAAGAGAACCTTATGTAACTCTTGCCCCCAATGGATATTTTGGAGCATGAGCAGAAAACAACAGTCCGATTTACCAGCTCTTGGACTAGAACAATGGCATAGAGTAGTGTTTTTCTTCCCCAATTCAACATCAGCAGTAAACCCCTAAAAATAATACCCATGACAGTATGGAATCAACAACAAGACAAAGGTATGCATGCGAGATTGAAACAAAATATTTTACATTGGTGTTGCTAGTGACAATTATCTTTGATTGAAACAAAAGAGTGAAACCAAGTTGAAAGAGGGCAAAACTATTGTGTTTTCTATAAGCAAACACTGCCATGTGCCATTGTAGTTGCCTGCCCGTCGCATTGGACCAAGGGTTTGCACCACACATTCGCCCTCACTACACCCCATCGCAGCTGCTGGCGTTCCTGGGAGCAGGGTGATCCGGCGCTCCAGTCGCTGGTCGAGGCGGACTGGCGGAGTGCCAATGGATCTGTTATCAAGCCTAACACCATTCGAAAATGAAAAAAGTAGCATGCAAGGGGATACGGAGGAAGAGTAATGGCGGGTCTAGACCAGACGCTCGAAGGCAGTCGCGCAGCAGCTCGCCCACGGAGGAACGCCGGTGCATCGAGGGCGAACAGAGAACTGCGGCGGCGACGGGAGGAAAAGAGAAACTGGTAGGCTCGATTCGATAGGAGGGATAGCGGCGGAACCTGTACGACGTGGGCTGTTAGCAGCCAACTGCAAAGAAGTGGGCAAGTGGGCCTTCCACGGCCCAATTAAGGAGGGAAAACCCAGGTCGTTCTGCGGAGAAGCAGCCCACAAAATGGTACGTACGTCGCCCGGGCGACAAAGGACGTCCAGAGCTGATCTGGATCGTAGACTCAAGGATCCGACGGTTCAGAGATTGAAATCGCTGTGGAAGCTCGTAACTAGCTGTGTTATACTGTTTTTTAATTCACGCTATTATATTATCCATCTTAGATGTTCTATACGCATTTATATGCTATTTTATATGATTTTTGGAACTAACCTATTAACCTAGAGCCCAGTGCCATTTTCTGTTTTTTTCCTTGTTTTTGAGTTTTTCATAAAAGGAATACCAAACGGAGTCCAATTGACGTGCCAATTTTTGACGATTTTTTATGGACCAAAAGAAGCCCTCGAAGTAAAAGAGTTGGGCTAGAAGAGTCCTGAGCTGTCCACGAGGGTGGGGGGCGCGCCCTACCCCCTGGGTGTGGGCCCCTATCTCGTGGACAACTCAGAGACCCCCCTGACATGAAACCAACGCCAAAAATTCCTATAAATACAGAAACCCCCAGAAAATAACCTAGCTCGGAAGTTCCGCCACCACAAGCCTCTGTAGCCATGATAAATCAATCTAGGCCCTCTCTGGCACCCTGCCGGAGGGGGCCATCATCACCGAAGGCCATGGAGGAGGATCTCGGAGGGGCCATCATCGCCATGAAGGCCAAGGACCAGAGGGAGAGCCTCTCCCCATCTAGGTGGGAGGCCATGGAGGAGGAAGCACAAGGGGGAGAACCTCTCCTCCTCTCTCTTGGTGGCGCCGGAGTGCCATCGGGAGGGGAACCATCGCCGAGGTGATCGTCTTCATCAACATCACCATCCTCATCTATTTTACGCGGTCCACTCTCCCGCACCCCACTGTAATCCCTACTTGAACATGGTGCTTTATGCCACATATTATGATCCAATGATGTGTTTCCATCCTATGAGATTTTGAGTAGATATCCTTTGTCTTTGGGTTGATTGATGATATAGATTGGTATGAGTTGTATGTTTTATTTTGGTGCTATCCTATTGTGCGCTTCGTGTCGGCATAAGCATGAGGGATCCCTGTTGTAGGGTGTTGCAATACGTTTATGATTCTCTTGTAGTGGGTTGCTTGAGTGACATAAGCATAAACCCGAGTAAGGGGGCTGTTGCATATGGGATAAAGGGGACTTGATGCTTTAATGCTATGGTTCGGTTTTACCTTAATGATCTTTAGTAGTTGCGGATGCTTGCTAGAGTTCCAATCATAAGTGCATATGATCCAAGAAGATAAAGTATGTTAGCTTATGCCTCTCCCTCATATGAAATTGCAATGACGACCACCGGTCTTGTTAACAATTACCTAGGATAATTCCGCATTAATCGATCCATCATTATTCCACACTCGCTATTTATAGTATTAGTAATATATTCTAACTTTATGATAAAAGCACCTAATTTTAATTTTAGCTCTCCGATACCATGCAAAGTTATCCTCTTCATACCCACAACGTAGTTTTATTTCTCGTTTCTAGTTGGAAGCAAACGTTCCGTGTACGTAGAGTCGTATCAGTGGCAGATAGGACTTGAGAGAATATTGAGCTTACCTTTAGCTCCTTGTGGGTTCGACACTCCATACTTATCACTTCCATCTTTGGGAATTGCTATGATGATTCCCTGCACTTGGGGATTATCAAGCTCTTTTCTGGCGCCGTTGCGGGGGAGCAATAGCGTGGGGTTGATATTCTCGTGTGTGCTTGTTTGCTTTCTTCACTAAATAGATTTTGTTTTACCTTTTTGTTTCTGTTTAGTTGTGGGTGAAACATACAATTTTTTTTAAAAGAATGAAAATACAAAAAAAAATTGCCTCTCATGCCTAAAAAGTTTTTCAATAAGAGAAGTGATTGGAAGATTATGCATTGAAGAAGTGAGGGTCGACCTTGAGCACTTGTGTTCATGCTCATGGAAATAATGTAAAAAAATTCATGGAAGCTTCTCTAAAAATAATTATACCCTTGTATATATCCATTGTATTATAAAAATAATGTGCCAAGCTTTGGTTTTAGGATGATTAGATTGCTTGTTTACTTTGTGCAGTACAAAAACAGAAACTTTGGCTGCAGCGCGTGAATTTACATTCTTTACTGGAAAGTCAAATGGTTCTGAAACTTTTTGCACATTAATTCTGTACAAATTGTTTAAATTTTCATATTTTTTTAGATTTTTTTGGAGTTACAGAAGTTTACTAAACTTCCAGATTAGTACAGACTGTCCTGTTTTGGACAGATTCTGTTTTTCGTGTGTTGTTTGCTTATTTTGATGAATCTATGGGTAGTATCGGGGGGTATGAACCATGGTTAAGTTGGAATACAGTATATATAGTTCTAATATGAATTTGTAATAAGTTCGCAACAGTACCTAAAGGTAGTGATTTGCTTTATTATACTAACGGATCTCACAAAGTTTTTGTGGATGAAGTGTTCGAAGAACTAGGAGTTACCGATGTGAGAAGAATAAAGAGAGGCAAGAGTTCAAGCTTGGGGATGCCCAAGGCACCCCAAGTAAATATTACAAGGATACTCAAGCATCTAAGCTTGGGGATGCCCCGGTTGGCATCCCATCTTTCTTCTTCAACAATTATCGGTATACCTCGGTTTTTGTTTTGTTCACATGATTTGTGTCCTTTGTGTTTTTTTCTTTAAGAACCATGCTAGTATGAGATAGCCCTTCATCGATTTATAGAATGCTTCATGTGCTTCACTTATATCTTTTGAGTATGACCTTATAGAATGCTCTTTGTGCTTCACTTAAATCTTTTGAGTATGGTTTATAGAATGCTTTGTGTGCTTCACTTATATATTTTGACCTTGGATATTGGTTAGTCTGTATTAATTGTAGAATGCTCCATGAACTTCACTTATATCTTTTGGAGTATGAATAATACTATAATCTAAAGTGGGGTTGGAAGAGTGTCAACTTTAGGAATTAGTGATCCCACTATTTTCGAGGGTGTTGAATCTTAGTGTGATATTTATGAAAGTGGATTTGGAAGAGTGTCAACTTTAGTTAGTAATTTCGTCCATCAGCCAATGCCTACCAATCCCATTCTGAGTTGGGTCTAGAAATCTTGTTGTACCATGACAATTAAAATGTTTGCCTGGCTTGTCATTATGGACAGAGTAAACTGTTGGGGAACGTAGTAATTTCAAAAAATTTCCTACGCACACGCAAGATTATGGTGATGCATAGCAACGAGAGGGGAGAGTGTTGTCCACGCACTCGTGAGACCGTAGAAGCGGAAGCGTTATGACAACGCGGGTTGATGTAGTCAGACGTCTTCACGATCCGACCGATCCAAGTACCGAACGTACGGCACCTCCGAGTTCAGCACACGTTCAGCTCGATGACGATCCCCGGACTCCGATCCAGCAAAGTGTCGGGGATGAGTTCCGTCAGCACGACGGCGTGGTGACGATGATGATGCTCTACCGATGCAGGGCTTCGCCTAAACTCCGCGACGATATGACCGAGGTGGAATATGGTGGAGGGGGGCACCGCACACGGCTAAGGAACGATCCGTAGATCAACTTGTGTCATGGGGTGCCCCCTGCCCCCGTATATAAAGGAGCAAGGGGGAGGGGGCGGCCGGCCAAGGGAGGGCGCGCCAGGGAGGAGTCCCACTCCCACCGGGAGTAGGATTCCCTCCTTTCCTAGTCCAACTAGGAGACCTTCCATGTAGTAGGAGTAGAAGAGAAGGAAAGGGAAGAGAGAAGGGAAGGAAGGAGGGTGCGGCCTCCCCTAGTCCACCCGGACTAGGCCTTGAGGGCGCGGCCTGCCCTAGGCAGCCCTCTCTCTTTCCCGTATGGCCCAATAAGGCCCAATACTTCTCCCGGCGAATTCCCGTAACTCTCCGGTACTCCGAAAAATACCCGAATCAGTCGGAACCTTTCCGAAGTCCGAATATAGTCGTCCAATATATCGATCTTTACGTCTCGACCATTTCGAGACTCCTCGTCATGTTCCCGATCTCATCCGGGACTCCGAACTCCTTCGGTACATCAAAACATGTAAACTCATAATATAACTGTCATCGAAACCTTAAGCGTGCGGACCCTACGGGTTCGAGAACTATGTAGACATGACCGATAACTATTCTTGGTCAATAACCAATAGCGGAACCTGGATGCCCATATTGGTTCCTACATATTCTACGAAGATCTTTATCGGTCAAACCGCATAACAACATACGTTGTTCCCTTTGTCATCGGTATGTTACTTGCCCGAGATTCGATCGTCGGTATCCAATACCTAGTTCAATCTCGTTAGCGGCAAGTCTCTTTACTCGTTCCGTAATACATCATCTCGCAACTAACTTATTAGTTGCAATGCTTGCAAGGCTTATATGATGTGTATTACCGAGAAGGCCCAGAGATACCTCTCCGACAATCGGAGTGACAAAACCTAATCTCGAAATACGCCAACCCAACATGTACCTTTGGAGACACCTGTAGTACTCCTTTATAATCACCCAGTTACGTTGTGATGTTTGGTAGTACCCAAAGTGTTCCACCGGTAAACGGGGGTTGCATAATCTCATAGTTACCGGAACATGTATAAGTCATGAAGAAAGCAATAGCAATATACTAAACGATCAAGTGCTAGGCTAACGGAATGGGTCATGTCAATCACATCATTCTCCTAATGATGTAATCCCATTAATCAAATAACAACACATGTCTATGGTTAGGAAACATAACCATCTTTGATTAATGAGCTAGTCAAGTAGAGGCATACTAGTGACTATATGTTTGTCTATGTATTCACACATGTATCATGTTTCGGTTAATACAATTCTAGCATGAATAATAAACATTTATCATGAAATAAGGAAATAAATAATAACTTTATTATTGCCTCTAGAGCATATTTCCTTCAGTCTCCCACTTGCACTAGAGTCAATAATCTAGTTCACATCATCATGTGATTCAACACTAATATTCACATCTGTATGTGATTAACACCCATAGTTCACATCGTCATGTGACCAACACCCAAAGGGTTTACTAGAGTCAATAATCTAGTTCACATCGCTATGTGATTAACACCCAAAGAGTACTAAGGTATGATCATGTTTTGCTCGTGAGAGAAGCTTAGTCAACGGGCCTGTCACATTCAGAGCCGTATGTATTTTGCAAATATTCTATGTCTACAATGCTCTGCACGGAGCTACTCTAGCTAATTGCTCCCACTTTCAATATGTATCCATATGGAGATTTAGAGTCATCTGGATTAGTGTAAAAATCTTGCATCGATGTAACTCTTTACGACGGGCTCTTTTATCACCTCCATAATCGAGAAATATTTCCTTAGTCCTCACTAAGGATGTTCTTGACCAATGTCCAGTGATCTACTCCTAGATCACTATTGTACTCCTTGCCAAATTCAGAGCAAGGTATACAATAGGTCTGGTACATAGCATAGCATACTTTATAGAACCTATGGCTGAGGCATAGGGAATGACTTTCATTCTCTTTCTATCTTCTGCCGTGGTCGGGCTTTGAATCTTACTCAATTTCACACCTTGTAATACAGGCAAGAAACTCTTTCTTTGACTGTTCCATTTTGAACTACTTCAAAATCTTGTCAAGGTATGTACTTATTGAAAAACTTATCAAGCGTCTTGATCTATCTCAATAGATCTTGATGCTCAATATTTAAGTAGCTTTACCGAGGTCTTTCTTTTAAAGATCTCCTTTCAAATACTCCTTTATGCTTTCCAGAAAAATTATACATCATTTCTGACTCACATATATTTATCAAAAAGGCGGTAGTGCTCCCACTCACTTTATTGTAAATACAGGCTTCACCACAAGTCTGTATAAAACTATATGCTTTGATCAACTTATCAAAGCGTGTATTCCAACTCTGAGATGCTTGCACCAGTCCATAGATGGATCGCTGGAACTTGCACATTTTGTTAGCTCCTTTTCGGATTGACAAAACCTTCTGGTTGCATCATATACAACTCTTCTTTAATAAATCCATTAAAGAATGTAGTTTTGACATCCATTTGCCAGATTTCATAAAATGTGTCAATTGCTAACATGATTCGGACAGACTTAAGAATCGCTTCTGATTGAGAAAATCTCATTGTAGTCAACACCTTGAACTTGTCGAAAACCTTTTTGTGACAAGTCGAGCTTTGTAGATAGTAACACTACTATCAGTGTCCGTCTTCCTCTTGAAGATCCAATTTTTTAACATGTCTTGCTGATCATCGAGCAAGTCAATCAAAGTCCATACTTTGTTCTCATACATGGATCCTATCTCAAATTTCATGGCCTCAAGCTATTTCGCGGAATCTGGGCTCATCATCGCTTCCTCATAGTCCGTAGGTTCATCATGGTCTAGTAACATGACTTCCGAACACAATTACCGTACAACTCAGTGCGGATTTTACTCTGGAAGACCTACGAGGTTTGGTAGCAACTTGATCTGAAGTTTCATGATCATCATCATTAACTTCCTCACTAATTGGTGTAGGAATCACTGGAACTGATTTCTGTGATGAACTACTTTCCAATAAGGGAGAAGGTACAATCACCTCATCAAGTTCTACTTTCCTCCCACTCATTCTTTCGAGAGAAACTTCTTCTCTAGAAAGGATCCATCTTAGCAATGAAAAACTTGCCTTTGGATCTGTGATAGAAGGTGTACCCAATAGTTACCTTTGGGTATTCTATGAAGATGCACTTCTCCGATTTGGGTTCGAGCTTATCAGGTGAAAACTTTTTCACATAAGCATCACAACTCCAAACTTTTAAGAAACGACAGCTTAGGTTTACTGTTAAACCATAGTTCATATGGTGTCGTCTCAACGGATCTAGATGGTGCCCTATTAAACGTGAATGCAGCTGTCTCTAATGCATAACCCCAAAACGATATTGGTAAATCGGTAAGAGACATCATTGATCGTACCATATCAAAATAAAGTACAGTTATTTACATTCGGACACACCATAACGTTGTGGTGTTCCAGTGGCGTGAGCTGTGAAACTATTCCACTTTGTTTTAATTGAAGACCAAACTTCGTAACTCAAATATTCATCTCCACGATCAGATCGCAGAAACTTTATTTTCTTGTTACGATGATTTTCTACTTCACTCTGAAATTCTTTGAACTTTTCAACTATTTCAGACTTATGTTTCATCAAGAAGATATACCCATATCTGCTCAAATCATCTTGTGAAGGTCGAAAATAACGATACTTGCCACGAGCATCAACACTCATTGGATCGCATACATCGGTATGTATTATTTCCAATAAGTCAAGATATCTCGTTCCATTGTTCCGAACAACGGAGTTTCAGTCATCTTGCCCAAAAGGCACGGTTCGCAAGCATCAAATGATTCATAATCAAGTGATTCCAAAAACCCATCAGCATGGAGTTTCTTCATGCGCTTTACAACGATATGACCCAAACGGCAGTGCCACAAATAAGTTGCACTATCATTATTAACTTTGCATCTTTTGGCATCAATATTATGAATATGTGTATCACTACTATCGAGATCCAACAAACTATTTTCATTGGGTGTATGACCATTGAAGGTTTTATTCATTTAATCAGAACAACAATTATTCTCTCGATTTTAAATGAATAACCGCTTTTGCAATAAACATGATCAAATCATATTCATGCTCAACGCAAAACACCAAATAACATTTATTTAGGTTTAACACTAATCCCGAAAGTATAGGGAGTTTGCGATGATGATCATATCAATCTTGGAACTACTTCCAACACTCATCGTCACTTCCCTTCAACTAGTCTTTGTTTATTCTCAGAACTCCTGTTTCGAGTTACTAATCTTAGCAACCGAACAAGTATCAAATACTCAGGGGCTACTATAAACACTAGTAAGGCACACATCAATAACCTGTATATCAAATATAACCTTGTTCACTTTGCCATCCTTCTTATCCACCAAATATTCAGGGGTAGTTCCGCTTCCAGTGACCAGTTCCATTGCAGCAAAAGTACTTAGTCTCAGGCTTAGGTCTAGACTTGGGCTTCTTCACTCGAGCAGCAACTTGCTCGCCGTTCCTTTTGAAGTTCCCCTTCTTCCCTTTTCCCTTTTCCTTGAGACTAGTGGTCTTGTCAACCATCAACACTTGATGTTTTTCTTGATTTCTACCTTCGCCGATTTTAGCATCGCGAAGAGCTCGAGAATCTTTTTCGTCATCCCTTGCATACTATAGTTCATCACGAAGTTCTACTAACTTAGTGATGGTGACTAGAGAATTCGGTCAATCACTATCTTATCTGGAAGATTAACTCCCACTTGATTCAAGCAATTGAAGTACTCAGACAATCTGAGCACATGCTCACTAGTTGAGCGATTCTCCTTCATCTTTTAGCTATAGAACTTGTTGGAGACTTCATATCTCTCAACTCGGGTATTTGCTTGAAATATTAACTTCAATTCCTGGAACATCTTATATGGTCCATGACGTTCAAAACATCTTTGAAGTCCCGATTCTAAGCCGTTAAGCATGGTGCACTAAACTATCAAGTAGTCATCATATTGAGCTAGCCAAACGTTCATAACGTCTGCATCTGCTCATATTGAGCTAGCCAAACGTTCATAACGTCTGCATCTGCTCCTGCAATAGGTCTGTCACCTAGCGGTGCATTAAGGACATAATTCTTCTGGGCAGCAATG
This sequence comes from Aegilops bicornis, assembly GCA_021605145.1. NCBI lineage: Eukaryota > Viridiplantae > Streptophyta > Magnoliopsida > Poales > Poaceae > Aegilops > Aegilops bicornis. The sequence continues at coordinate 69,839,430 of CM038671.1, read as the reverse complement.
AGGATAAACCTCAAATCATGGATCCAATCCACATCATTGCTACTAACATCTTTCAACACAATTTTCTCTAGGAACATATCAAATTAAACATTTGAAAGCAACAACGCGAGCTATTGATCTACAACATAATTTGCAAAAATACTACCAGGACTAAGTTCATGATAAATTTAAGTTCAATTAATCATATTACTTAAGAACTCCCACTTAGACTGACATCTCTCTAGTCATCTAAGTGATCACGTGATCCAAATCAACTAAACCATAACCGGTCATCACGTGAGATGGAGTAGTTTTCAATGGTGAACATCACTATGTTGATCATATCTACTATATGATTCACGCCGACCTTCGGTCTCCGTGTTCCGAGGCCATATCTGCATATGCTAGGCTCGTCAAGTTTAACCTGAGTATTCGGCGTGTGCAAAACTGGCTTGCACCCGTTGTAGATGGACGTGAGAGCTTATCACACCCGATCATCACGTGGTGTGCGGGCACGACGAACTTTGGCAACGGTGCATACTCGGGGAGAACACGTCTTGATAATTTTAGTGAGAGATCATCTTAAAATGCTACCGTCAATCAAAGCAAGATAAGATGCACAAAGGATAAACATCACATGCAATCAATATAAGTGATATGATATGGCCATCATCATCTTGTGCTTGTGATCTCCATCTCGAAGCACCGTCGTGATCACCATCGTCACCGGCGCGACACCTTGATCTCCATCGTGGCATCGTTGTCGTCTCGCCAACTATTGCTTCTACGACTATCGCTACCGCTTAGTGATAAAGTAAAGCAATTACATGGCTTTTGCATTTCATACAATAAAGCGACAACCATATGGCTCTCGCGATTGCCAATAATCGGGTTACAAAACATGATCATCTCATACAATAAAATATAGCATCACGTCTTGACCATATCACATCACAACATGCCCTGCAAAAACAAGTTAGACGTCCTCTACTTTGTTGTTGTAAGTTTTACGTGGCTGCTACGGGCTGAGCAAGAACCGTTCTTACCTACGCATCAAAACCACAACGATAGTTTGTCAAGTTGGTGCTGTTTTAACCTTCGCAAGGACCGGGCGTAGCCACACTCAGTTCAACTAAAGTGAGAGACAGACACCCGCCGGTCACCTTTAAGCAACGAAAGTGCTCGCGGTGGTGAAACCAGTCTCGCCAGAAGCGTCTGGCGTAATGTTGGTCCGGGCCGCTTCATCTAACAATACCGCCGAACCAAAGTATGACATGCTGGTAAGCAGTATGACTTGTATCGCCCACAACTCACTTGTGTTCTACTCGTGCATATAACATCAACGCATAAAACCTGGCTCGGATGCCCTTTGTTGGGGAACGTAGTAATTTCAAAAAATTCCTACGCACACGCAAGATCATGGTGATGCATAGCAACGAGAGGGAGAGTGTTGTCCACGCACTCGTGAGACCGTAAGCGGAAGCATTATGACAACGCGGTTGATGTAGTCGTGCGTCTTCACGATCCGACCGATCCAAGTACCGAACGACGGCACCTCCGAGTTCAGCACACGTTCAGCTCGATGACGATCCCGGACTCCGATCCAGCAAAGTGTCGGGATGAGTTCCGTCGGCCTGACGGCGTGGTGGCGATGATGATGCTCTACCGACGCAGGCTTCGCCTAAACTCCACGACGATATGACCGGGGTGGAATATGGTGGAGGGGGCACCGTGACACGGCTAAGGAACGATCCGTAGATCAACTTGTGTCATGGGGTGCCCCCGCCTCAGATATAAAGGAGCAAGGGGAGGCGGCCGGCCAAGGGAGGGCGCGCCAGGAAGGAGTCCCACTCCCACCGGGAGTAGGATTCCCTCCTTTCCTAGTCCAACTAGGAGACCTTCCATGTAGTAGGAGTAGGAGAGAAGGAAAGGGAAGAGAGAAGGGAAGGACGGAGGGGGTGCGGCCCCTCCCTAGTCCAGTCGGACCAGACCTTGGGGCGCGGCCTGCCCTAGGCAGCCCTCTCTCTCTTTCCCGTATGGCCCAATAAGGCCCAATACTTCTCCCGGTGAATTCCGTAACTCTCGGTACTCCAAAAATACCGAATCAGTCGGAACCTTTCCAAGTCCGAATATAGTCATCCAATATATCGATCTTTACATCTCGACCATTTCGAGACTCCTCGTCATGTCCCCGATCTCATCCGGGACTCCGAACTCCTTCGCACATCAAAACATGTAAACTCATAATATAAGCATCATCGAAACCTTTAGCGTGCGTACCCTACGGGTTCGAGAACTATGTAGACATGACCGAGAACTATTCTTGGTCAATAACCAATAGCGGAACCTGGATGCCCATATTGGTTCCTACATATTCTCTGAAGATCTTTATCGGTCAAACCGCATAACAACATACGTTGTTCCCTTTGTCATCGGTATGTTACTTGCCCGAGATTCGATCGTCGATATCCAATACCTAGTTCAATCTCGCTATCGCAAGTCTCTTTACTCGTTCCGTAATACATCATCTCGCAACTAACTTATTAGTTGCAATGCTTGCAAGGCTTATATGATGTGTATTACTGAGAAGGCCTAGAGATACCTCTCCGACAATCGGAGTGACAAAACCTAATCTTGAAATACGCCAACCCAACATGTAGCTTTGGAGACACCTGTAGTACTCCTTTATAATCACCCGATTCGTTGTGACGTTTGGTAGTACCCAAAGTGTTCCTCCGTAAACGGGGTTGCATAATCTCATAGTTACGGAACATGTATAAGTCATGAAGAAAGCAATAGCAATATACTAAGCGATCAAGTGCTAGGCTAACAGAATGGGTCATGTCAATCACATCATTCTCCTAATGATGTGATCCCATTAATCAAATAACAACACATGTCTATGGTTAGGAAACATAACCATCTTTGATTAATGAGCTAGTCAAGTAGAGGCATACTAGTGACTATATGTTTGTCTATGTATTCACACATGTATCATGTTTCCGGTTAATACAATTCTAGCATGAATAATAAACATTTATCATGAAATAAGGAAATAAATAATAACTTTATTATTGCCTCTAGAGCATATTTCCTTCAGTCTCCCACTTGCACTAGAGTCAATAATCTAGTTCACATCATCATGTGATTCAACACTAATATTCACATCTGTATGTGATTAACACCCATAGTTCACATCGTCATGTGACCAACACCCAAAGGGTTTACTAGAGTCAATAATCTAGTTCACATCGCTATGTGATTAACACCCAAAGAGTACTAAGGTATGATCATGTTTTGCTCGTGAGAGAAGCTTAGTCAACGGGTCTGCATCACATTCAGAGCCGTATGTATTTTGCAAATATTCTATGTCTACAATGCTCGCACGGAGCTACTCTAGCTAATTGCTCCCACTTTCAATATGTATCCAGATAGAGATTTAGAGTCATCCGGATTAGTGTAAAAATCTTGCATCGATGTAACTCTTTACGACGGGCTCTTTTATCACCTCCATAATCGAGAAATATTTCCTTAGTCCTCACTAAGGATGTTCTTGACCAATGTCCATGATCTACTCCTAGATCACTATTGTACCTCCTTGCCAAATTCAGAGCAAGGTATACAATAGGTCTGGTACATAGCATAGCATACTTTATAGAACCTATGGCTGAGGCATAGGGAATGACTTTCATTCTCTTTCTATCTTACGCCGTGGTCGGGCTTTGAATCTTACTCAATTTCACACCTTGTAATACAGGCAAGAAACTCTTTCTTTGATTGTTCCATTTTGAATTACTTCAAAATCTTGCCAAGGTATGTACTTATTGAAAAAACTTATCAAGCGTCTTGATCTATCTCAATAGATCTTGATGCTCAATATGTAAGTAGCTTTACTGAGGTCTTTCTTTTAAAGATCTCCTTTCAAATACTCCTTTATGCTTTCCAGAAAAATTATACATCATTTCTGACTCACATATATTTATCAAAAAGGCGGTAGTGCTCCCACTCACTTTATTGTAAATACAGGCTTCACCACAAGTCTGTATAAAACTATATGCTTTGATCAACTTATCAAAGCGTGTATTCCAACTACGAGATGCTTGCACCAGTCCATAGATGGATCATTGGAGCTTGCACATTTTGTTAGCTCCTTTTCGGATTGACAAAACCTTACGGTTGCATCATATACAACTCTTCTTTAATAAATCCATTAAAGAATGTAGTTTTGACATCCATTTGCCAGATTTCATAAAATGTGGCAATAGCTAACATGATTCGGACAGACTTAAGAATCGCTACAGTTGAGAAAATCTCATTGTAGTCAACACCTTGAACTTGTCGAAAACCTTTCTGTGACAGGCCGAGCTTTGTAGATAGTAACACTACTATCGGTCCGTCTTCCTCTTGAAGATCCAATTTTTAACACGGCTTGCTGATCATCGAGCAAGTCAATCAAAGTCCATACTTTGTTCTCATACATGGATCCTATCTCAGATTTCATGGCCTCAAGCCATTTCACGGAATCAGGGCTCATCAGCGCTTCCTCATAGTCCGTAGGTTCATCATGGTCTAGTAACATGACTTCCAGAACACAATTACCGTACCACTCTGGTGCGGATTTTACTCTGGAAGACCTACGAGGTTTGGTAGCAACTTGATCTGAAGTTTCATGATCATCATCATTAACTTCCTCACTAATTGGTGTAGGAATCACTGGAACTGATTTCTTTGATGAACTACTTTCCAATAAGGGAGAAGGTACAATCACCTCATCAAGTTCTACTTTCCTCCCACTCACTTCTTTCGAGAGAAACTTCTTCTCTAGAAAGGATCCATCTTAGCAACGAAAAACTTGCCTTTGGATCTGTGATAGAAGGTGTACCCAATAGTTACCTTTGGGTATTCTATGAAGACGCACTTCTCCGATTTGGGTTCGAGCTTATCACGTGAAAACTTTTTCACATAAGCATCACAACTCCAAACTTTTAAGAAACGACAGCTTAGGTTCTTTGTTAAACCCTAGTTCATATGGTGTCGTCTCCACGGATTTAGATGGTGCCCTAATAAACGTGAATGCAGCTGTCTCTAATGCATAACCCCAAACCGATATTGGTAAATCGGTAAGAGACATCATTGATCGCACCATATCAAAATAAAGTACTGATTCTGACGTTCGGACACACCATAACGTTGTGGTGTTCCAGGTGGCGTGAGCTGTGAAACTATTCCACTTTGTTTTAATTGAAGACCAAACTCACAACTCAAATATTCATCTCCACGATCAGATCGCAGAAACTTTATTTTCTTGTTACGATGATTTGCTACTTCACTCTGAAATTCTTTGAACTTTTCAACTATTTCAGACTTATGTTTCATCAAGAAGATATACCCATATCTGCTCAAATCATCTTGTGAAGGTCGAAAATAACGATACTTGCCACGAGCATCAACACTCATTGGATCGCATACATCGGTATGTATTATTTCCAATAAGTCGATATCTCATTCCATTGTTCCGAACAACGGAGTTTCAGTCATCTTGCCCAAAAGGCACGGTTCGCAAGCATCAAATGATTCATAATCAAGTGATTCCAAAACCCATCAGCATGGAGTTTCTTCATGCGCTTTACACCGATATGACCCAAACGGCGAGTGCCACAAATAAGTTGCACTATCATTATTAACTTTGCATCTTTTGGCATCAATATTATGAATATGTGTATCACTACTATCGAGATCCAACAAACTATTTTCATTGGGTGTATGACCATTGAAGGTTTTATTCATTTAAACAGAACAACAATTATTCTCTGATTTTAAATGAATAACCGTTTTGCAATAAACATGATCAAATCATATTCATGCTCAACGCAAACACCAAATAACATTTATTTAGGTTTAACACTGATCCCAAAAGTATAGGGAGTGTGCGATGATGATCATATCAATCTTGGAACTACTTCCAACACTCATCGTCACTTCCTTCAACTAGTCTCTGTTTATTCTGTAACTCCTGTTTCGAGTTACTAATCTTAGCAACCGAACAAGTATCAAATACTCAGGGGCTACTATAAACACTAGTAAGGCACATATCAATAACCTGTATATCAAATATAATTAACCTTGTTCACTTTGCCATCCTTCTTATCCACCAAATATTCAGGGGTAGTTCCGCTTCCAGTGACCAGTTCCATTGCAGCAAAAGTACTTAGTCTCAGGCTTAGGTCCAGACTTGGGCTTCTTCACTCGAGAAGCAACTTGCTTGCCGTTCCTTTTGAAGTTCCCCTTCTTCCCTTTGCCCTTTTACTTGAGACTAGTGGTCTTGTCAACCATCAACACTTGATGTTTTTCTTGATTTCTACCTTCTCAGATATTATCATCGCGAAGAGCTCGACAATCTAAATCGTCATCCCTTGCATACTATAGTTCATCACGAAGTTCTACTAACTTAGTGATGGTGACTGGAGAATTCTGTCAATCACTATCTTATCTGGAAGATTAACTCCCACTTGATTCAAGCGATTGAAGTACTCAGACAATCTGAGCACATGCTCACTAGTTGAGCGATTCTCCTTCATCTTTTAGCTATAGAACTTGTTGGAGACTTCATATCTCTCAACTCGGGTATTTGCTTGAAATATTAACTTCAATTCCTGGAACATCTTATATGGTCCATGACGTTCAAAACATCTTTGAAGTCCCGATTTTAAGCCGTTAAGCATGGTGCACTAAACTATCAAGTAGTCATCATATTGAGCTAGCCAAATGTTCATAACGTCTGCATCTGCTCATATTGAGCTAGCCAAACGTTCATAACGCCCCGCATCCGCTCCTGCAATAGGTCTAACACCTAGCGGTGCATTAAGGACATAATTCTTCTGTGCAGCAATGAGGATAAACCTCAGATCACGGATCCAATCCGCATCATTGCTACTAACATCTTTCAACACAATTTTATCTAGGAACATATCAAAATAAACATTTGAAAGCAACAACGCAAGCTATTGATCTACAACATAATTTGCAAAAATACTACCAGGACTAAGTTCATGATAAATTTAAGTTCAATTAATCATATTACTTAAGAACTCCCACTTAGGTGACATCTCTCTAGTCATCTAAGTGATCACGTGATCCAAATCAACTAAACCATAACCGATCATCACGCATTGAGATGGAGTAGTTTTCAATGGTGAACATCACTATGTTGATCATATCTACTATATGATTCATGCTCGACCTTTCGGTCTCCGTGTTCCGAGGCCATATCTGCATATGCTAGGCTCGTCAAGTTTAACCTAAGTATTCCGGCGTGTGCAAAACTGGCTTGCACCCGTTGTAGATGGACGAGAGCTTATCACACCCGATCATCACGTGGTGTCCGGGCACGACGAACTTTGGCAACGGTGCATACTGTGGAGAACACGTCTTGATAATTTTTAGTGAGAGATCATCTTAAAATGCTACCGTCAATCAAAGCAAGATAAGATGCACAAAGGATAAACATCGCATGCAATCAATATAAGTGATATGATATGGCCATCATCATCTTGTGCTTGTGATCTCCATCTCCGAAGCACTATCGTGATCACCATCGTCACCGGCGCGACACCTTGATCTCCATCGTAGCATCGTTGTCGTCTCGCCAACTATTGCTTCTACGACTATCGCTACTGCTTAGTGATAAAGTAAAGCAATTACATGGCTTTTGCATTTCATACAATAAAGTGACAACCATATGGCTCCTGCCATTGCCGATAACTTCGGTTACAAAACATGATCATCTCATACAATAAAATATAGCATCACGCCTTGACCATATCACATCACAACATGCCCTGCAAAAACAAGTTAGACGTCCTCTACTTTGTTGTTGCAAGTTTTACGTGGCTGCTACGGGCTGAGCAAGAACCGTTCTTACCTACGCATCAAAACCACAACGATAGTTTGTCAAGTTGGTGCTGTTTTAACATCCGCAAGGACCGGGCGTAGCCACACTCGGTTCAACTAAAGTGAGAGAGCAGACACCCGCGGTCACCTTTAAGCAACGAGTGCTCGCAGCGGTGAAACCAGTCTCGCGTAAGCGTCTGGCGTAATGTCGGTCCGGCCGCTTCATCTCACAATACCGCCGAACCAAAGTATGACATGCTGGTAAGCAAGATGACTTGTATCGCCTACAACTCACTTGTGTTCTACTCGTGCATATAACATCAACGCATAAAACCTGGCTCGGATGCCACTGTTGGGGAACGTAGTAATTTCAAAAAATTTCCTACGCACACGCAAGATCATGGTGATGCATAGCAACGAGAGGGGAGAGTGTTGTCCACGTACCCTCGCAGACCGTAAGTGGAAGCGTTATGACAACGCGGTTGATGTATTCGTACGTCTTAACGATCCGACCGATCCAAGTACCGAACGTACGGCACCTTCGAGTTCAGCACACGTTCAACTCGATGACGATCCCCGGACTCCGATCCAGCAAAGTGTCGGGGATGAGTTTCGTCAGCACGACGGCGTGGTGACGATGATGATGCTCTACCGACGCAGGGCTTCACCTAAACTCCGCGACGATATGACCGAGGTGGAATATGGTGGAGGGGGCACCAGACACGGCTAAGGAACGATCCGTAGATCAACTTGTGTCATGGGGTGCCCCTGCCCCGTATATAAAGGAGCAAGGGGAGGGGCGGCCGGCCAAGGGAGGGCGCGCCAGTGGAGGAGTCCCACTCCCACCGGAGTAGGATTCCTCCTTTCCTAGTCCAACTAGGAGACCTTCCATGTAGTAGGAGTAGGAGAGAAGGAAAGGGAAGAGAGAAGGGAAGGAAGGAGGGTGCGGCCTCCCTAGTCAATTCGGACTAGGCCTTTGGGGCGCGGCCTGCCCTAGGCAGCCCCTCTCTCTTTCCCGTATGGCCCAATAAGGCCCAATACTTCTCCCGGCGAATTCCCGTAACTCTCCGTTACTCCGAAAAATACCCGAATCAGTCGGAACCTTTCCGAAGTCCGAATATAGTCATCCAATATATCGATCTTTACATCTCGACCATTTCGAGACTCCTCGTCATGTCCCCGATCTCATCCGGGACTCCGAACTCCTTCGGCACATCAAAACATGTAAACTCATAATATAACTGTCATCGAAACCTTTAGCGTGCGTACCCTACGGGTTCGAGAACTATGTAGACATGACCGAGAACTATTCTTGGTCAATAACCAATAGCGGAACCTGGATGCCCATATTGGTTCCTACATATTCTCTGAAGATCTTTATCGGTCAAACCGCATAACAACATACGTTGTTCCCTTTGTCATCGGTATGTTACTTGCCCGAGATTCGATCGTCGATATCCAATACCTAGTTCAATCTCGTTACCGCAAGTCTCTTTACTCGTTCCGTAATACATCATCTCGCAACTAACTTATTAGTTGCAATGCTTGCAAGGCTTATATGATGTGTATTACCGAGAAGGCCCAGAGATACCTCTCCGACAATCGGAGTGACAAAACCTAATCTCAAAATACGCCAACCCAACATGTACCTTTGGAGACACTGTAGTACTCCTTTATAATCACCCGATTACGTTGTAGACGTTTGGTAGTACCCAAAGTGTTCCTCGGTAAATGGGGGTTGCATAATCTCATAGTTACCGGAACATGTATAAGTCATGAAGAAAGCAATAGCAATATACTAAACGATCAAGTGCTAGGCTAACGGAATGGGTCATGTCAATCACATCATTCTCCTAATGATGTGATCCCATTAATCAAATAACAACACATGTCTATGGTTAGGAAACATAACCATCTTTGATTAATGAGCTAGTCAAGTAGAGGCATACAAGTGACTATATGTTTGTCTATGTATTCACACATGTATCATGTTTCCGGTTAATACAATTCTAGCATGAATAATAAACATTTATCATGAAATAAGGAAATAAATAATAACTTTATTATTGCCTCTAGAGCATATTTCCTTCAGTCTCCCACTTGCACTAGAGTCAATAATCTAGTTCACATCATCATGTGATTCAACACTAATATTCACATCTGTATGTGATTAACACCCATAGTTCACATCGTCATGTGACCAACACCCAAAGGGTTTACTAGAGTCAATAATCTAGTTCACATCGCTATGTGATTAACACCCAAAGAGTACTAAGGTATGATCATGTTTTGCTCGTGAGAGAAGCTTAGTCAACGGCTCTATCACATTCAGAGCCGTATGTATTTTGCAAATATTCTATGTCTACAATGCTCGCACGGAGCTACTCTAGCTAATTGCTCCCACTTTCAATATGTATCCAGATAGAGATTTAGAGTCATCCGGATTAGTGTAAAAATCTTGCATCGATGTAACTCTTTCACGACGGGCTCTTTTATCACCTCCATAATCGAGAAATATTTCCTTAGTCCTCACTAAGGATGTTCTTGACCAATGTCCAATGATCTACTCCTAGATCACTATTGTACTCCCTTGCCAAATTCAGAGCAAGGTATACAATAGGTCTGGTACATAGCATAGCATACTTTATAGAACCTATGGCTGAGGCATAGGGAATGACTTTCATTCTCTTTCTATCTTCTGCCGTGGTCGGGCTTTGAATCTTACTCAATTTCACACCTTGTAATACAGGCAAGAAACTCTTTCTTTGACTGTTCCATTTTGAACTACTTCAAAATCTTGTCAAGGTATGTACTTATTGAAAAACTTATCAAGCATCTTGATCTATCTCAATAGATCTTGATGCTCAATATGTAAGTAGCTTCTTGAGGTCTTTCTTTTAAAGATCTCCTTTCAAATACTCCTTTATGCTTTCCAGAAAAATTATACATCATTTCTGACTCACATATATTTATCAAAAAGGCGGTAGTGCTCCCACTCACTTTATTGTAAATACAGGCTTCACCACAAGTCTGTATAAAACTATATGCTTTGATCAACTTATCAAAGCGTGTATTCCAACTACGAGATGCTTGCACCAGTCCATAGATGGATCATGGAGCTTGCACATTTTGTTAGCTCCTTTTCGGATTGACAAAACCTTACGGTTGCATCATATACAACTCTTCTTTAATAAATCCATTAAAGAATGTAGTTTTGACATCCATTTGCCAGATTTCATAAAATGTGGCAATTGCTAACATGATTCGGACAGACTTAAGAATCGCTACAGTTGAGAAAATCTCATTGTAGTCAACACCTTGAACTTGTCGAAAACCTTTCTGTGACAGGCCGAGCTTTGTAGATAGTAACACTACTATCAGTGTCCGTCTTCCTCTTGAAGATCCAATTTTTTAACACGGCTTGCTGATCATCGAGCAAGTCAATCAAAGTCCATACTTTGTTCTCATACATGGATCCTATCTCAGATTTCATGGCCTCAAGCCATTTCACGGAATCAGGGCTCATCAGCGCTTCCTCATAGTCCGTAGGTTCATCATGGTCTAGTAACATGACTTCCGAACACAATTACCGCACCACTGCAGTGCGGATTTTACTCTGGAAGACCTACGAGGTTTGGTAGCAACTTGATCTGAAGTTTCATGATCATCATCATTAACTTCCTCACTAATTGGTGTAGGAATCATCGAACTGATTTCTGTGATGAACTACTTTCCAATAAGGGAGAAGGTACAATCACCTCATCAAGTTCTACTTTCCTCCCACTCACTTCTTTTGAGAGAAACTTCTTCTCTAGAAAGGATCCATCTTAGCAACGAAAAACTTGCCTTTGGATCTGTGATAGAAGGTGTACCCAATAGTTACCTTTGGGTATTCTATGAAGACGCACTTCTCCGATTTGGGTTCGAGCTTATCACGTGAAAACTTTTTCACATAAGCATCACAACTCCAAACTTTTAAGAAACGACAGCTTAGGTTTTTTGTTAAACCATAGTTCATATGGTGTCGTCTCAACGGATTTAGATGGTGCCCTATTAAACGTGAATGCAGCTGTCTCTAATGCATAACCCCAAAACGATATTGGTAAATCGGTAAGAGACATCATTGATCGCACCATATCAAAATAAAGTACGGTTTATGACGTTCGGACACACCATAACGTTGTGGTGTTCCGGTGGCGTGAGCTGTGAAACTATTCCACTTTGTATTAATTGAAGACCAAACTCAGAACTCAAATATTCATCTCCACGATCAGATCGCAGAAACTTTATTTTCTTGTTACGATGATTTGCTACTTCACTCTGAAATTCTTTGAACTTTTCAACTATTTCAGACTTATGTTTCATCAAGAAGATATACCCATATCTGCTCAAATCATCTTGTGAAGGTCAGAAAATAACGATACTTGCCACGAGCATCAACACTCATTGGATCGCATACATCGGTATGTACTATTTCCAATAAGTCAGTATCTCGTTCCATTGTTCCAAACAACGGAGTTTCAGTCATCTTGCCCAAAAGGCACGGTTCGCAAGCATCAAATGATTCATAATCAAGTGATTCCAAAAACCCATCAGCATGGAGTTTCTTCATGCGCTTTACACCGATATGACCCAAACGGCGGTGCCACAAATAAGTTGCACTATCATTATTAACTTTGCATCTTTTGGCATCAATATTATGAATATGTGTATCACTACTATCGAGATCCAACAAACTATTTTCATTGGGTGTATGACCATTGAAGGTTTTATTCATTTAAACAAAACAACAATTATTCTCTGATTTTAAATGAATAACCGTTTTGCAATAAACATGATCAAATCATATTCATGCTCAACGCAAACACCAAATAACATTTATTTAGGTTTAACACTAATCCCAAAAGTATAGGGAGTGTGCGATGATGATCATATCAATCTTGGAACTACTTCCAACACTCATCGTCACTTCCCTTCAACTAGTCTCTGTTATTACGTAACTCCTGTTTCGAGTTACTAATCTTAGCAACCGAACAAGTATCAAATACTCAGGGGCTACTATAAACACTAGTAAGGCACATATCAATAACCTGTATATCAAATATAATTAACCTTGTTCACTTTGCCATCCTTCTTATCCACCAAATATTCAGGGGTAGTTCCGCTTCCAAAGGACCAGTTCCATTGCAGCAAAAGTACTTAGTCTCAGGCTTAGGTCCAGACTTGGGCTTCTTCACTCGAGAAGCAACTTGCTTGTCGTTCCTTTTGAAGTTCCCCTTCTTCCCTTTGCCCTTTTCCTCGAGACTAGTGGTCTTGTCAACCATCAACACTTGATGTTTTTCTTGATTTCTACCTTCACGATTTTAGCATCGTGAAGAGCTCGAGAATCTTTTTCGTCATCCCTTGCATACTATAGTTCATCACGAAGTTCTACTAACTTAGTGATGGTGACTAGAGAATTCTGTCAATCACTATCTTATCTCGGAAGATTAACTCCCACTTGATTCAAGCGATTGAAGTACTCAGACAATCTGAGCACATGCTCACTAGTTGAGCGATTCTCCTTCATCTTTTAGCTATAGAACTTGTTGGAGACTTCATATCTCTCAACTCGGGTATTTGCTTGAAATATTAACTTCAATTCCTGGAACATCTTATATGGTCCATGACGTTCAAAACATCTTTGAAGTCCCGATTCTAAGTCGTTAAGCATGGTGCACTAAACTATCAAGTAGTCATCATATTGAGCTAGCCAAATGTTCATAACGTCTGCATCTGCTCATATTGAGCTAGCCAAACGTTCATAACGCCCGCATCTGCTTCCTCGCAATAGGTGCATCACCTAGCGGTGCATTAAGGACATAATTAAATGCATGCAGCAATGAGGATAAACCTCAGATCACGGATACAATCCGCATCATTGCTACTAACATCTTTCAACACAATTTTATCTAGGAACATATCAAAATAAACATTTGAAAGCAACAACGCAAGCTATTGATCTACAACATAATTTGCAAAAATACTACCAGGACTAAGTTCATGATAAATTTAAGTTCAATTAATCATATTACTTAAGAACTCCCACTTAGACTGACATCTCTCTAGTCATCTAAGTGATCACGTGATCCAAATCAACTAAACCATAACCGATCATCACGTGAGATGGAGTAGTTTTCAATGGTGAACATCACTATGTTGATCATATCTACTATATGATTCACGCCGACCTTTCGGTCTCCGTGTTACGAGGCCATATCTGCATATGCTAGGCTCACAAGTTTAACCTAAGTATTCCGCGTGTGCAAAACTGGCTTGCACCCGTTGTAGATGGACGTAGAGCTTATCACACCCGATCATCACGTGGTGTGCAGGCACGATTTAACTTTGGCAACGGTGCATACTCAGGGAGAACACGTCTTGATAATTTTTAGTGAGAGATCATCTTAAAATGCTACCGTCAATCAAAGCAAGATAAGATACACAAAGGATAAACATCGCATGCAATCAATATAAGTGATATGATATGGCCATCATCATCTTGTGCTTGTGATCTCCATCTCCGGCTAATCGTCGTGATCACCATCGTCACCGGCGCGACACCTTGATCTCCATCGTAGCATCGTTGTCGTCTCGCCAACTATTGCTTCTCGACTATCGCTACCGCTTAGTGATAAAGTAAAGCAATTACATGGCTTTTGCATTTCATACAATAAGCGACAACCATATGGCTCTCGCCAGTTGCCGATAACTTCGGTTACAAAACATGATCATCTCATACAATAAAATATAGCATCACGTCTTGACCATATCACATCACAACATGCCCTGCAAAAACAAGTTAGACGTCCTCTACTTTGTTGTTGCAAGTTTTACGTGGCTGCTATGGGCTGAGCAAGAACCGTTCTTACCTACGCATCAAAACCACAACGATAGTTTGTCAAGTTGGTGCTGTTTTAACCTTCGCAAGGACCGGGCGTAGCCACACTCGGTTCAACTAAAGTGAGAGAGACAGACACCCGCCAGTCACCTTTTTGCAACGAGTGCTCGCAGCGGTGAAACCAGTCTCCCGTAAGCGTACGCGTAATGTCGGTCCGGGCCGCTTCATCTCACAATACCTTCGAACCAAAGTATGACATGCTGGTAAGCAGTATGACTTGTATCGCCCACAACTCACTTGTGTTCTACTCGTGCATATAACATCTACGCATAAAACCTGGCTCGGATGCCACTGTGGGAACGTAGTAATTTCAAAATTTTCCTACGCACACGCAAGATCATGGTGATGCATAGCAACGAGAGGGAGAGTGTTGTCCACGTACCCTCATAGACCGTAAGCGGAAGCGTTATGACAACGCGGTTGATGTAGTCGTACGTCTTCACGATCCGACCGATCCAAGTACCAACGTCACGGCACCTCCGAAGTTCAAGACACGTTCAGCTCGATGGCGATCCCGGACTCCGATCCAAAGAACTGTCGGGATGAGTTCCACAAGACGACGGCGTGGCAGGACGATGATGATGCTCTACCGGCGCAGGGCTTCGCCTAAACTCCGCGACGATATGACCGAGGTGGAATATGGTGGAGGGGGGCACCGCACACGGCTAAGGAACGATCCGTAGATCAACTTGTGTCATGGGGTGCCCCCCTGCCCCCGTATATAAAGGAGCAAGGGGGAGGGGGCGGCCGGCCAAGGGAGGGCGCGCCAGGGAGGAGTCCCACTCCCACCGGGAGTAGGATTCCCTCCTTTCCTAGTCCAACTAGGAGACCTTCCATGTAGTAGGAGTAGGAGAGAAGGAAATGGAAGAGAGAAGGGAAGGAAGGAGGGGTGCGGCCTCCCCTAGTCCAATTCGGACTAGGCCTTGGGGCGCGGCCTGCCCTAGGCAGCCCCTCTCTCTTTCCCGTATGGCCCAATAAGGCCCAATACTTCTCCCAGCGAATTCCCGTAACTCTCCGGTACTCCGAAAAATACCCGAATCACTCAGAACCTTTCCGAAGTCCGAATACAGTCGTCCAATATATTGATCTTTACGTCTCGACCATTTCGAGACTCCTCGTCATGTCCCCGATCTCATCCGGGACTCCGAACTCCTTCGGTACATCAAAACATGTAAACTCATAATATAACTGTCATCGAAACCTTAAGCGTGCGGACCCTACGGGTTCGAGAACTATGTAGACATGACCGAGAACTATTCTTGGTCAATAACCAATAGCGGAACCTGGATGCCCATATTGGTTCCTACATATTCTACGAAGATCTTTATCGGTCAAACCGCATAACAACATCGTTGTTCCCTTTGTCATCGGTATGTTACTTGCCCGAGATTCGATCGCCGGTATCCAATACCTAGTTCAATCTCGTTAACGGCAAGTCTCTTTACTCGTTCCGTAATACATCATCTCGCAACTAACTTATTAGTTGCAATGCTTGCAAGGCTTATATGATGTGTATTACCGAGAAGGCCCAGAGATACCTCTCCGACAATCGGAGTGACAAAACCTAATCTCGAAATACGCCAACCCAACATGTACCTTTGGAGACACCTGTAGTACTCCTTTATAATCACCCAGTTACGTTGTGACGTTTGGTAGTACCCAAAGTGTTCCTCCGGTAAATGGGGGTTGCATAATCTCATAGTTACCGGAACATGTATAAGTCATGAAGAAAGCAATAGCAATATACTAAACGATCAAGTGCTAGGCTAACGGAATGGGTCATGTCAATCACATCATTCTCCTAATGATGTGATCCCATTAATCAAATAACAACACATGTCTATGGTTAGGAAACATAACCATCTTTGATTAATGAGCTAGTCAAGTAGAGGCATACTAGTGACTATATGTTTGTCTATGTATTCACACATGTATCATGTTTCCGGTTAATACAATTCTAGCATGAATAATAAACATTTATCATGAAATAAGGAAATAAATAATAACTTTATTATTGCCTCTAGAGCATATTTCCTTCATAAACACCAAGGATATGATTCAGCGTAGACATTGGAGAATTAATGATGGGCCTGAATGTGTACTTTGTCCCACGGGAGCGCTTGAGGACAGGAACTACTTATTCTTTCAATGCAACTTTAGCATGAGAGTGTGGACTTATCTTCTAATAACCTGGTTGAATAGTGAGGACATGGTGCACATTGCGCTTCATGCCAGGAAGGATTTTAATAAACCCTTCTTCTCAGAAGTGGTCTTCCTTACATGGTGGAATATTTGGAAAGTCAGGAATGACAAAGCCTTTAGGCACATCAGACCTACTTTCAGGCAGTGGAAGAATGGATTTATCCATGACATCTCTCTCCTAGCACATAGGATCAAGACCAGACACAGAGACGCTTTGATCAAATGGATTGATTTCCTGCCTCCTTGAAGTGTTTCTACATTGTACTCGTTCCTTTCTACATTTTAGCTTTTAGTGCTTAGTTTAGCCTAGCTTGTATAGTCTTTCTTTTCTGTTTTGTTCCTTTCCTTAAGGAACCTTTTGTATATTCTTTTGCCAGTTTCAATAAAATGTTGTGGGGTGTAAGCCCTGCAGTCTTCCAGGTCAAAAAAAAACTTTAGTTAGTAATGATTCCACTATTTCGGAAGAGGTTCCAATTGATTATGAGAACGAAGTTGCTATCTATGATGATTATTGTGATGACATGTATTCTATAAAGAATAATGTTAACCATGAAACTTGTCATGATAATTTTAATTTTCAATTGGATTATGCCTCACATGATAGTTATTTTGTTGAGTTTGCTCCCACTATTCTGAATGAGAAGAATTTCGCTTATGTGGAGAGTAGTAAAATTTCTACGCTTGTAGATCATGAAAAGAATGCTTTATGTGATGGTTATATTGTTGAACTCATTCATGATGTTACTGAAAATTATTATGAGGGAGGAATACATGCTTGTAGGAGTTGCAATAATATCAAGTTTCCTCTCTATGTGCTTAAAGTTTTGAAGTTATACTTGTTTTGTCTTCCTATGCTAGTTGATTCTTGTTCCTATAAATTATGTGCTCACAAAATCCCTAGGCATAGGAAGTGGGTTATATTTAAATGTGCTAGTCATATTCTTCATGATGCTCTTTATATGTTTCAATTCTTATATTTTATGTGAACATCATTGAAATCATCATGCCTAGCTAAAAGGCATTAAAGAAAAGTGCTTGTTGGGAGACAACCCAATTCTTACCCTTACTATTTTTGTGTGTTTAAATGATTAAGA
Organism: Aegilops bicornis; assembly: GCA_021605145.1. NCBI lineage: Eukaryota > Viridiplantae > Streptophyta > Magnoliopsida > Poales > Poaceae > Aegilops > Aegilops bicornis. Next base: position 69,821,325 of record CM038671.1, on the reverse strand, counting down.
TACTGTAGTAATCATGTTTTATAGCTTTTGTTTCAATAAAGTGCCAAGTAAGACCTTTCGGAAGACTTGGGTGAAAGTTAATGTGATCTTGCTGTAAAAAACAGAAACTTTGCGCTCACGCGATTTGCTGTCATTTTTTTACGAAGAGTGATTTTGAGTTGATTATTTTTGCAGAAGATTAATAGACAAATTCCTCACGTCCACCAATTTATTTCATAATTTTTGGGGTATCAGAAGTATGGTTGCTGTTCAGATCATTACAGACTGTTCTGTTTCTGACAGATTCTGTTTTCATTGCATAATTTGCTTGTTTTCTAGTCTCTATGGCTTATATTTCTCAATATAAATTGTAGAAATGATATGGTACAGTAGGCATTGTGTGAGAACAATTATGAACCTTGTATTTTAAAGTATCAAAGTGAATGGTTTACTCTTTATCATACTAACCTATCTCAGGAAGTTCCGTTAAGTTTTGTGTGATTGAAGTTTTCAAGCTTTGAGTGACATATCGATATGAGGAGAATAAGGAGTGGAAAGACCCTAAGCTTGGGGATGCCCAAGGCACCCCAAGGTAATATTCAATGAAGACTCAAGCGCCTAAGCCTGGGGATGCCGCGGAAGGCATCCCCTCTTTCGTCTTCAAAACTATCGGTATACCTTACTCGAAGCTATATTTTTGTTCGTCACATGATATGTGTTTTGCTTGGAGCGTATTTTAAATTTTGCTTTCTGTTTGAATAAAATCATTGGTTCTGAAATCTTGAATGAAAAAGAACCCTCCCATGGCTAGTTAATTATTTGACTACTCAGTGTTCTTCACTTATATCTTTTTGGAGTAGTTTGTCATTTACTCACGTGCTTCACATATATCCTATGAGTAAATGGTTGAATGAATTGAATATCATAAATATGAATTTATAAATGTTTCATATGCTTATACCATGGGGAGTAATGACTTCACACATAATAAGTATAGGTAGTAAACTTATTGAAAGTTAGCAAACACAGAATTGGTCACCTGAACAATTCATGAAAGAATATTGAAGGAAGAGAGATTTCACATATAAATATACTATCTTGGACATCTTTTGTAATTGTGAGCACTCATTAAAATATGACATGCTAAAAAGTTGATGTTGGACAAGGAAGACAACTTAATGGGTTATGTTTTACTATATCCGAAACGTTATATTGTCTTGGATCATCCAACATGTTGAGCTTGCCTTTACATCTCATGCTAGCCAAATTATTTGCACCAAGTAGAGATACTACTTGTGCTTCCAAACATTCCTTAAACCAGTTTTGCCATGAGAGTCCACCATACCTACCTATGGATTGAGTAAGATCCTTCAAGTAAGTTGTCATCGGTGCATGCAATGAAGATTGCTCTCTAAATATGTATGACCTATTAGTGCGAAGAAAATAAGCTTTATATGAACTTGTGATAGGGAAGAAATAAAAGCGACAGACTGCATAATAAACTCTACAAAAAAATACACTTCCGTGATGATACGTGTTTGTCACAGTAGGTCGCATTTTTTGTCATGCATGTACATCCATGACAAATTTATGACAGAATCAAGATAGTCATACACAGGTCAGTCAGAGAAGTGTTCCATGACATTATCAAAATTATCATCACGGAAGTGTCCACTTCCATGACGATAAATCGCGCATCACAGAAGTGCTTTCGTCAAGGGTGACCGACACGTGGCATCCACCGTAACGGAACGCCGTTAAGCTATCGGGTCGGGTTTTGGATCTGATAACCTGTTAACAGCCCCGACCAATGGGGATTAAAATCATCATTGGCTGGAGGAAACACATGTCGGCTCATTGTTGGGACAGATGTCATCCACTCATTAGACAGAAGGCGCCTATGATACGTCGACACATGGCACGACCCATCAAGTTTAAATGGGCCGGCCCAACTAAAGGCCCACAAGATTTTGCGGACTATAATGGGCCGGCCCAGCTAAAGGCCCACGAGATTTTGCCGACCATAATGGGCTGGCCCAGCTAAAGGCCCACAAGATTTTGCAGGCCATAATAGGCCGGCCCAGGTAAAGGGCCACATGATTTTTGTGTGCCATAATGGGTCGGCCCAGGTAAAGGCCCACAAAATTCTTGCGGATCATAATGGGCCGGCCCAGCTAAAGGCCCACGAGATTTCGCCGACATTAATGTAGGCCCACAAGATTTTGAGGACCCTAGTAGGCGGCCCATTAACTGGCTGCCATGTTTTGGGCCAAATGCCGGCCCATATTTGATCCGCTCCATTAATGGCCTGCCACATTCCGGGCCTAATAATGGCCCATATAAGATCCCGCCCGTTAAAAGCCTCCCACTTTCTAGGCCAAATCATGGCCCAGATCAGGTCCGGCCCTTTAAGAGGCTTTGGGCTCAATTATGGCCCATATCAGATTCGGCCCGTTAACTGGACGCTATGCTTTTGGGCCCACTTGCTAAAGGCCCGCTTAGTAATTCGCCCGATATTAGTTTCGGTCTGTTAAGGGCCCATTTAACATTTCGGCCCTATATTAATTTCGGCCTGTTAAAAGCCCGTCATATAGTTGGGCCTAACTACGGCCCGGTTTGCATCCGGCCTGCTCGCAGCCGATACATGATTGGGCCAAACAAGGACGGAGACAACTTTGGCCTGTTAAAAGCCCGTGAATTGATTCTCACAATCATGGGCCGGGGTCCATTGCCAGACTCCGCCCGTGAGCTATTCGACGCTTCGTGCCGAACCTACTTCTCGACCTCCTAAAAGCCCATTGAGTTTTCTTGCGAAAAAGAGGGCGGGGTTACTCGGCCTATTAAAGGCCCGAATCTACTTGTGGGCGGTTGGACGGGGCCCATGATGCGGATCATACATCGTGATTGCATGACGGCCCCATTATGTACCGTAATTTTACAGTTTGGCCGGTTTACTGCGAAGACAGGATATATATACAGTAAAATAACTGCAACATCATGAATAAGAAAAAACCTAGACTATACAATAAAGAAATTACAGCATATTACATCCACAGGGCATCAAAGTTCGCCACTATGATAATAAAGCACAAGTAGACAGCAGATTACATACACTGGGCATCAAAGATCGCCACCAGTGCAAATGAACACGCCGACAAAATAATATACAAAACCGACAACACTTCAATAGAGTTCAAGAAAGGTTAGCCCTCATTGGGAGCTACATAAGCGGTGAGCACAATGATGAGACTGCGCTTGTTCAACACTTATATCTTCCTCACTCTGAAAGATAAACAAGCAGACAAATGACATGTTTTGCACATAAAAATATCAGTGCTGACAATTCATCACATTTCTTACTGACGAATAAAGTGACACAGTTTAAAATTGCATTAACACAATATGGTATTGTTCAGGTCAAGACATGGCAGGAAATGACATTGTGAAGGAGTTGGCAGCTTCACGACACCTTTGGATTACTGATCAAGAACTCATAAGTATCAATGGTTAGTGTCTTTGTCAATTTATCCCATTTCAGATTGGCAAATAAAGAGACGTTTTAAATAGTAGTAGAATGATATGACATTGTTCATAGTTAAGACATTGCAGAATATGACATTGTCTTTGTAGTGGGTAGGTTCACCACACCACTGGATTACGGATGAAGAACAGAAGCATACATGCAATGCAAAAGTAGATCACTTGCTCTGTATAGTTTAATTTACATGGTATGAAGAAGGAACTTGGTTGTACAACTGAAAACTTAAATTGAGAAGGACAAACTTTCCTTTATGAACTACATAATAAACTTTAAACATGCAATTTGATGCAAACACCAAAAATAAACAGGTGTTGCAGTCATGCCTAACCAAATATACACAACAAAGTTTGAAGGCTTGAGAAGGACAAACTTACATTACTGGTGAAGACAGGCTCTATAAAGCCATTGTCCATGCTGATGGGGGGGCAATTCGAGAAGTTTAGCATGTAATCTTCTTCATAAGCATTGCCTTTATTCTACATTTTGTTAAGAGTAAATATAGATGTGATAATATACGGAAAAAAGGAGAATATTTAAGATAAGATGAAGAGTGATGCTACATAACCAAGTAGCTATAAATGTATGTCAGCGATACAGGCAAAAGGCACGGCCAAGAGCAATGCACAGCTAAACTTCTTCAGTACCAATCTTATGGTAAGAGTAAATATAGATCTGATGTGTAGAAAATGGAGGGCAAAGGAAAATAAGCTGCAGAGTGATGGTACATGAACAACTACCTGTCAATATAAGTAGACTGATAAAGGACAACATGTACTTAAAAGAACAATGCAGAGCTAAAAAAATTCATTGGCATTGGATATATTCTACACTAATGTAGGAGGCAAAGGCAATGGCTGGCATTCTCGGGTTCATGGCCAGACATGGTGGTCGGGCGCCGACGATCATTTAGATTAGGTTTACAGTAGGTTTAGTACGGTTTGTGCGAAATATGTAATGAATTTCGTCCAGCTTGTAGGAAAAGTTTCCGAAATGTAATGAATTTCGTCCGGTTAATTTGAAATTTGCTTTGTTTGCACGAATTTCGTCCGGTTAGTTCATATAGTTGTCGAAAGGTATGCATGCAGCATCGGATGGCATCCATCAGTGTCCTCGGACAGATGCCGATGTAAATTTGTGGGCCAGCGTTGGAGATGCCCTAACTATCATGCTATAATCGCTAACAATCCTCCATTATTTGGCAGGGAACAGTTATCCCTCGATCAAAATCAGATCCGCGGTGTTTCGCACTCCTCCCACGTAAGAGTGTAAACTCTTGCTTACATCAAATGGAGCAAGTGGGCGGCACTGTAGCACGTCATATCACTCAAACTAGCCCCCTAACGAGCAGGAAAGTACCGCCCTCATCATTTTGTTCTGGATTTCTATCGATCGATCGCGCGAAAATGTTACGCTTCGCAAGTTCTAAAGGAAAAGGCGGCACACTTATGACTCGTACACGTCGCAACCCTGACAGTCCGGCTCGCACGCCGCTAACCAGAGGGGACATGCGTTGTCTTGCAATTTCACTGACATGTGGGACCGTAATTGAATAAACCGTCGATAGCCTAAATCTAATCGCTCGGCGGGCGTCGGCTGAGAAGAGAGAAACGGGGGAGGGAGAAGAGATCGCCCGCCCACCACGCACGGACTCCAAGAAATATATGGTGATAATGTGAGGTGGGCCATGCTGGAGTCCGGACCGCTTCCGTAGCCCGCTCTCACCACCCTGGCCCCTCAAGACGCCAGCTGCCCGCTGCATGCATAGAAAGTAGTCCCCGCTTATGTGGAGGAGAGAGAGGCATTGACAAAGTCAAGGAGTAACAGTGGAGACAATAGCTTTCATCAAAAATAAACAATGAGTACTCGTTGCTCGTCCTCTATATCGGAAAGAATACTTTCATTCGCCGACATGTGGGACGTCGTCCATCCTAGTCCACCTGCCATGCACAAAATTATCCTGGTCTACCCCGGTCGTATCGCAGGCCCAACCTTTCCCACTGTAAGTTGTTCGGACGAAGGAACCATCATGATTTCGTTGAATTCCACTTCTTCAAGAAAACTTACTGTACTCGCAATATCGCTACCACATGCGAAGACTGACGGCACTGTACCACGCCATATCACTTTGAAACCCACTAGGCCAAACTAGCCCGCCTAGGTCATCTATTTTGGAACGGATGGAGTACGTCAAGCACCGCTATGATTTTGTGTTGCACGTTCTCTGTACTTTTGCTACGATTTTCCTACCCTATGAACCAAATGAGGCCTGAATGTATGTCGACTATTGTCTGATCGATCGCTAAGCCTACAATTTTAGGAGCTAGGGCTATTGGTCGATCAACGAGGGATAAGTATAAGCATACCACGAGCTCATCACCCCCAACGCTTTCTCTTCGGTGAGTGTTTTGCAAGTACTATAGCTCGCATTAGCTAGCCTACTAACACCAAGAATCATCAAACAAGCCCAGCTGATATGATAAATAGTTCAAACTTACATCTAAGCATGCCATATATTACATCAAAAGCTGGTGAGGATACATCTGTTTCCATAACTTGGAGAGGGTTCGCATGATTCATCGCATGATTCACTATCAAATAAAAGTAGCAAGATCTGCCCACACAAGACAGTGCACTAGCCCTAAGATGGTTTGATAACATGCATCGTTCTGGTAATTAAACACAGGGCAATGCAAACTACCCTTAAGGATTAGCGCGACCAACTATTTCTTATCATCGATATGTCGGGCAATGACCACAACACGGACAGCGGCATGGGAATCAATTTCTGGGGCGATGTCCACAGGACTGACCACGACATCGGAATCTATCTCTGGGGCGATGTCCACAGGATGGACAGCGGCATCGGAATCGATCTTCGGGGCGATGTCAACAGGACGGGCCACGACATCGGAATCATCAAGGACAACCACCGGCACCTGCACAACCCTGACATATTAGCAAGCACATTGCCAATAATCAAAAACCACAACTATGGTAATAATCCATTATTTTTTACCTTGTGCAGCTCACCGGGATCTCATCCCTCCGGGGCCATCTCCTCGTCCTTGATGGGGGCCATCACCTTGCCAGGGGAATACTGCTTCTCAACAATGACTATCTCCTCAAACTCGGTCTTGAGCCTCACATAGGTGGCAATCAGAGTTCCTGGGGTAGGCATGGTGGGGCCCTTGCTGTTCTTCCAACTTTCTTTGAGGAGTTCGTCCGCCAACGTCCTCAACTCTTTGGCGGTGCTTGTTTCTTGGAGTTCTTCGTCTCCATGGGTTGGCCCGCCAACATGGTCAACTCGTTGGTCGGTGCTCGCTTCCTGGAGATCGCTGTCTCCAGTGGGTTGTCCGCTGGCAACTCTTTGCCTAGTGCTCCAGGATCCATCAATGAACTGACAAACAAAAAACAATCGAAAGGAAACCACAATCACAATGAAAACGGGAAAATAATAGGATGTGAGAATCGGTCGGTGCTTCGCAAAAAGAAGATTATTGGAATGAAAATATAGCAGCATAACTGATTCGCCCACCTTTCCTTCGGCTTGATGCAGAAGAAAAATGGCAGAAGTGAGTAGCCTGAAGAAGGTTTTCTTCAAGAAAGGGAAGAAAGGGCTTGAACGAGCGTTCCAATGAAATGATGGTTGCTTCGTCTAGTCCAACTTGGAGGCCACCTTACCGCTGCTAGTAAAGGTGTGGATTTTGTGATATGACGGGTCATGACGGCCACACCGGGGTGACAGGTGAGTCTCGACTGTAGCACCTCGCTATGATTTGGTGGATGGCACACGGGCCCGGATGCTTTGAAATGTCCTGCATGTAGATAGAGCGGCTAGTCATATAGGAGTGCTCAATATTGTGCACCGCGACCAAGGCGGAGAGGAAAACGAGAGAACTACGTAATTAATGCATGAGTTTAATTAGGGGTAGTTTTGTAAAGTATGAGATACAGTACATTCCTCCAATCGCAAAATGCCTTGGTTCATGAGATTTGAGATTTGAGCCCTATAAACCGGAAGGGAGGGGGTACTGCACACGGTGTAGTCTAGTCACTTGTTGAAATCTCTAGAAAGGCAAATACTCCTTTCCGGTTTACTGGTCTATACTACTCCCTCCGTCTAGGTGTGTAAGTCATCTTACGAAAACCAAATAGTCCCAAAAAACTTAGGCACGGTGCATTAACTTCTACCTTCTTTCTTGTTTCTTGACATATCAAGCAATAAGAGATGAGAGGTGTGCATGCTTTTAATGACTTGCAATGGCTAGTTCATTCAATGGAATGCTATTAATTAGCAAATAAACATTGGTGACCCAGGAGGAAAGCGGTGCTAAGCGCGTGGACCTATGCGTAATGAGTATCAAGCAATGGATAATGGAGTTTAATTGTTAAACAAGTAGCAATTTTGTCTCATGCAAGAGCCTGGCTAGTACTCCAAGGAACCACACCACGCGGCGCTCGCAGAATCGCCACGTTCGGTTTGCGCTTGGCTCTTCGCCTCTTCGAGAAGACGAACAATGATGTTACTCCTACTTCTTGATGTCGAATCCACTGCTGCATGTCCGTCCACCTTGTGCGGGATGGATAGCGTGTAGCGAAAGCTTCTACTTACTTCTCCTGCCTCTGCGTCTATGACAGGTGGGCCCAACAGGTGGTTGGCCCTCCTGTCATGCATCCAAAGGCAGGTGCAGTTAAGGCACCGGAGCTCAGTCCGCGAGGGAGAGGGCGTCGTAGTAATCAAATTTCTCGGTCTTGTATGAGTTGACGTGACACATCAAAGCACTGCACTCAATAAAAGTCTTTTTACACATTTCAAATGGGCTACTTCGTATGTAGGGTAGACATATTCTGCTTTGTATGTAGTCACTTGTTGCAATCTCTAAAAACACTTATATTTGGAAACGGAGGGAGTACAACGCATGCATGCATGCATGCCATGACTTTCCTTTTGATACTTGCATGTGTTGATTTGATGCACCTTGCCAAATTTTAACTATAAATTTAACTAACCAAATTTTCATGCATGTCACAAAAAATTATGGGGCTGTTTGGATTGTGACTATGTTTGTCTTACGTTGCAACATTATTTTTCCCACACTTGCCACACTTGCCTAACCTGAGTTGCTCAAATTGTTAGACACACTTTGGCTTGCCTAAGGGAATCTTACCACAATTTTTGTGTCTATGACATGTGGGGTTCACTGCTAATAAAATAATTCTTGTCTTAGGTGTGGCTAATAAAAAAGACTTATATTTAGGAATGGAGGGAGTAGAAAATATAAATAATAATGCATGTTGGGGCAACCCACATTTCCGCTAATTTTAGCCGTGGGCTTTTTCACAATTTTTACGAGGGGGTGGTTGTTCATTTAATGGAGGGACTTGTAGTACCAGACTTGAACGATACAAAGTGTGACGTAGCTATCTCAAAAAACAATCAACAACTAAAAAAACGCGACCTGGCATGTAGTAGTACACAATTTTAAACGATTGTTTTGATGGAGTGAAAAAGGAAAACTACCCCGCTACTTATATATAGGTCGGAGCCTCCGCGCTTGCTTGCTAGGGTTGGTCTATTCACACACTCTCATCCTCTCCAGATCTAAACAAGATAGCGGTGGTAACATTGTCTTTCTCCCTTCAAAAAACATTGTCTTTCTATCATCACCGCTGGTTACAGATCCGGACGTATCCCCCTCCGCTGGTGAAGGGGGGGAGGGGCAGCGTTTAGGCCATCGTCGACGGCGAGGGAGGAGACCCACTGCCGGCCACACCGTTATCTCTGGCCGAGCGCCGGCGCGGGAGGTCCTCCGATCCCTTCGTTGTTGCCTGTGGGCGGATCCGGCCTCCCACCGCCCACCTATCCACATCCCGGCGACCTTCAGGTATATCTTCGTTTGAAACCGCCTTAGCTCTGCTTCCCCAGCTCGCTACGTCACTGCATGTGCATCATTTTCTACCTCTCAGCCCCTCTTTATCAGATGGTCCAACGTCACCTATTTTTTTTCTTCTATTGTTAGAGGTAAAGCTACTTCATGGAGTCGAATCTTGTACTCCCTCCGTCCGAGAATACTTGTCATTGAAATAAAGTGGGGGTGAGGGAATTTAGTATGTACATTGGACTTGGTACAAACAGGAAGGAAAGGGGATGAAAGTAGTACAGACTGGTCATCCAACCGGTCTCTTGGTCGAAAAGGGAAATATAGGGGTAACGCTGTACACAGTGGTATGACTAGGACTAGATTTGCTATCCACACATAGGAGTAGGTGGCTAGAGTGAACAAAAATGGGACCAACCCAGATATGTTTCTTGGATGTTTGTTTCTCGGGGCAACAAACTATGAATCACCACTTTATGCCCCTGTTTACGTACATGGTGTTGCTGGTGCACCCACTGTCCCGTGCCCTTATACCAAATATTTAGGCTCCGGTCGGAATAAAGGGGCAGAAAACATAGGTCTTAATGAAAATAGAGGAATAGGAAAGGAATGTAGGTATAAAACTATGGAACAGCAAACCGGAGGAAACTCTCAAGAGAATGTGTTCGTATGGACTACAAAATGTACGGATTTGTTTTTTTAGAGTAGCATGCTTGGCAGTATGAGATGCTGTTTGTTTATTCAGTTGCATAGTGACTACTCTTGTCCTCACCTCACGTACCACACATAGGTTGATTTTTTTATTCCGGCAAACACAGCACATCAACTTTGTCTAACGCATGGCGTGGCGCTGCCTTGGGCTTCCGCCCAAAAAATGAGCAGCGCGTGGATGTTTCTAATCCGATGGAATCAGTACTACCAGACCAGCGTTCCTATGAAACACTATTCACCTTTCCCGTGTTCCGAACGGTTGGAAGGGAAAGAATACCGTAGGAATTGTGTTCCTATGAAAATCCTGCACCAAACCTGTGAACCAAACGCAGCCTTAGCTGTTCTTAATATAATGTCCATGGTAAAAATGAAGCCATGCCACTGTTTCTGCCTGTAATTGTTTGAGACTCTGACAAGTTTAGCCAAATGTTTTTGCCTGTAATTGTTTGAGACTATGACTGTTTCCTCTGTGCCTTTTTGTGCAAACAGGGATATCCAATTCACACAGTTCTTTGTTGTGACCTTTGGTGCACTGCACAAAACTCTTCTTAAAAGAAGTGACTTTTGTGATGTTTAAGCTGGAATGTCAGAATGGAACAGTTGGTTCATTTTGGTGGAACTGCACAAAGGGAGATCTGTGTTCCACTCCTCATCATCCATATTGGCGCCATAACCTTCCTTTTGGTAAGAATGATATTTAATGCATGTGTTCATCTCTATTTTCCGACCGCCATGAGAAAATAATGCTGTTTTTTACTAGTACACTTGTACTCCCTCACTGACAAAACCAATTCTGAATTAGAAGGCCAATCATGTACTTGGTTTCACCAAACTGGTGAGGAGAAAGAGAAATAGAGCATGAAGAGGAAGAAGAAGAAGAATAAACAGTGCCAAGGCGATCTTGCTCAAGCCAGAGGCCTTAGTCGAGGCTATTCAAGGGCTCCACCAATGACTACCTTACATGTGAGACGATCTTCCAGGGAGCCCTTCCACTTCTGCTGTCTCACTTAATTAATTAGGAGTACTTAAGTACCACTAATTTATTACTGCCTAATTTTCCTGTTGGAGTTAAACAAATCTTTAGTAGGACCCTATGCTGAATCATGTAAGTGAATGTTTGTCTATGGAGGTGAATCATGTGGTGGAGCAGGGAGGGAATATTATTATTGTCATGACATAATAGTGCTATTGTTTTGCATGTCAATTTATTGCCATTGGTTCAATGAGGCAATGTTTTGCGTATTGTCCATCATGAATTTGATGCTAGTGCTAGAGTAATATGCTAATGTCTTCCTATCCTTTCTCACTAAGCTAATGAAGGTTTCACCTTGTTCCAACTTGTGCAAACAGGGATCATGTTGTGCCAATCATACATTTTAGTGGAACTACACAAGAAAATACAATGAAGCTGTATCCCACCGATTGCTTTAACTCTGCTGGAAGTTCTTGATAATCTTTCGATATAATCTCAAAGCCTTTGGTAAACAAGAGTGATTTCAACCATACATTTGAAGTGCACAAAAATATATACTATTGTGTGATTCCAGTGAGTGCTTTATCATCTCTTATGGGACTACATGAATAAGCTTTTTTTCTCAGGTTGGTACGGGCCTAAGACCTTCATCCATATTAGTTTGCTTTCATCTCTATTTGTATCATGCTACTGTCATGAGAAACTCCTTTATCTTTGCACTTTTAAGTTTTGCAACCTATGATAAATGGCAATGCTTTGAGTGTTGAGTTGAGGTAATTGGCTTCGATTAAATAAACTAATACCTCTCTTTAAGCAAGACTACTATGTTGCTAACTTTACCCATTAAGATAATGAGGGTGCTTCTATTTGTTAGTGTATGTTTCATCAACTAGTCCCACTATTACAGTAATCTCACCCTCTCAATATATGTGCCAACAGGGATGCTCGATTTTGGTGGAACTGCACAAAAACTTTGGGTGCTTCATTCCCTCGACAGCTTCCGTCCTTTCCTGTCAGTCGCTAATCTCCGCTTGCTTTCTTCCTTTGTTGTCAGTCGCTTGGCTTATCTCGGCTTCTACCAAAGGAAATAGTAATTGATATGCTACCTCACAGGTTGGTACTTGGTCTTTATCCTGATTATTGTGCCTGTCATATGTATTGGTAATTTGGTATTGTGCTACTGTTTGCCAATTTCATAAAGGAGTAATTTGGAGCCTGAACTCGCAGGAAAATCATTACATCAGGTGATTTCAGTAGAACTGCACAAAATGATCAGATGGACATGTACTTATGCTGCTTCTATGTACTCCAAAGTTCACTCAGAGAAGCATCGATGTTGACAAGAAGTGCCTATATTCATTCGAGTATCAACCGGCGTCAACCAATTGTCAAACTCCAAGTATTAGGAGAGTGAATGCCAAAAATATTGCTTGGTGCATAGCCCAAAAAAACGCAGTCCAGTCTTTGGTCCCAACTTGTGCCTTTTGGTTATCGGCACATATGGTAGCGAACTATATTGCATGGAGTCTAAAGATTCCAGACAAGTTGGTTGACGCGTTTATTCATCTGGCACTTAATCAGTCTGCATGCCAAGGATGCTCCATTTCAGTTGAACTGCGCAAAAAATTAGGGTCGTTCATTTTCTCAACCGCCTCCTTTCTAAATGCGCAATGTAGAATTTTGGCGAGATACTGAGGACCAAGATGAGCCAAGAACTAGTTGGATGAAAGTAGTGGCCAAGTTGCTCAAACCTCCTCGCACGAGGCCACTATTTGAGGATAAACCTAAAAGCAAAGTTCAGATTGTCTGTTGCCTCTTATATACTCGAAAGTTTACTCGTACAAGAACTAATTTTAGCAAGAAGTACCTCCGATTGAACACCATTTACGAGTCTGTACCCTAGGTAATTAAAGTTCGTCCATGGATCATATTGGCTGTGATCTCAATCATTTGGATGCATAAACATATTGAACATGTGTATATCTGAATCTTTTTGTGAATTATGTATGAATATTGTCGTGTGATCTATCAATCATTTGGATGCATAGCTATGCTGAGCTTGTGTATATATGAATCTTTTGAGTTGTTGATAGTGAATGTTGGCTATAAATATGAACGTGTCCTGTGAACCTGAGATTGATATGAATGTTTACCTTTTCTGTTGTATTTGTGTGTGAACTTGTTAGTATGCCTATTGTGGGGTATAAAACGCAGGTCTCTTATAAAAGTAATGATGTGTCCAATTTATTTTGAGCAATAACTCGCTAATTTCTTAATTATATATATATATATATATATATATAATGTGCCTCTCCGGTTTATTCTTTGATATTAATTGCTCCTTCTAACATAACATTATATATATAATGAGCCCACCTAATACGTGTATTTCAAGGAAGTGCAAATGGGCTGGGATTTCTTAGAAAATATAAATGGGCCTGATTGACGCGGAATTATTTGTTCACCCAGCCCAGCAAATGGACAATACATTCTAGAAAACATGGGTTAAATATATGCCACATTTTTGTAGGCTGACATGTGGGCCAATAGGTTGAAGCCTACGCAGGGCGTTGTCAACTTGGTCAACAAATGATTGTGTCATCCACAGCCATTGGATTTATATCCAATGGCCGGCATGCACCTTCAATCTTTCGTCTTCTTCCTCCGTACGCCGGACCGCCTGATGCGGCCTCCGGCGGCTAGCGGCTCTACTTAGCACGCATCGCTGCGAAGCGCTACCCCACCGCCGGCCAGGCTATTCCTCCACCCCTCGACACCTCCTGTTATTCTCCACAGACTACAGCCCCACGCCGCAACAGAACCAGTTATAACCCTTCTCCTCCTCTCAATCTGCGACTCCACTGCCGCGTTTTCCCATCTCCGAGTCGTTCCCGTCCGGGGCCTCGCCGTCATCCACCGCCTCGCTGTGTTCGGTGCGGCGTGGTCAACAAACGAGAGTCATCGGAAGAGGACTGTACGTGGAGAGCCTGACGGCTGGGACCCACGAGGTCCATAGTCGCACGCAAGGAAAGTTTCTCCTTATTAAGCTGAAAAAATGTTTCCTCCACCTGACAGCTGGGACCCACTGGCTGTATCTTCGCATGGAAGGAGGTGCCTCCTTGTTTTGCGAAAAAATTATTCATCCTGTTGATACCGGGACCGGTCGATTTGGTGACCGACTTGTGGGCCTACTAAGCGGGCGATGTACGCACGGCTTTGTCAACTTAATCAACAAATGATTCTAGCAGCTGGACCGTTGGATGTTAATCCAAAAGCCGTGCTCCTTCTTCAACCTCTGTTCTTGCTCCTGTCTCCCGTGGGCGGCATCGCAGCTGTGCTTCCGCGCACCCGAACCAGTGAAGTTTCCCACTCTTCTCCATTTGCGACTACACTGCCCTGTCTTCCCCATCTCCGGGTCGCTCCAGTCTGGGTGCGCTCAGCAGGGTGTGGTCAACGTGGTCAACAACCGAGAGTTATCAGAAGATGACTGTACGTGAGAGGCTGACAGTGGGGACGCACCACGCCCATGGACGCATGCATGCAACGGAACGCGGCAAGGTCAACGTGGTCAAGGAACGACTTCCATCGGAAGTATACTATACGTGGAGAGTCTCAGCTGGGTCCACGGCCGCAGCAAGTAAGTGCCTCCTTATTACGTAGAAAATAATGATTCCTCTAACTGACAGCAGGGACCCACTGGACGGGCCACCCTATTTTGCAAAAAAAAAACTTTTGCCCCTTGACTGCTGGGACCCACCTGACGGGCCATCGTATTTCGCGAAAAAAACGTTCCCCCCCGCTGGCAACTCGGTCCCACCGGAAGTGCCTCCTTATTACGCACAAAAAAATGAATACTCCCCCTGCTAGCTGGGACCCACCTTGGTGGGAGGCTGACTTGTGGGCCTACTAAGTTGACGTTAAGGATGGAATGGATCGGGTTCGGCCCGGGTTGAACAAAATCAAATCCATATCCGAATCCACGAGGTTATTCTTTGCCCATCCATGAAAAAACCCACGGGCAAAAAATCGTGTCCATGTCCAAACCCGATGGATATCCATATCCAATGGATACCCATCAGGTCCTATCAAAACACGTATACATAATACCTTGAAAATCACATAACATGGCACAACATTCACATACAGACTCAAATTCTCACAAAATGACATCTGAGAAGGGCACCACATGAAATAAGCATTCAGATTATCATAGAATGACATATTAGAACATCAAATAAGCATAAGTAGAAAATTCTCAGCCTTAGTTCCTCACAGAATGACATAGGATGATAGGAATCTCCCAACATAATTTTTTTAGTCTTAATTTCTTACAAAATAGCATAGAAATAGCCCAACAGAATTTATCAGCCTTAGTTTCCTACAGCCAGGAGACATAAGTATATCGTAA
The DNA here is from genome assembly GCA_021605145.1 of Aegilops bicornis. Lineage (NCBI taxonomy): Eukaryota > Viridiplantae > Streptophyta > Magnoliopsida > Poales > Poaceae > Aegilops > Aegilops bicornis. The sequence goes on along the minus strand of CM038671.1, from coordinate 69,805,834 downwards.
TTCTCATTATAACTGAAGCAAGGCATTCTTCTAGGCATCATCTTCTTTCTTCACCGCATGACCGACTAAGCTTCAGTTACGATAGACTCGGACTCATCCTTCATGTGAACATATCATAAGAACAATAATTAAAAACATGGAAATAAACAGCCAAATGTTGTATCATGTAAAATCAACTATAATGAGTGGAATACGTTACCATAGTTTCTTCATCATCATCAAGAACACTTTGAAATGTTGTAAAGAGAGTGGAGTTGCTATCCCCTGATGCAAGATTTAAGTAATGAAGGAACACTCAGTAAAAAAAACTAACTATTGTGTAATATAAATTAAATGAATGATTGCAATTTGAGAGGATTATTTACCTATCATGTCAGCACGTGACCAAGCTTGCATGCACATGAGTGCTTCAGCCATACTTGGCACTTTGTAAACTACGATGTGAACTAAGTAGCACGCCAAGAGTACTAAACGCTGATTACGATGCCACCGATGTCACGAGTGGATAGGCAATATATCATGAGCAATCTTTCGCAAAGTAGGATACTTTGCACCTGCAACTTTCCACCAATTTATGATGTCCATATCTTTGTCTGGTACTCTCTTGATGGTTTGCTCTTCCAAGTACAAGTCTAACTCTGTCCGAACTTGAGAAGCACAAATCATAGGTTTTGAGGACATATATTGATCAAAGATGTTCATTACATCATCAACTCCAGCAACTTGTGCGGCAGCAGTGTCCATAGGCTCCGATGTAGCCACAGCTTCAACATCTTCTCGATATTGCTCCAACAGATTAGCCATTAACTTCCTTACTTCATCAACTTTAACATCTGCATATTCAATTCCATAGAGAGAACCAAATGAGCTTGCAACATATGAAGTTTGTAACTTGGATCAAGAACAGTTGCAATGAGACATAAGTCCATGTACATCTTTCCAATATTTGTCAAATTTCTGTTTCATTTCCTCGGACATCTTTTGTACAACCTTATTCTCATTTGGCAGACCATTTTTGTATTGCCAACTGAATACCACAAATTTTGGGAAAGAACAAATTTGCAGTAACATATTTAGTGCCTGAAAATGCCTCAGTGACATCATAGAAAACCTTGAGCCTATCACAAAGTTCCTTAGCAATCTTCCAATCACCTTCGGTTGGACAACAGCTAAATAGTTTCTCACGAGCCTTCAGTTTTTCAAAAATATCTATATATTCTAATGCAATGCTTAGCATTATGTAGGTTGAGTTCCATCTTGTTTTACAATCAAGAAGCAACCTTCTCTTGTATTCAATGTTTAGAGTTCGTGCCATTTTTTCAAACTTCTCATGCCTCTTAGGAGTAGCAGACCAATATGCAACACTATCATGAACCCGTTCTATACTCTTCTCCATGACATCCATACCATCTTTCACAATCCTATTAAGTATATGTGCAGCACAACGCATATGCAAGTACTGACCCTCCAATATAAGAGAACTGGAATCCAGCATATCTGGCAAATGTTCCATTGCTTTATCATTTGATGTGCAATTGTCCAGAGTCACTGTCGATATCTTTCCCTCAAGATGCCACTCAACAAGGGACTCATGCAGTTCTTTACATATGACTTCGGCATTATGTGGGCGAGGCACATAAACAAACCTAAGACATAAGGAAAGTAAACATTTCAGATTACAATGATTAGTAAATTAATAAAGAATTTCAGATTTATAAGGATTTGAAAAAGAACATATTCTTACCTCAAAATAATACTCTTTAGTTTCCAAAACTCATCGATGAAATGTGCGGTGACTACCATGTAACCTCTTTTCTGATGTCCAGCAGTCCACATGTCCGTGGTGATGGCAACTCGATTTCTGAAATTTGCCAAGTACTTCACGATCTTATCCTTCTCAGTTGCATACATACCCAGAATTTCTTTTCTAATAGTATTCCTTGAGACCATTTTAAACATTGGTTGTAATGTGGAACAAAATTACCGAAAACCTGAATGATCGACCATAGATAGAGGGTACTCATGAACACATATCATTAGTGCAAGCTCTTTTCTAGCAACATCTTGATCAAACACAATGTTCTCCAAATTTCCTTTCCCCTCATCAACCTTTGATAACCTTAATTTTTGTTGCTTTGGACCAATTGGTGCATGCCTAGCACCACAAGAGCTCATGTGACTCAGCAAGTGTGAAGTGCCACTGGTACCTTTTGCTATAAAAAGTTTATGGCAATACATGCACTCAGCTTTCGGTTCCCCATTAATAATTTTCTTTTCAAAATTTCCTTCCCACACAATTGATGTGAGCTTTCTTTTATTACCAATTCTAACAGATCCATCACCACCATGACCTTGTGATGCTCTCACAGTAGTAGCTTGAGTTGGAGAAGTAGCTAGGTTAACATTCCTAGTGATAGCCCCAGCACCGCCTTGTGCTCCATGAGAATCCATTGCGCTATAAAATGAAAAAAAGTCATTTGTTTCAGTTAAAGTGAAACTAGGTACATACTGTCTGAACTGTACAAATGTGGTACCTATGTTTCAATGTTACAACCAAAATGACTAATAAGTAAAGTGACGGACTGTGAGATCCTTTCTTCAGCACATGACATGGAGAAAGTTGAGCACAAGCTTCAATTGAAACAAATCTCTTGTCTGAACTATACAATTTCGATTCCTAAATTGCATTTTTTACAACCAAAAAAGTTATAATTAAAGCGAAAGTCCGTGAGCCCTTCTATTCAGCAGATGACATGGACTAAGTTGAGCACATGACATTGACCAAGTTGAGCAAATGAATCTTAATCAGTCAGATTCTAACTTTATACTAATCATTCACAATCCACTTGATAGAAATTCAGAAATAAACTGACATATTTTGTAAAAACGAATTACTGTACTAATTAACAGGCATATCCATAGATCACGTCATGTGTACAGAAGTGGAATCTGACTTGAATTGACTACCAGAAGTATCATATTCTCTTGTTCTCTGTTTTTAGTCAGATTTCACTTTTTAGTCAGATTTTGTAGTCTAACCTGACTGAAATTGACCACTACAGATCAGTAATGCAGTAAAGTCTGATTTTTCTCTTGTCACGAACTAAAAAATAGAAATTGACCACTAGTCCACTACAAATCTCTTGTTCTCTACTCTAATTACTACTACAAACTCATGAACAAGCACGTCATGCACATCCACGCACAAGCAGTAGATGTACACGAGCAGGAACAAAAAGCTTACCCTGACGGTTGGCTGTTTGGCGTGGTCATCGCCTCCACGACGTGCTCCTGCTCCTCGCCGTGGTCTGCGCCCGCCTCGCTTCGCCTCTGCGCCGCCATACTCCTGGTCGTGCGTGCCGCCGCACGCTGCATCATCGTGCTCCACCTCGCTGTCGCGCATACAAACTGGTGGTTTGCTGTGTGCTTGGGGAAGCTGAGATGGAGGAGTCGGGGGGATCTGTGGAGATGGAGCGGCCAGCCACCTGCTCGTGGAGTTGGCTGCTGCAGTGCGGCACCACATGTGGACGGCGGCTCCGGCGATATCTAGGTTCGTAGGAGTAGGAATCGAGGAGATGAGAAGATCCTTAATGAAGATTGACGAGTCGTTTACCGAGGAGACGAGAATGGTAAGGAGCGGTGGAGTAATTACTCAGTGGGGATTAGGAAAAATTTTGTTGATTTTTTTATTATAATAAATAATAGCAGACAGGGCCGGGTTTGGATATATCCACGGGTATAAAATTATACCCATGCCCTATCCATGATTAATCGGGTCGGGTTCGGGCGTTGTCCATGGGTATAAAATTGTATCCAAACCCTGTCCATTCGGGTCGGGTTTCCACGGGTATCCATATCCATGGATAAAATTGCCATCCTTAGTTGACGTGGACGAAGGGCTTTGTCAATTTAGTCAATATGAACGATTCTAGCTCCAGTGACCGTACGATGTCCATCCAACAGCCGTAGTGCTTCTTCAACCTCTGGTCTTCTTGCTCCAGCCGCCCAAACCAGCACCGGTCCTGCCTCATGCTCCTACCTCCCGTGGCCGGCTGTTGTCAGCAGAGGCCTCACCGCCCCTACTATTCCCACCGCTGGTCAGCCTCACTGCGACGGCAGCCTCACACCGCAGCCGAACCAGTGAACCCTCGTACTCCTCTCTGCGCGGGCTTCCACTGCCGCGTCTTCCCCGGCTCCGCGTCGTCCCCTTCCTAGGCCTCGCCGTCGTCCACCGCCGTGGTGCTCTCCGCGCGGCATGGTCAACGTGGTCAAGGAACGACTTCCATCGAAGAGTATCAGACGTGGAGAGGTCGACACCGGGTCCACGGCCACATCCCAGTTTTTCTTGTGATTTGCCAAGTAAGTCGCTTTGTCAGGCCTCTTGGGCTGCAAATCTTTCAAGATGAGGAGAGTTTCATTCGGCTGGCCGAAAAAATGGCCCATCAGTAATGAGAAATGGGCTGTAAATTTTTAAAACACATCAAACCGGCAATTAGTTTCAAATATCTTTTTTTTCATTTCGAGATTTTAAATTACACTAATTTTTATGCATGGAGAATTTGTTGGATTTTATATTGATATACATTTATTTTAAAAATCAGTTTGTATGTGAGTCGAAATTTCGGGATTAAAAACAGTTCGGACCGCACCGGAATATGCAAAATTTTGTATAATTTTTTAACCGTGGCCACAATATGGGCTGTAATGCTAACAAAAAGAATATGGGCTCCAAAAAACCTTAAGAATTAGCAAATGGGCTGTAAATTATTAGAAATAATGGCAGATGGGCTGTATGCTGTTTTCCACAGATTTGAGGCTTTCCTAAAAAAAGGTTGACGCACAAGCACTGACTGTTGGATGTCCATCCAACGGCCGTCGTGCTTCTTCAATCTCTGCTCTTCCTGCTCCAGCCTCTCAAACAAGCGCCGGTGGGACTGCCTGCTCCCTCCTCCCCGCGGCCGGCTGTGCTGCTGCGCGGCCTCACCGCCCCACCGTACTCCCATCGCTAGCCTAGCCATCCCTCTACTCACCCACACCTGCTGTTATTCTCCGGCGACGGCAGACGAACCAGTAAACCCTCGTACAGTCGTACTCCCCTCCACGTGGGAAACAACTGCCGAGTCTTCCCTGCCTCCATGTCGTTCCCTTCCTAGGCCTCGCCGTCGTCCACCGCCCTGGTGCTCTCGGCGCGGCCTGGTCAACGTGGTCAACGACCGACATGCATCTGAAGTAGATCAGACGTGGAGAGGCCGATACTGGGTCCACGGTCGCACGCAAGGAAATGCCTCCTTATTACGCGCAAAATAATGATTCCTCCACCTGACATCTGGGACCCACCGAAAGGGCCTCTGTATTTCATGAAAAAACGTTACCGCCACTGACAGCTCGGACCCACCAGCTATATCTTCGCACGCAAGGAAGTGCCTCCTTATTACGCAAAAAAAAGAATACTCTACCGTTAATGGGACCCCGGTATAGTGGCAGGCTTACTTGTGGGCCTACTAAGTTGACGGGGATGGAGGGCTTTATCAACTTAGTCAATATGCATGATTCTAGCTCCAAAGGACCGTGACGATGTCCATCCAACGGTCGTAGTGCTTCTTCAACCTCTGGTCTTCTTGCTCCAGCCGCCCAAACCAGCGCCGGTTGTCGTGGTTCTAAGTCTGACAGTAGAATGGGGGGGTAGGAATGGAGAGGCAAGATCCTAGCTATGGAGTAGTTGTATACGCACGAGTTTTACGAGTTCAGGCCCTTCTCAGAGGAAGTAATAGCCCTACGTCTCGGAGCCCGGAGGCGGTCGAATTGGATTATGCGTGTATGAATTACAGGGGTGCGAACCCTTTACACTGAGGAGGGGGGTGGCTTATATAGAGTTCGCCAGACCCCTCCGGCCCTCAGTTATGCAGGGTTTAAGGTACATTAAGGTCGGGCGTTATCAGTAACGCCACAAATAAAGTGCTATGATGACCATAAAAGCTACTTAATGACCGACCGTTAGCGTGCGGAGTGGCTTTAGATCTCCTGGCTGTCGAGTGGTTGGCTTCATGGTCGAGTGTCTTCGAGTCTGTCGAGTGGAACACTCCTGAGTCGATTGAAAGGTGATTCTTCTAGAGATGTCCTTGGGGAGGGTATCTTGGACAGGGCCATGACCCTACCCTAGGTACATAGCTTCATCATTAGCCCCCGAATGGATCGAGGTTTGAATGGGGAAGGACTTGAACACACTTCCGACCCATTTTTCTTTCTATGAGTATACCTTGCTCTGGATCAATGAACCTGGGTGACGATATCAACTTCTTTTTCAGTCGCCTTGATCCATTCTTTGTTTTCGTCGAGTGAGTTTCTTTACTTGAAGAGCTCCAAGTGACAGAGTGGAGGAGATCTTCCGTCTGACAAGTTGTTCTGCAACTCGCGGATTTCGCGGGATTCAAATTTCGGGAAGCGTGCGGGGCGGAGGAGGCCACAGTAATCAGATGGGATAAGGCAGGGACGCCTCGATCTCCACACCACCTTTTTCGCCACGTATTGCGCGCGCGACTGGTGCGGGATTTGACAGGGTCGCCCGGGCCTACAAGTCAGTCACTCGGAAGTAACCTCATATAAGGCGCCGGACCGGGGTTTTTGAACAGTGCGTTCTCATTTCCTCCTCTCTTCCTCGGACTCCTCCGCCGCGCTCATTTTCGTCCCAGTGCCGCTGCTCCGTGAGTGTCTCGCCGGCGACGATGGGGAAAGAGAAGACGGTGGCTCTGGAGCGGGCGAAGAAAGCGACGGCGAAGGCGAATGGGAAGACGACCAGTCAGGGCGGATCTTCATCGAGGGCCGGCCTGCCGCCGGGCTGGATCCAGGGTGGCTGGATCCGCTCAAAGATTCGTCAAGAAGACCTCGACGACCTGGCCAATGGAGGACTGATCCCCCACGGATCGGCGCGGCTTCCGGGGAAGGAGTCCGAGTCGCAGCCTCGAGAGGGTGAGTGCGTTCTCTTGGCCACCCATGTCGACCGTGGGTTTTCCTTGCCTCCTCACCCTTTCTTTCGGGGATTTCTGAATTTCTTTGGAGCGCAACTCCACCACTTCACACCCAACACAATCGTGTATCTCGCTGCTTTCGTGTCTTTGTGCGAGAATTTCTTGGGCTGTCGGCCTCATTGGGGCCTTTTCAAGCACATTTTCACCTGTCGCTCCCAGACGGTGAAAAAGGCCAATCCGAAAGTGACGGAGAACACAAGTGATTCAGATGTGCGGGGGTCTTGGGGTTCAGATGAGAGGGAAAAGTTCTTTTCCGGCCATGATCCTACCCGACTCGGTCCATGGATGGCAGTCGACCTGGTTTTACTGCAAAGACCAGCCGACACCAGGGCAGTCGACCGGACTCCCTCCTTTTTCCATGGACCGAGTGAGGAAGCCCTCCTCTTTGAAGGTGATCCCGGAAGAGAAGGCGCAGGTTAAGGTACTGGTCAAACGTGTTGTCCAGCTTATCCGTGACGGGGTGACTGGTATGGATCTCTTGGAGGTCTTCCTCCGGCGACGCATCCAGCCACTTCAAGCTCAAGACCATCCGATGTGGATGTATTCGGGCACTGAGGACACCACTCAGATCCACCTGGAGGAGATCGAGGATGCCACGCTGGAGAGGTGGCTGACGAGCATCACTGGGAACAAAGACAACCCTAGGGGAGCTAGGAGAATTCCTCCACTCGACCAGTCTCACGTATCAGACAAGGTTCAACTCTGAGTTTCCGACTGTAATTTTGACCATGCAGCTATTTATGCTCCGTCGATTGACTTTTGTTCTGCTTGTTTTTCTGCCAGGCTCTTATCGAAATGTACTCAATGCCCAACGGGGAGCAAGAGCAAGACCCGGAAGGGGAGGCGAGCGGCGGCGACTGGCATTCTGACGGAGAGGAGAGTGAGGAAAGTGACGACTCAAGTGACGAAGAAGAAGCCGAGTCACCTCCTCGCAGGGAGAGGCAATCCAAGCTCAACCAAGACCGGCTGAGTGCCCGTGAAAAAGCGATTGCTCAGACTGGCCCGTCTTCAAAGCGCCCTCGGACGTCCTCACCGGCTCCGACTGAAAAAGCGTCAAAGTAGCCCAAAGTTGTAGTGCAAAGGCCTCGGAAGGCGTTGCCGAAGATTAAGATTGACATCCCCGTCGCTTCTGCGTGAGTGTCTCCCTTTGTATTCACTCGACGCTCTGTGTTGTTTATTTTTTCCTTGATTTGACCAGATAAACTTTGGAACTAGCAGCGCTGCTACTTCCGGGACTTCAGCTTACAGGGATGAGGATGAGGCAATGGAGGATGCAGTCACCTCCAATCTGGGTACGATTTCTGTCGTTCTATCTTTATTTGGTCGACTCAACTGTAATTGATACCATTGGGTGATATAATTTTGGCGACTGATCTTTGAACAACTCCCAACGTTATTGACCTCCCCGACGATGACGATGAAGAGCCCGAGAGACCTTTGACGAGGAAAAATAGGAAAACTCCTGCAGACAAGGTGCCACAATCGACACCGATAGCTGAACTAGTCGTTCAGGATGCTGGTGATGCCAATCGGGCTTTTGTTACCTTCGACGTACCACCGTCGAGTGCTCTGCCTTCCTCATCGACTGCTCAAGCTCCTGCTGATCCACCTTCAGTTTTTGCTACCCATCACGTCCCAGAGGACGAAGTAAATGCTGCCAAGGAAGCCATACGCCAAGCAGGTATTATGATGGAGAAGATGAAGATGGTGCGGGATGTCAGTCAGGCCGCCTATGATGCCAGCTCGGCTCTCCAAAGCACTGTTCAGGTTAGCGACGTCGATCGGTTTTCTTGGCTTGCTCTGTTAGGATCTGGTACCTGAAAACTCTCTTTCCAAGGATCTTTGCATCTGTGCACCCAGTGGGTCTTTCGATTTGTCACTGAGAAAATCCATACTTTGAGCTGAATTTTTGTTATTGAAGTTTTGGACTAGTGGGGGCATGCTGAGTGCACCCACTAGGTGTAGTCCCCGAGACTACGATGGACTGCGGGCAGTCGACTGTAGTCTTGACATTTAGTTCCTTCACTCGGTCTAGTCTGGCCATGTCGAGTGTAAACTGAACCAGTGGGGGCACGCTAAGTGCACCCACTGGGTGTAGTCCCCGAGACCGTGGTCGACTGCTGGCAGTCAACTATGGTCTGAAGAGCTTGTTTGTTGCTGTCTTTCTTCTTCTTCTCTCTTTTTCTATACATATACGCTCACGCCGAAAAGGTCTTGTCGAGTGTAAACTAAACCAGTGGGGGCAAGCCAAGTGCACCCACTGGGTGTAGTCCCCGAGACTATGGTGGACTGCGGCAAATAATCGTAGTCTTAGTATTTACTATCTTTGTCATTTTTCTCTGTATAATAACCCATCCTCTCTGATTGCAGAAGTCTTGTGACCTTGGAGCTTGCTTTGCTGACTTGGAGAAACAACAGATTCAACTCAACCTTGACCTGGAATTGGCCAAGACAGAACTGCAGAAAGCCAAGGATGATGCCAATGGTAAGACAGATTTGTCGACTGGTTTGTCTTAGACCTGGATTTCATTCTGCTCTTTCTGAATAAGGCATCGTTTCTTTTCAAAAAAACTGAACCAGGCTCTGGCAAAGAAGGATCAAGATCTGGCTGCTTTATAGAAGAAGGCTGATGACAAAACTGCTCTGGCTGAACAGAAGCTGGCTTCAGTCGGCACATTGGAGGAAGAGAACGCGAAGCTAAAATCTGCTCTGGACGAATCCAACAAGGAGGTAAACCGCTTGAAGAAGGACAAGGTTAACCTGAACGAGAAGATGGAAGGCATTGCCCACAGGAGGGATGATCTGGAAAGCTATCTGAGGAGCCTAGCCAAGAAGTTATTCATCAAGCTTGAAGGTACATATCCCGTTCCGACTGGTTCATCTTTGTCGACTCGGCATACGAATATTGAGTCATCCTTGAACTATGCATGCAGAGTTTTGCCGAGACTTCGAGGAGGAGACTGGATGAATCGAACCAAATTTGGACCCTATCAATTCTCCCGTGAAGGACGAAACTGCTATGGACCTGCTCCGACTGGAATCCCGCATTGACGGCGTTGTTGACTATTTGGCTCGGCTGAAAGTCACCACGTCGCGGATCGACACAGCACTTTGTCCAAGGGCAACACTCCAGAACGACCTCGAGTCTCTGATGACCCGACTTAAAGAGATTCCTGGTCGAGTGCTGGAGTGGAAGAAGTCTTCTACTCGGTGCGGTGCTGATGTGGCTCTGTCTTTGGTTCGTGTCCAATGTAAAGAGGCGCGAGAAGATAAGCTGGCGGCAATCAAGGTTGCCAACACCAAGAAGCATGATTTCCGATCCTTTATGGAGACTTTCATTGCTGCTGCCACTCGGATCGCCGATGGTGTCGACCGACGAGTTAAATCGAGCTGCGAGTCCTCCTCCCGCGGAGTGAACAAACTTTTATGCCTCACCTTAAATTTGCCTCGGGATGCCGAGTGGATTTTGTAACCGTTAAACTCCTTCGGGCTGAGAGCCCGAGTACTTTGATCTGCGGTTTGGAACCTTTAAGATTTATCTGAACTTGTTTCACTTCTGAATATGCTTGCATTTGCCTTCGAGTGGACTTTGCTCTTCACTCGGAATAGTCTTTGTGTCTGAGATGCAGCTCTTCGGTGGAAGATCAAGTCGACTTGCACATCATCATCCTTGCAGGAAGGGATGGAGCACGTATTGCAGCCGACCTGCGCCTCGTCGTCCTTGTGGATCGGGATGGAGCGCATGTTGTATTTGTGGCGTAGCTCCGACGGAGAAGGTAGCAGTCGACCTGCACCTCGTCGTCCTTGCGGATCGGGAGGGAGCACACGTTGTACTTGTGGCTTAGCTCCGAAGGAGAAGATAGCAGTCGACTGGCACCTCGTCGTCCTTGCGGATTGGGATGGAGCGCACGTTATACTTGTGGCGCAGCTCCGAAGGAGAAGGTAACAGTCGACCTGCACCTCGTCGTCCTTGCGGATCGGGATGGAGCGCACATTGTACTTGTGGCGCAGCTCCGAAGGAGAAGGTAGCAGTCGACCTGCACCTCGTCGTCCTTGCGGATCGGGATGGAGCGCACGTTGTACTTGTGGCGCAGCTCCGAAGGAGAAGGTAGCAGTCGACCCGCACCTCGTCGTCCTTGCGGATCGGGATGGTTTCGAACTTAGGCGAGTACTGAACTGCATCTAATCCTCCAAGTGAGAGGATTGCTCTTCACTCAATAGGGTTTGTAAAACTTAGGCGAGTACTTGGACTGCAGCTAAGCCTCCGAGTGAGAGGATTGCTCTTCATTTGGTAGGATTTCTCAAACTTAGGCGAGTACTTGCACTGCAGCTAAGCCTCCGAGTGAGAGGATTGCTCGTCACTCGGTAGGATTTTTTAAACTTAGGTGAGTACTTGGACTGCAGCTAAGCCCCCGAGTGAGAGGATTGCTCTTCACTCGGTAGGGTTTCTCAAACTTAGGCGGGTACTTGGACTGCAGCTAAGCCTCCGAGTGAGAGGATTGCTTGTCACTCGGTAGGATTTTTTAAACTTAGGCAAGTGCTGGACTGCAGCTAAGCCCCCGAGTGGGAGGCTGGCTCACCACTCGGTAGGATTTCTCAAACTTAGGCGAGTATTGGACTGCAGCTAAGCCCCCGAGTTGGAGGCTGGCTCACCACTCTGTAGGATTTCTCAAACTTAGGCGAGTACTGGACTGCAGCTAAGCCCCCGAGTGGGAGGCTGGCTCGCCACTCGGTAGGATTTCTCAAACTTAGGCGAGTACTGGACTGCAGCTAAGCCCCCGAGTGGGAGGCTGGCTCACCACTCGGTAGGATTTTCAAGTACTTAGGCGAAACGGATTCGCGGCTAAGCCCCCGAGTGGGAGGCTGGCTCACCACTCGGTAGGAATTTTTTTTACAAACTTAGGCGAAATGGATTCGCATCTAAGCTACCCACTGGGGGTTTCTTACGTAAAAAAAAGAAACAACAATCACTGGGAAAATTATAACACTCTTGTCTTTGATAAATAAACTACAGAGGTATTTCTTATTATATCTCATCCGAGTGAGTACTTAAGTATAAAAGGGGCGGAGCAGCTCCGCATTCCAAGCTCGTGGCTCATCAATCAGCGATCGATATTGTAAAGATGATACACTCCATTATGGAGAACTCTGGTGACGATGAAGGGCCTTCCCAAGTGGGAGCGAGCTTGTGTGGTTTCTGTTGATCTACTCGGAGGACCAAGTCTCCTTCTTGGAAGGCTCGACTCTTCACACTTCTGGCATGGAATCGACGCAAGTCTTGCTGATAGATAGTCGATCAGATCAGGTCCATCTCTCTTTCCTCTTATAGGAGGTCGACTGCGTCCTGCCAGGCTTGTTCTGCTTCACCTTCAGAGTAGAGCTCGACTCGGGGTGCATTGTGAAGCAAGTCGCTCGGCAAAACTGCTTCAGCTCCATAGACCAGAAAGAATGGAGTTCGTCCAGTTGACCGATTAGGGGTGGTCCTCAATCCCCAAAGAATTGATGGAAGTTCGTCGACCCATGCGCCTGCTGCGTGCTTGAGATCGTGCATCAGTCGGGGTTTCAGTCCTTTGAGAATTAGACCATTTTCTCTTTCTGCTTGTCCATTCGACTGGGGGTGAGCGACTGAAGCGTAGTCGACTTGTGTGCCTTGAGAGGCGCAAAAGGCTGTGAACTTGTCAGAATCGAAGTTTGACCCATTATCACTGATGATGCTATGTGGAACTCCATATCTGAATATCAACTCTCTGATGAAACTGATAGCAGTGCAAGCATCGAGATTCTTGATAGGCTTAGCTTCAATCCATTTAGTAAACTTGCCGACTGCCACTAGCACGTGAGTGAAGCCGCTCCTGCCAGTCCTCAGTGGTCCAATCATATCCAATCCCCAAACAGCGAAGGGCCAGACGAGTGGAATTGTCTTCAAGGCTGACAGGTTTGTGTGACATATTGGAGTAGAACTGACATCCTTCACATTTGTCGACTATCTCTTTCGCCATTTCATTTGCTCTTGGCCAGTAAAATCCCGCTCGGTATGCTTTAGCCACAATGGTCCGAGTGGACGTATGATGACCACAGGTCCCCGAGTGGATATCGTAAAGAATTATTTGACCTTCTTCTGGCGTTATACACTTCTGACCGACTCCAGTCGCGCTTTCCCGGTATAATTGTCCCTTTATGTCAGGACCCCGATCCTAAGTCACACCGATCTAGCATGTAACACCTCATATCACTTTGTGGCCTCACGCACGGTATTCCCACGGGTGTCGCCTTACCATGGCCCGGGACCGTTTGCGTCTTTTGGCTCACGTATATGATAGTGTCGCTAGCATCCACATGACGAAGAACCCGGGCCGACATGGCTAGTCGTGAACCCAAAGCGGCACTAACCTATGGGGACAGGCATACATGAATCACTTCGAGCATGTCGGTCATCAACGTATGAATTCGGGCTGTAGCACTGGGCTAACAGGACTCCGGTATCCCGGGCTGTAGCAGGCTAGGCAGGACTCGAATATCACCGCGTGACATTTCCCGAAGGGACGGACATAAGGAACGAAATGAAACACATGCCGGCCAGTCAAGTGTCCAAGCGGTAGTCTTTGGGCTAGCAGGACTCCGGTGAACCGGGCTGTAGCGGACTACTATCGCTCAGAAGCACGAGACTTACATTTCCCCATATGAGAGGCTGCCAAGGATAAACAACTAGTTTGTCGGATCCCACCCATACCAAGCATTTCAATCATACACGCAATATGCCTGATATGAGCAAATACAACAAGGCATCACAACAAAACTCTACAACTCAAGTACTTTATTTTAAAAGGCTCCGAGGAGCCATACATAACATAGTCATACCGGTAGGGGTCACATGACCCAACACTCAAGTCATACAATCATACAAGCACATGCGGAAGCAAACTAGTCTGAGTACAGACTCTAGAAAGAAAGAAAGCTTGTTGGAGCCTTCCTATCTATAATGGCCCTTCACAAGTCTTAGATCGCCACCTGGTGGCTAATTCACTCGTCGATGTCAACATCTACATAGAATCCGTCGGAGGGGGTAGTATTGTCCTCTGAAAAATATTGATTAAGCAAACATGAGTACAAAAGTACTCAGCAAGTCTTACCACAGAATCCTATCATACATGCACATTCTCAAGAAGGAGGTGGAGTTATTTGCAAAGAAGCCAGCTTTGACTCTTGGCTAAGCTATCCCACGTGACACACTTTGTAAAGCATTTGTCGCACACGAGTCCACTACTCACCATCACAATACTCCACCGTGGATCCTCTCTCGTCATCCCCGAGAGGGCCATCCACGATACTCACACTTATCTTGAGGCTTTTAGTAGTATCCATTTACTTGTCTATGAACTGATATAGGTAACCCAGAAGTCCTTCTCCGTGGACACGGCTATTTGAATAGATCATATTAACCCTGCAGGGGTGTACTTCTTCACACACGCTCTCACCACTTACCGCCGTTTACACGACATGTACTCTGCAACCTTCAAGCGGAAGCCCAACGTGGGTGTCGGCCACAGCCTACCTAAACACTCAAGTCCCTAGTCCAGGTTTATCGCCTATTCGGGTTCCATCCGCAGGGAGTCGGCCGAGGTTTCCCATACGGCCCCGAACGATGTGTACAGGGTTCCCGAGACACCAAGCAGGCGAATCGGTACATCAACGGTGCCTACCGCAACACAACCCACCCCTAAGGTCAGCGCTATGCCCCCTGACATGCTACAAACACCAGAAACTACTTGCAACTCCCGGACTATGAACAGGGGTGGTTAAGAAGCCGAGAGGGTCAATTAAGGATCCCAATGTGTGGTAGTAACTGTCTCATGGATCACAAACACAGATCTCAGTTCTTAGGTTCGGCTTCAATGAAACAACCCACCATGTACTCCTACATGGCCTCTCATCGATACCTTTACCAAATCGTGTTCAACATTTCCACTCTCGAACCAACACAACCTTTCACTCCAGTTCATCATCCCGATGAGCCGGACACTGACACAACTCTAAGCATAGCAAGCATAGCATGGTAGGAACAACACAAACATGGCTCAATCAACTCCTACACATACTAGTGGGTTTCATCTAGTTAGTGTGGCAATGACAGGTCATGCAAAGGAAGTGGGTTCAACTACCGCAGCACACAACAGTTTGAATCGCGTTGTCTTAATGCAGTAAACGAGAGCAGAAGCGAGAACATGGGTTTGTATCGGAATGATCAATGAGTTGCTTGCCTGATGGAACTGGGGTAGAGAACTGCCCTTCGGATGGGTAGTCGAGGTTATCTTGAGGCAGAACCTATCATGAAAACACAATCAAATAAACATACAAACAATATGCAACAATATGATGCATGCTATGACATGGCAATATGGATGTGTGTTGGCCTAATGCAAGTTGAAGGAACAGGGGATGAACTCATTTGAATCAAGATTCAAATGATAGCTCATTTGAGTTAGTCCTAATGGTGCAATATCTTATTCTGGTTATTCAGCATAGTTAACTTGTTTTAACATGCATGAAACCTGTACCAATGGATAGAGTGTATTTTTCTGATAATTTTTCATATATAAATCTTTGCATTTGGAGTTATAGAATAAAAGTTATAAGCATTTGAAATTTGATTTATATTATGGAATTTATTATATAAAAATAAATACAGAATTTGATTTAATGTCGGCAAAGATGAGGTCAGCGTGACGTCAGGGGTCAACGGGGTCGTCCAGGTCAAACTGACCAGTGGGACCCGCATGTCAGGGTTAGTTTAACTAATTAGTTTAATTAGAACTAATCCTAATTAGTTAGCCGGGGGGGTCCACCGCCATTGACTCGACAATATCAGGGGCCCACCGGCAGTGGGTCATGGTCAACTTCGCGGCTGCTCAGCCGCCGGCGAGGCCAAAGGCGTGAGCAAGTGCTTTTGCACTTTCCGCCACCAAATGGGGCGCTGAGGAGCATCTATGTGAAGCTGGAGGTGAGCCGCGGTGTCCGTGGGGTTAGTCGAGTCGGGGTGGCGGAGTGGGCGCCGGCTGACGAGTCGAGGCGGCCGGGCTCGGGTGATGTCGGGTTAGTTGCTAGGGGCTCGGCGAGGCGCTGGAAGTGCATAGTTAGGCCCAGCGCAGCTCGGTGAGTGCGATGGACAGGGTGGCGTGGTTGGGTGGCCGGAGCCTCGTCGGCGACGAAGCTCATGGCGGTGCGTTCGGGTGATCGCGGTTGGGTCATTGTGGTGTCTGAAGAAGAGCGTGGAGAGGATGGAGAGGTAGCCAGGCTCACGGTGATCTCGTAGAGAGCCTCGGCGGGGTCGGGGATGCTCTGATGCGGCGGCGACGACGATGGGGATCTCCGGCGGCTTCGAGCTCGGTCGAGGTCGGTGCGGCAGCTTCGGGGCGCTTAGAGCGAGTGGGACTCGGCTAGCTAGGGGTAGTGGGGTGCGGCGGAGCTGCTGGACATGGCGGGGAGGGGCATGGACGGCGGGAGCACTGGCCGACGGTGGCGTCGGCGATGGCGGCGTCGGGCCGGGTTGGGGGAGAGCGAGAGAGAGGCAGGGGGGAAATGGGGTGTCACTGGGGTTCGGGCGGCGACGTGGAGGTCGCCCAGGCGAGGCGGGCGAAGGGGTGAAGCAGGCGGCGGCCAGCTGCGTGGCGCTCAAGCTGCGCCCGGCCGGTTGCCTCGTCAAGCCGAGCCAAGCAGCTACGGCGCTTGGCTGGGCCGGCAGTGGGCAGCTGGGCTGACAGTGTAGGGTTTTTCCTTTTTAAGCCTTTTCTATTTTACGTAACTCTGTTGGGGTTTTTTTAAAATACCAAAACACTTTTAAAAATCATCAAAATGCTCCTGGTCACTTGTTGGAATATTCCCAACATGAACATTTTGGTTTATAATTTTTGAACATTTAAAATAATTTTCATAATTTAAAATGCTCATTTCAAAAACTTGTGAATTAATCTTAGAACCCTTAGATGACCTAGAAAATGGTACACCTCCTTTGACATGGGTTACGAACCAAAACAAAGAGGATGAACATTTTGAAGGGCACTTTGTGTTCATTGAAATAATTTTTAGTAAACCCTAGTTGTTTTAAGGGGGGGTGTTCTGGGGTTTCCTGCCTTCCCCATTTCAAATTCAAATGAAATTTAAACATGATGCACACCCTAATGCATGGTCTATCTGGGATGTGACACTTTATCACAGTAAAGGCCTTGGATCGAGCCTCTTCTTCATTCTCTGGGAGTTCTTTCCTTAGGATGTACGCGATGTACGGCACCGTCCAGTCGGGAGTGGTGACCAAGACTTCCTTGATCAGGTCGACCACCGCTGGAACCTCAACTTCAGTCGAATCTGTGGCACTTTTTGGTTGCGGAGCTTCTTCGGTGAAAGGATCCTCTTGAACTGATGGTGTGTGGATGTGTTCCAAAAACACATTGCTGGGAATGGCTTCTCTCTTGGAACCTATTTTTGCAGATCATCAGCTGCTTGATTTTTTAGTCGGGGTATATGATGAAGCTCTAACCCCTCGAATTTCTTCTCTAGCTTTCTCACTGCATTGCAAAGAATTCAGTCATGGCCGGACTTCTGACGTCCCACTCTTTCATCACTTGATTAACCACCAAATCTGAGTCGCCATAGACCACGAGGCGACGGACGCTGAGTGAAATAGCCATACGCAACCCATACAAAAGTGCTTCATATTCTGCTTCGTTGTTGGAGGAATCAAAGTGAATTTGTAGAACATATCTGAGCTTATCTCCTCGGGGGGAAACTAACACTACCCCAAAGATCGGAACCATTCAGCATCTTGGAACCATCAAAGAACATGGTCTAGTGCTCCGGGTGAACTTGAGTCGGCAGTTGTTGTTCAATCCACTCGGTGACGAAATCTGCTATTGCTTGGGACTTGATGGCTTTCTTTGCCTCAAACTTGATATCTAGGGGAAGGAGTTCAATAGCCCATTTTGCCACTCGACCGATTGCATCTCACATTGTAATCTCTACGATAATGGAGCGTCACGATGACTGTAATGGAATGGTCGAGAAGTAATGTGCAACCTTCTTCGTGGTCATATAAATCCCATATACAAGCTTCGATAATGAGGATATCTTTGCTTTGACGGAGTTAAAACTTCGAAACATAATATCTCGGGCGCTGGACTTTAAAGGCTTTTCCTTCTTCTTCCCGCTCGACCGTAAGTACTGTACTGACAACTTGTCCCGTGGCTGCAATGTAAAGCAGCAAAGGCTCTTTGCTGATTGGGGCAGCAAGCACCGGCTGGGTGGAGAGCAGGGTTTTTAGCTCTGCAAACGCTGCATCAGCTTCAGGAGTCCACTCGAACTTGTCTGACTTCTTCATCAGTCGATAAAGAGGCACTGCCTTTTCACCGAGACGAGAAATGAATCGACTTAAAGCAGCCAAGCAACTAGTAAGCTTCTGGACATCGTGCACACGCACATGACGTTTCATTCGGAGTATAGTACCAACTTTCTCTGGGTTGGCTTCCATTCCTCGTTCGGAAACGGGAAAACCGAGTAACTTTCCGCCAGGAACTCCGAATGTACACTTTGATGGATTAAGCTTGATATCATACCTCCTATGATTGGAAAAAGTTTCAGCAAGGTCATTCAGCAGGTCGGAACCCTTCCGTGACTTGACCACAATATCATCCATGTACGCTTCCACAATCCGACTGATTTGAGTGAGCAAACACTTCTGAATCATCCTCATGAACGTGGCTCCGGCATTCTTTAGGCCGAATGTCATGGTAACATAACAGAAGCACCCGAATGGAGTGATGAAAGCTGTTTTGATCTCGTCGAGTCCATACAGACGGATCTGATGGTAACCAGAATAGGCGTCTAAAAAAGACAGGCGTTCGCATCCCGCAGTTGAGTCGACTATCTGGTCGATGCGGGGGAGAGGAAAATGATCTTTTGGGCAGGCCCGATTGATATGTTTGAAGTCAATGCACATGCGTAGTGAATTGTCCTTCTTGGGGACCATGACAACATTGGCGAGCCACTCGGAGTGGTAAATCTCTCGGATAGACTCCGCTGCAAGGAGTCGAGCCACTTCTTCACTGATTGCTTTTCTCTTCTGTATGGCGGACCATCAAAGATGTTCCTTGACCGGTTTTTCCTTCGCGTCGACTCGTAAACGATGCTCAGCCAGTCCCCTGGGAACACCTGGCATGTCAGAAGGTTTCCATGCGAAGATGTCCCAGTTCTCACGGAGGAACTGGGTGAGCGCTTCTTCCTATTTGGAGTCGAGTGTTGTTGAGATGTGAGTCGGAGCAGCATTGGGGTCGGTCGCGTGAATGTGAATCGGCTTTGTCTCACCGGACAACTGAAACGCTGATTCTGCAGCAGGCTTCTTGGCTCACAACAAATCACTCGGGTCTGAAGTTTTCTGGTATTCCTACAGCTCTACCACTGCCATCTGAGCATCGACGATCTTTGAGCCTTTCTGAAAACACTCTTCCGCTTTCTTCCGGTTGCCGGTGACAGTGATCACACCTTTGGGGCCTGGCATCTTCAGTTTAAGGTATACATAACATGGTCGAGCCATGAAACGTGCATCCGCTGGCCTTCCCAGAATAGCGTGATAAGCGCTCTGGAAATCCACGACTTCAAACGTCAACTTTTTTTGCGGAAGTTCTTAGAGTCCCCGAAAACCACATCAAGAGCAATCTGACCGAGGGACTTGGCCTTCTTTCCAGGAATGACTCCATGGAAACTCATGTTCTCGGTAATCGAGCACGGACATCGTAATGCCCATCCCTTTCAGCGTCTCTGCATACAGTATATTCAGACCACTGCCACCATCCATCAAAACTTTAGTCAATCGAGTGCCTTCGACAACTGGGTCGACCACCAAAGCCTTCCTCCCAGGGGTGGCTATGTGCATCGGGTGATCATACTGGTCGAATGTGGTGGCAGTCTGAGACCATTTCAAATAACTGGGTGTCGCCGGAGCGACCATATTCACCTCTCGGTTGATAACTTTCAATCAACTTTTGCTTTCAACGTCAGCAAAAATCATCAAGGTGGAATTGACCTGGGGTATCCATCATCACTATCTCCATTGTCTTCAACTTTGTCCGACTCCTTTTCCTTATCTTTGGGTTGTTTCCCCTGGAACTACTGGATCAAGAGCCGACACTGTCGAGTGGTATGCTTTGGGTAAATGAGTTTAACCTCTTCATCTTTCTTTGTGTGAATGTGGCATGGCAGGTCTAATACATCATTTCCGTCTTGATCTTTCACTTTCTTGGGGTTCCAAGGCCCTTTGGGCTTCCCCTTAAACATTCCTTGAGTCACGACCAAGGCTTCTCCAGGAGCAGCTGGCTCGGCCTTCCGCTTCTACTTCCGACTGGAATTTCCTCCGGTTTCATGAGCGACTGACTTGTTCTTGCCACTCCGGAGCCGATCCTCTTCTTCACCATTAGCATACTTGGTGGCAATCTCCATCATTCGACTCAGAGACATGTCTCCGGTTCGATCAATTTTAGATTCAGTTCTTCGTACTTAATGCCTTCCTTGAAGGCACAAACTGCCTGGTGATCCGACACATTCTCCATTGTGTGATGCAACGTGATCCATCTCTGGATGTAATCCCTCAAAGTTTCATTTGTCTTCTGCACGCAAGATTACAATTCCGTCAACCCTGCTGGTCGCTTGTAGGTCCCTTCAAATGTTCTGACAAACACTCGGGAAAGATCTTCCCAAGTGTAAATGTCATTGGTGCTAATCGGTTCAGCCATGCTCGCCGAGCCCTCCAACATAAGAGGCAGGTGTTTTATGGCCACCTCATCATTGCCGCCGCCAATCTGAACAGCCACTCGGTAGTCCTCAAGCCAAGTATCAGGTTTGGACTCACCAAAGGAACTTATCGACTCAGCCGCCAACTTTGAAGTTGGGAGGAATCATCGCGCCCTGATGGCTCTGCTGAAGCACTCTGGTCCTGAGACGTGCACTCTGCTGTTGGTGGGTACATCTCTGTCATGACCTCCTCGGTGAGCTCTGTTTCTGTCGACCAAACCCTGAACGAGAATGGATCTCGCATCAAATCCTGGTTCCCTGGGGTCGACTGGAATCCTTCGCCCAGCACTGTGAGGGCGTCTGTCATCCTGCTGTCGATGCACGTATGACCCACCCCTTGGGGGAGGGGTGGGCACACGACGTCGATCATCGCGATCGAGTTGGTGATCATACTGCTGACGGTTCCTATACTGATCTCGCCAGTCTCCACGCCCCTTATGCCTCGAGGGCGATCTTGGGCTGTGAGCCGATCGAATCAGACCGCAACAACGGATTTGCTGTGGATCCTATTCCGCGACTGCGATACAGCTGAATTCTGGTCTCCTACTGCCCGGAATAATGCTCTGATCTACAACAAGCCTCTGCCAGCCTCAGACTGGGAAGGTTGAATCGACTCTGCTATACGGGCCGCAACTCCTAAATTTTGAATCGGAGTTCGATATACCTGAGTCGGTGGCTGAAAGAGCTGACGTCGACTGGATGCTGAGTCCCATTGTTGCGCTCGTTCGTCGAGTACTTGCTGGAGATTCTCCAGTCGAGTGCGCTCAGCCAGGTTGGCCAAACGTGCGCCTTCCAAGGCACGGGCCTCGGGGGTTTCTCCAACGATAGGAGTGTGAAGTGCATCCATGTTCCGGCGGCGAAGTTCCTCCCTCTGCAGCGAAGTGAGGGGCTCGGGGAGGTACTCTTCATGGGCATGCGACGGAGCACCTTCATCGTCGCCACCATCGGCGCAGGGAAAGCCGGGAGGACTGCATGGTCCATCGACCATCAGGACCTCCGCCATTGGGTCCTTCTTGTCGACTCGGATCACGATCTCTGCGGAGCCCGGTCGACAGTCGAACAGGGCGTAGAGAGTTCCGTCGGGCTCGATTGCCGCGACTTGGGGGGTGGCCGACTGGCGAGCCACCGCGTGCCTCACCCATCGCTGAAGCCTCGACTGACCGGAACACTTGCGCCGGCGGGCAACAGGGAGGGAGGACGCCACAGGAGCCGACTGATACTGGGTCGACGGCTGCCGCAAGAGGACGCCACAGATGCACGCGCGAAAGTGCGTTTCCCCGCGAACGGGGAGCGCGTCGACGGCGACGACGAACATGAGCGTGCCGAGATGGGTCTCGTGGCCCTCAGCCAAACCTCTGCCTGAAACCATGATGAAGGGGATTGGAAAAACTGCAACTTCTCCAACAAGTCGCTAAGACACCTGCCCCATGGTGGGCGCCAACTGTCGTGGTTCTAAGTCTGACAGTAGAATGGGGGGTAGGAATGGATAGGCAAGATCCTAGCTATGGAGTAGTTGTATACGCACGAGTTTTATGAGTTCAGGCCCTTCCCGGAGGAAGTAATAGCCTTACGTCTCGGAGCCCGGAGGCGGTCGACTGGATTATGCGTGTATGAATTACAGGGGTGTGAACCCTTCACACTGAGGAGGGGGGTGGCTTATATAGAGTTCGCCTGACCCCTCCGGCCCTCAGTTATGCAGGGTTTAAGGTATATTAAGGTCGGGCATTATCAGTAACGCCACAAATAAAGTGCTATGATGACCATAAAAGCTACTTAAGGACCGACCGTTAGCGTGCGGAGTGGCTTTAGATCTCCTGGCTGTCGAGTGGTTGGCTTCATGGTCGAGTGTCTTCGAGTCTGTCGAGTGGAACACTCCTGAGTCGATTGAAAGGTGATTCTTCTAGAGATGTCCTTGGGGAGAGTATCTTGGACAGGTCCATGACCCTACCCTAGGTACATAGCTTCATCACCGGTCGTGCCTCGTGCTCCTGCCTCCCGTGGCCGGCTGCGATGCGGCGGAGGACTCACCGCCCCCTACTACTCCCACCGCTGGCCAGTCCATCCCTCTACTCACCCATACCCCCTATTATTCTGCAGTGACAGCAGCCTCACACCGCAGCGAACCAGTGAACCCTCGTACTCCTCTATGCGTGGGCATCCACTGCCGCGTGTTCCCTGGCTCCGCGTCGTCCCCTTCCTAGGCCTCGCCGTCGTCCACCGCCCTGGTGCTCTCGGCGCGGCTTGGTCAACGTGGTCAAGGAACGGCTTCCATCGGACATGGACTGTACGTGGAGAGGCTGACAGCTTGGTCCACGGCCGCAACAAGGAAGTGCCTCCTTATTACATGCAAAATAATTATTCCTCCACCTGACAGCGGGGACCCACCGGACGGGCCACCGTATTTAGTGAAAAAAACGATTCACCCCCCTGACTGCTGGGACCCACCAGCTACATCTTCGCACGCAAGGAAGTGCGTCCGGGATAAAAAAACAATTCACCCCCCTGACTGCTGGGACCCACCAGCTACATCTTCGCACGCAAGGAAGTGTGTCCGGGCAAAAAAACGATTCGCCCCCCTGACTGCTGGGACCCACCAGCTACATCTTATACGCAAGGAAGTGCACGGCGGTCGGGACCCACCTGGTCGAAGCGTGCGTGGCGTTGTCATTCTGGTCGCGAACGTGTACGTACATATATCGGTCGATGTAGAGGCACGACGTGTCGTAGTAGAGGCGCGTCGTGTCATAGTAGAGGCGCACGCACGTACATCGCCAGGGTGCAAGAAAGAAAATCTGACCACGCACATTACATACTGGCGGGGTCTCGAACGCCTACTCGCGCGACACGTATGGCGGGGCTCGTGTACATGGCTGGGTCGGAACGGAGAAACAAAGTCGTCGTCGTGTTCATGGGGAGGCAACGGAATGCGTCGTGTTCATGGGGAGGCAACGGAATGTGTTGTTCATCGGGAGGCAACGGAACGCGTGGGAGCAAACCGGCTGGGTCGGAACGGAATGCGTGGTCGTGTTCATCGGGAGGGCTTGGACGGAACAGGCGATGGAAACGAGGCTTGGCGTACCATACAACGGAGGAAACGGACTTCCTACGTTCAGAACGGGATCCTGTTGATCGGGAGGGGTGTGGCGTACCGCAAAACGGAGGAAACGGACCTCCTACGGTCGAAACAGGGGTCCTGTTGATCGGGAGGGGTGTGGCGTACCGCAAAACGGAGGAAACGGACCTCCTACGGTCGAAATGGGGGTCCTGTTGATCGGGAGAGGTGTGGCGTACCGCAAAACGGGCGAAACGGACCTCCTACGGTCGAAAAGGGGGTCCTGTTGATCGGGAGAGGTGTGGCATACCGCAAAACGGGACTCCACGGGATACTGTTCACCTCCACTGTCGACCTCCTCCAGCCTCCACGGGCTACCGTCGACCTCCTCCAGCCTCCACCGCGCGCTACTCCACCGGCTCCTGTTCAACCACCCCTCCACGGGCACCCCTCCACCGTCTCATCGCTCATCCAGCCCTCCACACCACGGGTCCTCTTCAACCACCCCTCCACGGCCACCCCTCCACCGCTTCACTGCTCATCCAGCCCTCCACACCACGGGGTCATGTTCATCCAGAGGCAACACCACCGCCACTGTTCATCCACCCCCATAGCGCTCACTGCTCATCCAATCGATCGGCTTGATTACAGCAAGAGCAAAGGAATCGCTCGATCGGGTTCGATTAACAATCATCGATCGATCGCTCGGGTTCGTGAATGTCGTAGCTGCAAGGCAATCGCCGGGTTGATTAGAGCCCAACGCCTCGCCAGTTCGATTAGAGCCAACACCTACGCACGTGTCTGAGAGAAAGCAGCATCGCTCGGCCCCCGACCTCCCACCGTAACTGGCAACTCCCCGAAATTTTCCTCCCCCTCGCTTCTACCACGGTTTTTTCCGTCATGGACAGCCCAAAGAATGTCATGCAGCTGCGTCTTCGGCCCGCCCAGGACGGAAAGCCCATTTTTTCATGATTTTTTGTCATAGAAGTAGGAGCCCACCACATCTATGATGATACCGGGTTTTGTCACAATTATCGTCATAGAAGTGTCATATGTATGACAGAAAAAAAATTCGTTCGGCCCAAAATGTCACGGATGTGTCTTTTTTTGTAGTGAAAGGTCTTTATCACAAGCGGCAATATAAAGTGACGTTCTTTTGCATTAAGATTTAGTGCATCCAACCATAAAAGCACATGACAACCTCTGCTTCCCTCTGCGAAGGGCCTATCTTTTACTTTTATCTTCTACCCTTATACAAGAGTCATGGTGATCATCACCTTTCCTTTTTACACTTTTTCCTTTGCAAGCACTTTGTGTTGGAGCGATCCGGATATATATATCCACTTGGATGTAGGTTTTCATAAATTATTATTTTTGACATTACCCTTGAGGTAAAAGGTTGGGAGGCGAAACTATAAGCCCCTATCTTTCTCGTAATACGATTAAAACTTTGAACCCATAAATATCACATGAGTGTTAGCAATTGTGAAAGATTAAATGATAGTTGAGTATGTGGAGTTTGCTGAATTGAAGCTCTTACATAGACCCTTCCTGAAAATAAGATGAATTGCAATTGTTTGATGACTAAGAGCACTGTTTGTTAGTTTTCAAGAAAGTTTATGATCTATACTCTAACATGTGAATAGCTCGTTACTTGATCATGAAAAGTTTTATGAGATGAGCTATTGTTATGACATATAATGATGCTAGAAAAGGTGATTGAAATTATCATTGATCAAACATAAGCACTTGCTAGCATTCACACTTCATAAATTATTTCTTTTATCATTTACCTACTCGAGGACGAGCAGGAATTAAGCTTGGGGATGCTGATACGTCTCCAACGTATCTATAATTTATGAAGTATTCATGCTATTATATTATCCATCTTAGATGTTCTATACGCATTTATATGCTATTTCATATGATTTTTTGGACTAACCTATTAACCTGGAGCCCAGTGCCAGTTTTTGTTTTTTCCTTGTTTTTGAGTTTTACAGAAAAGGAATACCAAACGGAGCCCAATTGACATGCCAATTTTTGACGATTTTTTATGGACCAAAAGAAGCCCCCGAAGTAAAAGAGTTGGGCCAGAAGAGTCCTGAGCTGTCCACGAGGGTGGGGGCGCGCCCTACCCCCCTGGGCGTGGGCCCCTATCTCGTGGACAACTCGGAGACCCCCCTGACGTGAAACCGACGCCAAAAATTCCTATAAATACAGAAACCCCTAGAAAATAACCTAGCTCAGAAGTTCCGCCGCCGCAAGCCTCTGTAGCCATGAGAAATCAATCTAGGCCCTCTCGGCACCTCACGGGAGGGGGCCATCATCACCGAAGGCCATGGAGAAGGATCCCGGAGGGGCCATCATCGCCATGAAGGCCAAGGAACAGAGGGAGAGCCTCTCCCCATCTAGGGGGGAGGCCATGGAGGAGGAAGCACAAGGGGGAGAACCTCTCCTCCTCTCTCTTGGTGGCGCCGGAGTGCCATCGGGAGGGGAACCATCGCCGGGGTGATCGTCTTCATCACCATCACCATCATCATCACCATCCTCATCTATTTTATGCGGTCCACTCTCCCGCACCCTGCTGTAATCCCTACTTGAACATGGTGCTTTATGCCACATATTACTTCCTCCGTTCCTAAATAATTGTCTTTCTAGAGATTTCAACAAGTGACTACATACGGAGCAAAATGAATGAATCTACATTCTAAAACATGTCTACATACATCCATATGTTGTAGTCCATTTGAGATGGCTAGAAAGACAATTATTTGGGAACGGAGGGAGTATGATACAATGATGTGTTGCCATCCTATGATGTTTTGAGTAGATATCCTTTATCTTTGGGTTTATTGATGATATAGATTGGTATGAGTTGTATGTTTTATTTTTGTGCTATCCTATTGTGCCCTCTGTGTCGCGCAAGCATGAGGGATTCCTGTTGTAGGGTGTTGCAATACGTTTATGATTCGCTTATAGTGGGTTGCTTGAGTGACAGAAGCATAAACCCGAGTAAGGGGGTTGTTGCATATGGGATAAAGGGGACTTGATGCTTTAATGCTATGGTTGGGTTTTACCTTAATGATCTTTAGTAGTTGCGGATGCTTGCTAGAGTTCCAATCATAAGTGCATATGATCCAAGAAGAGAAAGTATGTTAGCTTATGACTCTCCCTCATATGAAATTGCAATGACGACCACCGGTCTTGTTAACAATTACCTAGGATAATTCCGCACACCGATCCATCATTATTCCACACTCGCTATTTATTATATTTAGTAATATATTCTAACTTTATGATAAAAGCACCTAATTTTATATTTTAGCTCTCCGATGCCATGCAAAGTTATCCTCTTCATACCCACAACGTAGTTTTATTTCTCGTTTCTAGTTGGAAGCAAACGTTCGGTGTACGTAGAGTTGTATCAGTGGCAGATAGGACTTGAGAGAATATTGAGCTTACCTTTAGCTCCTTGTGGGTTCGACACTCCATACTTATCACTTCCATCTTTGGCAATTGCTATGACGATTCCCTGCACTTGGGGATTATCAGTCATCTGGATCGGTGTAAAAGCTTGCATCGACGTAACTCTTTACGACAAACTCTTTATCACCCCCATAACCGAGAAACATTTCCTTAGTCCTCACTAAGGATATTTTTGACCGCTATCTAGTGATCTACTTCTAGATCACTATTGTACCCCCTTGCCAAACTCATGGCAAGGTACACAATAGGTCTGGTACATAGCATATCATACTTTATAGAACCTATGACTGAAGCATAGGGAATGATGACTTTCATTCTCTTTCTATCTTCTGCCGTGGTCGGGCTTTGAGTCTTACTCAACTTTACCCCATGTAATACAGATAAAACTTCTTCTTTGACTGATCCATTTTGAAATCTTTAAAAAACTTGTCAAGGTATTTACTCATTGAAAATCTTATCAAGCGTCTTGATCTATCTATAGATCTTGATGTCCAATATGTAAGCAGCTTCACCAAGGTATTTCATTGAAAAACTTTTATTCAAGTATCCCTTTATGCTATCCAGAAATTATATATCATTTCCAATCAACAATATGTCATCCACATATAATATTAGAAATGATACAGAGCTCCCACTCACTTTCTTGTAAATGCAGGCTTCACTGCAAGTCTGTATAAAACTATATGCTTTGATCAACTCATCAAAGCGTATATTCCAACTCCGAGATGCTTGCACCAGTCCATAGATGGATCACTGGAGCTTGCACACCTTGTTAGTACCTTTAGGATTGACAAAACCTTCTGGTTGCATCATATACAACTCTTCTTTAAGAAATATCCATTTAAGGAATTCAGGTTTGACATCCATTTGCCAGATTTCATAAAATATGGCAACTGCTAACATGATTCGGACGGATTTAAGCATCGCTACAGTTGAGAAAATCTCATTCTAGTCAACACCTTGAACTTTGTCGAAAAACCTTTTGCGATAAGTCGAGCTTTGTAGATAGTAACACTACTATCAGCATCCGACTTCCTCTTGAAGATCCATTTATTTTATATGGCTTGCCGATTATTGGGCAAGTCCACCAAAGTCCACACTTTGTTCTCATACATGTATCCCATCTCAGATTTCATGGCCTCAAGCCATTTTGAGGAATCTGGGCTCATCATCGCTTCCTCATAGTTCGTAGGTTCATCATGGTCTAGTAACATGACTTCTAGAACAGGATTACCGTACCACTCTTGTCATGGAATTGTCACGGCAGATGTCCTTAGTGTGAAGACTTAGTCGCATGGCCAACGCATCTATGTAGTAGCTTGAGAGGGGTTGAGCAGGACGAGAGTCGCGAGGCGGATCAACACACAAGACAAGGATTTAGACAGCTTCGGGCCCCGGGAAACATCATCCGGAATAGCCCTACATGTTGTTTGTGGCTAGGTCTCATTATGCTCATGAG
Source organism: Aegilops bicornis (assembly GCA_021605145.1). NCBI lineage: Eukaryota > Viridiplantae > Streptophyta > Magnoliopsida > Poales > Poaceae > Aegilops > Aegilops bicornis. The sequence continues at coordinate 69,776,979 of CM038671.1, read as the reverse complement.
GGAGTCGCCGCATAAACCGGCTCTCCTCTTCGTTGTGTCTCCCTAGAAATTATTCAACCTCTCCCCTCTTGGGGTGCCCTGCCCCTCCTTATATAAGTTGAAGGGGTGGGTTACATGTAGAGTCCATCTCGGACTAAGACTTAAACTATTCTGGCTTCTCATCACGGGCCTCTTTCCATGGGCTTCTTAACGTCTTGGGATTCTTACAACATGGCTTACAATCTGACTCACGGTCTGGCTTATGATCTGACTTACCATCTGGCCTACCGTCTGACTTACCATCTGGCTTACCATCTGGCTTACCGGCTGGCTTAACATCTGCCGGCTTACATGACTCTATCTGCCGGCTTACATGACTGTGTCTGCCGGGTTACATGACTGTGTTTGCCGGCTTACATGACTGTGTCTGCCGGCTTACATGACTGTGTCTGCCGGCTTACATGACTGTGTCTGCCGGGTTACATGACTGTGTCTGCCGGGTTATCTTGCTACGTCTTGAGCTTGCGTTGGTTTTCTTCGAAGAGGAGAGGGTGATGCAGCAAAGTGTAGAGTAAGTATTTCCCTCAGTTTTGAGAACCAAGGTATCAATCCAAAGAGGAGGCTCCTCAAAAGTCCCACGCACCTACACAAACAAACTGAGAACTCGCAACCAACGCAATAAAGGGGTTGTCAATCCCTTCACGGCCACTTGCGAAAGTGAGATCTAATAAAGATAGTGTGATAAGATAAATATATTTTTGGTATTTAATAATATAGATGCAAAAAGTAAAGATGCAAATAAAAGTAGATTGGAAGCAAGTATGATAAGAGATAGACCCGGGGGCCATAGGTTTCACTAGTGGCTTCTCTCAAGATAGCATAAGTATTACGGTGGGTGAACAAATTACTGTCGAGCAATTGATAGAAAAGCGCATAGTTATGAGATTATCTAGGCATGATCATATATATAGGCATCACGTCCATAACAAGTAGACCGACTCCTGCCTACATCTACTACTATTACTCCACACATTGACCGCTATGCAGCATGCATCTAGAGTATTAAGTTCATAAGAACAGAGTAACGCATTAAGCAAGATGACATGATGTAGAGGGATAAACTCATGCAATATGATATAAACCCCATCTTGTTATCCTTGATCGCAACAACACAATACGTGCCTTGCAACCCTTTACATCCTTTGGGTAAGGACACCGCAAGATTGAACCCAAAGCTAAGCACTTCTCCCATGGCAAGAAAAGATCAATCTAGTAGGCCAAACTAAACCGATAATTCAAGAGACTTGCAAAGATAACTTAATCATACATAAAAGAATTCAGAGAAGATTCAAATATTATTCATAGATAAACTTGATCATAAACCCACAATTCATCGGATCTTGACAAACACACCGCAAAAAGAGATTACATCGAATAGATCTCCACAAGAGAGGGGAGAACATTGTATTGAGATCCAAAAGAGAGAAGAAGCCATCTAGCGAATAACTATGGACCAAGAGGGTCTGTGGTAAACTACTCACAACTCATCGGAGGGGCAAGGATGTTGATGTAGAGGCCCCCGTGCTTGATTCCCCCTCGTGAGTCTTGTGAAGGCCCCAAGATGGGATCTCGCGGATACAGAAGGTTACGGTGGTGGAAATTGTGTTTCGTGGTGCCTCCGGGTGTTTTCGGGGTACGTAGGTATATAAAGGAAGAAGTACGTCGGTGGCCGCCTGAGGGGCCCACGAGACAGGGGGACGCGCCCTATAGGGGGGGGGGGCGCCCTCCTATCTCGTGGAAGCTCCGGTTGCTTCTTGACTTGCACTCCAAGTTCTCTGGATCATGTTCGGTGAGAAAATCACGTTCCCGAAGGTTCCATTCCGTTTGGACTCCGTTTGATATTCCTTTTCTTCAAAATACTGAAATAGGCAAAAAACAACAAATCTGGGTTGGGCCTCCGGTTAGTAGGTTAGTCCCAAAAATGATATAAAAGTGGAAAATAAAGCCCAATATGGTCCAAAAAAGTAGATAAAGTAGCATGGAGCAATAAAAATTATAGATACGTTGGAGACGTATCGGGCATCTAAGCTTAGTTCCTACTCGTCCTCGAGTAGGTAAATGATAAAAAAGAATTTTTGATGCGGAGTGATACTTTGGCATAATTTCAATGTAAATCCTCTTAATTGTGGTATGAATATTCAGATCCGAAAGATTCAAGACAAAAGTTCATATTGACATAAAAATAATAATACTTCAAGCATACTAACTAAGCAATTATGTCTTCTCAAAATAACATGGCCAAAGAAATGTATCCCTACAAAATCATATAGTCTGGCTATGCTCCATCTTTCCCACACAAAATATTTAAATCATGCACAACCCCGATGACAAGCCAAGCAATTGTTTCATACTTTAACATTTTCAAAACTTTTTCAATCTTCACGCAATACATGAGCGCGAGCCATGGATATAGCACTGTATGTGGAATAGAATGGTGGTTGTGGAGAAGACAAAAAGAGGGAAGATAGTATCACATCAACTAGGCGTATCAACGGCCTATGGAGATGCCCATCAATAGATATAAATGTGAGTGAGTAGGGATTGCCATGCAACGCATGCACTAGAGCTATAAGTATATGAAAGCTCAACAAAAGAAACTAAGTGGGTGTGCATCCAACTCGCTTGCTCACGAAGACCTAGGGCATTTGATGAAGCCCGTCATCGGAATATACAAGCCAAGTTCTATAATGAAAAATTCCCACTAGTATATAAAAGTGACAAAATGAGAGACTCTCTATCATGAAGATCTTGGTGCTACTTTGAAGCACAAGTGTGGTAAAAGGATAGTAGCATTGCCCCTTCTCTCTTATTCTCTCATTTTTTTCCTTTTTTTTCTTTGGGCCTTTTTTATGGCCTCTTTTTTCTCTTTTCTTTCCATCCGGAATCTCATCCCGACTTGTGGGGGAATCATAGTCTCCATCATCCTTTCCTCACTGGGACAATGCTCTAATAATGATGATCATCACACTTTTATTTTCTTATAACTCAAGAATTACAACTCAATACTTAGAACAAAATATGACTCTATATGAATGCCTCCGGTGGTGTACCAGGATATGCAATGAAACATGAGTGACATGTATGAAAGAATTATGAACGGTGGCTTTGCCACAAATACGATGTCAACTACATGATCATGCTAGCAATATGACAATGATGGAGCGTGTCATAATAAACGGAATTGGAAAGTTGCATGGCAATATATCTCGGAATGGCTATGGAAATGCCATAATAGGTAGGTATGGTGGCTGTTTTGAGGAAGATATATGGTGGGTGTATGATACCGGCGAAAAGTGTGCGGTATTAGAGAGGCTAGCAATGGTGGAAGGATGGGAAAAATTGCATATAATCCATGGACTCAACATTAGTCATAAAGAACTCATATACTTATTGCAAAAATCTAGAAGTTATCAAAGCAAAGTATTACGCCAAGATGCTCCTAGGGTGATAGATTGGTAGGAAAATACCATCGTCGTCACGACCGCCACTCATAAGGAAGACGATCAATAAATAAATCATGCTCCGAGTTCATCACATAACGGTTCACCATACGTGCATGCTAAGGGAATCACAAACTTCAACACAAGTATTCTTTAAATTCACAACTACTCAACTAGCATGACTCTAATATCACCATCCACATATTTCAAAACAATTATCAAGCATCGAACTTATCTTAGTATTCAACGCACTCAAAAGAAAGTTTCACATATCTTGACCAAGTATATTAATATTTAAGCAAATTACCATGCTATTAACGACTCTCAAAATAATCTAAGTGAAGCATGAGAGATCAATAGTTTCTTTAAAACAAATATACCACCATGCTCTAAAAGATCTAAGTGAAGCACTAGAGCAAAAATTATCACGCTCAAAAGATATAAGTGAAGCACTATGAGCAAAACTATCAAGCTCAAAAGATATAAGTGAAGCACATAGAGTATTCTATCAAATCCAATTTATGTATGGCTCTCTCGAAAAGCGTGAACAGCAAGGATGATTGTGTTAAACTAAAAATCAAAGACTAATATAACACACGACGCTCCAAGCAAAACACTTATCATGTGGTGAATAAAAATATAGCCCAAAGTAAAGTTACCAATGAACGAAGACGAAAGAGGGGATGCCTTCCTGGGGCATCACCAAGCTTAGGATTTTGGCTATTCTTGAATATATTGGGGTGCCATGGGCATCCACAAGCTTAGGCTCTTGCCACCCTTTATTCCATAGTCCATAAAAGCTTTACCCAAAACTTGAAAACTTCACAACACAAAACTCAATAGAAATTTCGTGAGCTCCGTTAGAGAAAAAAAACAAAAGACTACTTTAAGGTAATGTAATGAACTCATTCTTTATTTATGTTGGTGTTAAACATACTGTATTCCAACTTCTCTATGGATTATAAACTATTTTACTAGCCATAGATTCATCAAAATAAGCAAACAACACACGAAAAACAGAATCTGTCAAAAACAGAACAGTCTGTAATAATATGTAACTAACGCAAACTTCTGGAACTCCAAACAATCTACCAAAATTATAAGACCTAGACAATTTGTTTATTGATCAGCAGCAATTGGAATCACTATTTTATCACGTTCTGGTGATTTTTAACACTTCGGGCACTGAGCGCAAGGTTTCTGGAAATTACAGCAAGATCAAATAACTATCATCCAAGAAGATCCAATAGGTTTAACTTGGCACAAACACTAACTAAAACATAAAACCACATATAAACATAGGGTATATGGATTATTTATTCCTAAACAGAAACAAAAACAAAAACTAAAAATATAATTGGGTTGCCTCCCAACAAGCACTATCGTTTACGCCCCTAGCTAGGCATAAAAGCGAGGATAGATCTAGGTGTTGCCATCTTTGGTAGGCAATTCTTCAATGAGGCATCTACCTTCTTTAGAATTTTCTTTCTTTCTAGTAATTATCAAATTTTTAGGCAAAGGATCGAAAAATTCATTCATAGCAAATGGTTCCTTAATGATGGCAAAAAGATTGGGATAAACACTTATAGATTTAAGATCCGCAGTTTCCTTACTAGATGATTCACCCTTATTCTTAGGAACATAAGTAAGCTTAGTATTTTTAGTAGACGAACTTGGAGTGTTTTTTACGAAAGAAAAAGCGGTTCCCAAGTTGGTAATGATACCCTCAAGTTTATCGATTCTTGTGGAATCTATATTTATTTTCTCATTAACTATGGGTTCTTTTTCTTTAATATTTTTCAAAGTCATTCCTACCTTAGATCCAAATTGGGTAATTGATTGTGGATCTTTTTATCAAGATTTTCAATTGATTCAATGGTAGCAACTTTATTTTCAATAATTTCAAGTCTTTGCATAACATGCTCCAAAGTTAACATAGTTCCATTAACCAAAAGAGGTGGTGAGCCAAATAAATCTATTAAAGCATTATAGGAATCAAAAGTATGGCTATGCAAGAAATTCCCTCCGGTAATGGTATCAAGGATATATCTATACCAAGGATTAGCACCTACATAAAATTACGAAGAAGAACTGAAGTAGATTGCTTCCTGGTAGATCTATTTTGAGCATTGCAAATTCTATACCAAGCGTCTTTTAGATTTTCTCCCTCACTTTGCTTAAAATTTAGAACTTCATTCTCGGGAGATAACGGAGAAGATATGAGACTAGTCATGACGACAAGCAAGCAAACAACACACGAACAAACAAGCGGATGAGGAAAAGGCAACGGGAAAAAGAGGAGGAGATTGGGAAAGAGAGGGCGAATAAAACGGCAAGGGTGAAGTGGGGGAGAGAGAAACGAGAGGCAAATGGAAAATAATGTAAATGCGAGGGAGATAGGTTTGTGATGGGTACTTGGTATGTCTTGACTTGAGCGAAGACCTCCCCGGCAATGGCGCCAGAAATCCTTCTTGCTACGTCTTGAGCTTGCGTTGGTTTTCCTCGAAGAGGAGAGGGTGATGTAGCAAAGTGTAGCATAAGTATTTCCCTCAGATTTGAGAACCAAGGTATCAATCCAGTAGGAGGCTCCTCAAAAGTCCCACGCACCTACACAAACAAACTGAGAACTCGCAACCAACGCAATAAAGGGGTTGTCAATCTCTTCACAGCCACTTGCGAAAGTGAGATCTAATAAACATAGTATGATAAGATAAATATATTTTTGGTATTTTATAATATAGATGTAAAAAGTAAAGATGCAAATAAAAGTAGATTGGAAACAAGTATGATAAGAGATAGCCCTGGGGCCATAGGTTTCACTAGTGGCTTCTCTCAAGATAGCATAAGTATTACAGTGGGTGAACAAATTAATGTCGAGCAATTGATAGAAAAGCGCATAGTTATGAGATTATCTAGGCATGATCATGTATATAGGCATCACGTCCATAACAAGTAGACCGACTCCTGCCTGCATCTACTACTATTACTCCACACATCGACCGCTATCCAGCATGCATGTAGAGTATTAAGTTCATAAGAACAGAGTAACACATTAAGCAAGATGACATGATGTAGAGGGATAAACTCATGCAATATGATATAAACCCCATCCTGTTATCCTCGATGGCAACAACACAATACGTGCCTTGCAACCCTTTCTGTCACTGGGGAAGGACACCGCAAGATTGAACCCAAAGCTAAGCACTTCTCCCATGGCAAGAAAAGATCAATCTAGTAGGCCAAACTAAACCAATAATTCGAAGGGACTTGCAAAGATAACTTAATCATACATAAAAGAATTCAGAGAAGATTCAAATATTATTCATAGATAAACTTGATCATAAACACACAATTCATCGGATCTCGACAAACACACATAAAAATAGATTACATCGAATAGATCTCCACATGAGAGGGGAGAACATTGTATTGAGATCCAAAAGAGAGAAGAAGCCATCTAGCTAATAACTATGGACCCGTAGGTCTGTGGTAAACTACTCACAACTCATCGGAGGGGCAAGGATGTTGATGTAGAGGCCCCGTGCTTGATTCCCCCTCGGCAGAGTGCCGTGAAGGCCCCAAGATGGGATCTCACGGATCTGATAAGGTTACGGTGGTGGAAATTGTGTTTCGTGGTGCCCCTGGATGTTTTCGGGGTGCGTAGGTATATATAGGAAGAAGAAGTACGTCGGTGGCCGCCCGAGGGGCCCACGAGACAGGGGGGCGCGCCCTATAGGGGGGGCGCCCTCCTATCTCGTGGAGGCTCCGGTTGCTTCTTGACTTGCACTCCAAGTTCTCTGGATCACGTTCGGTGAGAAAATCACGTTCCCGAAGGTTTCATTCCATTTGGACTCCGTTCGATATTCCTTTTCTTCGAAATACTGAAATAGGCAAAAAACATCAAATCTGGGCTGGGCCTCTAGTTAGTAGGTTAGTCCCAAATATGGTCCAAAATAGTAGATAAAGTAGCATGGAGAAATCAAAAATTATAGATACGTTGGAGACGTATCAGTTACAATGTTTAACTGTTCCCGCCAGCTTAACCTGCTTAAATGTTTCCGCTGGCTTATAGTCTGTCGGGTCACCAATGAAACATCCAATCCCAGCCGGGTCATATCTCTGGCCGGGTCATACCGCGGGGTATATCCCCGACTTTAGCCCCCAGTTTAATTTGGATCATCCATGTTAAACTGATCCTGTAAAACAAACACAAGAACAATTTTGACAGATTATGCTCCGGGTTAAAAGCTCTTGTAAGCCGGTACCTGATCATCCTTAATTCCTTGGTATTTCCTTCTTCTAGAAAATCTGGGTCAATAGATTAGCTTCATAATAAAAAACATTGGTCATGAAATACTCATGAGATTTCCAGCCAGCTTGAAGATGTAGAACTTCATTATATTCATATCACTTGTAGCCCCCAAGTGACGGGTCATTATGAAATAATGAGCAGGGAATTTGTAAATATGATCATATAAACTTGAGCAGCAACGTGTAGCCCCCAAGGGCCGGCTCAGTAGATAATATTGAGTTGGGACTTTGTATATAATTCATTGGTGATAATATCATATGATGTAATCTCCACCATGGGGCTTGAACCCACGTCCATAAGGTTAAGAGCTTTGTACTCTACCAACTGAGTAGTGGATCTTTCAATATAATGGGCTGAAGTTTGTGTACCTTGATTTTTTGATAGGAGCAATTGGTAGACCCTAAGGGCCGACTCATTACAATGGGATGAGTCGGGTCTTCAATCAGGCCAATAAAAATGACTTTGCATTAGCCCCCAAGTGTCATGGTGCATGCTTGCAGCGACATGAGACTTTCATATTTGATGTAATCTCAACTTGAATAATGTAGCCGCCAAGTGTCGGGTCGTAAGCCTGTAGCGACTCGGGACTGTTCCCTCCATTGAAAAAAGAATCATGTCCATTGATAAAATAATAGCCATTGTGCTGAAGCGACTTTGAAGACCTCCACCATAATACTGGCTGTTGATAACCATAATAAAAATCCAGCCATGTTGGCTATTAAAGAATTGAATAATATAATCCGGTTTGGAAAACCGGTTCCTGTGATATTGAATCGTACTACCGGTTTAGGATACCTGTACAGTAAGGGTGATAACCCAATCTTTAGAAGCCAAAACTTCCAAATGTTTATGATTGTCATATGATGGCGACTTATCATCCAAAGTCAAGACGGGTTAATCAAAACCACATATGTGCTTCAGATATGAACAAAAAGGTCTCAAGACAAAATCGAAGATTGCTTTCAAAAAAACTTAAGCCAAATAGAAAGAAAAATCGAGGCTTCTGATATGGATACGATCAGTAAACCGTTCCAAAGGGGTTAAGCTAGGATTCAAATACGATCATGTAGCCCCCAGTGGCTTTGGCGTTGCACCGATCAAGAGGGTACCGATAGCTATGTTCTCTTTGGTTCGAATACGACCTATGTTTGAACAGGAAGCCCCCAAATGACCTTGAGAGTTTTTTAACGACTCTGATTCGAATACGATCAAAGTCATACCCAAAAGGGGTTAAGCTATGATTCGAATACGATCAAGAATTCCCCTAGTTGGTATGGCATTGCGCCGATCAAAAGGGTACCGACAGCTATGTTCTCTTTGGTTCGAATACGACCTATGTTTGAACAGGAAGCCCCCAAATGACCTTGAAGCAGGGTACCTATGTTTTGAGCTATGCTTTGCAACAGACTCTCTTTGGTCCCTTTAATTTTTCCTGAGACCTCGAGCTTTGCGAGAGATAAATTCTTCTTGAACCGGAATTTCTCCGGACGGCTTTTAAACTAGCAGCATTTACTGAGCCATGTCATCATAGCCCCCGAGTCTTAAGACGACTCAATGAATTGACTTGTGATTCTCCATAGTTGACCGTGATATAGACCGGTTTGAGTCCTGCATGGGACAACTTGCAAGCCAAAGTAATTGCTCTTCTAAAGAAAACAATATAAAATATCTTTGGATGGATTTCACCTGATATGCCAGGCCGGTAATTATCCACTGCAGAATTGATGATTACTTCAATAAAGCTAAGATCAATCTCAGGTGAGTCATCCGCAGGCGCATTATATCATCCGGGCAAGCGAATTAGCCGCATCGTGTTGATATAGAGTAGGCCGCAGAGGAGGCGGCTTGCACGCTCATTTAAACAATGCAACATGGCCGGATGCTGGCACATAATAACATCGGCGCGAGTTACGTACCCGTGACCCAATGATTGCCTTCCACTACTAGGAAAATGCTTATAGATAGAAGTTCACCAGTAGCGAGTTTTTGTGACCCCACGCTACTAGTAATTACCAGTAGCGCTGTGTAGAAAACACGCTACTACTAACATATAGCAGCAACATTTGTTTATTTGGGCCGCGCCATTTGTTACATGGACCGCAGGAAGCATCTCAGAGCCCACTTAGTTGTAGTGTTTGTTCCAAAAGCGGCGCATACTGGTGGTGGGCTTAGCAGTAGCGTGGTGCTCCAACCAGCGCTACTACTATAGCTAAAGAAAACCCGCCTGCGAGCGCCCCCGCACCCCCCTCGTCTCACACAATCCCCTTGATCCGCCCGACGACGACGCCGCCGCAGTTAGGGTTCGTCCCCGGCCGCCTCACCCCCATCAACGGTGCCGTGCGCCGCCACCATGCGCGGTCGCCTCTCGCCTCCTCCGACGCTCCAGCCCCGTAAGTTCCCCTCTCGATCTCCTCCTCCCTGCGCGCGCCACAGTAGCTCCTCTCGATCTCTCGGTTAGGGTTCGTCGTAGGGGCTCCAATCGATTTTCCGCGACGGCTCGCCATGTTTAGGGATTTAGGGATTGCACGGTGGCTTCGATGCATGGCTCCAATCGATCCTACTGTTAATTAGTATCACATATGCTCATGTTTGATTTTTTGCTTTGTGGTTGGGCGGTTTCGACTTTTCTGATGTGATGTTATGGATATTGCTTCTATAGGAGTGTAAGTGCTCGGTTCGGGTTGTATCAAGTGCCCTTCTATAGGATGTTGTATAGGTGGTGTTCATGTGAGAGACAAAGCTACAAGCTCATGTTTATTTAGTGTGTTTTTTTGTGAGAAATCATCAAGATTTAGGATTCTGATATGAGAAGGGGGTAGTTTATTTAGTGTGCTTTGTTGTGATTAATGAAGATGAGATGAGATCAAAGTATTGTTATGTTTTGCCATATATTTGTTTGTTACATCTCCAGATTATTGAGTTACTAGTATTGTTTAACCTTGTGTTTAGTGCAAATTTCATCTTTGATAGCGGCCTTCATCTGAAGAGTTGGGGACATTAGTTTACTAGATTGCTAGCCTTCTTGGTATGCTTCGTTGGCAATTTGTCGACAGGATTCTAATTTTGTTTGAGTCATGACGAATAAGTTTGACACAGATTTGAGGTGCGCATTAAACTCTTGTGTTTTATCATACAATCACTCTACTTTTGCAATTTGTGATTGTTGGACTGAACTTTATGTTTACTTTTTAGTTGTTATTTTGCTTGCCATGTGAACTCTAGCTATGAAAACTTTATGTTTACTTTTTGGATCGTTAATCCTTTAATCATATTTCTTTAGGGAAATGGCGCCACCACCACCACCACCACCACCATGTCGTGATTGCAAGTCAAGGTCTTGGCAACCTTACTGGCACGCTGTTTGGCATCTACTTCGAGTCTACTTTTCTTCATGCGGCGGTAATAAATTATATGAAACTAGTAACTACTATTTTGTTTTTAGTGTTATTGGCATTAATGCATCGTGTATATATCATTTTGCTTTTTGTACACAGATTGTCCCATGAATTGTGAGGTCAGAATTCAACTATCTGACTGGAGACTCTGTGACATTTGAGGCTCCTGGGGGCCCCTACACTATGGAGATCGAGAAAGGACGAAAGATGACGCGGGTGGGAGGAGATGGATGGGTCCGTTTCATCGACAACATGTGTATCACCGGTGGTGAGTTGATCAGCTTCTCCTTGGCTGAAAGACCCAAGCTGGCCGTGATTTATATCAACAAAGCAGAAGATTATGAGGATGATGATGACCCACTCGGTGATGCCATCGTAGCTCAAAGAATGAAGTTGAGCGAGGAGGAGGTGTGAAACCTATGGGACATCATTCCGCCACGTGCTGACTTCGTCGGGGTGCCATTCGTGATCCACCTGACAAGTACCATGGTTGATCGGCATATGATGGTATGTTGCATTCTTGTAGTTTTTAGAGTAATTTGATGATATGCTTTATTGTTATACTTATTGTAGAGTCCGATGATAAATATGCTTAGTGAATCTTATATGCTCACTGAATCTTATATGCTTAGTGAATCTATGCTTAGTGAATCTTATATGCTTTATTGTTATACTTAGTGTAGAGTCCGATGATAAATATGCTTAGTGAATCTTATATGTTTACTGAATCTTATATGCTTAGTGAATCTATGCTTAGTGAATCTTATATGCTTTATTGTTATACTTAGTGTAGAGTCTGATGATATATATGCTTAGTGAATCTTATATGCTTAGTGAATCTTATATGCTTAGTGAATCTTATACTTAGTGTAGAGTCCGATGATATACATACTTAGTGTAGAGTCCGATGATATATATGCTTAGTGTAGAGTCCGATGATATATATGCTTCGTGTAGAATGTGTGAGGCTACTTATTAATTGATATGTTTTGCTTATTCAGAAATTGCCAAAGAGCCTATCTGAGAGTTGTGGTGTCAAGCCTGATGAAGAAGGCTCTGCTGGAATACGCCTTGCCGCACAGGACTCCGTCACCACTTGTGCGTACGGCGTGGACACGGACGGTCGCACACACTTCAACTCGGTTGGGTGGAAGAGCTTCCTCGTCGGCAAGAATCTTCATGTTGGACAAGCAATCATAATTACTATCAGGAACACCCACAGCCCAGGCTTGAGGATGATGGTCGTCATCCACATCATCTAGAACTTCATATGCATGCGTGTGGCTGTTGAACCATATATATGCTAGTATGACTACCTAGTAGACTTATCAACTATGATCTATCCATGCATTGTTGACTACTATATGAGTTTGTGAGATTGTGTGGTTATATTAAATGTGGTGCATCGTTAATGTTTGTGAGATGGTTCTATGAACTTAGTTTATTTGCACTGGACTTGTCTTGATTTCCATGAATATTGCACCTGACTGACTTTTTTATTTTTTATTTCTATTTGCCTAGTTGTAGCGCGGGGAGAAAATAGGGCGCTACTACTACGTGATGGTAGCAGTAGCGCTGACGGAGGAAGCAGCGCTACTAATAAGTACTTTAGCTGCGGCGCTTGTTCAGGAACGCGCTACTGTTAAATAATAGCTGTAGCGCCCTAGCAGTAGTGCTAATAAACCAGCGCCACTACTAAGCTTTTCTCTAGTAGTGTTCACAGTTAGTAATCACCCTGCGTAAAATATATACACCAAAGTAATTGTTCTTTGACAATAATAATATGTGCTAATAAAATTAACTTAGATGGATATAACCTAATTGCCTGCATCTGTGGATCTCCTCCGAGTCACGGGTACGGGTCACTTCGGTCAGCTGGCGCTCACATAAGCATCCGACCCCCCTTTTTTGTCCAAATCTCACATGAGCATGTAGATACTTTTCCTTTTAATTTTCCTTCAGGTGTCCATTCGCAGCTGTCGGGGAGGGAGCAGAGCTAAAGGTCACAGTACACGGGCGGTCGCGCGTAAGCGAACCCAACACGGCACTTTATGGCGGCGAACTGCAATGAGTGCGGCAGTGAGTCAACCCGGAGGCGTAATAAACTGTTTGAAGCGGGACGCCGTAGAGATGAAGAACGGGGCCGTCCACGGAAACAGCACGGGGCCAGGACGGTGGAGGCGGGGGTGCCTGCGTGGAGCAGCGAGGGTGAGGTGGCCCGCAGCCAGATAGCGGGTTGAGGCAGCAGAAGCTCCAACAGGTGCAGCTCAACAACATCGGCGAATCAGCGGATGCCAGCGGAGGCAGGGCCGTGGTGGTCTTGGCGACTCACAGCAGCGGCCGAAGCTGCCCGCGAGGTCTGCGCAGGGCCGGCTTGAAGTAGGCCGCAGTCGAAGTGAGCAGTCTGGGCGGTTTGGATCTTGTTGAAACCTCAGTAAAGATGGAGGCAAGCAGCGGAAGCGGCGACTCATGTTCGACCAGCGGCGGGTTGGAGAGGCACCGGCGGCTCAAAGCGGATGAAGAGGTGCTACCACAATTGTCAACGAGGCCCTGGCGGTTCGTCATATAGGGATCCAACGCGACTTGAGAGCAGGGGCAGGGTCGGCGAAGACTGGTGGCTTGATGCGCGGCCCCCGAAAAAAGCGACCCCTGGAACGGGCCGCAACAGTGGGTCAGCCACTTGGGGACGGCGGCTCATGGTGGACGCGGGCGGCTCAAGGCCGAAGTGTGGTGCCGCAATGGCGGCTCATAGCGGACACACCGGACCGTGGCAGAGGCAAAGCCGTTCGATGGCGGCTCAGGCACGGCGGCAGCCAGCATGGAGACAGCGGCAACTCACCCGAGGTAGAGCAAGGCCGCAGCGGCGATTTTGAGACGGAGGTGTTGAATTAATCCGGAGCACGGCGATTCAGAGACAGCGGCGATTCACTGATTCCCTCTTCTTTTCATCGTAGCGCGGCGATTCGCTCGCGGAAGAAAACGGTTTAGAGACTCCTCGGCGGCAGGCGGCTCGCAGTCGAGACATCGGTAGGCGGCAGCGATAGCTCGGCACGAGAGATGGCAAGATGAATCTGGGCGGTTTAAGCGCGGCTTGAGATTCTCTAGTAGCGAGCGGAGCGGCTTTGCCGTGGCTCTAATGTAGATCAAGCGGAGACTTGAGGCCGCTTGGTCCGAAGTAAAGCGGCAGAGCGCGGCCGTGTCCATCTGGTTTACAAAGTTGACCGCGGTGAAGGTGGTTCATAGCAGCACGAGGCGCGACGGCTCAGAGGCCAGGGCGCAGGTCAACCGCCGCAAAGGACCGGCTCCAGCCGCAGACCAAAGGCACTGTTCAGCCATCATCAAGTCCTCCGAGTCGTAGCACTGTCGCTCTTTGATTTATTCCCCCCGGTACATCGAAACTAACAGGGACAACCATGGCGGCGAGTTGGTGGTGAAGGTGACTCAGCGGCGGCGGCTCGGGGCTGCGAGAGCGGCTAAAGCAGGGCAGAACCAACGTTGAAAACAGGGCGACCCGACGCGGCGGGTTGGTGAGTCACGTCTGGATTAACAGCTTGAGGATTCACGACCCGCTCAAACAAACAGAGGGATCCGCAGGCGATACGAAGTGCGCATGACCTGGGAGTTTGAGACGGAGACGGTACTGGGTCACCACGGGCGGAAGACTGCTCAAGCGAGCTGAAGCGACCGGGGACCGACCAGGGCGGCTCATCCGCGGGGTCGCGGGCAACGTTGTTGGCCGATGGCTGGTTTTTGGAGTTGGTGACTCGGAAGAGGCTGGCGGTTTTTCCATCCTGATCCGTGTATGTTGATGTATAACACCTTGTACTATTTATTGGCTTGATAGATGTGGTAGCAGCATGATCCTGGCGTGGCTTCGGGACTTGATCCATCGTCATAAACAACTGATGTTTTGGTTGCAGTGAAAAATACTCTGTTGATCTCGGCGATTTGTGCCTCGTATCGACTGATTTCGGCGAGACTCTGACCTGCAGCGACAATGCAAATTAACCCGGCCTCGACGGATCATCTGATGGTGTGCGCTGGCGCATAAACTCAACCCTAATTTTCTCTTTATCTTAAATCTTGTACATGTCACTTCGATTGCTCGGCAATGACGTTATCTTCTGCGCCGACTCTTTTTCATCCGGCACCACGCGAACTTCTTGATCCCTGAAGAAATCCCTCCAAGAACTCAACACCACCGTGCGCAGGCCCCACGGTGGGCGCCAACTGTCGTGGAATTGTCACGGCAGATGTCCTTAGTATGAGGAATTAGTCGCGAGGCCAATGCATCTATGTAGTAGCTTGAGAGGGGTTGAGCGGGACGAGAGTCGTGAGGTGAAGCGACACACAAGACAAGTATTTAGACAACTTCGGGCCCCGGGTAACATCATCCAAAATAGCCCTACATGCTGTTTGTGGCTAGGTCTCATTATGCTCATGAGGGAGTCGCCCCCTAAACCGGCTATCCTCTTCGTTGTGTCTGCCCTAGAAATTATTCAACCTCTCCCTCTTAGTG
Source organism: Aegilops bicornis (assembly GCA_021605145.1). Taxonomy (NCBI): domain Eukaryota; kingdom Viridiplantae; phylum Streptophyta; class Magnoliopsida; order Poales; family Poaceae; genus Aegilops; species Aegilops bicornis. The sequence goes on along the minus strand of CM038671.1, from coordinate 69,761,274 downwards.
CCCCGCCTCCTTATATAAGTTGAAGGGGCGGGTTACATGTAGAGTCCATCTCGGACTAAGACTTAAACTATTCTGGATCCTGATCACGGGCCTCTCTCCATGGGCTTCTTAACGTCTTGGGCTTCTTATAATATGGCTTACAATCTGACTCACGGTCTGGCTTACGGTCTGACTTACCATCTGGCTTACCGTCTGACTTACCATCTGGCTTACCATCCGGCTTAACATCTGCCGGCTTACATGACTGTATCTGCTGACTTACATGACTGTGTCTGCCGGGTTACATGACTATGTCTGCCGGGTTACATGACTGTGTCTGCCGGGTTACATGATTGTGTGTGCCGGGTTACAATGTTTAACTGTTCCCGCCAGCTTAACCTGCTTAACTGTTTCTGCCGGCTTATAGTCTGCTGAGTCACCAATGAAACATCCAATCCCAGTCGGTCATATCTCCGGCCGGGTCATACCGCAGGGTATATCCCCGACAACTCTGGTGCGGATCTTAGTCTCGAAGACCTACAAGGTTTGGTAGTAACTTAATCTGAAGTTTCATGATCATCATCATTAGCTTCCTCACTTATTGGTGTAGGAATCACTGGAACTGATTTCTGTGATGAACTACTTTCCAGTAAGGGAGAACGTACAATTACCTCATCAAGTTCTACTTTCTTCCCACTCACTTCTTTCAAGAGAAACTCCTTCTCTAGAAAGGATCCATTCTTAGAAACAAAGATTTTTGCCTTCGGATCTGTGATAGAAGGTGTACCCAACAGTTTCCTTTGGGTATCCTATGAAGACACACTACTCCAATTTGGGTTCGAGCTTATCAGGTTGAAGCTTTTCCACATAAGCATCGCGGCCCCAAATTTTAAGAAACGACAACTTTGGTTTCTTGCCAAACCACGGTTCGTAAGGCGTTGTCTCAACGGATTTTGATGGTGCCCTATTTAAAGTGAATGTAGTTGTCTCTAATGCATAACCCCAAAACGATAGTGGTAAATCGGTAAGAGATATTGATAACCCACAAGTGTAGGGGATCGCAACAGCTTTCGAGGGTGAAGTACAACCCAAATTTATTGATTCGACACAAGGGGAGCCAAAGAATATTCTTGAGTATTAGCAGTTGAGTTGTCAATTCAACCACACCTGGATAACTTAGTATCTGCAGCAAAGTGTTTAGTAGCAAAAGTGGTATGATAATAAAGGTAATGGTAGCAAAAGTAAAGATAAATGTTTTTGGGTTTTTGTAGTAGTTGTAACAAGAGTAACGGAAAAGTAAATAAGCGAAGAACAATATATGAAAAGCTCAGAGGCAAAGGATCGTTGATGGATAATTATGCCAGATGTGATTCCTCATGTAATAGCTATAACATAGGGTGACATAGAACTAGCTCCAGTTCATCAATGTAATATAGGCATGTTTCCGTAAATAGTCATACGTGCTTATGGAAAAAAACTTGCATGACATCTTTTGTCCTACCCTCACGTGGCAGCGGGTCCTTCACGGAAACTAAGGGATATTAAGGCCTCCTTTTAATAGAGAACCGGAACAACGCATTAGCACATAGTGAATACATGAGCTCCTCAAATTACGGTCATCACCGAGAAGTATCCCGATTATTGTCACTTCGGGGTTGTCGGATCATAACACATAATAGGTGACTATAGACTTGCAAGATAGGATCAAGAACACACATATATTCATGAAAACATAATAGGTTCAGATCTGAAATCATCGCACTTCGGGCCCTAGTGACAAGCATTAAGCATAGCAAAGTCATAGCAACATCAATCTCCGAACATAGTGGATACTAGGGATAAAACCCTAACAAAACTAACTTGATTACATGGTAAATCTCATCCAAACCATCACCGTCCAGCAAGCCTACGATGGAATTACTCACGCACGGCTGTGAGCATCATGAAATTGGTGATGGAGGATGGTTGATGATGACGACGACGACGAATCCCCCTCTCTGGAGCCCCGAACGGACTCCATATCAGCCCTCCCGAGAGAGATTAGGGCTTGGCGGAGGCTCCGTGTCGTAAAACGCGATGAAACTTTCTTTCTGATTTTTTTCTCCCCGAACGTGAATATATGGAGTTGGAGTTGAGGTCGGTGGAGGTCCAGGGGCGCCCTATCTCGTGGGACAGGCCACAGGCCCCTGATGTATTTATTTCGCTTAAATTCTTATTTATTCCAAAAAGTGCCTCCGTGGATTTTCAGGACATTCCGAGAACTTTTCTTTTCTACACATAAAACAACATCATGACAATTCTGCTGAAAACAGCGTCAGTCCGGGTTAGTTTCATTCAAATCATGCAAGTTAGAGTCCAAAATAAGGGTAAAAGTGTTTGGAAAAGTAGATACGTTGGAGACGTATCAACTCCCCCAAGCTTAAACATTTGCTTGTCCTCAAGCCATTCACTTGATAAACTGAAAGTGATAAAGAAAAACTTTTACAAACTCAATTTGCTCTTGTTGTTGTAAACATGAAAAGCCAGCATTCAAGTTTCGGCAAATATTATGAACTAACCATACTCACAATAACACTTAGGTCTCACAATTACTCATATCAATAGCATAATCAGCTAGCGAGCCATAATAATAAAACTCGGATGACAACACTTTCTCGAAATAATCATAACATGATATAACAAAATGGTATCTCGCTAGCCCTTTCTGAGACCGCAAAACATAAATGCAGAGCACCTTTAAAGATTAAGGACTCACTAAAAATTGTAATTCATGGTAAAAGAGATCCAGTCAAGTCATACCCAATATAAACCAATAGTAATGAATGCAAATGACAGTGTGCTCTCCAGCGGGTGCTTTTTAATAAGAAGGGTGATGACTCAACATAAAAGTAAATAGATAGGCCCTTCGCAGAGGGAAGCAGGGATTTGTAGAGGTGCCAGAGCTCGATTTTAAAATAGAGATTGAATAACATTTTGAGCGGCATACTTTTGCTGTCAACGCAACAACTATGAGATGGTTGCATCTTCCATACTACATGCATTATAGGCAGTTTCCAAACAGAATGGTAAAGGTTTATACACTAGTAGAAAAAAGGTCAAACATGAAGCACATTAGTGCCGGTTTGAATTTGAGCCGGCACTAATGTATACATTAGTGCCGGTTCCAACAGCTAGCCAGGCCGCTTTCATTAGTACCAGTTCGTGGCGAACCTTTAGCACCAGTTCGTGCCACGAACCGGTACTAATGAGAGTGGTGGCAGGATGTTGTCAGACTGGGGCCCCTCCTGGCCCTTTAGTACCAGTTCTTGGCACGAACTGGTACTAAAGGTCGTCCTACATAAACCCTTCATCCACCCGAGCTCGCTCTGTTCTTCCCCTTTCCCCTCTCCTCTCTGTTCTTCCCCTCTTCCTATCGAGCTCATCACACATTTTGCCCAAAATTTGTCAAGATTTGAAGGCCCCCATCCATTCAAATGATCACAAAGGTTAGCAACTTTGTCCTTTCATCTCTCATTGCTAGATTAGCTCTTGCAATGCTTTATATAGTGATTAATTTGTGAGTTTAGTAATTTGGGAGGAAATATATATATGTGCTAGTATTTGATTTATATGCAATTTGAGGTCAAAAATAACACTTAGTTTGCATATGTAGGTGTGTTTTACTTAGTGCCTTCTAAATCTCCGTCGTAACCACCGTCGATCGCCCGCACCGTCCCTTCGCCGACACCACCTTGTGGCGAGGCTCTTGTTCATGAATGTTTTACATTACCAAATTGATGTTTGTGTGATTTAGATATATAGTTACTCGTATAATTATCTTACCCGTACGTTGTTTGTTATACATAGTGCCATCGTTTTGATATCCGTCCCCGTCGGCCCTCGTCCTTGTTATGATTCGGATGTGGTATATTCTCTTTTAAAACTATTTGTTGCATTTCGTGTTTATGACAAATTATGCCCATCAAGTTGACATAGATATTTTTATCTAGGAGGTATGTGAACCGGAAATTCCAACCGACCCTATTGTCGAGAGGTTAAATTTAGTTGAAAGAGAAAACGAGTACTTGAAAGAAAAATTGAAAAGAATTGAGGGGGAGAAGATGGAATTGGAGTTGCATGTTGCCGATGTCGTCAATGATCACAAGATCAAGATGGAGAAAATGCGCTTGAAGATTAGAAAGATTGGAAAATATGCCATCGATAGTGAGGCTTGGTATCATTATGCTGTTGGATCAATTGTTACCTTAGTTGCGATCTTGATCGCATTTGTTGTTGCATTTAAATGCTTTAGCTACAGAGTTATTTGTTTGTTGCATTTAAGTGTTGTATGAACTTTATGTATGAACTTGTATTAATTTGGTCTATTCGGTGTTGTGTAATGAAGATGAGCCGGCAATGGATGTCACGATGACCGATGCTCTCCCGATTCGTTGAGGGCGTGCATACTTTTCTGCTTGCGGCTGAGGCAAACAAGCGGGCGGATGGTTTTATGCCTTGTCCATGTGCTGGCTGTAAGAATGGTCGCAATTACTCTCGTCAAGAACCATTCACGTCCACTGTTTGAGTCGGTTTCATGCCCCACTATAAAGTTTGGACTAAGCACGGAGAAAGAGGGGTTATGATGGAAGACAATGAAGAAGAAGAGGACGCATTTACAGCTATCCTGGCCATGGGTTCCCTAAATACGATGATACAACAATGGGGGAAGAAGCTGAGCCGGTAATGCGGGAAGAAGCTGAGCCGGCAATGCGGGAAGAAGGTGAAGAAGAGGCATCAGATGAGACCGTTGATGATCTAGGTCGGGCCATTGCCGATGCAAAGAGAAACTGCGCAAGTGATTTGGAGAAGAAGAAGTTGCAGCGCATGTTAGAGGATCACAAAAATTGTTGTACCAATTGCGTGGGTGACAAGAAAAGCTGGGCACCACACTGGAATTGATGCAATGGAAGTCGAGAATGGTGTATCGACAAGGGATTTGGAAAGTTGCTGGTAATGATAAAGGATATGCTTCCAAAGGACAACGAATTGACCGAGAGCACGACGTCTGAAGCAAAGAAGGCTGTACGCCCTCTAGGGTTAGAGGTGCGGAAGATACATCCATGCCCTAGTGATTGCATCCTCTACCGCGGTGAGTACGAGGATTTGAACGCTTGCCGGTATGTGGTGCATTGCGCTATAAGATCAGCGCGATGACCTCGGTGATGTCGAGGCGAGCGCCCGTGAAGAAGATTCCTGCCAAGGTGATGTGGTATTATCCTATAATACCACGGTTGAAACGTTTGTTCCAAAACAAAGAGCATGCCAAGGCGATGCGATGGCACAGAGAAGACCGTAAGAAACATGGAAAGTTGAGAGTACCCGCTGACGGGTCGCAGTGGAGAAAAATCGAAAGAAAGTACGGGAAGGAGTTTGCAGATGACGCAAGGAGCGTATGGTTTGGTCTAAGCGCAGATGGCATTAATCCTTTTGGGGAGCAGAGCAGCAACCATAGCACCTGGCCCGTGACTCTATGTTTGTATAACCTTCCTCCTTGGTTATGCATGAAGCGGAAGTTCATTATGATGCGGTGCTCATCCAAGGCCCTAAGCAACCCGGCAACGACATTGATGTGTACCTAAGGCCATTAGTTGAAGAACTCTTACAACTGTGGAATGGAACAGGTGTACGTGCGTGGGATGAGCACATGGGGGAAGAATTTGACCTAAAGGCGTTGCTGTTCGTGACCATCAATGATTGGCCTGCTCTTAGTAACCTTTCATGACGGACAAACAAGGGATACCGGATGCACGCACTGTTTGGATGATACCGACAGTATATATTTGAATAGTTGTAAGAAGAATGTGTACAGGGACATCGTCGATTTCTTCCGAGCAGGCATCCCGTGAAGAAAGAAAGGCAAGCATTTCAAAGGTGAGGCGGATCACCGGACGAAGCCTCGCCACCGCATCGGTGCTGATGTACATGATATGGTCAAGGATTTGAAGGTGATATTTGGAAAGGGTCTGGCGGACAACCTGTTCGAAGGACGCCGACGGACGCGCACCCATGTGGAAGAAGAAATCTATATTTTGGGACCTGCCATATAGGAAAGACCTAGAGGTCCGCTCCATAATCGACATGATGCACGTGTGAAGAATCTTTGCGTGACCCTGCTTGGCTTCTTGGGCGTGTATGGGAAGACAAAAGATACACACGAGGCACGGAGGACCAGCAACATATGCACGGAGAAGACGGCATACATCGTGGTCATGCAAGCTACGCTCTTACCAAAGAAGAGAAGGAAATCTTCTTTGAATGCCTGCTCGATATTAAGGTACCGTCTGGCTTCTCGTCGAATATAAAGGGAACTATAAACATGGCAGAGAAAAGTTCCAGAACCTAAAGTCTCATGAATGCCACGTGATTATGACGCAACTGCTTCCGGTTGCATTGAGGGGGCTTCTACCGGAAAACGTTCGATTAGCCATTGTGAAGCTATGTGCATTTCTCAATGCAATCTGTCAGAAGGTAATCGATCCAGAAATCATACCAAGGTTACAGAATGATTTGGTGCAATGTCTTGTCAGTTTCGAGTTGGTGTTCCCACCATCCTTGTTCAACATCATGACGCGCGTCCTAGTTCACCTATGCGAAGAGATTAACGTTCTGGGTCCTGTATTTCTACACAATATGTTCCCCTTTGAGAGGTTCATGGGAGTCTTAAAGAAATATGTTCATAACCGTGCTAGCCAGAAGGAAGCATCTCCAAGGGCCATCAAAATGAGGAGGTCATTGAGTTTTGTATTGACTTTATTCCTGACCTTAAGCCGATTGGTGTTCCTGAATCGCGGCATAAGGGTAGACTGGATGGAAAAGGCACGCTAGGAGGGGAAGAATAATATGTATGGACGGACATTCTCTCACTGAAGCACACTACACAGTTCTACGGAATTCCGCCCTGGTGGCTCCGTATATGGATGAACACAAGAATTTGCTACGCTCCAAACACCCGGAGCGTTCTGATGACTGGATTACATGTGAACAAACCAGGAGTTTCGCCAGCTGGTTGCAGACACGTACCATGCATGACACCTCTATTGAAGATGACATGTACTTGCTGTCCTAGTTACCATCTTCGAATATAATGACTTTCAAAGGGTACGAGATAAATGGTAATACATTTTACACGATCACCCAAGATAAGAAGAGCACCAACCAAAACAGTGGTGTCCGCTTTGATGCAGAAACCAAGACGGAAAAGGAAACATATTATGGTTATATACAGGACATACGGGAACTTGACTATCGACGTGGTTTAAAGGTCCCTTTGTTTCGGTGCAAAAGGGTCAATATGACACGAGGCGGGGTAACGGAAGACCCGCAGTATGGAATGACAACAGTGGATCTCAACAATCTTGCGTATGCAGACGAACCACTCGTCCTAGCCAATGATGTGGCACAGGTTTTCTATGTGAAGGACATGTCTACCAAGCCAAGAAAAAGAAAAGATAAGGAAGCGAATGCATCGTACGATGAGCCAAAGCGGCACATAGTTCTTTACGGGAAGAGAAACATCGTGGGAGTGGATGACAAGACAGACAAGTCAGAAGATTATGAAAAGTTTGATGAAATTGCTCCATTCACAGTGAATATTGACCCGAGCATCCCGTTAAATGATGAAGATTTTCCATGGTTACGGCGCAAAGGGACACACGCAAAGAAAAAGTTTCACACCCAAAGATCTCGGATGTGATCGGCTTCACTATCATCACTTTCTTCTGTGTTTCACACCCAGAGGGGAATCTCTATAATAGTTAGGGTAGTTATGTGTTTTGGCATTGGAAACGTGAAGAAATTTTATGTGCATACAAATTCTTTCATACGACTAAAGCAAAAATATTCACAAAGAAACTCTAAATACACAAAAAAACAACAAAAAAATACAAAATAAAAGCCCGCCTACTAGGCCAGAGCGGCATGCATACGACTAGAAACCCAACCTGTTGTTGGGCCAGGATGCAGGCCCGCAAAGGCCAAGTGGGCCACAGGGCAGCAAAGAACACGTAGGCCCAGTAGGCCTGCTTTGCAGAGGAGCTCGAGAGAGCGACCGCACGGGGGTTTATAAACCAGTGCGGTCACCCCTCGGCTAGCGAGGTGGGACTAAACTTGTCAGATCAAGACTGCGCTAGCTACCCCTTTTAGTACCGGGTTGTGGCACAAACCGGTACTAAAGGGACCTTAAATACCGGTTTGTGCCACCACCCGGTACTAAACGGGTCGCTTCCGCTGCTTGGGCTGGCCAAAACAGACCTTTAGTACCGGTTGGTGGCTCCAACCGGTACTAAAGGTGCCGTCTATATCTACAACCCTTCGAAAAATTTCATTCTCCCTCTGTTTCTTCCTATGTTTCTTCCTCTATTTCCCCATTGAAGCACCACCCGCCCCGATCGATCGACGCCGTCGCCGCCCCCGTCCCCATCGCCGCCACCGTCCCCGTCGCCGCCCTCGTCTCCTTCGCCGCCCCGGGCCCGTCCCCATCGCCGCCCCGTCCCGTCGCCGCCCTTGTCTCCTTCGCCGCCCCGGGCCCGTCCCCGTCGCACCGTCCCCGTGTCGCCGTCCCCGCGTCACGCCCCGGCCCGTCGCTGCCCCCGGTCGTCGCCTCGCCGTCGCCGTCGCCCCGCTGTGAGCTCTCCCCCTCTAACCCCTCTCCCTCGCCCCGGGCGGCCACCATGGGCGCCGCCCCTCCCCGAGCCCATACACACACAAGCATGATGAACACACACACACACACACACACGTATATATGTATGAATGCATGTATATATTAGTATATACGTATTTTGTATGTTTAATTAGTTTAGATTTTTAGATTATTATTTTTTCACTAGTATATATGTATGAATGCATGTTAGATGGATATAATTAGTGTTTAATTACTATGGAATTTTTTATATAATGTTGTTTTTCTTTTTTAATGGATGTATAGAAGTTGTTTTTTCTGTTTTTAGTGTTAGATGCTTAATTAGTATGAAATAGCATATAGAATTTTGACATACATAATGATAGCATAATTAGTGTTATATAGAAATGTTAGAAATTTTAGTTATCAAAATCCAATCATCAAAAAATGTTACTTTTTGCGGGCATATAGCTAGTATTTGTTCTCGACGATGCCCGGCCCGCATCCTCGCCGTCGACATCGCCCATGACGACGTCCGGTGACCCATGTCCGGATCGGCTCCGCCAGTTGGCACTGGGAGGTGCTGCCTGGAGGGGCGCGCCGCTTGATGAGGAACCCGGCCCCGGGTCCCGTCGTCGACCCTGATCTCGTTTGGTGGCGTTCGTGTGGGCCAGTTTCGGTGCATAGGTAGCCGGCCCCACCAGAGGTGGTACGTTGCCGTGTCAGGGAGGAGGACGAGCACGTCCATCGCTACATGGTTGCGTTAGAGGGCGGCAGGTTTTCCAATACCTGGCAGTTTCTTCAGGGATCTCACTTCAGCTATGATCCTGTGAGGGTTCCTTCTCTTTGGGTGTCCACAGCCCGCGCCACAGAACCATGAGTGTCCTAGATTCTTACGTAGTATTCGATCTTTATTAGCTACCTAACCAGTGATGTATTGAGATTATATCTATTATTCGAGACGATGTATTCGAGATTATATCTATTATTCGAGACGATGTTTTCGAGATTATATCTATTATTCGAGACGATGTATTCGAGATTATATCTATTATTCGAGACGATGTAACTTGAATACTAAATTGTTTTATATTTCTTTTGGATTAGTTAAATAAAAGCTATGGCGGACAATACCGCAAGAGAGGGAGAACAGGCCATGTTCGATATGATACGCCATCCTAACGGGCGGATGATGATCGAATGAAGAAGATTATGACGGCTCCAAATTTTTAAACAACACCGAGAGGGTGATATGATATTCGATCGCGACGACCGAATTGATGAAGTCATGAACTATGATTATGATGATGACGAAGAAAATGTTGATCTTGAAACAACAAAGACCGGCGAGGTATATATATTTATATAAGCAGGCATCTGGTGATCATCACATGTTTTAAATGACTTGAAAATATATTAACGAATCGATCTTTGTTCTTTCAGCCATCCGGATCGAGCAAATCTTCGTGCAAAAGGGACGAACGAGGCCCGAACAAAAAGTTGAAGGAGGGCGTAAAGTACAATATCGAGGCAATCAGACCTTATGGCGAACCATTAGCGCCTAAGAAGATTGCGGACAAGTTCGTTTCGGTCGCGGAGTTGTTGTGAAGGACCAACTCGATCTCCCTTCAAGAATGGAGAGAGCCAGCAAAAGACAAAAGACAAAAAGACAAAAAGGACGCTGCTCCACGTCCAGATGTTACTTTTGTCGACAAAAGACAAAAGAAACTGCTTTGGGATACTCTCATGGAACATTTCACCCTACCAGATCATTTCACAGAAGCAGATGTGCAGAAAGTCAAGGACGCTGCTCTTAGGAAGATGGCGGTTGCATTCAAGAACCACAAGAATCGTGAATCTGACAAGTACGTCAAGGGAGGAAAGAAGACTCCAGTATTCGAGGGAACACTAGAGAACCAACGTGCTCATTGGGACGATTTCGTGAAATTCAAGGATTCGGAATTAGCTAAGGAACGGTCGAGAATAAACAAGAAGAATGCCGAAAAAAAGGATAAGTTCCATAAGCTGGGGCCAGTCGCTATCACGGTGGCAATGCCTAAGTGGGATAAGTGCGAGAAAGAGATGGAGGATGCAGGTGTCACTCCGGTTACTAAGAGCTGGCCCCAGTGCGGGACTTGGTTCTATGCGCATGGGGGAGTTGGACCAAGACAGGCAATGTTTCGACGAGGGCAAGTCTGAAGGAGCCTACGATGTGATACTTGTTGCAATAGAAGAGGCACGATCGGGGTGTTCCAGCCCAACAGAGAACGGCGAGCTTATGCGTGCCACAGGAAATCTGAACACCGGGAAGAACACGAGGCATGGGCGCTATTCCGTGGTATGAGGGGTTTTCAGACTGGAACAACGACTACAGAACCCGTGCGAGAAAGAAGATTGCGGAGGAGAAGAAGAGGAAGATGGAGGAGGAGCAGAGGAAGCGGGACTATGAACGCCTTCAAGGACTAGAAGCAAGTCAAGCGGAATTGGCGGTCAAATTCCAGCGGCAGCGAGCAGATCGACTCACTTAGCCAGCAAAGGGGTCTCGGCAGCTGCAGCAGCTAGCGGATGATCCAGCATTGGATAGCACCGCCCCATCCATGCCGAGAAGCAGCGTGGGTTCCGCCCAGACGACGCAATGCTTTGGATAGATACCCGTGGATGACATCACGGATAACACTAATCATGAGCTACACGTCAAAATGAAGAACATATCCATGAAGGTGGCGGACGCCGTTGCTTTTACAAATCCCCAAGGCAACCTTCCATTGCAACCCGATTCGATGGGCTATGCTCGTGTCTTGGTTGATGAGGTGGTGGACCCATATTCGAGCTACTGACTTGACATTCCTGGAGGTGACGACGAGCACTTTCTCGGAGAGGCCAAACATCATATCATCCTATGGAAAAGGATTGCATCATCTTTCGAAGGCCACCGACACCGCATCAGCCAACTCCTCGTCGAAGTCCGCCACTGAGTCAGCAGACTCCCGCTCCTGCAAGTCCACCAAGTCCGGCAAAGTGTCAGGCCACTCCTCCTCCAAGTCCAGCAAAGTGTCAGGCCACTCCTCCTCCAAGTCCGCCACAGCGTCAGGCTTCCACTCCTCCTCCAAGTCCGCACAACCTCAGGCCACTCCTCCTCCAAGTCCGGCAAAGTGTCGAGCCACTCCTCCTCCTCCAAGTCCGCCAAAGCGTCAGACGTCCCTCCTCCTCCAAGTCCGGCACAACCTCAGGCCACTCCTCCTCCAAGTCTGGCACAGCCAGCCACTCCTCCTCGTCCAACTCAGCCCGTCGGCCGTCTCCGCCGCCTCATCAATCGCAGAAGAGACACCCGCAGCTTTGGTGCGTGGCGATGCAAGTCGAGGTAGTATAGGAAGTACAGGCGGAGGCAAGCGATATAAATATGGTCCAAGCCTCACGCCTCTTCCGCAGAGGCCTTATGACAGGTCCGAGGAGGAAAACGCAGCCATATCGAAGGCCCAGGTGGACGCCCATTTTGCACCGAAACCGCAACCGCCGCCAAGGGAGAAAGTGCCTAAGGAATCGATTGACCACTTCTTTCGTATGGCTCAACCACCAGCTCCCAAGCCTGTTGACACAGACTATGAGCGCCACATCAGGAAGTTAAATCGAGCACGTCTACGTAAGGAGGCGAGCTCGGGATCGAGCAAACAACAAGCAGCTGTCGAATTAAGTAGTACTAGCTAGCTAGCTAGCTGCCATCTCTTTAATTATCATGCTTGATTAATTATTATCTGATCAAATTCCATTCTCGTAAAGGCCCTGCAACAGGCGCAGGGGACTGATCTGTGTGCATTCTGCGTTTGCGAGAACATTCGCATGATGGCGTCCGAAAGGAGCAGATCTCAAAGACAGGAATGGGTACGCTTGTCAGAACCCTATTCACAATTTTTACACCATTATCGATATCTAGTCACACAACTAATACACATGCATATTGATCTCCTTCTTAACAGTTCACAGAGGTGTGGGACAAGCTCCTAGAAACGGAGCGCGTAGAAGCACTTCAAGAGGAAATAGCGGGATTTTTGCTCGACCAGGTCATAAATCCAAAGGGAGAATACTATTACCCGCTACCGCCCCCATGAAAACCACTTCCAATTGCCATCGTGTTCAAGGCACCAATTAGGCCAATGCCACTGGCTCCGAAGGCAACATGCATATGTAGGAGAAATTGTATATAGCAATACATGTGTGTATGTGTGAATTAATTAATATGGTGGTTTGTGAGACATTGATGATATATATATGCATGATTGGTTCTACTAGAATTTCTATATATATATATATATATATATATATATATATATATATATGCATAATGTGTACAATGTGTAGTATCGTAAAATACCAACAAACAAAAAAGAGTTAAAATGGAAACACAAAATTAAATGAAAAAGAAATCGTAAAACTAAAAAACCCCCAAACCTTATGGTACCGGTTGGTGTTACCAACCGGTACTAAAGGGCTCCCTGCCCCCGGAGCTGCCTCGTGCCACGTGGTTGGCCTTTAGCACCGGTTCGTGCTGAACCGGTACTAAAGGGGGGGGGCTTTAGTGACCACACTTTAGTGCCGGTTGTGGACCCGGCACTAAAGGGCGTTATGAACCGGTGCTATTGCCCGGTTCTGCGCTAGTGATACTCCCCCAACCACCAACAAGCATCAATCCATGGCTTGCTCGAAACAACGAGTGCCTCCAACTAACAACAGCCCTGGGGGAGTTTTGTTTAATTATTTTGATTTGCTTTGATCTTTTTGGATCATGGTACTGGGCATCCCGGTTACCGGCCCTTTCTCGTGAATGAGGAGCAGAGTCCACTCCTCCTGAGAATAACCCACCTAGCATGGAAGATATAGGCAGCTCTAGTTGTAACATGAGCTGCTCGAGCATACAAAACAGAATTTCATTTGAAGGTTTGGAGTTTGGCACATATAAATTTACTTGGAACGGCAGGTAAATACCGCATATAGGAAGGTATAGTGGACTCATATGGAACAACTTTGGGGTTTAAGGAGGTTGGATGCACAAGCAGTATTCCCGCTTAGTACAGGTGAAGGCTAGCAAAAGACTGGGAAGCGACCAATTGAGGGAGCGACAACAGTCATGAACATGCATTAAAATTAATCTACCATGAACATAAATATCGTGAAGGCTATGTTGATTTGATTCAACTACATGCGTGAACATGTGCCAAGTCGAGTCACCCAATTCATTCAAAGGAGGATACCATCCCATCATATCACATCATAATCATTCTAATAGCATGTTGGCACGCAAGGTAAACCATTATAACTCATAGCTAATCAAGCATGGCACAAGCAACTATAATCTCTAAATGTGATTGCAAATATATTTACTTTATAATAGCTGACTCAGAAACGATGAACTCATCATATTTACAAAAACAAGAGAGGTCGAGTTCATACCGGCTTCTCTTATCCCAATAAGTCCATCATATATCGTCATTATTGCCTTTCACTTGCACGACCGAACGATGTGTATAATAATAATAGTGCACGTGCATTGGACTAAGCTGGGATTTGCAAGCATTTAACTCAAGAGAGAAGACAGGGTAACATGGGCTCTAAGTTAAATAAACAATCATGCATATAAGAGACACTAAGCATTTTCAATATGGTCTTCTCGACCCCCAAAGGAAAGAAAAGAAAATAAAACTATTTACACGGGAAAGCTCCCAACAAGTAAGAAGAAGAACTAAAAAGATCTTTTTGGGTTTTCATTTTAGTTTCTACTACAAGCATAGAAATTAAACTAACTAATTTTTTTGGTTTTTCTTAAGATTTATCAAACACACAAGAAGAAAACTAGAAAAAGAAATTTAAACTAGCATGGATAATACAATGAAAGAGTATGAGCATCGACGACTAGTGTGTGAACATGAATGTAAAGTCGGTGAGAAATATGTACTCCCCCAAGCTTAGGCTTTTGGCCTAAGTTGGTCTAGTACCAAGGACCGCCGCTACTCTCCCCAGTGTAATGGGAGGTGTAATCAGGATACCACTGGCTGGTCATCTCCGGATCCCACTGGACAGATGATGCACGATAAGGGTCCAGTTCAGGTTCCGGCTCAGGAGTGAAAGCTTGGGCTCGATGATTGTTCATCGATTCCGGTGTGACAAGAAAATTTTCTGCAAGCAAATCAAACAATAGAGGCGCAGGCAAAATAATAATCTTAATGTGTTTCTTATTGAATCTAACTTTATACAAGAGCGTCCTATCTTCGTTGTCAACAATAAACTTGTGTGCAACCATGCTCTTGTAATCTAAAATGTGAGGCAATTTTGTCTCCTCTTCCTCATGGTGCCTAATGGGTATCTGAAAATGTCTAGCAAGACGTGCAGCATAGATACCTCCAAATATGGGGCCTTTTGTACGATTCAGGGCTAACCGTTTAGCAACGATGGCACCCATACTAAAAGTATTGTCTCCAAGCAAAGCATGTTGAAGAATGATAATATCAGGAACGCTCAAATTTTCACTATTTCCACGACCAATCAAGCATCTACTAGCAAATATAGCAAAGTAGCATAAAATAGGAAAGTGTATGCTAGAGACTTTTGCCTCAGAGCCCTTCTTTGGCTCCTCTACAGCTATAGTTTTAACAAAGCCATCCACATCTTCGCGATGGGGTTCCTCTAATTCTCTCTCATAAGGTATCCTACACACCGTGCAAAAATTACGTAAAGACATTTCTCTGAATTCATCATATAAATGAAATGATACTGCAGGCGGTGACTTCTTAGGATAATAATAAAAGTTTTGCATGAAAGTATTGTCGAGTAAGAGATACTGATCGATTCCGTCGTTGATGAAACCGGTGAGGCCTGCAGTCTCGATCAAAGAATAAAAATCTTCATGAATTCCAGCTTCTTTCAAGAAATCCTCACATGGCCATTCACACGACCGTACTTCCGCTAAGAGAGGAAGATTATACTTGGCTTTTTCCTTCTCTTTGGCTTGTCTTTCCTGAGAGCTTTGGCTAGAAGAGCCCTTCAAGAACCTCCTTAACATTTTCTGAAAATTTCTGAAATTTTAGTAACTTCAAAATAAAAGTGAATAAAACTAAAAAAGATTGGTAGCAACTACTCCTACAAGTGCCTAGAGCCTATATCATGCATTGGAATTGCTTGGGACCTCATAAATTCAACATGCAAGCTCAATAACATGGTCACCTATGCAGCAAAAATTTGCAATGAATAAAGCACTACAACAAAAACTAATTGGACCAATGGAGGAGTCACATACCAAGCAACAATCTCCCAAAGCAGTTTTTGAATGGAGCTTTGAGCTAAGAGATCGAAAATCGCAGTAAAAATGAGCTAGAACTCGTGCTTGAGCTGGATGGGGATTTTTTTGGGTAGAAGATGAAGTGTGTGGGTGCTGGCATAAGTGGAGGGGGCCACCAGGGGCCCATGAGACAGGGGGCGCGCCCTCCACTCTCGTGGGCCCCTTGGACCTCCTCCGACGCCAAATCCAACTCTATATATTTGCTTTCGGGGAGAAAAAAATCAAGGAGAAGAAATCATCGCGTCTTACTATACGGAGCTGTTGCAAGCCCTAAAACCTCGGGAGGGCTGATCTGGAGTCCGTTACTGGCTCCGGAGAGGGGTATTCGTCGCCGTTGTCATCATCAACCATCCTCCATCACCAATTTCATGATGCTCACCGCCGTGCGTGAGTAATTCCATCGTAGGCTTGCTGGACGGTGATGGGTTGGATGAGATCTATCATGTAATCGAGTTAGTTTTGTTAGGGTTTGATCCCTAGTATCCACTATGTTCACTACAAAAAAAATACACTTCCGTGATGATACGTGTTTGTCACGGTAGGTCGCGTTTTTTGTCATGCATGTACATCCATGACAAATTTATGACAGAATCAAGATAGTCATAACTGTGCTGACATTACCAAAATTATCATCACGGAAGTGTCCACTTCCATGACGATAAATCGCGCGTCACAGAAATGCTTTCGTCAAGGGTGACCGACACGTGGCATCCACCGTAACGGAACGCCGTTAAGCTATCGGGTCGGGTTTTGGATCCGATAACCCGTTAACAGCCCGGACCAATGGGGATTTTCCACGTGTAAAATCATCATTGGCTGGAGAAAACTGCGTGTCGGCTCACCGTTGGGACCAGATGTCATCCGCTCATTGGACGAAGGCGCCTATGATACTGGCGACACGTGGCACGCATTATGAGAGGCCCACTCTGGTGAAAAGGCCGGCCCGTTTGACTTGGTCAAAATGTGGCGGGCCGGCCCATGGAAAGCATGTTAACGACATGTTCGCATATAGCCCATTTACAGCTCGCTAACCCAAGGCCCGTTAAGCCCTATCTGAATTAGGCCCAGTAGCGTCATCTGGGCCACCCAATATGATTCCAGCCCGTTTTCACTTCTGGCCCATGTATGGCCAATGACGTCTTTCGGCCCATATGAGGCCCTATGTAACTCTTGGCCTATTAATGGCCCGTGGTGAAACTGGCCCGTAATGAATAGTGTATCACTTTATACCCATTAGCGGCCCGTTATTCCGTTGGGCCATTTCCAGCCCATGTTATCTTTCGGCCTTCTCGGAGCCCATTTAGTCTTGGGCTCATTTCCAGCATTCGTTTACTTACGGCCCGTTACTGTCATTTTCTGCTTGTGGGCCAAATTCAGCCCGTGGTTCTGATCGGCCCGTTTGTGGTCCATTAATACGTTGGGCCATTTTCATAGCGTCATGAAATACGGCCTATTGATGGCCCGTTATGGTCGATCCGTGAACGGACGATTCCAACTCTAGCCCGTTTACGGCCATAATGCGGCCTGTTATTGGCCCATGGTATCATACTGCCCGTATAAGGCCCACTGATGATACGGCCCATAGAAAGTCCATTGTTTCTACGGCCCTTAGAAGTCCCATTGTTTCTACGGCCCGTAGAAGGCCCACTGTTTCTATGGCCCGTAGGAGGCCCAGTGTCACTACAGTAAATATTAGCCCATGGTTATTGTAGCCTAGTTTTAAAAAATAGGTTATTGCGGCCACTAGCAAACCGCGGAAAAAGAACTGCAATGACTACAAGCAAACAAATAAACAAGGCAACAAGGAAATAAATAAGCAAGCAACTTACGCTTAGGCTATCACGGCTATCACATATTACATCCACTTTGGGCATCAAAGTTCGCCACCAAGTGTAAATAAATCTGTTGACAAAAGAATATACAAAACTGAGAGCACTTCAGAAGGCACTAGGCCTGGCCAGGAAGGGCCCCCCAAACAGCTGAAGAAGCTGAGTAGACCTCAGTTGTGTCAACGATAGATGCATCAACACTAGATTTAAGGCTTGATGGTGCGCACGGCAGTCCTCTGACATCTTCATTGCATCTTTGACTTCAAGTCGGAGCTGAGCTGAAGCAAGCCTTTCCGCTTTAAGTTGAGACTGAAGAAGTCAAACTGATCGAGGCAGCGACTGCACAGAGGTTGTCTCACACCTGCTGGTGAGTAGCTTCAACTCACTGTCTTCATCAAGACAGGACCTTGGGGTCATCTCGCTGTCCACAAGATGGTTTGGCTCCCTATCTTCCACGAAGTTCTGCACGGCATAAGAGATACGACTACGAAGAGAAACAAGGAGACACGTAACAGGTTTCACAATTATATAAGCAAATAAATGGACCTGTTCTACATAAGGAACATGTTTTTACAACTACAATTTGAAACTGGTAGTTGTTGCAAACATCCAATCAGATGTAAACAACAAAGCAAACAGTAGTGGAGGAAATGATGCCTATCCAAATCTATACTAGAACAAAGTTTGAAGGCTTGAGAAGGATGAAGTTACATTACATGTTAACACGGGCTGGACAAAGCCCTTCTCCATGTTGATGGAAGGATAATTCAATAAATTCCCCAAAGAAAATTCTTTATAAGCGTTGCCATTATTCTACATTTTGCAAAGAGTAAATATAGATCAAATAATATTGGAAGAAACAGAGAGGATAATGAAGCTCAAAAGTGCATCGGGTGATACATAATCAAATAGCAATTAATTAAGTACAGCGTTACAAGGCAAAAGGTAGAGAGGTCTTGTGAGAGCAATGCAGAGCCCATTATTGTTTTGAGATCGTATGATCCTTTGAGCAAGGAGATTCATCTGAAATTAGTTTTCATACAAGAGAGAAGGTAAGGCACAAGCAGAAATTTAGGAGTTCAAATTTTGAATTGATATCATAGACAGTACCTGACGCTTTGGGCCCCAAAGTTCTAATAGGGGTTTGGCCCTTTGGAGTAGGGGTAAAGTGTGGTACAGTTGGGCATGTGTTTTCTGTGGCTCTTGATCTATCTCGATTTAACAGGTATCACTACCTTTTCCAAATACATAGTTTGTACTCCTTGAGGATCTGCACTCACCCTCTTCCTTTTGGACATCTATTACGAAAGAACAACATTTGACTGGAAAAAGATAGTGTGACGACACATGGAATAGGTACAGAAAATGGATTGGTATGGCATATAATCATATATGATTCTTAAACTAAGCAGATGGTGTAACAAAGTAGAAGTAATGCAAGAGGTCAGATGCAAAATATGTGCGACCAATACAACTTTGCAAAGCTAGAGCAAGCACCTTGATGGGTGAATAAGATAGGCCATCCTCCACCATGCCAAGTTTGTTAGCCGGTGGATCGTTCCGCAATATTCCTCTCGTGCGCCCATTCTCATATTCATTTTGATAATGTTCAATATCTGACATGCATGAAAACATAAAAACAAGTGAGATTTTCTTTGTAATGCAGAAGTGATTCTAATCCAATACTGCCTCCCTGTAAACCCCTTTGTGCTATCCCTGTAATTCTTTTAAAAGATGTCATGCATGCTGTAATTTGTTGGGTGCATTAATATAGTGTGGCCTACTACTCAAAATACGAGAGCTCCAGAAGTGATGACACTTCGCAGATGATAGCTTCAACATATAGTAAAGAAGAACAAGTCGACCTGACCTGATAGATTCAAAATATACTAAGGGAGAACAACTCGACCTGACCAGTCGACCGCAAGAGAAGAGTATCATCTTAAAGAAGAGCATAAGAGCAAGCAGATTGAAGATATTACAAGTCTTTCAATACAATGTCGGTTGTCCACCCATGATGAACCAGGCGCATGAGAGAAATACTATTCTTTCCGGTCTCTCCATATGTGGCTCACATGCATTTCGAAACTAAAGTAGGAACATTTAGCTCACCAATTAAACATCTCTCAGTTTTACTAATATCAGCAATAATATGGGATATGAATTTGTACAACTAAGCTTGTTTAGCTCGATGGGTGGAGCAGTGCTATTACGACACGAACCACGTAGGCTTATTGTGGTCATCATAAAATGGGGAAAACATAAGCATGATGAGTACAGTGTTGACCGTGGCAGTGGGATGGCAGATCTGAAGTTGCAAACCGCAAGAAAGGGTAGTTAGCAACCGATGTTTGCTTTGAAATAACAACTAAGATTTGGTATGGACAAGAAAGTACGGTCAACAAGTGACAAAGAAATGCAATTATCTTTGTCTCTCTATATGTCGCGACATGCATTTGGAAACTCAAGTGGGACCTTTAGCTAACCAATTAAATGTGTCGGTTAACTAATATCGGTATCATATCACAATCATATTTGAACAACTAAGCTTTGAATTCGAGTGTTGTGTTGTTTAGCTTGAAGGGTGGAGTAATGCCGGTCTGACGTAAAGCACCTACGCAGATCATAGTAGAGTAGATAAAAGGGGAAAACCCTAAGCATCAACAGAAAAATCAGGAAAGTGAAACTAGCTAGACCAGTGAGTGGCGCACGTGCTTTTTGAAACGAATATAGGAACATTAGGTGACCAATTAAACGTTCTCTGTTTTAGTGATATGAGCATCATATCAGATTCGTATTTCAACACGTAAGCTTTGGGTTGAGGTCTTGACGAGCAGTGCTAGCACGACATGAAGCTCCTACGATGATGGTCGTGAATATAAAGGGGGGAAACCATAAGCTTTACAAGTATAGTGCCCGTGCCATGGCGGATCTGAAGGTGCAAACCAGACAAAGCTACTTCGCAACCAATGTTTGCTTTCAACTAGCCACTGCGATTTGGTACGGACAAGAAAAGTACAGTAAACAAATTACGATCTATTTTCCGGGTGAGATCAATAACTTAAGCACATATGGAAGAGTACCACCTCTCTTGCAATGCCGTGTAGGCCTATGTTGATACGTTGAGGGTGCTGCGGGTGCGATGGTCGTGGCCGGGGAAGAAGACTTTAGATGGCAGACGGCCGGGTCGGGGGATATATCATGTTGCCATGGACGAGGCGGTCGTAGGAGCGGCAACGACAAGGTGGACGATGACGCCGATGAAGCGAGAGGAGGCGATGAAAGGATCCTGGTCCAGCGCTGTGGATGAGAGACGCCCATCTATTGCAGTGGACGACGGGGTAGCGGTAGCGGCCCGGCAAGGTGGAGGATGGGGTGGCGGACGAAGGAGGCTGGTCGCGATCGAGGTTGTCGTGCCGCCAACGGTGTATGAATGGGGAAATGGAGGGAGGGGATCTCAAACTTTGGGACGCTCTTCTCTGAAATGGGGAAAAGTTACGAACTTATCCTCCGTTTAAAATTTCAGACATCGATTCTGTTGGGGATAGTACGTTAATCTCGCATCTCCCAAATATTTGCCGGTAACTATTTGAGGCGAGGAGAGTGTTTTGTCATACGGTTGGCGCCCACAGTGTATGAATGGGGCTGACAGGTAGGGAGGTTGTGTCACGTATGATGGAAGTTACACATCTGCCCCTATTTAAAATATTAGCCTATATTGATTTCGGACGAGGAGAGTTTGTTTTGCCGCCCACCGTGTATGAATGGGGAAATGGAGGAAGAGACACATGTCTTTCGGACAAGCTTGAATCAAATGTGTTTTGTCATACGGTGTGCGAATGGGCTCAGAGGCCGTCGTGTCACGTCTGATTGAAGTTACTAGTCTACCCCTATCGACAGCAGTGTAAATCCGGTCGATAAGGATGTACTCAGTGTCAGGGGTAGACAGTAATTTCCATCTCGCAAACACTTGCTTCGGGCAGCCCACAAATTATAGTGGGTGTTTAGCCGCCGTTCAAAACTTGGGAGAATTAGCATTCACGTTTGCCACAGGACTGGCAAACTAAATTCAAATCAATTTGTATTCGATTCACGAATATCCACAGATAATTATATGTTTTGTTATTTATTTCTTCAACACCACAACAAAGATTTATTCCACCTTTATATATGATTATGATTTAGAAATGTCGTGATCTTCGAATTTAGTAGGTTGGATACACTCTAATTCAAACAGTTATTTCATCCAATACAATATGCTCACACGAAAAACAGTTCACCTTATGTCAATCGTATAAGTATTGAGGATTACCTCGCCTAAAAATTCGGATCATTACAACACATGGACAACATGGAATTCCAGACAACATAGGGGGTCTTGCAACATAATCCATTCAGAGACATGACACAACATGCAAGTACAATAATATAATGAAAATTTCAACTGGTATCTAAAGAAGAACCGGGATTACCTTGGGCTTCGGATAAGCGTAAACAATGAGGACCTCCTCCGTCTTCAAATGCAACATTCTTACTTCCTCCAATTCTTGGGTTGCTTGCATAATGCGTGCCGCTAATTCCGTAATTTCCAGACTCAAGATAAAGATTACCTCATTCATGGCAGCCACACCATCTCTTTCTGCCTCTAGTAGAGGCTAAAGCACTATAATATCTATGCTCAGACTGCTCTCCGGCGGTGTTGCCTCTGAACTGCTACCATCTGGTAACATGGATGGCGCACTGCTTCCACAAATAGATTCTGGGATTGTACATTGTGTCCTAGTGTGAACGGCATCCTGAAAGGTTTCCATTTGGACATAAGTAAGAGATAGTTATCGTATGATCCAGGCAGTAAGCTTACATGGTAAACGACGGATGAATTCTTGCCGAGCATGGCAAACTATATTTGAATGGTTCAAGCGACATCGGTAGAAAAGAAATTAAAATGGTAAGATGAAACTAGGGATGTAAGTGGAAAATAAACGACATCCGCCAGTCCCATCTAGTTAGTTTTTGCTACCTCCCTAGTTCATTTTCCTCAAAAAACAAAAACTCTTCTAAACTATCATACCACTAGTGGACTTTAATCGGGATTAAACGGGACCCAGTTGACATCCCTAGTTGAAAGGGAGTGTACAATCGCTATATTTAAGTTGCCAAGGCATCTAAGCAGTTGAAATAATCTGAGAAAGCACTTAACAGTGTGGCCTCATATAAACTACGAAGACAATCTTGTGATGAAGTTGAGAGGAAAAGTTAAGGACTCAAATGAAATACGCATGCATTTCTTTGTGATAGTACAGCAAGCACTGCTGACATATTGGCCAACTCAGGTATAGCCTAACAACAAACAAGCATTCGACTCAAGCAATACAGCAAAGCAGACAACTGAACTATTTGTAATTCGGTAGGATTACACGTTGAGGGCACAAGCCAAGAAAGCAGCCCACTCGCATTACATTTCACATGTACTAAAACACATTGGCTTACCATATGTTGCTGTGAAGCCTAGCTGCTGTTGCAATGTTCTTTGAAAATATAAATGACATCCCGTTGTTGCAAATCTAGTTGTTGTAGTTTATTCTGCACCATCTATTTAGGTAAAATGAATTTTAATCGCATGCACTGGCCCGAATTGATCATCAATGGTTCATCTAAACTAATGAAAGAAGGGTGTGTGCATACACAACAATATATCTGCTTCCCTCTATTTTTATGCTTGTTCGAGGTGTCGGCCCCAAAAGAACAAATATTTTGCTTGATGGGGTTGGCAGCTCCATAATTAATAGAAGCATCAAATTAGTCATGCAACTTGGGAAGATCAAGAACACACAAACAAGTAATGAACAGAGGCTTGGAGCAGTGATGTAATAGCTAGCATCAGAAAATGTAGGGTAAAACGAACAAAAAGCAGCGGAACCACATGTTAGTTTGCTGATGTGTAATTAACATAGAGAACGTTAACCAGTCTGATAGAACCAACAGGTGGCATCAGAACAAAACTAAAGCATATTAACTATATGTGCACTGGTATGTAATTTAGCACATGTAACATGTTCACGCTGTAAGTATGGCCCTCTGGTGCAAGCGAGAATAACGCGTCTCATGAAAAACTGAATGCTGCCGTGAAGAAATTCAAAGGTGCGGTGCTTATGCTAGGAAAGTGAACGTAGGCGCCGGCCGTTGGATGATAGTACCTGATTCTCGGCGGCGTATGGGTATCGTTGTCATACTTGATAGCTAAGGATCGTCGATGGTGCTCGTGTTGCGGTTGAGTTTGGGCCGGCTGTCACCGTCGCTGAAGCGGCTCCGGTGCTACGGTTGCGGCGCCTGTCGACATACAAGAAAGCTCATCTGTGGTAAGTGAACACTTGCACGATAAAGAGAAAAACTGAAGGAGTACAAATCGAAATAACCTGATGAGGCTGTGGCGTCGGTAAAGCAGGGCCGGTGGAGTTGAATATGGCGTCCATGGAGCGGGTCGGTGCGATGGGCGAAAAGGCTTGGTAGCGCGTTGTCTGATGCTTTCGGTGAGGCGGATCTGTTGCCGAGGACGAGGGCTTGTATGAAGGGCCAGCGAAGGGGCGGACTAGGGAGTCAGTGAAGGGCCTATGCTGTGGTGGACGAGGGCGCCGGTTAAGCAGATCCGGTGCGGTGGACCATGATGGCGGTCAAGGAGATCTGGAGCGGTGGACAAGCCAGTCGCTGAAGCGGCTCCGGTGAAGTGGTGAGTTCGCAGTTGGGGGTTCCAAGGTGCGGAAGGTAGATGGAGTCGAATTCCAAAATTCCAATCTTAGGTTTGTAATTCTTGTACATCAAGGTATATCACGCATGTTCAAAAGTATGGTTATCTCATAGTACAAACTGTGAAACAAATTGATCAACCATGAGTGCACAATATCTCAATTACGCTAAAGTCCCTCAAATATAGACAACTCACTCTTTATCTGAAGTCACCCCCCCCAACCACTACACACACACACACACACACATAGAGAAGTCGTTCTCTCCCCCAGACACCAACACACGAGCACATTAACACCCCTCTCTCTTGTAAAGTCCGGACCCCAACATAGGTCTCTATCACTTTGTCTCCCGGGCAAGCACACATCTCTTCCCTCACTCTCTAGGTCTCCCGCTATCTCTCTTACCCAAGCACACGCACTATGTAGAGTGTATATTTCCCATACACACAAAACGTCGGCCGCAAACATCTATCTCCCTAGTTATGTGGTTCTCGCGCACTCACCTCACACACCACCCCCACTACAAACAAGCACACTTTGTCTCCTTGTGCACCACTCTCCTCTTTCTATCTCTCCCACATGCGGACCCGCCCCAGCTCCTTCCCTGTATACATATATGTCATGATTCTTTGCATAACTCCCTAATGTATAATCGTTCTCGATTTCGCACATTGTTCTCTACACCATCTACTCTAGATCTCTCATGAAGTCCCTATCACACACACGATGAGTTGCTTCCCCTGTGTCTCCATTCATAGGCCAATTTCGGACAACATCAACATTGTCTCCCTATCTATACGCCATTTATGGACACAAACGACCCCTCTCTCGCCCCCTCTCTTCCTCTCTCTCTCTCTCTCTCTCTCTCTCTCTCTCTCTCTATCTCTCTCTCGCTCTCACACCCCTCTCCCACACACACACTCGATGTATCTTCCAAATAGTCTGCTCCCCCCCCCCCGCACCCGTGCTATCTCGCTACTACACATGTCACACCATTCCCCCTTCCGTTATACTAGGTTTACATCATCAGTGGTCTCTCTACTCCACATACACTCTCTCCTCACACACACAAAGGTGTGCACAAACACACAGAACACGCACAAACACCCATTTATCTGGATCCTCATCTCTCCCCATGTCCGCATGTGTATCTCACACACTCACTCTCTAATTATGTATATGTGTCTCCACGTTACACAACACAAAGCCCCATGTACATGTCTCTCTCTATCCTCCACACACATAGACACAAAGAATCTGTTATCATTTCCTCAGTCTCTAACATATCGCACACGCACATTGTCTATCTCTCTCTCTCTCTCTCTCTGTCTCTCTCTCTCTCTCTCTCTCGCAAACACGATCAACAATGAATAACTTACCGTCTACTCATCAACAGTCGTGGCAGTACGGCAAACACGAGACGTGAAAAAGAATAAATCTACATGTTCTTAGACCACCTAGTATGACTACTAGGACTAGAGCAAGCCAAAAAGCGCGCCGCCGTCACCCCCTCCTTGTCGGCGACGGGAAAATCTTTGGTTTACACAGTCGAGAAGTCATTGTGCTAAGGCCCCACATGCCGAGGCGTTGAATAGAATGTAGATGCTAGTTTATGGAAGCAAGTATCGATAATACGTTTGTATCTCCATACTTATATTTCTTCTTTTATAAAAACCGAGTTGGTGATGATGGTACGTGTGCCATCTTGCAATATAGACCGTCGATCTATATCGGCGGATGGAAATTAAACTAAAAGATACCCGCACCCCTCTCCACATTTGCAGACAAGGCCTTCCCTCGTTCATCCTTGTCTCCAACAAACCTCATTGTTGAGCAATTAAGAAAGGAAGCCTCTAGAACAAACTGGCCTAGTAGCCGCTGCCGGCGTCGTCAATCCCCATGCCTCCGCTCAGTCCGACCACCAACCACCACCACACCCAACTCCTCTTCACCTTATCTCATATTTCTCGAGATATCATTAGTTTTTACACATGGGATCACTCCCGCAAGGGTCAATCACAACAAGTGTTTTTATAAAAAAATGCATCTTGATGTTCCGTTGATGCACAGATCTTGCTAGTACTCCTACACAAGACTAAGTTGGTGATCTGTTGTTTCTGACCATTAGATCTACATCTAACGATTGTGAGGTAAGTTGTTGCCTTTTCTCACAAACATCCCACTTGTCTACCAATTTGCAGAAAAACCCATAATTAGTATCTTAAAACCAACCACATCCCTCCCCGACCTCACCAAAACAGCCCAAGGAATATATTATAATTGAAACATAATATACATATGTATATCAAAATTAGGGTGTTTTGTACCAAGTTTGTGAATAAGTATTATTCTAATTATGATTCGTTGCAATGGACATGAACATTGCTAGTATTTCCAACCATGTATTTTTTCTAGTATTCCATAGTTTTGAGTTTTCCATCAAGATATTAGTCACTCATGGTTGATATTTACTTTCAATCATGTACACATATGCACTATGTAACTAGCCTTGCTTATTGGCTTCCAAAGCTTAACTTTCACTCCTACTTACAATATGTAGAGTATTTAACAAAAACTACCACTTTCAACTAGCCCTAGGAAGAATCTATTGTACAAAAAATAGCAAAAACATACCCAAAATTTCTTAATCCACGCCAAAAACTACTACCTAGTACTCCTACCGATTAGGTTCGTTTAAACCCATTTATGACTGGGTTGGCCCACACGTCCGTCCTGACGAGGCAGCTTAAACCAACACATTTTGTTTGACCGTTGACACGAGGGACCCATCGACCTTCTATCATGTTATTCCCCTCAAATCATTATTTTTCCTGAACATTACTTCAAATAGTCTTGATGCGTGTTCGTCGGTGGCGCGGTGATGAGCGAGTTGGCGCCGCTCCGCTCACGGACGGGCGGACGCCGCTACCGGCCTCCGCATGGGTTGGCAGCTGGCCCGGCGTGACTCACGAGCGAGCAAGCCGTCGCTGGCCTTCGCCGAGCAGGATGGCTGGCTTTGGCGCTGGCAAGACGCTGAGCAAGCCGCCGCGCTGCCGTGCCAATCTAGCTAGCAAACCTTGCAGACAAGCAGCTGGACGGAGCTATCTTGGCTAGCTAGCAGCCGCGAGCACGGGACGGAGCTGGCATCCGGGCTGCCGCAACATGAGCTCCGCACCGCCGGTGGTTTTGACCTCGCCTTCTACCGGCAGCGGTAGCTGCGTCCCATGGCCGAGGATGACTAGGTGGACGGGCCGGAGGTAGGAGGTCACTCGAGGATTTTAGTTGGTAAGAGCAAGTACAATGGTTGATAAGGTTGTCTTATCTTAAGTCTGCCACGTATGCAAGTGGTAGTAGTTTCTTGGCATTTTAGTGGTTTCTTGCATTATTAGGGGTTTCCTGTAAGGAACAATGTACGTACTACTAGCGACAAAAGGCGATTCTAGGTTGCGTTGTACTCCAACGAGTACTACTAGTGGTCGCGGGAGTGTATACCTCGTTTTGTGGGTTCGATCCCGGCCGAACGCACGGTGGCCTTTTTTTAAATAGTACTACTACACTTTGCTGCGAGCCAATATTTTACACGGGTAGTTTGAGTTTTGAAGTCAAACGGACGTGCGGCCCCACAATCTGGGTGCACTGGACAACCTAGCCATGTGAACGGGTTTTCCTTCCCAGCATCCCATGGCTCGCTTGCTCGCCCTAGCCGCACCTCGCTTGCAGCTTCCTCATCAGCTAGTAGTAGCATATTTAAACTAGCGCCTCCCAATTAAGCCCGAGGAGTCGGAAAAGTTCAAGGGGCATTGGGAACTGTGCAATATGGCTCTGTACTCTATGTAAAGTGTTGTACTACTAGTACTCTGTAGCTTGTGGCGTTGCACGCATGGACTTCACTCCATTATCGGCTCTACTTCCTCTTGACGTGTTTTTTTTTGAAACGGAGGCAAAAGCTTTGCTTCATCTCATTCATAAAGAAGGAACTACTAACAAAGTTCGACGAGATCCATTACACCTCCACAAATGGAAGCGAAAAGCCTTGTCTCGCTGTATCAAATAACTCAAATGTTACGCCTCCATGAACAAAGAATCGTCACGATAAATAGGCTGCTAGTGTGTGCGTGAGAGGAGCAGTGAGTAGGCCAGCTACTCCCACGTGAGAGGAGCGGCTGAATATAGCACCGAGAGTACCCACTAGGCCACTACGCAGTGTACTTCCCTGCATTGATAGTACAACGATGGTTCTAGAGAACAAGAGTATCCTCCACTTCCAACCTGTAGCTCCTTGGCCCGAGATTCAAGAGTTCAAAACTGGTGCACTATACTAGACTAGACTAGACTAGACTAGAAGTACAAAGACATCGCACTAATACTCGTAGTTGAGAAAAGTAATGTACTGCTTTCTGATGCAATCTGGACTCCTCCGTCACATAATGTAAGAGCATGGTTAATAGTACAGCTAGCTGCTGGCTATAAGCAGTGCCATGTCATCTACAAATCCATCTTATAGCCAACATGTACAATAGTAGATCAAAAAGTATACTACTTTTTTATGTGTCCCACCTTTTATTCTCACATAGTGCCTAGGAGCATGTGCTAGAGCTGGCTCTTCACGAAGAGCCCGCTTACCTTCTCTCTCCTCTTCTCTTTCCTCCAACTAAGCAGAAATATACTAGTTTATTCCTTTTAGCCAGCTGACTCAGCTCTATTGTACTTTCTCTAAGACGTTTTTTGACACTAGTCGGCGTGTACAAAAAATGGCAAAAACATACCCAAAATTTCTTAATCCACGCCAAAAACTACTACCTAGTGCCAAAAATTTCTTACTAGTGCTATTATTTACAGTATAATGCAATCACATAACGTTCCATAATGCTAGTACTAGTAGTAAATAATAGCCTCACCCCTTCGCTGAGGAACGATCTATAGTTGGAAGGGACGAGGCCCTGCGATTACTACGCTCTTATCTCCTCCTCGCCAGTTCCAGTTCATCGCTGCTCCCATGGATTCGCCAGGCGGTTCTCCTCCTCGTCGGGGCTGGGAGACCTTGGACGACGATCCTCTGGGAGAAATCGCACGCCGCTCCGATGTCCTCACCGCCGCAGGACTCGGTGCTTCCCGCACCAACTTTTTCAAGACGCTGCTTAAACAGGTTTGGGAGAAGGCCATGCTTGTTGGTCTTCCATGCGTCCTTGAGGAGAAGGTTCTTCTATGGGACAATCCTTCGAACAGTCCACCGCTCCCTGGCCATGGTTGCACGTTGACTCCGCTAGAGTTTCCGACGTTGAGAGGTAGTCGGATTTTGTCCGACGAGCAGGTCAGTACTGGAGTTCGATCATGTAGTACTTAGTTATTCCATTTCCATCCCGTAATTTCTCTGCTGCCCACCGTCGGTGCGAACGAAGATTGGCTTGCATACCTCCGGTCGGATACCACCATCATTTTGCACAACATCCACAAGAAGGCGGCCGTTCCGGTAGACCCCTTCTCCACCATTGGGATCGGCCTTCCGGACAGGCTGGGCTTGAATACGTATGATGATGCCTACATGAGATTGAAGAAGATAGCAATTGCGGACCCGCCAACAAAGCGATGCGGCAACGAAGATTACTATCTCATCGCGGTGTTCGACATAAGGATTGCCATCAATGCAAGACGCAGTAACGGCAGAGGCTGGCGCATGTTGGCGGCGGCAGATTTGTACCCCTACACGTTTGAAGACGCCGTGCGCCATCTAGGACGCATCTTCGTGGTGACAAGCCAGGTGACTTGTTTCATCTGGTTGCCATCCTATGGTATGGGAGATTACAAACGGAATGCACAAACCATCATTTGCATCCCTAACGGTACTCCATTATTTTGCAGGGAGCAGTCATCCCTCGATCAAAATAAGATCACCGATCCTGGATGTGCATTTGCATCCATGATTCGGTCTAACTCGGAACCTTGTAGCTGACTTTGGCATATTGGGATCAACTATCTTAGCGATCGTTACCCATGGTACCAGCGATGTGCAACATGGTCACACAATCTACCACGATCGGACCGTCACCATCTACCCAGGTATTCCATTTTTAACCCTCTCGCCTTCTCTTTCATTGTTGTACTAGTAGTATACTTAGTACTACTAGTAGGAGTACTTTTTACCTTGGAGGACGCGTATAGCTAGCTGGGCCCTTGAAGACTTGAACCCACTAGCTGCCACCATTTTTGTTTTTCCATGTCTTACTATCTCATCCATGTAGCGAAGAATGGCTATATATAATAAGCCGGTTATTTTACTTCCTCTATACCGGAGTAGTACTATTTGCTTCACAAAGACATCGACCGCCATATTTGAGCACAACATTATTATGCATGGACCTTGACTATGTATGACACCATGTGTCCAGATCTGGGATGCCGCGTGTACCAGATGAACGGCGCCGAGTTCGACCCCAGTGATGCTACGTGGGTGTCGAGGAACACTCTTGGAGAGTACTCACTTTTCATCGGGGACAGCTACCCCATTGTGAAGCGGATGCCACCTTCCGTGCACGACAGGAAGGCCTGCCGTTCACGAAGCATGGTTGTGTCTTCATTGTGCACCGCCAGATGAACGACATGCTGGGACACGCTATCCCTGATTTATGCCGCTTCAGCTTGGATGAGTCTCCATTGTGTGGAACCGGACTAGAAAGCTGCGACAATGATTCCCGTTGCCCACCTCTATGGATCATGCCATCCATGAAGAACACCTGGGACTGGAACCTGGAGGAAGACATGCATGTAGCCCATCTATAACGTGTAAGTGGAGTACGGTAATTGTGAACGGTAGCGCTGTGAATATATGTAGACTAGTAGTGCACAAATTTATCACATGAATTGGAGATGAACTTGTGTGGCATACTGGCATTTGTCCTTTAGAATTTATTACTAGTAAATGTGTTATTTGTACGTGCAACTTGTGTGGTTGTTTCACGGGCTACAACACGCCTTTTGAGAAAAAAAGGTGGCACAGCTTTGGATATCCGTGACGTGGCGGCATCATACAGTAGCATCGTTCGCTATAGTTGTAGTACACTCCTCCTAGGACGACAACTCCTATAAAACCTTGCACTTGGCTCTTTGCCTCTTCGGGAGGTTCAACAGTTCGTACTCGTGTGAACCTTGCACTTGCCTCTTCGCCTCTTCGGAAGGTCCAACAATGATGATACTACAGTACAATATGCGTCTAGCAATCTGACACGGATTGAACTGCTGCACGTCCACTGCGAGGGCGAGGGCGAGGGCGAGGGAGAGGAAGAGGGAGAGGGCGCTGTAGTCAAAACCCTCTCCTCGTCCTACGAACCACGGCACGTGGGCGAGGGAGAGGCGTAGTAAGCAAGCTTCTCCTCGTTCAGCGAGTTGACGGGACACATCAAAGCAGTGCTAGTACTAGTAGTAGTCCATACTGCGTCCTTTCCGATTAATATGGCTTAATTTGAAACGAGAAAAATACATTGGCGGTCAACGTATGTAACAATACGCTCTTTACGGTCACTATATATAGTTTTGCGTCGATTATACGATCACTAGCTCATCGTAGAGCACCGTATTGCACCCTACTGACCGGCCACATAGTCGACGTGGCACTTTGTTAACAGTTAAATTGTCACCTGGTTTCGGGTCCCACACTGGGTTGGCGGAGCAAAGAAATCAGTTAAACAAAACTTTATGCAGGCGCCACACGAGTCCAACCCTTGCGCCCGAACCGCCCTGACTGTGTATGTGAGTGCATGCACATGTCCTCCCTCGGCCTTCCAACAAAGAGTGTACATCAGCTATAAAACAAAGAGTGTAGTAGTACATGATGTACATCTACACTTCCAATGCATTTAGCCTTTAATCTAAATCGATATTGATTGACTAATGCACCAACTTGTGTTGTAGGTATAGGCTACATGTCTATCCTTAATTACAGCATGCAACGGCCTTCATTTAATCTTCTTATCTCAATGGTCGCATGCACACATAAGTCTGCTACTTTTGGGCGTTAATTATACCCTGGCCAATGTGTAAATCTCTAAATGTATAGTCTTTCACGGACGTAAGGAGTAGGTTGAGCACTTGAGCATGAGCGTGTGTGTTGCGTCATGTGCTGTGTCCCGCATGGGGTGCGTGAGTGTTGCGTGCGTCCATGTGGAGTACGTGTGAGTGTTGCATGTTGCATGCATGCATGCATGGGGCTTACTCCCTCCCATTGACATGTTCATATTTCAAACTTCCTCTGTTCCCTCCATATGGTGATACTCCCTCTGTTCTCATATACTCCAGTACGGAGTAAAAGCCTCCCTCTGTTCCCAAATATGGAGTATTTGTCTTTCTACAGATTTCAACAAGTGACTAGGTACGGAGCAAAATGAGTGAAGTGAGCGCAGAGGCATAGGGATACTGTAGAAAGGTAATCCTCACGATCCATCATTCCCCATCTCGGTCAGAGAGAACTATTCAACTAGTCTTCGCAGTGAAGTGACAATACACGCTTCTGACAGATGGGACACGTAATTAATAAGCTGAACCAGCGTGTTGGTGTTACTAAATCAGCCTTACCCAAGATCGCCATCATGTTTGCTAGTAGAGCACGCTCAAGAATACGCCTACACACTGTGTCCTCCATTAATCGACATATGGGCCCTCTTGTGGTAGACCCACATGTCATCGGTGTAAATATTTACACTCCGGAGGACGGTGCCTATATCCTGGTAGTAGTACTAGTAGAATTGAGATTTAATGCACTTTCTTCCCCGTCTTCCACTCTTCTTCCTCCTCTCTTCCCCATCGCCGGCCGCACACCATTTACCCCCGCTCACTGCTCGCCCGTCCGTGCCATCTTCCTTGGTAGCTCGCACGTACCATATCCCCCCGCTCGCTGCTCGGCACATGAGGAGAAGCTTCTTCGCCGCCGCTTGAATCCACTTCCCCACCGCTTGCGTGCACCGAAAACCCCAATGGCGTAACCGACCGACACGCAGAGCCACGATTGGAATTCCTCCCGATGTTCTCTTGGAGCAGATTCAGTAGTCGTATGAACCTACTCAAGACCGTCCGTCTGGCCGCATGCTCGGTGTCTTTGTACCATCTAGTAAATGCAACCGCCGGCTCTTTTTCAAGACACCACCTGCTTGTCGATGCCCGATCCTCGCAGGTGGCCTAGACACCGACTTGACGATCCTACAGAGGTTGCCGTGGTTCCCCTCGACATGCTACCACTACCCGTCCACCTGTCCTTCATGCGCGGCCACTACTGGGCGGGCATGAAGGTCAACTGGATCGTCCTCATCCACCACACCGGTAGTCCGTGGCGTCTCGTGGATATCTACACCCAGCGAGAGATCACCCTTCCATCATTGGATACCGCCGCATCGAGCCTCGCGGCCGCCGGACACTCCTGCCTACTATGCATCTAGACGCAGCGTCAAGCTTTTAGCTCGACCTCTGTTTGCAGAAAGTTGTAATCTGCGAAGTGCCCACACCATCAGAAGACTACATGGATTACAAGCTCATTGCCTTGTTCAACATGGGATTAGTCTATCTGGAATCCGGTCGCCATACATGGTTATGGCTCATCATCAATACTGTTGAGGCAACATTTACATCGATGCTATATTGCATGATGGCATCGTTCTGTGATCGGCCTTGCAGATTGGCTGCATATACTGGTGGAATCTATTGTCGTGTAATTGTTCTATCTCATCTCATCTTTACCTTATGAATACGACTGCCTGTTCATTTGTTACAAATTCAGAATGCATAGCATGTCTATAACCATATCATTGCTATATGTTCCTCTCATTTCCTAGATTTTTATGACCACACATGTTATTGTTAGAGTTGATATGAGAACAATTGGCATCTAATGATTGTTAGAATACATATTATGAGCATAACATCATGATTGCTATATGTTACTCTCGTTTACTAGATTTTTATAATAACGCATGTTATTGCTTAGAGTTGATATGAGAATAGTAGTAGTGAGTGCTATGGTAGAATACGAGTAGGCGCTATCATAGCTGTTTTCCTCTCATTGTTACATGATGTTTGAACCATGACATGTTGCTAGAATATGAAAGCCATTGGCTTATTTTTTTAACTTGGGGTATGATTATGACCACGGCATTGCAATTCTCTGTCTATGATATGTGTCACTATTATAATAATCTTAATTCCACACATACTCTGAACATGATTGTTTATTTTTGTCCTTTTGGTCTCCAATTTGAATTGTTGCAGCAGACGCAAATGCGTTGGCCTTCATGATTCCAGGACCTGGAATCATACCAGCCGATGGGTGCTAGTTTATCGCTCGTTCAGCTAACGGCGGTCATTTGATGCTCATTCGCACATACCAAATTGACCAAACCATTACATCAAACCACATCCAGTACAATGCGTGGGGCGTTTGTGACATTGATGGCTATGGCTGCTTCGTGTTCGAGAAAGATCCCAGCTCCGTTGGGCCAGGCGTAATCAACTGGAGGCGGGTTTACAGCCTCGGCAGCCACTCCTTGTTCCTCGGGTTCAATTATCCGATCATCCAACCAATCATCGATCATATCACCGGCGATGATTACTGTGCTATGCAACTTCCATTCGCGAGGGGGGGCTGTGTTTACACATCATACCATGGGTTTCATGAATCACCATATCCGGAGATTCGTCGACACAACTTGTCGCCAGGTAATCTTCAGTGTGTGAAAGGCATCAAGCTTCCATGCAATGGATGGCTTTTGCAAACCCGACATGCGGCGATGTGGTTCATGCCAACAGCAAATATGCACAACTTGATTCGTACTGATATCTAGACTGAGCCATGTATTCTGCTGCTGTAGCATGACCCTCTTTTGTTGGATATTATGTATTGTTGTTAGTTTGAATCACTCCTCTGGTTTGAAGGATAGATACCTTCCTGAGATCAAGTGCATCCTAACTCACCTGCGTAGGATGTACTGATAATGATGATGGACATGCTGTGCAGAAGCCATATATACACATAATATATTAGTTAGGATTCAAGTGCGTACTTGTTAGTTAAACCTATGTATAAATTGTGACACTAAATATGACTAGTAAGTAGTACAGTAGCAGTACTAGTATACGTCGGTCAAATTATTCATCACGTCCACACATTGAATTGACGTGACAACACGCTGCGAGTGAGGTGACACAAGAATCCCGGCGGCGTGTTCGGGTATTCCGGACTTCAGATTTGGAGTACCACTTATCTGTCAAAATCTTTTTTTTTCGGAACGGAGGCAAAAGATTTGCCTCATCCATTAAATAAGAGGAGAATAGAGTTTAGAGTTTTTGCAAGCGCCCTTGCAAAACGGCATGGCAATTACTCTCGTACAACTATCGAAGAAGCGCGAGTTTTTACTCTGTCGAAATCTTTCATCATTCACTTAAAACAGTCGATTGGTCATACATTGAGTACCATATAACTGGAATCACCGATGCAAGTCGAAGAAGGATTGGCGGTGCTTTGCCGGCTGGCGTCAAGTTCGATCCCACGGATCGAGCTGATCGAGCACCTTGAGGCCAAAGTGAGTGTTGACATTGAGATTTCAGTCTCTCATCGATTTGTTCATACCAACCATCGACAATGAGCACGGCATATGCTACACCCAACACGAGAAACTTCCGGTAAGACACCGATCAGCCGTCTACTTGCACAAACATATTCCTTTGTTTATAGCTCTATTTTTCTTTTTAGACGCAGACTGGTGAAACAATTACAATTTGACAGTTAATAAAAAGTGAAACAAGTGATCGCAACATGCCAAAGATGTTATGAAAATGCCAACTAGGTACACTAAAACCTGTATTCCATAATCTGCAGGTATCACCTTTGCGTGGCCTAAGGAAGCATTTCTTCGGCGCCAATTCAGGCGTTCAAAAGGGGAGCACGTGGGCGCGTCGCAAGATACAATCGGAGTGCAGCACGACGCCGATGTGGCACAAGACTGGCAATACCTTGCTGTGTTGGTCAACGGCCGCAGACGGGCAGCAAAGGTTACAGTGCTGCACACCAACAAGAACTTC
Source organism: Aegilops bicornis (assembly GCA_021605145.1). Classification (NCBI taxonomy): domain Eukaryota; kingdom Viridiplantae; phylum Streptophyta; class Magnoliopsida; order Poales; family Poaceae; genus Aegilops; species Aegilops bicornis. Next base: position 69,724,677 of record CM038671.1, on the reverse strand, counting down.
GACCAGCAGAGGACCAATCGGGTGATGCACCAGTACCACATCGGGGACCTGGAGCAAGAGAAGGGGCGGGAGCTGGTCCTCTACAAGATTTTCTACCAGACTAACACTAGGGCCAGGAGTAGTTTGGTATTGGTAGTTGTACTAACTTGTCGTCCGCAAGTTGGTATTGTTGTTAACGATCTTTTGGTATGAACTTGCATTTGCTTCCAACCATCATGCCGAGGGTCGACGTGGATATAAAGCTGAATCATTTGTTTCGAAACGAATTCTCAGGCACCTGATTTTTATTTGATGGGTAGCATAAGCACCCGCCGCTCGAATTCCCAGTTCTGCAGTTTTTTTTAAACAAGTGCATGCACTTATTATCACGATAAAAAAACAATATCCGTGTTGCGTCCCAGTTATCAGCCTGTGCTTGCAGAATTCTCTCGTTTATTGAGCACGTATATTGTTTTTTCAGGTCGAGCAAGTTTCAACTGGGTTGTAGACTGCCCAGGGTTGGTTTTGTTTTTAACAGGCCCAGCCCATGACGACAACTGGGCACAAAGATCCAGCAGGTATCTACTGGCCTCTAGCCCGCCAGAGTTAGTTATATTTTGTCTTACAACATCCGCAGGCAGTTTTGTTACTGAATCAAACACACAGCCCAGTTCTATTTTCCTCTTGAAACGCATGTCCTACATCCGTTTTCTAATCTCTACCTATAGTTTTACTAGTTCATATACACGTATCATTATATTGAAAACACATAAAATTCCCTTTTCATATTTACATCCTTATTTTTGTCGTTTTTTCCCACCCAGCTGATTTTTTACCACTGGTTTTCCCTTAAACCAACTCAATTGTCCCACGTCTTATTTGCTTACAAAAACAAAACAATTTTTTTGGCAAATCAATAAGTTCTTAAAAAAATGTTTATTATTTAGGGATTAAACCAGTTTGGACTCCACCAAAATATTCAAAATAAGGTTGAACTTTTTGACCGTGGTCCTGGGCAGAAAATGGGCTGTAATAAATTACTTAAGAATTAGCAAATGGGCTGCAAATTATAAAAAATAGCAAATGGGCTGCAAATTGTAAAAAATAGCAAATGGGCATTATGTTGTCTGCGCCACAGATTTGGAGGCTGACTTGTGGGCCTACTAAGTTCATGTGTACACAAGGTTTCTTAAAAAAAGAAACTTAGTCAACAATCGACTCTACCGGCGTCAGACCGTTAGATGTCAATCTAACGGCAATCGTGCTTCTTTAGTCTTCGATCTTCCTGCTTGACCGCCCAAACTAGCACCGTCGGAACCGCTGCTCCTGCCTTCCGTGGCGGCGGTCTTTAAGGCAGCCTCACGGCCCCATCATACTCGCATCCCTGACCTGTCTATCCCTCTACTCACCCACACCTCCTGTTATTTTCCGGTGACGACAGCTGAACCAGTCAACCCTCGTACTCTCCACCCCGTGGGTAGCCACTTCCATGTCTTTGCCGGCTCCCTGTCGTTCCCTTCCTAGGCCTCGCCGTCGTCCAGCGCCCTGGTGCTCTCGGCGCGGCGTGGTCAACGATGTCCATCCAACGGCCGTAGTGCTTCTTCAACCTCTGGTCTTCTTGTTCCAGCCGCCAAAACCAGCGTCGGTCGTGCCGCGTGCTCCTGCCTCCCATGGCCGGCTGTGATGCCGTGAGGCCTCACCGCCCCGTACTACTCCCACCGCTGGCCAGGCGATCCCTCTACTCACCCACACCCCTGTTATTCTGCGGCGACTGCTGCGTCTTCCCCGGCTCCGTGTCGTCCCCTTCCTAGGCCTCGTCGTCGTCCAGACCACCGCCCTGGTGCTCTCGGCGCGGCGTGGTCAACGTGGTCAACGACCGACTTCTGGGTCCAGGCGGCCGCAAGGAAGTGCCTCCTTATTACGCGCAAAATAATTATTCCTCCACCTGACAACGGGGACCCACCGGACAGGCCACCTTATTTCGCGAAAAAATGTTTCCCCCTGACTGCTGGGACCCACCGGATGGGCCAGCGTATTTCATGAAAAAAACATTCCCCGCACTGTCATCTCGGACCCACCGGAAGTGGCTCCTTATTACGCACAAAAAAATGAATACCCCCGCTAGCCGGAGCACGGGACCCACCATGGTGGGAGGCTGACTTGTGGACCTACTAAGTTGACTGGGACGGGGGCCTTTGTCATCTTTAGTCAATATGAACGATTCTAGCTCCAGTGACCGTACGATGGCCATCCAACAGCCGAAGTGCTTCTTCAACCTCTGGTGTTCTTGCTCCAGCCGTCCAAAGCAGCGTCGGTCGTGCCGCATCCTCCTGCCTCCCATTGCCGGCTGTGCTGCCGCGGAGGCCTCACCGCCCCCTACTATTCCCATCGCTGGCCAGGCCCTGCGCCGACGGCAGCCTCACACCGCAGCCGAACCAGTGAACCCTCGTACTCCTCTCCGCGCGGGCTTCCACTGTCGCGTCTTCCCCGTCGTCCCCTTCCTAGGCCTCGCCGTCGTCCACCGTCGTGGTGCTCTCGGTGCGGCGTGGTCAATGTGGTCAACGACCGACTTCCATCGGAAGAGTACTGTACGTGGAGAGGCTGACAGCTGGGTCCACGGCAGCCGCAAGGAAGTGCCTCCTTATTACGTGGAAAATAATTATTCCTCCACCTGACAGCAGGGACCCACTGGACGGGTCACCAGTATTTCTCAAAGAAAACGTTTCCCCCTGACTGCTGGGACCCACAGGACGGGCCACCGTATTCGAGAAAAACGTCCCCAGCTGTCGGCTCGGACCCACAGAAGTGCCTCCTTATTACGCAGAAAAAATGAATACCCCCGCTGGCTGGGACCAACCTTGGTGGGAGGCTGACTTGTGGGCATACTAAGTTGACCGGGACGGAGGCCTTTGTCAACTTTAGTCAATATATGGACGATTCTAGCTCCAGTGACCGTACGATGTCCATCCAACGGCCGTAGTGCTTCTTCAACCTCTGGTCTTCTTGCTCCAGCCGCCAAAGCAGCGTCGGTCGTGCCGCCTGCTCCTGCCGCCCGTGGCCGGCTATGATGCCGCGGAGGCCTCACCTGTTGGGGAACGTTGCATAAAATAAAAAATTTCATACGTTCACCAAGATCCATCTATGAGTTCATCTAGCAACGAGTGATAGGAGTGCATCTACATACCTTTGTAGATCGCGTGCGGAAGCGTTCAAGAGAACGGGGTTGAGGGAGTCGTTCTCGTCGTGATCCAAATCACCGGAGACCCTAGCGCCGAACGGACGGCACCTCCGCGTTCAACACACGTACGGACAGCGTGACGTCTCCTCCTACTTGATCCAGCAAGGGGGAAGGAGAGGTTGATGAAGATCCAGCAGCACGACGGCGTGGGGGTGGATGCAGCAAGGCTCCGGCAGGGCTTCGCCAAGCAACTACGGGAGGGAGAGGTGTAGCAGGGAGGGGAGGAGGCGCCAGGTGTTGGGTGCGGCTGCCCTCCCACCCCCTCTTTATATAGGGACCCTGGGGCACCGCCCCTAGGAGATGGGATCTCCTAGGGGACGGCGGCCAAGGGGTGGAGTGCCCCCAAGGCAAGTGGGCGCCTCCCCTAGGGTTCCCAACCCTAGGCCCAGAGGGGGCCTGTGGGCGCACTAGCCCACCAGGGGCTGGTTCCCCTCCCACTTCAGCCCATGGGGCCCTCCGGGATAGGTGGCCCCACCCGATGGACCCCCGGGACCCTTCCGGTGGTCCCGGTACAATACCGGTGGACCCCGAAACTTTCCCGATGGCCAAAACTTGACTTCCCATATATAATTATTTACCTCCAGACCATTCCGGAACTCCTCGTGACGTCCGGGATCTCATCCGGGACTCCGAACAACTTTCGTTTTGCTGCATACTCACATTCATACAACCCTAGCGTCACCGAACCTTAAGTGTGTAGACCCTACGGGTTCAGGAGACATGTAGACATGACCGGGACGGCTCTCCGGTCAATAACCAACAGCGGGATCTGGATACCCATGTTGGCTCCCACATGCTCCTCGATGATCTCATCGGATGAACCACGATGTCGAGGATTCAAGCAACCCCGTATACAATTCCCTTTGTCAATCGGTACGTTACTTGCCCGAGATTCGATCGTCGGTATCCCAATACCTCGTTCAATCTCGTTACCGGCAAGTCACTTTACTCATACCGTAATGCATGATCCCGTGACCAAACACTTGGTCACATTGAGCTCATTATGATGATGCATTACCGAGTGGGCCCAGTGATACCTCTCCGTAATACGGAGTGACAAATCCATGTCTCGATCCGTGACAACCCAACAGACACTTTCGGAGATACCTGTAGTGCACCTTTATAGTCACCCAGTTACGTTGTGACGTTTGGTACACCCAAAGCACTCCTACGATCCGGAGTTACACGATCTCATGGTCTAAGGAAAAGATACTTGACATTGGAAAAGCTCTAGCAAAGCGAACTACACGATCTTGTGCTATGCTTAGGATTGGGTCTTGTCCATCACATCATTCTCCTAATGATGTGATCCCGTTATCAATGACATCCAATGTCCATAGTCAAGAAACCATGACTATCTATTGATCAACGAGCTAGTCAACTAGAGGCTCACTAGGGACATATTGTAGTCTATGTATTCACACGTGTATTACGATTTCCGGATAATACAATTATAGCATGAATAAAAGACAATTATCACGAACAAGGAAATATAATAATAAATCCTTTTATTATTGCCTCTAGGGCATATTTCCAACAGTCTCCCACTTGCACTAGAGTCAATAATCTAGTTACATTGTGATGAATCGAACACCCATAGAGTTACAGTGCTGATCATGTTTTGCTCGCGGAAGAGGTTTAGTCAGCGGATCTGCGACAGTCACATCCGTATGCACATTGAAAAACTCTATCTCTCCAACCTGAACATTTACACGCCTGGAGTTCAAGCGACGCTTGATGCGCCCGGTCTTCTTGTGAAACCTGGGCTCCTTGGCAAGTGCAATAGCTCGGTGTTGTCCAGAAGAGTTTGATCGGCCCCGACGCATTGGGTATGACTCCTAGGTCGGTAATGAACTCCTTCACCCAAATTGCTTCATGCGCTGCCTCCGAGGCTGCCATGTACTCCGCTTCACATGTAGATCCCGCCACGACGCTACGCTTGCAGCTGCACTACCATCGCTCCACCATTCAACATATACACGTATCCGGTTTGTGACTTAGAGTCATCCAGATCTGTGTCGAGCTACAATCGGCGTAACCCTTTACGACGAGCTCTTCGTCACCTCCATAAATGAGAAACATGTCCTTAGTCCTTTTCAGGTACTTCAGGATATTCTTGACCGTTGTCCAGTGTTCCTTGCCGCGATTACTTTGGTACCTTCCTACCAAACTTACGGCAAGGTTTACATCAGGTCTGGTACACAGCATGGCATACATAATAGACCCTATGGCTGATGCATAGGGGATGACACTGATATCTTCTATATCTTCTGCCGTGGTCGGACATTGAGCCGAGCTCAATTTCACACCTTGTAATCTGTGCAAGAACCCTTTCTTGGACTGATCCATTTTGAACTTCTTCAATATCTTTTCAAGGTATGTGCTTTGTGAAAGACCTATGAGGCGTCTCGATCTATCTCTATAGATCTTGATGCCTAATATATAAGCAGCTTCTCCAAGGTCCTTCATTGAAAAACTCTTATTCAAGTAGGCCTTAATGTTGTCCCAAAGTTCTATGTCATTTCCCATCAAAAGTATGTCATCTACATATAATATGAGAAATGCTCTGAGCTCCCACTCACTTTCTTGTAAACGCAGGCTTCTCCATAAGTCTGCATAAACCCAAACGCTTTGATCATCTCATCAAAGCGAATATTCCAACTCCGAGATGCTTGCACCAGCCCATAAATGGATCGCTGGAGCTTGCATACCTTGTTAGCATTCTTGGGGTCGACAAAACCTTCCGGCTGCATCATATATAGTTCTTCCTTAAGATAGCCGTTAAGGAATGCCGTTTTGACGTCCATTTTCCATATCTCATAATCATAGTATGCGGCAATTGCTAACATGATTCGGACGGACTTCAGCTTCGCTACGGAGAGAAAGTCTCATCATAGTCAACCCCTTGAACTTGCCGATAACCCTTAGCGACAAGTCGAGCTTTATAGATGGTAACATTACCATTCGCGTCCGTCTTCTTCTTCTTAAAGATCCATTTGTTTTCTATCGCTCGCCGATCATCGGGCAAGTCTGTCAAAGTCCATACTTTGTTTTCATACATGGATTCTATCTCGGATTGCATGGCTTCAAGCCATTTGTTGGAATCTGGGCCTGCCATCGCTTCTTCATAGTTCGAAGGTTCACCGTTGTCTAACAACATGATTTCCGTGACAGGGTTGCCATACCATTACGGTGTGGAACGTGTCCTTGTGGACCCACGAAGTTCAAGAGCAACTTGATCCGAAGTACCTTGATCATCATCATTAATTTCCTCTCCGCCGGGCGTAGGCACCACAGGAACATTTTCCTGAGCTGCACTACTTTCCGGTTCAAGAGGTAGTACTTCATCGAGTTCTAGTTTTCTCCCACTTACTCCTTTAGAGAGAAACTCCTTTTCCAGAAAGGATCCGTTCTTGGCAACAAAGATCTTGCCTTCGGATCTAAGGTATAAGGTATACCCAATGGTTTCCTTAGGGTATCCTATGAAGACGCATTTTTCCGACTTGGGTTCGAGCTTTTCAGGTTGAAGTTTCTTGACATAAGCATCGCATCCCCAAACTTTTAGAAACGACAGCTTAGGTTTCTTCCCAAACCATAATTCGTACGGTGTTGTCTCAACGGATCTGGACAGTGCCCTATTTAAAGTGAATGTAGCTGTCTCTAGAGTGTATCCCCAAAATGATAGCGGTAAATATGTAAGAGACATCATAGATCGCACCATATCCAATAGAGTGCGATTACGACGTTCGGACACAATTGCTACGCTTAAGGTGTTCCGTGCGGCGTGAGTTGTGAAATGATTCCACATTTCCTTAAGTGTGTACCAAATTCGTGACTTAAATATTCTCCTCCACGATCTGATCGTAAGAATTTTATTTTTCGGTCACGTTGATTCTCTACCTCATTCTGAAATTCCTTGAACTTTTCAAAGGTCTCAGACTTGTGTTTCATCAAGTAGACATACCCATATCTACTTAAGTCGATGCGTGAGAGTGAGAACATAACATTATCCTCCATGAGCCTCAACGCTCATTGGACCGCACACATCGGTAGGTATGATTTCCAATAAGTTGGTTGCTCGCTCCATTGTTCCGGAGAACGGAGTCTTGGTCATTTGCCCATGAGGCATGGTTCGCATGTGTCAAATGATTCATAATCGAGAGACTCTAAAAGTCCATCAGCATGGAGCTTCTTCATGCGTTTGACACCAATGTGACCAAAGGCGGCGGTGCCACAAGTATGTGGGACTATCGTTATCAACTTTACATCTTTTGGTATTCAAACTATGAATATGTGTAACATCACGTTAGAGATTCATTAAGAATTAACCATTAACCATCTGAGCATGACAATAAAACATATCTCTCATATAAATAGAAAAACCATTATTCTCGGATTTAAATGAGTAGCCATCTCGTATTAAACGAGATCCTGATACAATGTTCATGCTCAAACTTGGCACTAAATAACAATTATTGAGGATTAAAACTAATCCCGTAGGTAAATGTAGAGGTAGCGTGCGGCCAGCGATCACATCGACCTTGGAACCATTCTCGATGCGCATCGTCACCTCGTCCTTCGCCCGATCTCCGCTTATTCCGCAGCTCCTGCTGTGAGTTACATATATGAGCAACGGCACCGTATCAAATACCCAGGAGTTACTACAGTCTTGGTAAGGTACACATCAATTACATGTATATCAAATATACCTTTAGTGTTGGGCCTTCTTGTCTGCTAAGTATTTGGGGCAGTTCCGCTTCCAGTGACCCTTCCCTTTGCAATAAAAGCACTCAGTCTCAGGTTTGGGTCCATTCTTTGACTTCTTCCCAGCAACTGGCTTACCGGGCGCGGCAATATCCTTGCCGTCCTTCTTGAAGTTCTTCTTACCCTTGCCCTTCTTGAACTTAGTGGTTTTATTGACCATCAACACTTGATGTTCCTTCTTGATTTCTACCTCTGCTGACTTCAGCATTGAAAATACTTCAGGAATAGTTTTCACCATCCCTTACATATTGTAGTTCATCACAAAGCTCTTGTAGCTCGGTGGGAGCGATCAAGGATTCTGTCAATGACCGCCTCGTCCGGGAGGTTAATGTCCGGCTGGGACAAAGGTTGTGCAACCCAGACATTTTGAGTATGTGCTCACTGACAGTACTATTTTCCTCCATCTTACAACTATAGAACTTGTCGGAGACTTCATATCTCTCGACCCGAGCATGAGCTTGGAAAACCATTTTCAGCTCCTCGAACATCTCATATGCTCCGTGTTGCTCAAAACGCTTTTGGAGCCTCGGTTCTAAGCTGTAAAGCATGCCGCACTGAACGAGGGAGTAATCATCAAGACGTGATCGCCAAGCGTTCATAACGTCTTGGTTCTCTCGGGATGGGTGCTTCACCTAACGGTGCTTCTAGGACATATTGTTTCTTGGCAGCTATGAGGATGATCCTCAAGTTCCGGACCCAGTCCGAATAGTTGCTGCCATCATCTTTCAGCTTGGTTTTCTCTAGGAACGCGTTGAAGTTCATGGTGACATGAGCGTTGGCCATTTGATCTACAATACATTTTGCAAAGATTTTAGACTAATGTTCATGATAATTAAATTCATCTAATCAAATTATTTAATGAACTCCCACTCAGATTTGACATCCCTCTAGTCATCTAAGTGTTACATGATCCGAGTCAACTAGGCCGTGTCCGATCATCACGTGAGACGGACTAGTCATCGTCGGTGAACATCTCCATGTTGATCGTATCTTCCATCGACTCATGTTCGACCTTCGGTCTCTGTGTTCCAAGGCCATGTCTGTACATGCTAGGCTCATCAAGTTAACCTAAGTGTTTTGCATGTGTAAAACTGTCTTACACCCGTTGTATGTGAACTTAGGAATCTATCACACTCGATCATCACGTGGTGCTTCGAAACGACGAACTTTAGCAACAACGCACAGTTAGGGAGAACACTTTCTTGAAATTATTATAAGGGATCATCTTATTTACTACCGTCTTTCTAAGTAAACAAGATGCATAAACATAATAAACATCACATGCAATTATATAGTAGTGACATGATATGGCCAATATCATATAGCTCCTTTGATCTCCATCTTCGGGGCTCCATGATCATCTTGTCACCGGCATGACACCATGATCTCCATCATCATGATCTCCATCATCGTGTCTCCATGAAGTTGCTCGCCAACTATTACTTCTACTACTATAGCTAACGGTTTAGCAATAAAGCAAAGTAATTACATGGAGTTGAATCAATGACACGAAGGTCATACAATAATTAAGACAACTCCTATATTCTGCCGGGTTGTCATACTCATCGACATGCAAGTCGTGATTCCTATTACAAGAAGATGATCTCATACATCACAATATATCATTCATCATACATCACAACTTTTGGCCATATCACATCACAAGGCAATTGTTGCAAAAAAAACAAGTTAGACGTCCTCTAATTGGAGTAGCATCTTTTAAGTGGATGCAATAGGGTTCTAGCAAGAACGTTTTCTTACCTCTGAATAACCACAACGTGATTTGTCAACTTCTATTTACCCTTCATAAGGACCCTTTTCGTCGAATCCGCTCCAACTAAACTGGGAGAGACAGACACCCGCTAGCCACCTTATGCAACTAGTGCATGTCAGTCGGTGGAGCCTGTCTCACGTAAGCGTACGTGTAAGGTCGGTCCGGGCCGCTTCATCCCACAATACCGCTGAAGCAAAATAAGACTATTAGCGGCAAGAAAGTTGACAACATCTATGCCCACAACAAATTGTGTTCTACTCGTGCAATAGAGAACTACGCATAGACCTAGCTCATGATGCCACTGTTGGGGAACGTTGCATAAAATAAAAAATTTCCTACGTTCACCAAGATTCATCTATGAGTTCATCTAGCAACGAGTGATAGGAGTGCATCTATATACCTTTGTAGATCGCGTGCGGAAGCGTTCAAGAGAACGGGGTTGAGGGAGTCGTTCTCGTCGTGATCCAAATCACCGGAGATCCTAGCGCCGAACGGACGGCACCTCCGTGTTCAACACACGTACGGTCAGCGTGACGTCTCCTCCTACTTGATCCAGCAAGGGGGAAGGAGAGGTTGATGAAGATCCAGCAGCACAACGGCATGGTGGTGGATGCAGCAGGGCTCCGGCAGGGCTTTGCCAAGCAACTACGGGAGGGAGAGGTGTAGCAGGGAGGGGAGGGAGGCGCCAGGTGTTGGGTGCGGCTGCCCTCCCACCCCCCTCTCTATATAGGGACCCCAGGGGGGCACCGGCCCTAGGAGATGGGATCTCCTAGGGGGGCGGCGGCCAAGGGGGGTGGAGTGCCCCCCAAGGCAAGTGGGGCGCCCCCTCCCCTAGGGTTCCCAACCCTAGGCGCAGAGGGGGGCCCAAGGGGGGGCGCACCAGCCCACCAGGGGCTGGTTCCCCTCCCACTTAAGCCCATGGGGCCCTCCGGGATAGGTGGCCCCACCCGGTGGACCCCCGGGACCCTTCCGGTCGTCCCCGTACAATACCTTTGGACCCCGAAACTTTCCCGATGGACAAAACTCGACTTACCATATATAATTCTTTACCTATGGACCATTCCGGAACTCCTCGTGACGTCCGGGATCTCATCCGGGACTCCTAACAACTTTCGGTTTGCTGCATACTCACATTCATACAACCCTAGTGTCACCGAACCTTAAGTGTGTAGACCCCACGGGTTCGGGAGACATGTAGACATGACCGAGACGGCTCTCCGATCAATAACCAACAGCGGGATCTGGATACCCATGTTGGCTCCCACATGCTCCTCGATGATCTCATCGGATGAACCACAATGTCGAGGATTCAAGCAAACCCGTATACGATTCCCTTTGTCAGTCGGTACGTTACTTGCCCGAGATTCGATCGTCGGTATCCCAATACCTTGTTCAATCTCGTTATCGGCAAGTCACTTTACTCGTACCGTAATGCATGATCCCGTGACCAGACACTTGGTCACTTTGAGCTCATTATGATGATGCATTACCGAGTGGGCTATGATACCTCTCCGTAATACGGAGTGACAAATCCTGTCTCGATCTGTGACAACCCAATGACACTTTCGGAGATACCTGTAGTGCACCTTTATAGTCACCCGATTCACGTTGTGACGTTTGGTACACCCAAAGCACTCCTACGGTATCCGGGAGTTACACGATCTCATGGTCTAAGGAAAAGATACTTGACATTGGAAAAGCTCTAGCAAAACGAACTACACGATCTTGTGCTATGCTTAGGATTGGGTCTTGTCCATCACATCATTCTCCTAATGATGTGATCCCGTTATCAATGACATCCAATGTCCATAGTAAGGAAACCATGACTATCTATTGATCAACGAGCTAGTCAACTAGAGGCTCACTAGGGACGTATTGTAGTCTATGTATTCACACGTGTATTACGATTTCCGGATAATACAATTATAGCATGAATAAAAGACAATTATCACGAACAAGGAAATATAGTAATAATCCTTTTATTATTGCCTCTAGGGCATATTTCCAACATCACCGCCCCCTACTACTCCCACCGCTGGCCAGGCCATCCCTCTACGCACCCACACCCCCTGTTATTCTGCGGCGACGGCAGCCTCACACCACAGCCGAACGAGTGAACCCTCATACTCCTCTACGCGTGGGCATCCACTGCCGCGTCTTCCCCGGCTCCGTGTCGTCCCCTTCCTAGGCCTCACCGTCGTCCACCGCCCTGGTGCTCTCGGCGCGGCGTGGTCAACGTGGTCAACGTGGTCAAGGAATGGCTTCCATCGGACGTGGACTGTACGTGGAGAGGCCGACAGCTGGGTCCACGACCGCAGCAAGGAAGTGCCTCCTTATTACGTGCAAAATAATTATTCCTCCACCTGACAACGGGGACCCACCGGATGGGCCACCGTATTTAGCGAAAAAAACGTTTCCCCCTGTCTGCTGTGACCCACCAATTACATCTTCGCACGCAAGGAAGTGCGTCCGAAAACGATTCGCCCCACATTGCTGGGACCCACCAGCTACATCGTTACGCAAGGAAGTGCTTGACGCCGGGACCCACCTGGTCGAAGCGTATGTAGCATTGTCATTACGGTCGCGAACGTGTATGTACATATATCTTTGGTGGATGTAGAGGCGGCGCGCGTGTCGTAGTAGAGGCACGCACGTAGCATGTACACGCACGTACAGCGGCGAGGGTGCAAGAAAGAAAATACTGACCACGCGCACATACGGGCAGGGGTCTCTAACGCCTATCACGCATACATTACATGGCTCGGTCGCAACGGAGAAACAGCGTCGTCGTCGTGTTCATGGGGAGCCAACCGGTTGGGTCGGAACGGAATGCGTGGCCGTGTTCATCGGGAGGGCTTGGACGGAACAGGCGATGGAAACGAGGCTTGGCGTACCGCACAATGGAGGAAACGGCCTTGTGTTCTACTGGCCATGTTCGAAACGGGGTCCTGTTGATCGGGAGGGGCCTGGCGTACCGCAAAATGGAGGAAACGGACCTCCTACGGTCGAAACGGGGGTCCTGTTGATCGGGAGGGGTGTGGCGTACCGCAAAACGGAGGAAACGGCCCTCCTCGGTCGAAACGGGGGTCTTGTTGATCGGGAGGGGTGTGGCGTACTGCAAAACGGACGAAACAAACTTGTGTTGGAGCGCTACGGTCAAGCAGGGGAGGGTGTGGCGTGCAAAAGCAGGACTCCACGGGATAATGTTCATCTCCACCGTCGACCTCCTCCAGCGTCCATGGGCTACCGTCGACCTCCTCCAGCCTCCATGGGCTACCGTCGACCTCCTCCAGCCTCCACGGGCTCCTGTTCATCCAGCCTCCACCGCGCGCTACTCCACCGGCTACTGTTCAACCACCCCTCCTCACGGGCATCCCACTACTGTTCATCCTGCCCTCCACACCACGGGGTCCTGTTCAACCACCCCCCAACGGCCACCCCTCCACCCTCTACTGTTCATCCAGCCCTCCACACCACGGGTTCCTGTTCATCCAGAGGCAACGCCACCGCTCACTGTTCATCCAAACCCCCCCGCAACACTCACTGTTCATCCCAGAGGCAGCATCGATCGGCTTCAGTTAGCAGCAGTAGTGAAGGAATCGCTCCATCGGGTTCAGTTAACAGCCATCGATCGATCGCTCGGGTTCAGTAACGCGTAGCCTGCAGTGCAATCGCTCGGGTTCAGTTAGAGCCCAACGCCTCACTCGGCATCAGTTAGAGCCAACGCCTCGCACACATGCGCGTACATACGAGAAAAACGTGCATCGCTCCGCCCCCGACCTCCCACCGTAACCGGCAACTCCCCGAAATTTTCCTCCCCCTCGCTTCTACCACGGTTTTTTCCATCATGGATGGCCCAAAGAATGTCATGCAGCTGCGTCTCCGGCCCGCCGGACGAAAAGCCCATTTTACATCATGATTTTTTGTCATAGATGTAGGAGCCCACCACATCTATGATGATACCTGGTTTTGCCACAATTATCGTCATAGAAGTGTCATATGTATGACACAAAAAAATTCGTTCGGCCCAAAATGTCACGGATGTGTCTTTTTTTTCTAGTGGTTCTGAGATTGATGTTGCTATGACTTTGCTATGCTTAATGCTTGTCACTAGGGCCCGAGTGCCATGATTTCAGATCTGAACCTATTATGTTTTCATGAATATATGTGAGTTCTTGATCCTATCTTGCAAGTCTATAGTCACCTATTATGTGTTATGATCCGGCAACCCCGAAGTGACAATAATCGGGACCACTCCTGGTGATGACCATAGTTTGAGGAGTTCATGTATTCACTATGTGCTAATGCTTTGTTCCGATTCTCTATTAAAAGGAGGCCTTAATATCCCTTAGTTTCCATTAGGACCTCGCTCCCATGGGAGGGTAGGACAAAAGATGTCATGCAAGTTCTTTTCCATAAGCACGTATGACTATATTCGGAATACATGCCTACATTACATTGATGAATTGGAGCTAGTTCTGCGTCACCCTATGTTATGATCATTACATGATGAACCGCATCCGGCATAATTATCCATCACCGATCCAATGCCTACGAGTTTTCCATCTACTGGTTTATGCTTAGTTACTTTCTCGTTGCTACTGTTACAATCATTACAAAATACCAAAAATATTACTTTTGCTTGCATTACTATTTTATTACTGTTACCACTATTATCATATTACTTTGCTACTAAATACTTTGCTGAAGATATTAAGTTATCCAGGTGTGGCTGAATTGACAACTCAGTTGCTAATACTTGAGAATATTCTTTGGCTCCCCTTGTGTCGAATCAATAAATTTGGATTGAATACTCAACCCTCGAAAGTTGTTGCGATCCCCTACACTTGTGGGTTATCAGGAATGTCAAGCTCTAGCCCCGAATATTGGTTCACCACCTCATCAACCACGACACGAGCATAGCCGGCTGGAATCGGGTTGCAATGGAAGGTTGCTTCAGGGGGATTTGTATAAGCAACAGCGTCCGCCACCATCATGGATATGTTCTTTATTTTGAAGTGTAGCTCACAGTTAGTGTTCTCTATGATGTCATCCACAGGGTATCTATCAAAGAAGCGTCCCCTCGGACCGGAACCAACGCCGCTTCTCGGCATGGATGGGACGGTGCTATCCAATGTTTTATCATCCGCTAGTCTTGTCGCCGAGACCCCCATTCCTGGCTAATTGAGTCGATCTGATGTTGCTGCCACTGGAATTTGAGTGCCAAGTCCGCGTGCGCTGATTCTAGGCCTTGAAGGCGTTCTGCTTCCTGCTTCCTCTGCTCCTCCTCCATCTTCCTCTTCTTCTCCTCCTCCATCTTCCTTCTTGCACGGGTCCTGTAGTCGTCGTTCCATTTCAAAAAGCCCTCATACCAGGGAATAATGCCCTTGCCTCGTGTTCTTCCCGGGTGTTCAGGATTTCCCAGGGCGCGCATAAGCTCGTCGTTCTCTCTGTTGGGCGTGAACACCCCCGTTCGAGCATCTTCTATTGCTTGAAGTAACTTCTCTTCGGCTCCTTTTAGACTTGCCTTCTTGGAAACTAGGCCAGTCTTCGGGTCCAACGCCCCCCATGCACATAGAACCAAGCTCTGCACCTGGGGGCCAGCTTCTAGTAACTGGAGTGACCCCTGCATCCAGCATCTCTTCCTCAGACTTATCCCACTTAGGCATTGCCACCGTGTAGCCACCTTGCCCCAGCCTATGGAATTGCGTCTTTTTTGCGGCATTGGCCTTGTTTTTTCTCGACCGTTCCTTAGCTAATTCGTATTCCTGGAATTTCATGAAAGCGGGCCAGTGTTCTCTTTGCTTCTCCAGTGTTCCCTTGAATTCTAGAGTCTTCTTTTCTCCTTTGACATAGTCGGCCCATACAGTTTTCTTGTTGGTGTTGATGCAATTGCCATCTTCCTAAGAGCAGTGTCCTTGACTTTCTGCACATCTGCATCAGTGAAATGATTTGGTAGGGTGAAATGTTCCATGAGAGATTCCCAAAGCATTTCTTTTGCTCTGTCGTCGACCCAAGTAACATCTGGACATTTATTTTTTGGCTCTTTCCATTCTTGAATGGAGATCGCGAGTTGGTCCTTCACAAGAACTCCGCACTAACGAACGAACTTTCGCAATGTTCTTAGGCATGAGGGGTTCACCATTAGCTTTGATGGAATCGATGTTGTACTTTACACCCTCCTTCAACTTTTTGCCCGGGCCTCGCTTTGTCCTGCTGTCTGTAGAAGCAGATTTGCTCGATTCGGAGGGCTGAAAGAAGACAGATCGATTCGTTAATATATCTTCAAATAAACAAAACATGTCATGATCACCAGATGCCTACTTATATAAATATACCTCGCCGGTCTTTGTTATTTCGAGATCAACATTGTTTGCATCATCATAATCATAATCATAGTTCATGACTTCATCCATTCGGTCGTTGAGATTGAATATCTTATCATCACCCTCCCTGGTATTGTTCAGATATTGGGAGCCGTCATCTACTTCATTCAGATCATCGGCTGCATGAGGGCTGCGTATGATCTCAAACAGAACCTCTTCTCCCTCTTTGCGGTATTATCCATCATAGCTTTTATTTAACTAATCCAGAAGAAATATAAAACAATTTAGTATTCAAATTACAATGCATGGATGCAATCAATAAGGAAAAACTAAATCATACTACATAATATGCATTGTCTCGAATAATATATAATCTCGAATACATCGTCTCGAATAATATAATCTCGAATACATCATGTCTAATAATATATATAATCTCGAATACATCGTCTCGAATATTATATATCGAATACATCACTGGCTAGGTAGCTAATAAAGATCGAATACTACAGAAGAATCTAGGCCACTCGTGGTTCCTAAGGCATGGGCGGTGGACACCCAAAGAGAAGGAACCATCACAGGATCATATCTCCGGTCATACGCCCAAAAGAACCTGCGGTATTGGAGAACACAGCGTCCATAGCAGCCATGTAGCAGCGGACATGCTCGTCCTCCTCACGACACGGCGACGCACCACCTCCGGTGGGGCCAGCTCCCATCGCACCAAATGTGGCCCATAACGCCACCAAAGGAGATCGGGGTCGACAGCGGGACCCAGTCGGGTTTCTCACCAAGCGGCGCCCCAAGGTAGCACCTCCGATTGCCCGGTCCGTGAGCCCAGTCCGGACATGGGTCCTGTGGAAGCGTGACGTCGTCATGACGAATCTGACGGCGGCAAGGATGCGGGTCAGGCATCGTCGACAACAAATACTATATGCCCCCAAAAAGTAACATTTTCTAAATGATTGGATTGTGATAACTAAAATTCTATATGCAAATTTTAAATTTTTCTAAAACTAAAATTATAAGAAACTAAAAAAACATCGATCATCGTCTAACAATTTGACATCAATCTAATTCATCTAGCTAGAACTAACATTTATAATATTTCTATAACTAAAAAACAGAAAATTTTCTAACATTTCTATAATTAAAAAACAAAAAAAATTCTAACATTTCTATAAATATTTCTATAACTAAAAAACATAAAAAATACTAGCAATTTTACAACTAATTAACAATGTGTGTGTGTGTGGACATGCATGGCGGCCGGGGCACAGGAGCTCACCAATGACGGAGGCTGACGGTGTAACACCCCAAAAAAATTAGTCTTGTTTTATTAATTAAAATTTTGCCAGGAAATTTTAACTTTCCTTTTCTTGGTTTTCTTGATTTCGTAACCATTCTTTTCTTGGATTATTATGGAGTTTCTACCCCAAGTGAGAACTTTCCAAATGTGTTGTTGGACTTGTTTATCCTCTCAAGAAGAATCTTTTCTTTTCATCGAGGAATTAATTATGTAATAATCTCCATAATCTCTATTTTCTTGAAAAAGTGGTTTCCCATGATTTTATGGTCCTATTTGTCTGCAACCCTTTCTTAAATTCATTCAGAAATCCGACCAAAATTTGGAGATGTCATGTGATGCTGTTAAATCACTTTTATGCAGATTTATCCTTTATTCATGAAATATTTTGAGCTCTACACCAGTTTTTCAAATCTGGTCCGAGTGGATGATTTGCACTACAGCCTATTTAAATATTTCTTTAAAACTTCCACCAAAATTATGGGATGTTAGTAGCAGCATATGATTCAACTTTATGCAAAAACCTAGTGATGTTCTTTGAAGAAATTGAGTGAATCAACCTATTTTCTATTCTGGTCCAACTTGAGGATTTGTACAGCAACCACATTTTTAGTTGCTCCTTTATCCTTGATTTCTTTTCATACTTGTAGTCCTCCCTGTTAAAACCCTAAGTCCAGGAGCATGCACCCATTGGATCATTTTTGGTTCATGAAGTAATGCCATTTATCTCCTGTCCAAAATGGAAGTTTTGCAACACTTGCACTAGCAAGTTTGTGCTTTGTTCAAACTAACCTCACCACCCTCTCTTTCTTCTAAAGAGACCCCAGTCTGGAAGATTTGGCCACTCCAAGAAATGCCTAGATGCCTGTGACATTTTGTCAAACATCTTGAGAGCATGGACAGATTTGGCATGAGTTCTTGTTTGCACTATGAACTTGGTCTCGTGACCAAACCACTGTTCCCTTGATCTTCCCTCTATCACTAACCTAGTCCTGTTGCTTGCTAACTTCACCCGAGACCTCTAGCCTGCCCCGGCATTTTGTCAAGCACGTTCCGTGCGTGCTCTGGGCGCGAGAAGAGCACGCGTTTTGCACGTGCCGCGCCCGAGCCGACGCGTCGCGCCCCTGGTTTTGCCCTCACTGCAGAGCCGCGCCACACACTCCCCTACTCACCGCAACACGCCAAGCAGCCCTCGCCACGTCTCCGGCAGGCCAGGAGCTAGCCGCCACGGCCGCCTGACAGCCCCTGCTCAGGTCGGCGCCGCCCGAGCCTCTCCCGCTCGCCACCTGTCTCCTGGAGCAGTGCGAACTCATCCTCAAGCGTGTCCCCTAGCGCTCATTGCCGCCACGACGCCCTAGCTACAGAATGGCGGTCGCCGGCGACCTTATCCGCGGCCACCGTCGGAACCGACCCTGCTCGCCTATTTAAGAAGCCCCGAGCTCGTCCCCGCACGCAGGCAGTCTCAAGCCATCTCCCTAGGACCCCCTTGGCCAACAATCAAACCGGAAAGGCCGTCTTCCCCGACTCCGGCCAGTTCGGCCACCGCTGCCTCCCGGCTCCGTACATCACCAACCGAACCTCCCCGGCCCTCCCAACACCACCAGACGGCTCCCCTTCGTCTTGCGGAGCCGCCCAGAACCCCAACTGTGACGGTGAGCCACCGTAGCCCCAAACTCACTTTGCTCCCGAAGCCACCGGCCGCCCATGGCTTCGCCGATGGCGATTCCCTCCACCTCCAACGACCCTAAAACCACCGAAAGGATCGCCCTAGATCCGCGGATCCATCCCCGCCCTCAGCTCCCCGCAAGGAACCACCGTTTGTCGGCGACGATCGCCGGACTTCCGCCCCCTCTCGGGCAGAGGTAGAGGAGGAAAGGTGGACTAGTCAAACCTGACTAGTGGGCCACCTGGGCCCACTGTCAGTGACCCACACACGGTCCACGCTGGATAAGTGGAGGTGCGTTTCCAGAATAGGCCTTCGACGTGTATGTTTATATTCGAACCGTTTTCTTTTCTGTTTTATTTTAAATAACAGATTTTGACCAAAACTTTGACTGGCTATATCTTTTTAATTATAACTCCAAATGAGTTGATTCTTTTTCCTACCTCTCCCAAATATTGTCTAGTTTATTTTAAGATTTATTTCAAAAAAATTCAGACAACTTTTTGGTTCTATTTTGAAAACTATTTATTGATTCAAATTTATTTTAAAATAGGATTTTGGAGGAGAGGAGAAAACTTTTAAAAGTTTTGGAGAGCACCTCACCCCTCCACAACTTGAAGGCAGGCATTCTGAACCCTGGCATAATATTTTGCATACATTGTTTGACACGATTATGGCACCACCTCAATACATGGAACTTGTTATTTTATGTGGTGATGTGATCGTTTGCATAAATGCTTATTTGAAATTTCCTTGCTGTTGGAAATGGACATGCTTGTGATAATGATCATCCTCGTATGCCTTTCGTGCCTACCGGAAGGAAAACGGGAAAGTCTCTGTCTGAGGTAGACCCGAGCTTGTCCCTAGTTCCTCGTCGAGATGAGTGTGTCCGGCATGGCATGAGGGGTATGATGAGTGATGATTCTATCTGTTGGATGAAATATATTCGTTATGCTAATCATGCAGGGAATACTTAAACCTCCTGAGTCGACCATAGATAGAGTCTTGTTCCAGTAAACCCCTTACTTGTTTCGTACTACCACTTGGCTCTACAACAAGTAGGGTACGGTTCAGTAAGTCGTCGACCCCTTTCCAGCACACACCGTAAAGAGAGGCCATGGTGGAAGATACCGGTTGTAGCTGGTAGGCGAGCCACCTGGTCCGGGGCATGGGTGTTTCCGATTGAGATCGAGAGGGAGGCCACCCCTTAGAGCGTGATATAAATTTGATCCCATGCTATGCGAGGTTGTAGCCTCCCCACTTAGAGTTTTGCTTAACAAGTGTTGTGGGTGATTCCAGACACCGGTAAGTTAAGCTGGTGTGTGCAAGTTAGGTGTGTTTTCAACAAAAAGGCCATAGACGGAATTAGTCCCCGATGGACTAAAGGAATCCGTTGCTCGTGGGTAAATAGTACACCCTCTGCAGAGATTAAACCTATTCGAATAGCCGTGTCCTTGGTTAAGGATTACAGTCTGGGAAGGGTCAGGTGTCGGTCTTAGTGTCAGTCTTCGGAGGAGAAACCGTTAAACCAGAACTGGGATCGCAACTCGAGACTTGAAATAATTATGATTATGATTTTGTTATGGACTAACCCGTTATATTATTGAATTATCAAATATCCACAGGATGGTTCTACCTCCTGGATTTTCACTGTGATTATTTATAAGCCCTTTATGTGGTGTCGCTGAGACGCCCGACTGTGGCATTGCCTGTTATTTATTTCCCTTATAAGCCCTTTATGTGGTGTCGCTGAGACGCCCGACTGTGGCATTGCCTGTTATTTATTTCCCTTATAAGCCCTTTATGTGGTGTCGCTGAGACGCCCGACTGTGGCATTGCCTGTTATTTATTTCCCTTATAAGCCCTTTATGTGGTGTCGCTGAGACGCCCGACTGTGGCATTGCCTGTTATTTATTTCTCTTATAAGCCCTTTATGTGGTGTCGCTGAGACGCCCGACTGTGGCATTGCCTGTTATTTATTTCCCTTATAAGCCCTTCATGTGGTGTCGCTGAGACGCCCGACTGTGGCATTGGAATTATTTATTTCTTTATAAGCCCTTTATGTAGTGTCGCTGAGACGCCCGACTGTGGCATTGTGATTATTAATTTCTCTATAAGCCCTTTATGTGGTGTCGCACAGACGCCTGACTGCGGCATTTTTCTTCCAGTCCATCATTGCACAATAATATAAATAACATGCTTGCGTGCATAAAGATTTTATTCATAACTGATGATATGATCATAGAATATTTCAAGTACATGTTTGTCATTTATATTATTCCAATGTTCGTAATGTTTGCGAGTACATTCAAAGTACTCACTGGCTTGTCCCTGGCTATTGTCTTGACCAGATTTCTTGCTTGGAGACGAGCGTTGCGATGACAACCCCGGAGCTAAGCAACGGTGATAGCAGCCTCACGAAGAAAGGAGTTAACCTGGTCAGCTGTTCCTGTGGATATTGGAGTCCCATAAACGCTGATGATCCACAAACCGCTTCCGCCGTCAACCATTAGGAACCATTTGTTGTACTCACAGACCAGAACGGTCTTGTACCACACATTTTGTATTCTGCTTGGTATTTCTGTATCAAGTTGGTGCCTCATCAGCTAACAGTGATCCTGGGGCTGGTGAGTACGACGGCCATTTTCTGGAATTCATTACCCGGAAAACCGGTCGCCACAACGGGCGGCGGCGACGGGCGGCATCGACGGGACGGGGACAGGGCAGGGACTAGGGACGACGGTGACGGGGAGGGGACGATGGGGATGGGGCGGCGACGACGACGGGACGGCCGGGATGGGGCGGCGGGTCGGAACGGCAGACGAGCAGGGGCGATGGCGGCGGCAGCAGCGGGGATGGTCGAGGAGCGCGGCAGACGATTGTCGGGCAGCAACAACGAGGACGAAGCGGCGACGAGGGTAGCGACAGGCGGCGGCGGCAGGCGAAGGAGAAGAAGCAGATGAAAATCGGCGAATTTTGTAAGTGCCGCTTATATAGGATGGGCCTTTAGTACCGGTTGGAGCCACCAACAGGTACTAAAGGTCAATTTTGGCCAGGTCAAGCGGCGGGAAGGGCACCCCTTTAGTACCGGGTGGTGGCTCCAACAGGTACTAAAGATCCCACCTTTAGTACCGGGTCGAGCCACGACCCGGTACTAAAGGGGGTGCGCTGCCAGGCGAGGGGTGCAAAGTTTAGTCCCACCTCGTCGAGGCGAAAGGCAGCCGCACCGGTTTATAAACCCAATCGTGGCTGCTCCTTCGAACTCCTCTATATAGCAGGCTTCTGGGCCTAACTATGGTGCGCTGCCCTCAGAGCCTGCTGGCCCTTCTGGGCCTGAATTTGCACACCCGAGATCTGGCAGCCCATCGGGCGCGCCCAACAAATTTTTATATAGTTTTTTTTCTTTTCTACATTATTTATTTTCTTCTATTTATTTCTGAGTAATTTTTTTATATAGTTTTTTTTTATTTTCTACTTATTTATTTTCTTCTATTTATTTCTGAGTAGTTTTTTATATAGTTTTTTTCTTTTCTGCTTTATTTATTTTCTTCTATTTATTTCTGAGGAATTTTTTATATAGTTTTTTTCTTTTCTGCTTTATTTATTTTTTTCTATTTATTTCTGAGTAATTTTTTATATAGTTTTTTTTTTTTCTGGAGTTGTAATAAGTTATTAAAATTTTGAATTGCCGGTGTAACAGATGAGTTTTAAATCAAAACCTAATACTTGAAAGAGATTGTCCGGTTTGTACGAAGTGCATCCAGTTTTGCCGTGACCCTCTCTACTTTTTTGCACATACTATGCGGGTGAAATGATGATACCATGCCAAGTTTCAACCTTTTGAGTTCATTTGTAGTGCTTTTCAATTTCGAGGCCATTTAGCTCAAAACAAATCAAGAAATGCATTAAAAATAGCAAATTATGTCGAAAGGGTTGAAAGTTAATGACGTGGCTTTGAATGGCGCTTCTTTGAGCATAAAAAAAGTCCGGAGTTGTAATAAGTTATTAAAATTTTGAGAAATAGCAAATTATGTCAGAAAGGGTTGAAAGTTGATGACGTGCTTTGAATGGCGCCTGATGAACGCAAAAAAAGTTCGGAGTTGTAATAAGTTATTAAAATTTTGAATTGCCGGTGTAACAGATGAGTTTTCGTCCGAAACCCTGATACTTCGAAAGAGATTGTCCAGTTTGTACACGAAGTGCATCCAGTTTTTGCCGTGACCCTCTCTACTTTTTTGCACATGCTATGCGGGTGAAATGATGATACCATGCCAAATTTCAACCTTTTCAGAGTTCATTTGTAGTGCTTTTCAATTTCAGGGCCATTTAGCTCAAAACAAATCAGTAAATGCATTAAAAATAGCAAATTATGTCAGAAAGGGTTGAAAGTTAATGACGTGGCTTTGAATGGCGTCTGCTGAACGCAAAAAAAAAGTCTGGAGTTGTAATAAGTTATTAAAATTTTGAGAAATAGCAAATTATGTCAGAAAGGGTTGAAAGTTGATGACGTGCTTTGAATGGCGCCTGATGAATGCAAAAAAAGTCTGGAGTTGTAATAAGTTATTAAAATTTTGAATTGCCGGTGTAACAGATGAGTTTTCGTCCGAAACCTTGATACTTCAAAAGAGATTGTCCAGTTTGTACACGAAGTGCATCCAGTTTTTGCCGTGACCCTCTCTACTTTTTTGCACATGCTATGCGGTTGAAATGATGATACCATGCCAAATTTCAACCTTTTGAGTTCATTTGTAGTGCTTTTCAATTTCAGGGCCATTTAGCTCAAAACAAATCAAGAAATGCATTAAAAATAGCAAATTATGTCGAGAAAAGGGTTGAAAGTTAATGACGTGGCTTTGAATGGCGCCTGCTGAATGCAAAAAAGTCTGGAGTTGTAATAAGTTATTAAAATATTGAATTGCCGGTGTAACATATGAGTTTTAAATGCGAAACCACGATACTTGAAAGAGATTGTCCAGTTTGTACATGAAGTGCATCCAGTTATTGCCGTGACCCTCTCTACTTTTTTGCACATGCTATGCGGGTGAAATGATGATACCATGCCAAGTTTCAACCTTTTCAGAGTTCATTTGTAGTGCTTTTCAAATTCATGGCCATTTAGCTCAAAACAAATCCGTAAATGCATTAAAAATAGCAAATTATGTCAGAAAAGGTTGAAAGTTGATGACGTGGCTTTGAATGGCTCCTGCTGAACGCAAAAAAAAGTCCAGAGTTGTAATAAGTTATTAAAATTTTGAATTGCCGGTGTAACAGATGAGTTCTCGTCCGAAACCTTGATAGTTCGAAAGAGATTGTCCAGTTTGTACACGAAGTGCATCCAGTTTTTGCCGTGACGCTCTCTACTTTTTTGCACATGCTATGCGGGTGAAATGATGATACCATGCCAAGTTTCAACCTTTTCAGAGTTCATTTGTAGTGCTTTTCAATTTCAGGGCCATTTAGCTCAAAACAAATCAGTAAATGCATTAAAATAGCAAATTATGTCGTAAAAGGTTGAAAGTTGATGACGTGGCTTTGAATGGCTTTCTTTGAGCATAAAAAAAGTCCGGTGTTGTAATAAGTTACTCCCTCCATTCCTTGATATAAGGTGTATAGATTTTTGAAAAAAAAAATCGAAAATATAAGGTGTATTGCGTTGCAACACTCGTTTGGATAATTTTTTTAGGATTTGATTACATTTATTATATCATGCAAGCTCCTGTATTTTCTCATGTCAACTAGTCAGGTGTAAACTTGCCCAAAACTTGTGAAAGTTTGCCTTCACGTGCGTTCTTTAATTTTCGTGCCAAAAACTATACACCCTACATTTAGGAACGGAGGGAGTATTAAAAGTCCGAAACCTTGATACTTCGAAAGAGATTGTCCAGTTTGTACACAAAGTGCATCCAGTTTTTGCCGTGACCCTCTCTATTTTTTTGCACATGCTATGCGGGTGAAATGATGATACCCTGTCAAGTTTCAACCTTTTCAGTGTTCATTTGTAGTGCTTTTCAATTTTAGGGCCATTTAGCTCAAAGTAAATCAGTAAATCGTTAAAAATAGCAAATTATGTCAGAAAGGGTTTAAAATTGATGGCGTGGCTTTGAATGGCACCTGCTGAACACAAAAAAAGTCTGGAGTTTGGTTAAATCGGCAGTGACGTCGATGATAATTTATGCCATGTGTACAATCAAGCTTCACCCAAAAGTGATTGAGTACCTTGATAAGATCTTGTGAATCATCTCTGGGCAAAGAACTCTGAAGATGGTGTCAAAAACAACTCCCTAGCAGCCTGGGAGTTGGTCTGTAGGCCCAAGTGCAAAGGTGGGCTTGGGATCATCAATATCAAGACACAGAATGTAGCACTACTTCTGAAGCATCTATTTAAGTTTTATAATCACCATGACGTCCCTTGGGTGACTATGATCTGGGACACTTGCTACACGGGTAGAGTACCGCATGCGATGGACCCTGTTGGCTCTTTCTGGTGGCGTGATGTAATGCAGCTCAGTGATGTTTTCCATGGGATCACCAGAGTCACTCTGGGCAACGGATCCTCCTCCCTCTTACGGAAAGGCGTGCGGTTTAACGACCGTGATGCCCCATTAATGGAGATTTACACCGAAGCTTTCTCTTTTTGCTTAAATGAAGATGAGTCGGCTGCCAATATTCTCACTGCTACGAACCCGAGCTTGATCTTCCACCTGCCGCTGTCCACACAAGCTAGAGAGGAGGTCAGAGAAATCCAACAAGGATCGATGCATGTGCTTCTTGATGGGGGATGCACTGATGCCTGGGAATGCAACCTTGGTGGGGCTTTCTCCTCCAAGCGATATTATGATCACTGCTTCAGAGATACAGTTGCTGATGATGCCTTTCATTGGCTATGGAAGGCTAAGAGCCCGATCAAATTCAAAAATGTTTGGCTGGCCGATGTTGGTTGATCGCCTTAACACTAGGAACATGCTGAGATGCAGGCACTTTGCCGTGGCGGGCAACACTTACACATGCATGCTTTGCGAGAACCCTCTGAGGAAGCGGTTGAACACCTCTTCTTCACTTGCCCGTTCAGCCAACAATGCTTTGGGATAAGGTTGGTATGCTTTGACCAAGCGCTGAACATGCTCGCTCTGCTGCATGCTGGCAGAGAGCATTGGCGGCGATCACTGTTTATGGACATCTTCTTGATGGTTGCATGGAGCTTGTGGAAGGAGAGAAATAATGAGCATTTCAGAGGGAGCTTATTCCGCAGCTCCTGCTGTGAGTTACATATATGAGCAACGACACCGGTATCAAATACCCAGGAGTTACTACGAGTACTGGTAAGGTACACATCAATTACATGTATATCAAATATACCTTTAGTGTTGGGCCTTCTTATGCGCTAAGTATTTGGGGCAGTTCCGCTTCTAGTGACCCTTCCCTTTGCAATAAAAGCACTTTCGATCTCAGGTTTGGGTCCATTCTTTGACTTCTTCCCGGCAAGCTGGCTTATCGGGCGGCAATATCCTTGCCGTCCTTCTTGAAGTTCTTCTTACCCTTGCCCTTCTTGAACTTTGTGGTTTTATTGACCATCAACACTTGATGTTCCTTCTTGATTTCTACCTCTGTGACTTCGGCATTGAAAATACTTCAGGAATAGTTTTCACCATCCCTTGCATATTGTAGTTCATCACAAAGCTCTTGTAGCTCGGTGGGAAGCGATGAAGGATTCTGTCAATGACCGCCTCGTCAGGAGGTTAATGTCCACTGGGACAGGCGGTTGTGCAACCAGGACATTTTGAGTATGTGCTCACCGACAGAACTATTTTCCTCCATCTTACAAGTATAGAACTTGTCGGAGACTTCATATCTCGACCGGGCATGAGCTTGGAAAACCATTTTCAGCTCCTCGAACATCTCATATGCTCCGTGTTGCTCAAAAGCGCTTTTGGAGCCTCGGTTCTAAGCTGTAAAGCATGCCGCACTGAACGAGGGAGTAATCATCAAGACGTGATCGCCAAGCGTTCATAACGCGTCTTGGTTCTCAGGATGGGTGCTTCACCTAGCGGTGCTTCTAGGACATATTGTTTCTTGGCAGCTATGAGGATGATCCTCAAGTTAGGACCCAGTCCGAATAGTTGCTGCCATCATCTTTCAGCTTGGTTTTCTCTAGGAACGCGTTGAAGTTCATGGTGACATGAGCGTTGGCCATTTGATCTACAATACATTTTGCAAAGATTTTAGACTAATGTTCATGATAATTAAGTTCATCTAATCAAATTATCTAATGAACTCCCACTCAGATTTGACATCCCTCTAGTCATCTAAGTGTTACATGATCCGAGTCAACTAGGCCGTGTCCGATCATCACGTGAGACGGACTAGTCATCGTCGGCGAACATCTCCATGTTGATCGTATCTTCCATACGACTCATGTTCGACCTTTCGGTCTCTGTGTTCCAAGGCCATGTCTGTACATGCTAGGCTCCTCAAGTTAACCTAAGTGTTTTGCATGTGTAAAACTGTCTTACACCCGTTGTATGTGAACTTAGGAATCTATCACACCCGATCATCACGTGGTGCTTCGAAACGACGAACTTTAGCAACAACGCACAGTTAGGGAGAACACTTTCTTGAAATTATTATAAGGGATCATCTTATTTACTACCGTCTTTCTAAGTAAACAAGATGCATAAACATAATAAACATCACATGCAATTATATAGTAGTGACATGATATGGCCAATATCATATAGCTCCTTTGATCTCCATCTTCGGGCTCCATGATCATCTTGTCACCGGCATGACACCATGATCTCCATCATCATGATCTCCATCATCGTGTCTCCATGAAGTTGCTCGCCAACTATTACTTCTACTACTATAGCTAACGGTTTAGCAATAAAGCAAAGTAATTACATGGCGTTGAATCAATGACACGCAGGTCATACAATAATTAAGACAACTCCTATGGCTCCTGCCGTTGTCATACTCATCGACATGCAAGTCGTGATTCCTATTACAAGAACATGATCTCATACATCACAATATATCATTCATCATACATCACAACTTTTGGCCATATCACATCACAAGGCAATTGTTGCAAAAAAAACAAGTTAGACGTCCTCTAATTGTTGTTGCATCTTTTACGTGGCTGCAATAGGGTTCTAGCAAGAACGTTTTCTTACCTACGAATAACCACAACGTGATTTGTCAACTTCTATTTACCCTTCATAAGGACCCTTTTCGTCGAATCCGCTCCAACTAAACTGGGAGAGACAGACACCCGCTTAGCCACCTTATGCAACTAGTGCATGTCACCGGTGGAGCCTGTCTCACGTAAGCGTCACGTGTAAGGTCGGTCCGGCCGCTTCATCCCACAATACCGCTGAAGCAAAATAAGACTAGTAGCGGCAAGAAAGTTGACAACATCTATGCCCACAACAAATTGTGTTCTACTCGTGCAATAGAGAACTACGCATAGACCTAGCTCATGATGCCACTGTTGGGGAACGTTGCATAAAATAAAAAATTTCCTACGTTCACCAAGATTCATCTATGAGTTCATCTAGCAACGAGTGATAGGAGTGCATCTATATACCTTTGTAGATCACGTGCGGAAGCGTTCAAGAGAACGGGGTTGAGGGAGTCGTTCTCGTCGTGATCCAAATCACCGGAGATCCTAGCGCCGAACGGACGGCACCTCCGTGTTCAACACACGTACGGTCAGCGTGACGTCTCCTCCTACTTGATCCAGCAAGGGGGAAGGAGAGGTTGATGAAGATCCAGCAGCACGACGGCATGGTGGTGGATGCAGCAGGGCTCCGGCAGGGCTTTGCCAAGCAACTACGGGAGGGAGAGGTGTAGCAGGGAGGGGAGGGAGGCGCCAGGTGTTGGGTGCGGCTGCCTCCCACCCCTCTCTATATAGGGACCCTGGGGCACTGCCCCTAGGAGATGGGATCTCCTAGGGGCGGCGGCCAAGGGGTGGAGTGCCCCCAAGGCAAGTGGGCGCCTCCCCTAGGGTTCCCAACCCTAGGCGCAGAGGGGGGCCCAAGGGGGGCGCACCAGCCCCCCAGGGGCTGGTTCCCCTCCCACTTAAGCCCATGGGGCCCTCCGGGATAGGTGGCCCCACCCGGTGGACCCCCGGGACCCTTCCGGTCGTCCCCGTACAATACCTTTGGACCCCGAAACTTTCCCGATGGACAAAACTCGACTTCCCATATATAATTCTTTACCTATGGACCATTCCGGAACTCCTCGTGACGTCCGGGATCTCATCCGGGACTCCTAACAACTTTTGGTTTGCTGCATACTCACATTCATACAACCCTAGTGTCACCGAACCTTAAGTGTGTAGACCCCACGGGTTCGGGAGACATGTAGACATGACCGAGACGGCTCTCCGATCAATAACCAACAGCGGGACCTGGATACCCATGTTGGCTCCCACATGCTCCTCGATGATCACATCGGATGAACCACAATGTCGAAGATTCAAGCAACCCCGTATACAATTCCCTTTGTCAATCGGTATGTTACTTGCCCGAGATTCGATCGGCGGTATCCCAATACCTCGTTCAATCTCGTTACCGGCAAGTCACTTTACTCGCATCCGTAATGCATGATCCCGTGACCAAACACTTGGTCACATTGAGCTCATTATGATGATGCATTACCGAGTGGTCACAGTGATACCTCTCCTTAATACTGAGTGACAAATCAATGTCTCGATCAGTGACAACCCAACAGACACTTTTGGAGATACCTGTAGTGCACCTTTATAGTCACCCAGTTACGTTGTGACGTTTGGTACACCCAAAGCACTCCTACGGTATCCGGGAGTTACACGATCTCATGGCCTAAGGAAAAGATACTTGACATTGGAAAAGCTCTAGCAAAACGAACTACACGATCTTGTGCTATGCTTAGGATTGGGTCTTGTCCATCACATCATTCTCCTAATCATGTGATCCCGTTACCAATGACATCCAATGTCCATAGTAAGGAAACCATGACTATCTATTGATCAACGAGCTAGTCAACTAGAGGCTCACTAGGGACGTATTGTAGTCTATGTATTCACACGTGTATTACGATTTCCGGATAATACAATTATAGCATGAATAAAAGACAATTATCACGAACAAGGAAATATAATAATAATCCTTTTATTATTGCCTCTAGGGCATATTTCCAACATCACCGCCCCCTACTACTCCCACCGCTGGCCAGGCCATCCCTCTATGCACCCACACCCCCTGTTATTCTGCGGCGACGGCAGCCTCACACCGCAGCCGAACGAGTGAACCCTCATACTCCTCTACGCGTGGGCATCCACTGCCGCGTCTTCCCCGGCTCCGTGTCGTCTCTTCCTAGGCCTCACCGTCGTCCACCGCCCTGGTGCTCTCGGCGCGGCGTGGTCAACGTGGTCAACGTGGTCAAGGAATGGCTTCCATCGGACGTGGACTGTACGTGGAGAGGCCGACAGCTGGGTCCACGACCGCAGCAAGGAAGTGCCTCCTTATTACGTGCAAAATAATTATTCCTCCACCTGACAACGGGGACCCTCCGGATGGGCCACCGTATTTAGCGAAAAAAACGTTTCCCCCTGTCTGCTGGGACCCACCAATTACATCTTCGCACGCAAGGAAGTGCGTCCGAAAAAAACGATTCGCCCCCCTGACTGCTGGGACCCACCAGCTACATCGTTGCACGCAAGGAAGTGCTTGACGCTCGGGACCCACCTGGTCGAAGCGTATGTAGCATTGTCATTCTGGTCGCGAACGTGTATGTACATATATACTGGTGGATGTAGAGGCGCGCACGTGTCGTAGTAGAGGCGCGCACGTAGCATGTACACGTACGTACAGCGGCGAGGGTGCAAGAAAGAAAATACGGCCACGTACGTACATACGGGCAGGGTCTCTAACGCCTATCACGCATACGTACATGGCTGGGTCGGAACGGAGAAACAGCGTCGTCGTCGTGTTCATGGGGAGCCAACCGGTTGGGTCGGAACAGAATGCGTAGCCGTGTTCATCGGGAGGGCTTGGACGGAACAGGCGATGGAAACGAGGCCTGGCGTACCGCACAATGGAGGAAACGGCCTTGTGTTCTACTGGCCATGTTCGAAACGGGGTCCTGTTGATCGGGAGGGGCCTGGCGCATCAAGAAAAAGCGGAGGAAACTGACCTCCTACGGTCGAAACGGGGGTCCTGTTGATCGGGAGGGGTGTGGCGTACCGCAAAACGGAGGAAACGGACCTCCTCGGTCGAAACGGGGGTCCTGTTGATCGGGAGGGGTGTGGCGTACTGCAAAACGGATGAAACGAATTTGTGTTGGAGCGCTACGGTCGAAACGGGGGGGAGGGGTGTGGCGTACCGCAAAACGGGACTCCACGGGATAATGTTCATCTCCACCGTCGACCTCCTCTAGCCTCCATGGGCTACCATCGACCTCCTCCAGCCGCCATGGGCTACCATCGACCTCCTCCAGCCTCCACGGGCTCCTGTTCATCCAGCCTCCACCGCGCGCTACTCCACCGGCTACTGTTCAACCACCCCTCCTCACGGGCATCCCACTACTGTTCATCCTGCCCTCCACACCACGGGGTCCTGTTCAACCACCCCCCAACGGCCACCCCTCCGCCGTCTACTGTTCATCCAGAGGCAACGCCACCGCTCACTGTTCATCCAACCCCCCCCCCCCCCCCCGCAAAGCTCACTTTTCATCCCAGAGGCAGCATCGATCCGCTTCAGTTAGCAACAGTAGCGAAGGAATCGCTCCATCGGGTTCAATTAATAGCCATCGATCGATCGCTCGGGTTCGAGAACGCGTAACTGCGGTGCAATCGCTCGGGTTCAGTTAGAGCCCAACGCCTCACTCGGCTTCAGTTAGAGCCAACGCCTCGCACACATGCGCGTACATACGAGAAAAACGTGCATCGCTCCGCCCCCGACCTCCCACCGTAACCGGCAACTCCCCGAAATTTTCCTCCCCCTCGCTTCTACCACGGTTTTTTCCATCATGGATGGCCCAAAGAATGTCATGCAGCTGCGTCTCCGGCCCGCCCAGGACGAAAAGCCCATTTTCTATCATGATTTTTTGTCAAAGAAGTATGAGCCCACCACATCTATGATGATACCTGGTTTTGCCACAATTATCGTCATAGAAGTGTCATATGTATGACACAAAAAATTGCTCGCCCAAAATGTCACGGATGTGTCTTTTTTTCTAGTGGTTACGAGATTGATGTTGCTATGACTTTGCTATGCTTAATGCTTGTCACTAGGGCCCGAGTGCCATGATTTCAGATCTGAACCTATTATGTTTTCATGAATATATGTGAGTTCTTGATCCTATCTTGCAAGTCTATAGTCACCTACTATGTGTTATGATCCGCAACCTCAAGTGACAATAATCGGGACCACTCCTGGTGATGACCATAGTTTGAGGAGTTCATGTATTCACTATGTGCTAATGCTTTGTTCCGATTCTCTATTAAAAGGAGGCCTTAATATCCCTTAGTTTCCACTAGGACCCCGCTCCCATGGGAGGGTAGGACAAAAGATGTCATGCAAGTTCATTTCCATAAGCACGTATGACTATATTCGGAATACATGCCTACACTACATTGATGAATTGGAGCTAGTTCTGCGTCACCCTATGTTATGACTGTTACATGATGAACCGTGATCCGCATAATTATCCATCACCGATCCAATGCCTACGAGTTTTCCATCTACTGGTTTACGCTTAGTTACTTTCTCGTTGCTACTGTTACAATCATTACAAAATACCAAAAATATTACTTTTGCTTGCATTCCTATTTTATTACCGTTACCACTATTATCATATTACTTTGCTACTAAATAATTTGCTGAAGATATTAAGTTATCCAGGTGTGGCTGAATTGACAACTCAGTTGCTAATACTTGAGAATATTCTTTGGCTCCCCTTGTGTCGAATCAATAAATTTGGATTGAATACTCTACCCTCGAAAGTTGTTGCGATCCCCTACACTTGTGGGTTATCAGGAATGTCAAGATCTAGCCCCGAATATTGGTTCACCACCTCATCAACCACGACACGAGCATAGCCGGCTGGAATCGGGTTGCAATGGAAGGTTGCTTCGGGGGGATTTGTATAAGCAACGGTGTCCGCCACCATCATGGATATGTTCTTTATTTTGAAGTGTAGCTCACAGTTAGTGTTCTCCATGATGTCATCCACAGGGTATCTATCCAGTAGTGCGTCCCCCGGGACGGAACCAACGCTGCTTCTCGGCATGGATGGGACGGTGCTATCCAATGTTTTATCATCCGCTAGCTGCTGTCGCTGCTGAGACCCCCATTCCTGGCTAATTGAGTCGATCTGATGTTGCTGCCACTGGAATTTGAGTGCCAAGTCCGCGTGCGCTGATTCTAGGCCTTGAAGGCGTTCTGCTTCCTGCTTCCTCTGCTCCTCCTCCATCTTCCTCTTCTTCTCCTCCTCCATCTTCCTTCTTGCACGGGTCCTCTAGTCGCTGCTCCATTTCAAAAGCCCTCATACCAGGGAATAATGCCCTTGCCTCGTGTTCTTCCGGGTGTTCAGGATTTCCTGTATGCGCATAAGCTCGCCGTTCTCTCATATGGCGTGAACACCCCCGTTCGAGAATCTACTATTGCTAGAAGTAACTTCTCTTCGGCTCCTTTTAGACTTGCCTTCTTGGAAACTAGGCCAGTCTTCGGGTCCAACGCCCCCCATGCACATAGAACCAAGCTCTGCACCTGGGGGCCAGCTTCTAGTAACTGGAGTGACCCCTGCATCCAGCATCTCTTCCTCAGACTTATCCCACTTAGGCATTGCCACCGCGTAGCCACCTTGCCCCAGCCTATGGAATTGCGTCTTTTTTGCGGCATTGGCCTTGTTTTTTCTCGACCGTTCCTTAGCTAATTCGTATTCCTGGAATTTCATGAAAGCGGGCCAGTGTTCTCTTTGCTTCTCTAGTGTTCCCTTGAATTCTAGAGTCTTCTTTTCTCCTTTGACATAGTCGGCCCATACAGTTTTCTTGTTGGTGTTGAATGCAATTGCCATCTTCCTAAGAGCAGTGTCCTTGACTTTCTGCACATCTGCATCAGTGAAATGATCTGGTAGGGTGAAATGTTCCATGAGAGATTCCCAAAGCATTTTTTTTTTGCTCTGTCGTCGACCCAAGTAACATCTGGACATTTATTTTTTGGCTCTTTCCATTCTTGAATGGAGATCGCGAGTTGGTCCTTCACAAGAACTCCGCACTAACGAACGAACTTGTTCGCAATGTTCTTAGGCATGAGGGGTTCACCATTAGCTTTGATGGAATCGATGTTGTACTTTACACCCTCCTTCAACTTTTTGCCCGGGCCTCGCTTTGTCCTGCTGTCTGTAGAAGCAGATTTGCTCGATTCGGAGGGCTGAAAGAAGACAGATCGATTCGTTAATATATCTTCAAATAAACAAAACATGTGATGATCACCAGATGCCTACTTATATAAATATACCTCGCCGGTCTTTGTTATTTCGAGATCAACATTGTTTGCGTCATCATAATCATAATCATAGTTCATGACTTCATCCATTCGGTCGTCGAGATTGAATATCTTATCATCACCCTCCCCGGTATTGTTCAGATATTGGGAGCCATCATCTGCTTCATTCAGATCATCTGGCCTGCAAGGGCTGCGTATGATCTCAAACAGGGCCTCTTCTCCCTCTCTGCCGGTATTTTCCACCATAGCTTTTATTTAACTAATCCAGAAGAAATATAAAACAATTTAGTATTCAAATTACAATGCATGGATGCAATCAATAAGGAAAAACTAAATCATACTACATAATATGCATTGTCTCGAATAATATATAATCTCGAATACATCGTCTCGAATAATATATAATCTCGAATACATCATGTCTAATAATATATATAATCTCGAATACATCGTCTCGAATATTATATATCGAATACATCACTGGCTAGGTAGCTAATAAAGATCGAATACTACAGAAGAATCTAGGCCACTCGTGGTTCCTAAGGCAGGCGGTGGACACCCAAAGAGAAGGAACCATCACAGGATCATATCTCCGGTCATCTGCCCAAAGAACCTGCCAGGTATTGGAGAACCTGACGTCCATAGCAGCCATGTAGCGACGGACATGCTCGTCCTCCTCCCTGACACGGCGACGCACCACCTCCGGTGGGGCCAGCTCCCACTGCACCAAATGTGGCCCACGCAAACGCCACCAAAGGAGATCAGGGTCGACGACAGGACCCAGGGTCGGGTTTCTCACCAAGCGGGCCTGAAGGTAGCACCTCCGGTGCCGATCCGTGAGCCAGGTCCGGACATGGGTCCTATGAAGCGGGGCGATAAATCGCGAGCGGTCGACGGCAAGGATGCTGAGTCGAGCATCGTCGACAACAAATACTATATGCCCCCAAAAAGTAACATCTTCTAAATGATTGGATTGT
Organism: Aegilops bicornis; assembly: GCA_021605145.1. NCBI lineage: Eukaryota > Viridiplantae > Streptophyta > Magnoliopsida > Poales > Poaceae > Aegilops > Aegilops bicornis. Next base: position 69,689,162 of record CM038671.1, on the reverse strand, counting down.
GATAACTAAAATTCTATATGCAAATTTTAAATTTTTCTAAAACTAAAATTATAAGAAACTAAAAAAACATCGATCATCGTCTAACAATTTGACATCAATCTAATTTGTCTAGCTAGAACTAACATTTATAATATTTCTATAACTAAAAAACAGAAAATTTTCTAACATTTCTATAAATATTTCTATAACTAAAAAACAAAAAAAATTCTAACATTTCTATAACTAAAAAACATAAAAAATACTAGCAATTTTACAACTAATTAACAATGTGTGTGTGTGTGTGGACATGCATGGTGGCCGGGGCACAGGAGCTCACCGGCGACGGGGACGGCGACGTGTGTAACACCCCAAAAAAAATTAGTCTTGTTTTATTAATTAAAATTTTGCCAGGAAATTTTAACTTTCCTTTTCTTGGTTTTCTTGATTTCAGAACCATTCTTTTCTTGGATTATTATGGAGTTTCTACCCCAAGTGAGAACTTTCCAAATGTGTTGTTGGACTTGTTTATCCTCTCAAGAAGAATCTTTTCTTTTCATCAGAGGAATTAATTATGTAATAATCTCCATAATCTCTATTTTCTTGAAAAAGTGGTTTCCCATGATTTTATGGTCCTATTTGTACTGCAACCCTTTCTTAAATTCATTCAGAAATCCGACCAAAATTTGGAGATGTCATGTGATGCTGTTAAATCACTTTTATGCAGATTTATCCTTTATTCATGAAATATTTTGAGCTCTACACCAGTTTTTCAAATCTGGTCCAGTGGACAGATTTGCACTACAGCCTATTTAAATATTTCTTCAAAACTTCCACCAAAATTATGGGATGTTAGTAGCAGCATATGATTCAACTTTATGCAAAAACCTAGTGATGTTCTTTGAAGAAATTGAGTGAATCAACCTCTTTTCTATTCTGGTGCAACTTGAGGATTTGTACAGCAACCACATTTTTAGTTGCTCCTTTATCCTTGATTTCTTTTCATACTTGTAGTCCTCCCTGTTAAAACCCTAAGTCCAGGAGCATGCACCCATTGGATCATTTTTGGTTCATGAAGTAATGCCATTTATCTCCTGTCCAGAATGGAAGTTTTGCAAAACTTGCACTAGCAAGTTTGTGCTTTGGACAAACTAACCTCACCACCCTCTCTTTCTTCTAAAGAGACCCTAGTCTGGAAGATTTGGCCACTCCAAGAAATGCCTAGATGCCTGTGACATTTTGTCAAACATCTTGAGAGCATGGACAGATTTGGCATGAGTTCTTGTTTGCACTATGAACTTGGTCTCGTGACCAAACCACTGTGTCCCTTGATCTTCCCTCTATCACTAACCTAGTCATGTTGCTTGCTAACTTCACCCGAGACCTCTAGCCTGCCCCGGCATTTTGTCAAGCACGCCCGTATGCGTTTCGGGCGCGAGAAGAGCATCGCTGCTTTGCACGTGCCGCGCCCAAGCCGACGCGTCGCGCCCCTGGTTTTGCCCTCACTGCAGAGCCGCGCCACACACTCCCCTACTCACCGCAACACGCCAACCAGCCCTCGCCACGTCTCCGGCAGGCCAGGAGCTAGCCGCCACGGCCGCCTGACAGCCCCTGCTCAGGTCGGCGCTGCCCGAGCCTCTCCCGCTCGCCACCTGCCTCCTGGAGCAGTGCGAGCTCATCCACAAGCGTGTCCCCTAGCGCTCGTCGCCGCCACGACGCCCTAGCTACAGAATGGCGGTCGCCGGCGACCTTATCCGCTGACCACTGCCGGAACCGAGCCCTTCGCCTATTTAAGAAGCCCCGAGCTCGCCCTCGCACGCAGGCAGTCTCAAGCCATCTCCCTAGGACCCCCTTGGCCAACAATCAAACCGGAAAGGCCGTCTTCCCCGACTCCGGCCAGTTAGGCCACCGCCGCCTCCCGGCTCCGTACATCACCAACCGAACCTCCCCGACCCTCCCAACACCACCAGACGGCTCCCCTTCATCTTGCGGAGCCGCCCAGACCCCCAACTGCGACGGAGAGCCACCGTAGCCCCAAACTCACTTTGCTCCCGAAGCCACCGGCCGCCGTCATGGCTTCGCCGATGGCGATTCCCTCCACCTCCAACGACCCTACAACCACCGAAAGGATCGCCCTAGATCCGCGGATCCATCCTCGCCTCGGCTCCCGCAAGAAGGAACCGTGCTCGTCGGGCGACGATCGCCGGAGTTCCGCCTCTCGCAAGAGGTAGAGGAGGAAAGCTGGACTAGTCAAACCTGACTAGTGGGCCACCTGGGCCCACTGTCAGTGACCCACGCACGGTCCACGCTGGATAAGTGGAGGCGCATTTCCAGAATACGCCTTCGACGTGTACGTTTATATTCGAACCGTTTTCTTTTCTGTTTTATTTTAAATAACAGATTTTGACCAAAACTTTGAGTGGCTATATCTTTTTAATTATAACTCCAAATGAGTTGATTCTTTTTCCTACCTCTCCCAAATATTGTCTAGTTTATTTTAAGATTTATTTCAAAAAAATTCAGACAACTTTTTGGTTCTGTTTTGAAAACTATTTATTGATTCAAATTTATTTTAAAATAGGATTTTGGAGGAGAGGAGAAAGCTTTTAAAAGTTTTGGAGAGCACCTCACCCCTCCACAACTTGAAGGCAAGCATTCTGAACCCTGGCATAATATTTTGCATACATTGTTTGACACGATTATGGCACCACCTCAATACATGGAACTTGTTATTTCATGTGGTGATGTGATCGTTTGCATAAATGCTTATTTGAAATTTCCTTGCTGTTGGAAATGGACATGCTTGTGATAATGATCATCCTCGTATGCCTTTCGTGCCTACCGGAAGGAAAACGGGAAAGTCTCTGTCTTAGGTAGACCCGAGCTTGTCCCTAGTTCCTCGTCGAGACGAGTGTGTAAAACATGGCATGAGGGGTATGATGAGTGATGATTCTATCTGTTGGATGAAATATATTCGTTATGCTAATCATGCAAGGAATACTTAAACCTCCTGAGTCGACCATAGATCGAGTCTTGTTCCAGTAAACCCCTTACTTGTTTCGTACTACCACTTGGCTCTACAACAAGTAGGGTGCAGTTCAAGAAGTCGTCGACCCTTTCCAAAGACACACCGTCTGAGAGAGGCCATGGTGGAAGATACCGGTTGTAGCTGGTAGGCAGGCCACCTGGTCCGGGGGCATGGGTGTTTCCGATTGAGACCGAGAGGGGAGGCCACCCCTTAGAGCGCGCGATATAAATTTGATCCCATGCTATGCGAGGCTGTAGCCTCCCCACTTAGAGTTTTGCTTAACAAGTGTCGTGGGTGATTCCAGACACCGGTAAGTTAAGCTGGTGTGTGCAAGTTAGGTGTGTTTTCAACAAAAAGGCCGTAGACGGAATTAGTCCTCGATGGACTAAAGGAATCCGTTGCTCGTGGGAAAAGAGTACACCCTCTGCAGAGATTAAACCTATTCGAATAGCCGCGTCCTTGGTTAAGGATTACAGTCTGGGATGGGTCAGGTGTCGGTCTTAGTGTCGGTCTTCGGAGGAGAAACCGTTAAACCAGAACTGGGATCGCAACTCGAGACTTGAAATGATTATGATTATTATTTTGTTATGGACTAACCCGTTATATTATTGAATTATCAAATATCCACAGGATGGTTCTACCTCCTGGATTTTCACCGTGATTATTTATAAGCCCTTTATGTGGTGTCATTGAGACGCCTAATCGTGGCATTACTCGTTATTTATTTCCTTATAAGCCCTTTATGTGGTGTCATTTGAGGCCTGAATCGTGGCATTGCACATTATTTATTTCCTTATAAGCCCTTTATGTGGTGTCATTGAGACGCCTGGTGGTGGCATTGCCTGTTATTTATTTCCTTATAAGCTTTTTATGTGGTGTCATTTGAGACGCCTGAATCGTGTGCACATCGCTGTTATTTATTTCCCTTATAAGCCCTTTATGTGGTGTATTTGAGACGCCTAACGTGGCATTGCCTGTTATTTATTTCCTTATAAGCCCTTTATGTGGTGTCATTTGAGGCCTTCCATTGTGGCATTACTGTTATTTTTTTCCCTTATAAGCCCTTCATGTGGTGTCGCTGAGACGCCCGACTGTGGCATTGGAATTATTTATTTCTTTATAAGCCTTTTATGTGGTGTCGCTGAGACGCACGACTGTGGCATTGTGATTATTCATTTCTCTATAAGCCCTTTATGTGGTGTCGCACAGACGCCCGACTGCGGCATTTTTCTTCCAATCCATCGTTGCACAATAATATAAATAACCTGTTTGCGTGCATAATAGATTTTATTCATAGCGGCATTTATATGATCATAGAATATTTCAAGTACATGTTTGTCATTTATATTTTTCCAATGTTAAGTAATGTTTGCGAGTACATTCAAAGTACTCACTTGGCTTGTCCTGGCTATTGTCTTGGCCAGATTTCTTGCTTGGAGAGGAGCGTTGCGATGACAACCCCGAGCTAAGCAGCGGTGATAGCAGCCTCGCGAAGATAGGAGTTAACTTGATCAGCTGTTCCTGTGGATATTGGAGTCCCATAAACGCCGATGATCCACAAACCGCTTCCGCCACAACCATTAGGAACCATTTGTTGTACTCACAAACGGAAGGGTCTTGTACCACACATTTTGTATTCTGCTTGGTATTTACGTATCAAGTTGGTGCCTCATCGACTAACAGTAATCCACAGGGCTGGTGAGTACGACGGCCATTTTCTGGAATTCATTACCCGGAAAACCGGTCGCCACAGACTTGGTATCAGAGCCAGGCTGACCATTGGTTAATCCTATCTTAGCCAGGTCGAAAGATTTAGGCAAACCAACCCACCAGACCATAACCGAACCCCAGCCAGGCTTCTCGTGCAAGATAGCCACACAGTGACCCGACACCTTTTGGCAGTCGGTGCCCAACCTATCAACCTAGCCTGTCTATCGCGCACCAGCGACCAGCACCCAAGGTGTCTTATTCGCAAGCGTGCAAAGTAAGACTCCGTCCCCTTTTACTATAAAAAGGGCACGCTAGCCCCAACCCAGCACAGCCTCTACCCCAAACTGAGCCACAATGCCTGGCCCCGTCGTGCACAATGAGACCACAGCAACCAACCTTGGAGGCTTTGTGACCATACTCGCAAACCTCACCCGTCGTGCCTATGCGTTAGAAGAGCCACCAGAATATGTTGTGTACCAAGGACCCATGAGCGGTGAGAGCCGTCAATGCAGGGCCTTTGTACACATTTACGGTGAGGGGTCTAGCACCAACGCCTTCTGAGTTCACCGGAAGAACAACTTCCTTTGAGCCACAAGCCATCCAACTACCTGCTCGAGAAGCTATAGTTCATCTCCGGCACTTGTCGCTCAGAGTTAACTGTCACTCGTTCCACTACTAACCCAGGCGTGAAGGGTATGGCAGACCCCCTCAAGTTGCCAACGGAGATCACGAGACGGATCCTGCGTTGTTGCACCTAGTGCGCTATGTAGGTCCACTAGAGGAACTTTTCGATCAAATCACCTTTGATCTGATCGCAGCTCGTGGAGAGTTGGTTCGTCAAGCCCCGGCAAGAGAAGAGAACGGGCCCGACGCCGACAACCCAGTCGTGCTGTTCGGACACCCAATCGAGACCTTGAGGTCCTTGACCATCAACCAAGGCGCTTTGATGACCCCGGAAGTGCTTCGTCGCCTCTTGGGGGCACACTCCAACGGAGTCGTGGCCAACAACCCCCGAGATGGTCATCATCGCTACCCTGAGCCTGCTACCCCTCAACCCTCTCCAGCTAATTCCGACGGTGAGAACCATGGAGGAGCCTCGACATCCACAAGGTACGCCCGCTTGGATGTAAAAGAGGTAGACTAGGTCACTCGAGTAGTGTCAAGTCCTAGTGTATCCTCGCTTTGTAATCGTGTGACCTTGTAATAGACGCCGCCTGTCGTCGTGCCTCTATTTTAAATAGTAGCCCTGCATGGATATGCCAGCATGTGGTATAAATTTCTATTCCAGGCACAGCTACCAAAACCACCCCGACAAACCCCCGGTGATACGTCACTTTGGTGAGATATGTATCTGTGGCTTTGACCCCGACCCTCGGAGCCGAAATGGCAAATTCATTACCTTTCACCACGGTAAAATGACCCAGCTACGGTGCTATAAAAGGCCCTTCGCGTGACCTTGCCAAGCACCTCTCACCTTGAGCACCATCCTCACCCCATTTCGTGCCATGTCGAGCCCTAGTATTTATCTGAGAACCCCAGATGCAACCCCAGGTAGTTTTGTCAAGATATTGTGGGATTTTACCTGCAGTACCATGGGCGCTACCCAGCCACCCGGTCTGAGCTATTCAAATCAAGAATCACCCCTTCCACCTCGAGATATTGGGCAGCCGTGCACATCCCTCCCAGAATCCAAACCAAGACCCAACAGAAGTCTCCTTCGTGGGGAAATCTATGCCGACCCCACATATGGTCAGAGAAGCTGCTGCATACTGGCGCTTGCTCGCCTTCGATTCGCGGTACCCTATGCCAAATAACGAGGGTATTATTACTTCCGAGCTGCGGCAAAGACCCGAAGGAGTAACCTCTTTTCCCGGTGGACGAATTGAGAGAGACCCAGTCCTGGCCAACCTTGTCCAGTACGTCATCGCTCAAGAGCGTTTAACCCAATGTGTGATGGGTTACCTCCAGAGCCTCGCGGACTTAAATCCTCAGATCGCCATCGGCAGATCACTGAGGCCCGACCAGGAGAGACACATTCATCGACTGATCAATCCACTTTCCCCGATAAAAGAGGAGTGTATCCCAAGCACCGTAGACGCTTCTCTCGGACCCCGTCCAGTTACCGTTTTCATTTTAGACGTCACTGCTGTGTTTATTATTGCAACATTTAGTTATGAGTTGTAACTTATGCGCGGTACCCCGAGTTTGCGCGGCGAGTAAATCTTTTAGTTTCTATTAATGTGAGTAGTTCTGTTACATTTGACTCTAATGTATCACTGTTTTCTCTCGCGAGAAATCCTGGAGTGAGATTTCTTTTCCCTGAGTTGCTGCATCTACACCTTCTCACGATGTGGATTTTTTTTCACACAAGCACCACGGCAGCAGACTCACAACCAAATCATTTGAGCACATACACTGCTTGTAAAATCTTGCAACTGTGATACAACTAACTGAGTGCCTCCCGACAACAGTTAGCACCCGACACACCCCACCTACTCCTCGTGATCACCGCCACCGCGGAGAGCCAACACCCGATCCGCAGCATCACGACAATCATCGAGGATCATCGCGCACAGGAGCACGGAGAGCCCCAGCACCGCTGCCAGGCCTCCGCACAACAGGATCACGTACCAGTCCAGCACCAACGCCGCCATTAGAGCCTCGCCTCGAGCTCCGGCAAACGGAGACAGAGGAGAAAGGAGGAGGAGGAGAAGTGAGGTCAGGTAGGAGGAAGAAGAGGAGAACACCGCGGTCGTTTTATAGCTCGAGCTCGGTGTACGGTGGGCGAGGTCCACCAGCGCCGCCCGTCGCCCGATCGCCGGTGTTCGGAGGCGAACCCACGAGCAGTGCCGACAGCGCACTGGCCCGCGAGGTGAGTGCACGCTACATCGGCACCTAGCACGCTGCGCACTACCGCGGTACGGCCTAGATGCCCTACGCGCTAGGCATCGCCGATGGAAAAAGCGCGGGGAAAACGCGCGGGAGAGAGGAAGAAGAAAGAGCCAGAGGAAGAAGAAGAGGCCGACAGTGGGCCCGGGTCCACTTGTCAGCCAGAGAGAGCACTGTGCTCTCGGGTACGACCAGCGTATTTTTATTGAATTTAGAATTTATTCTAAATTTATATCCAGCGTAGAAATCTCTCGTTTTTTCCCTAACCGTAGATTTTTCCACACCGCGCCAGTGTTCCACACGGTGGTTTTACACCACTTATTGCCCTCTCACTGTAGCCGCTTTTGTTTTAATGCATTTTGCTATAGAGATAGCTCTTAGCAAATCTCGAGGACAAGATTTTTCATAAGGGGGGTAGTGTTGTAACACCCAAAAAAATTAGTCTTGTTTTATTAATTAAAATTTGCCAGGAAATTTTAACTTTCCTTTTCTTGGTTTTCTTGATTTCAGAACCATTCTTTTATTGGATTATTATGGAGTTTTTACCCCAAGTGAGAACTTTCCAAATGTGTTGTTGGACTTGTTTATCCTCTCAAGAAGAATCTTTTCTTTTCATCAGAGGAATTAATTATGTAATAATCTCCATAATCTCTATTTTCTTGAAAAAGTGGTTTCCCATGATTTTATGGTCCTATTTGTACTGCAACCCTTTCTTAAATTCATTCAAAAATCCCACCAAAATTTGGAGATGTCATGTGATGCTTTTAAATCACTTTTATGCAGATTTATCCTTTATTCATGAAATATTTTGAGCTCTACGCCAGTTTTTCAAATCTGGTTCAGTGGGCAGATTTGCACTACAGCCTATTTAAATATTTCTTTAAAACTTCCACCAAAATTATGGGATGTTAGTAGCAGCATATGATTCAACTTTATGCAAAAACCTAGTGATGTTCTTTGAAGAAATTGAGTGAATCAACCTCTTTTCTATTCTAGTGCAACTTGAGGATTTGTACAACAACCACATTTTTAGTTGCTCCTTTATCCTTGATTTATTTTCATACTTGTAGTCCTCCCTGTTAAAACCCTAAGTCCAGGAGCATGCACCCATTGGATCGTTTTTGGTTCATGAGGTAATGCCATTTATCTCCTGTCCAGAATGGAAGTTTTGCAAAACTTGCACTAGCAAGTTTGTGCTTTGGACAAAAACTAACCTCACCACCCTCTCTTTCTTCTAAAGAGACCCCAGTCTGGAAGATTTGGCCACTCCAAGAAATGCCTAGATGCCTGTGACATTTCGTCAAACATCTTGAGAGCATGGACAGATTTGGCATGAGTTCTTGTTTGCACTATGAACTTGGTCTCCTGACCAAACCACCGTGTCCCTTGATCTTCCCTCTATCACTAACCTAGTCCTGTTGCTTGCTAACTTCACCCGAGACCTCTAGCCTGCCCTGGAATTTTGTCAAGCACGTTCCGTGCGTGCTCTGGGCACAAGCAGAGCACGCATTTTGCACGTGCCGCGCCCAAGCCAACGCGTTGCGCCCCTGGTTTTGCCCTCACTGCAGAGCCGCGCCACACACTCCCCTACTCACCGCAACACGCCAAGCAGCCCTCGCCACGTCTCCGGCAGGCCAGGAGCTAGCCGCCACGGTCGCCTGACAGCCCCTGCTCAGGTCGGCGCTGCCCGAGCCTCTCCCGCTCGCCACCTGCCTCCTGTAGCAGTGCGAGCTCATCCAATAGCGTGTCCCCTAGCGCTCGTCGCCGCCACGACACCCTAGCTACAGAATGGCGGTCGCCAGCGACCTTATCCGCGGCCACCGTCGGAACCGACCCCGCTCGCCTATTTAAGAAGCCCCGAGCTCATCTCGCGACGCAGCAGTCTCAAGCCATCTCCCTAGGACCCCCTTGGCCAGCAATCGAACCGGGAAGGCCGTCTTCCCCGACTCCGGCCAGTTCGGCCACCGCCGCCTCCCGGCTCCGTTCATCACCACCCGAACCTCCCCGGCCCTCCCAACACCACCATACAGCTCCCCTTCGTCTTGCGGAGCCGCCCAGACCCCCAACTGCGACGGAGAGCCACCGTAGCCCCAAACTCACTTTGCTCCCGAAGCCACCGGCCATCATGGCTTCGCCGATGGCGATTCCCTCCACCTCCAACGACCCTACAACCACCGAAAGGATCGCCTAGATCCGCTGGATCCATCCTCGCCTCGGCTCCCGCAAGGAACTGCATGCTCGTCGGCGACGATCGCCGGAGTTCCGCCCCCTCTCGGGCAGAGGTAGAGGAGGAAAGGTGGACTAGTCAAACCTGACTAGTGGGCCACCTGGGCCCACGCACGGTGCACGCTGGATAAGTGGAGGCGCGTTTCCAAAATACGCCTTCGACGTGTACGTTTATATTCGAACCGTTTTCTTTTCTGTTTTATTTTAAATAACAAATTTTGACCAAAACTTTGACTGGCTATATCTTTTTTAATTATAACTCCAAATGAGTTGATTCTTTTTCCTACCTCTCCCAAATATTGTCTAGTTTATTTTAAGATTTATTTCAAAAAAATTCAGATAACTTTTTGGTTCTGTTTTGAAAACTATTTATTGATTCAAATTTATTTTAAAATAGGATTTTGGAGGAGAGGAGAAAACTTTTAAAAGTTTTGGAGAGCACCTCACCCCTCTACAACTTGAAGGCAGGCATTCTGAACCCTGGCATAATATTTTGCATACATTGTTTGACACGATTATGTCACCACCTTAATATGTGGAACTCGTCATTTTATGTGGTGATGTGATCGTTTGCATAAATGCTTATTTGAAATTTCCTTGCTGTTGGAAATGGACATGCTTGTTAGAATGATCATCCTCGTATGCCTTTCGTGCCTACCGGAAGGAAAACGGGAAAGTCTCTGTCTTAGGTAGACCCGAGCTTGTCCCTAGTTCCTCGTCGAGACGAGTGTGTCCGGCATGGCATGAGGGGTATGATGAGTGATGATTCTATCTGTTGGATGAAATATATTCGTTATGCTAATCATGTAGGGAATACTTAAACCTCTGAGTCGACCATAGATCGAGTCTTGTTCGATAAACCCCATACTTGTTTCAGTACTACCACTTGGCTCTACAACAAGTAGGTGCAGTTCGTTCAAGAAGTCGTCAACCCCTTTCCAAAGACACACCGTATAGAGAGGCCATGGTGGAAGATACGGTTGTCGCTGGTAGGCAGGCCACCTGGTCTGGGGGCATGGGTGTTTCCGGTTGAGACCGAGAGGGGAGGCCACCCCTTAGAGCGCGCGATATAAATTTGATCCCATGCTATGCGAGGCTGTAGCCTCCCCACTTAGAGTTTTGCTTAACAAGTGTCGTGGGTGATTCCAGACACCGGTAAGTTAAGCTGGTGTGTGCAAGTTAGGTGTGTTTTCAACAAAAAGGCCATAGACGGAATTAGTCCCCGATGGACTAAAGGAATCCGTTGCTCGTGGGTAAATAGTACACCCTCTGCAGAGATTAAACCTATTCGAATAGCCGTGTCCTTGGTTAAGGATTACGATGCAGGATGGGTCAGGTGTCGGTCTTAGTGTCGGTCTTCGGAGGAGAAACCGTTAAACCAGAACTGGGATCGCAACTCGAGACTTGAAATAATTATGATTATTATTTTGTTATGGACTAACCCGTTATATTATTGAATTATCAAATATCCCTGGGATGGTTCTACCTCCTGGATTTTCACTGTGATTATTTATAAGCCCTTTATGTGGTGTCGCTGAGACGCCCGACTGTGGCATTGCCTGTTATTTATTTCCCTTATAAGCCCTTTATGTGGTGTCATTTGAGACGCCTCAATGGCATTACTCGTTATTTATTTCCTTATAAGCCCTTCATGTGGTGTCATTTGAGACGCCTGATCGTGGCATTGGAATTATTTATTTCTTTATAAGCCCTTTATGTAGTGTCGCTGAGACGCCCGACTGTGGCATTGTGATTTTTCATTTCTCTATAAGCCCTTTATGTGGTGTCGCACAGACGCCTGACTGCGGCATTTTTCTTCCAATCCATCATTGCACAATAATATAAATAACCTGCTTGCGTGCATAAAAGATTTTATTCATAACTGATGATATGATCATAGAATATTTCAAGTACATGTTTGTCATTTATATTATTCCAATGTTCGTAATGTTTGCGAGTACATTCAAAGTACTCACTGGCTTGTCCCTGGCTATTGTCTTGGCCAGATTTCTTGCTTGGAGAGGAGCGTTGCGATGACAACCCGGAGCTAAGCAACGGTGATAGCAGCCTCACGAAGAAAGGAGTTAACCTGGTCAGCTGTTCCTGTGGATATTGGAGTCCCATAAACGCTGATGATCCACAAACCGCTTCCGCCACAACCATTAGGAACCATTTGTTGTACTCACAGACCAGAAGGGTCTTGTACCACACATTTTGTATTCTGCTTGGTATTTCTGTATCAAGTTGGTGCCCCATCAGCTAACAGTGATCCTGGGGCTGGTGAGTACGACGGCCATTTTCTGGAATTCATTACCCGGAAAACCGGTCGCCACAACGGGCGGCGACGACGGGCGGCATCGACAGGACAGGGACAGGGCAGGGACTAGGGACGACAGTGACGTGGCGGGGACGATGGGGATGGGGCGGCGACGACGACGGGGACGGCCGGGGATGGGGCGGCCGGGTCGGGACGACGGGACGAACGGGGACGTGGCGGCGACGACGACGGGGATGGTCGGGAACGGGGCGCGGACGACTGCCGGGGCAGCAACAACAGGGACGGGGCGGCGACGAGGGTGGCGACGGGGGCGGCGGGCGACGGGGCAGAGGAGAAGAAGCAGATGAAAACTGACGAATTTTGTAAGTGCCGCTTATATAGGATGGGCCTTTAGTACCGGTTGGAGCCACCAACAGGTACTAAAGGTCAATTTTGGCTAGGTCAAGCGGCGGGAAGGGCACCCCTTTAGTACCGGGTGGTGGCTCCAACAGGTACTAAAGATCCCACCTTTAGTACCGGGTGGAGCCACGACCCGGTACTAAAGGGGGTGCGCTGCCAGGCGAGGGGCGCAAAGTTTAGTCCCACCTCGTCGGGCGAAAGGCAGCCGCACCGGTTTATAAACCCAATCGTGGCTGCTCCTTCGAACTCCTCTATATAGCAGGCTTCTGGGCCTAACTATGGTGCGCTGCCCTGTGAGCCTGCTGGCCCTTCTGGGCCTGAATTTGCACACCCGAGATCTGGCAGGCCCACTGGGCAGCGCCCCAACAAATTTTTATATAGTTTTTTTTCTTTTCTACATTATTTATTTTCTTCTATTTATTTCTGAGTAATTTTTTTATATAGTTTTTTTTTATTTTCTACTTATTTATTTTCTTCTATTTATTTCTGAGTAGTTTTTATATAGTTTTTCTTTTCTCGCTTTATTTATTTTCTTCTATTTATTTCGAGGAATTTTTTATATAGTTTTTCTTTTACGCTTTATTTATTTTCTTCTATTTATTTCTGAGTAATTTTTTATATAGTTTTTTTTTTTTCTGGAGTTGTAATAAGTTATTAAAATTTTGAATTGCCGGTGTAACAGATGAGTTTTCGTCCGAAACCCTAATACTTCGAAAGAGATTGTCCAGTTTGTACACGAAGTGCATCCAGTTTTTGCCATGACCCTCTCTACTTTTTTGCACATACTATGCGGGTGAAATGATGATACCATGCCAAGTTTCAACCTTTTCAGAGTTCATTTGTAGTGCTTTTCAATTTCAGGCCATTTAGCTCAAAAAATCAGTAAATGCATTAAAATAGCAAATTATGTCGAAAGGGTTGAAAGTTAATGACGTGGCTTTGAATGGCGCTCTTTGAACGCATAAAAAAGTCTGGAGTTGTAATAAGTTATTAAAATTTTGAGAAATAGCAAATTATGTCAGAAAGGGTTGAAAGTTGATGACGTGCTTTGAATGGCGCCTGATGAACGCAAAAAAAGTCCGGAGTTGTAATAAGTTATTAAAATTTTGAATTGCCGGTGTAATAGATGAGTTTTCGTCCGAAACCCTGATACTTCAAAAGAGATTGTCCAGTTTGTACACGAAGTGCATCCAGTTTTTGCCGTGACCCTCTCTACTTTTTTGCACATGCTATGCGGGTGAAATGATGATACCATGCCAAATTTCAACCTTTTCAGAGTTCATTTGTAGTGCTTTTCAATTTCAGGGCCATTTAGCTCAAAACAAATCAGTAAATGCATTAAAAATAGCAAATTATGTCAGAAAGGGTTGAAAGTTAATGACGTGGCTTTGAATGGCGCCTGCTGAATGCAAAAAAAGTCTGGAGTTGTAATAAGTTATTAAAATTTTGAATTGCCGGTGTAACATATGAGTTTTCGTCTGAAACCCTGATACTTCGAAAGAGATTGTCTAGTTTGTACATGAAGTGCATCCAGTTATTGCCGTGACCCTCTCTACTTTTTTTGCACATGCTATGCGGGTGAAATGATGATACCATGCCAAGTTTCAACCTTTTCAGAGTTCATTTGTAGTGCTTTTCAATTTCAGGGCCATTTAGCTCAAAACAAATCAGTAAATGCATTAAAAATAGCAAATTATGTCAGAAAGGGTTGAAAGTTGATGACGTGGCTTTGAATGGCTCCTGCTGAACGCAAAAAAAAGTCCAGAGTTGTAATAAGTTATTAAAATTTTGAATTGCCGGTGTAACAGATGAGTTTTAAATACGAAACCTTGATACTTGAAGAGATTGTCCAGTTTGTACACGAAGTGCATCCAGTTTTTGCCGTGACGCTCTCTACTTTGTTGCACATGCTATGCGGGTGAAATGATGATACCATGCCAAGTTTCAACCTTTTGTAGTTCATTTGTAGTGCTTTTCAATTTCAGGGCCATTTAGCTCAAAACAAATCAGTAAATGCATTAAAAATAGCAAATTATGTCAGAAAGGGTTGAAAGTTGATGACGTGGCTTTGAATGGCACCTGCTGAACGCAAAAAAAGTCCGAAGTTGTAATAAGTTACTCCCTCCATTCCTTGATATAAGGTGTATAGATTTTTGAAAAAAAATCGAAAATATAAGGTGTATTGCATTGCAACACTCGTTTGGATAATTTGTTTAGGATTTGATTACATTTCTTACATCATGCAAGCTTCTCTATTTTCTCATGTCAATTAGTCAGGTGTAAACTTGCCCAAAACTTGTGAAATTTTGCCTTCACGTGCGTTCTTTAATTTTCGTGCCAAAAACTATACACCCTACATATAGGAACGGAGGGAGTATTAAAAGTCCGAAACCCTGATACTTCGAAAGAGATTGTCCAGTTTGTACACAAAGTGCATCCAGTTTTTGCCGTGACCCTCACTACTTTTTTGCACATGCTATGCGGGTGAAATGATGATACCCTGTCAAGTTTCAACCTTTTCAGTGTTCATTTGTAGTGCTTTTCAATTTCAGGGCCATTTAGCTCAAAGTAAATCAGTAAATCATTAAAAATAGCAAATTATGTCAGAAAGGGTTTAAAATTGATGGCGTGGCTTTGAATGGCACCTGCTGAACACAAAAAAAGTCTGGAGTTTGGTTAAATCGGCAGTGACGTCGATGATAATTTATGCCATGTGTACAATCAAGCTTCACCCAAAAGTGATTGAGTACCTTGATAAGATGCGCAGATACTGTCTCTGGGCGAAGAACTCTGAAGATGGTGTCAAAAACAACTCCCTAGCAGCCTGGGAGTTGGTCTGTAGGCCCAAGTGCAAAGGTGGGCTTGGGATCATCAATATCAAGACACAGAATGTAGCACTACTTCTGAAGCATCTGTTTAAGTTTTATAATCACCATGACGTCCCTTGGGTGACTATGATCTGGGACACTTGCTACACGGGTAGACTACCGCATGCGATGGACCCTGTTGGCTCTTTCTGGTGGCGTGATGTAATGCAGCTCAGTGATGTTTTCCGTGGGATCACCAGAGTCACTCTGGGCAACGGATCCTCCTCCCTCTTCTGGAAAGACGTCTGGTTTAACGACCGTAACGCCCCATTAATGGAGATTTACCTCAAGCTTTCTCTTTTTGCTTAAATGAATATGAGTCAGCTGCCAATATTATCACTGCTACGAAACCGAGCTTGATCTTACACATGAAGCTGACCACACAAGCTAGAGAGGAGGTCAGAGAAATCCAACAAGGATCGATGCATGTGCTTCTTGATGGGGGATGCACCGATGCCTGGGAATGCAACCTTGGTGGGGCTTTCTCCTCCAAGCGATATTATGATCACTGCTTCAGAGATACAGTTGCTGATGATGCCTTTCATTGGCTATGGAAGGCTAAGAGCCCAATCAAATTCAAAAATGTTTGGCTGGCCGATGTTGGTTGATCGCCTTAACACTAGGAACATGCTGAGACGCAGGCACTTTGCCGTGGCGGGCAACACTTACACATGCATGCTTTGCCAGAACCCTCCTGAGGAAACGGTTGAACACCTCTTCTTCACTTGCCCGTTCAGCCAACAATGCTGGGATAAGGTTGGTATGCTTTGACCAAGCGCTGGGAACATGCTCGCTCTGCTGCATGCTGGCAGAGAGCATTGGCGGCGATCACTGTTTATGGACATCTTCTTGATGGTTGCATGGAGCTTGTGGAAGGAGAGAAATAATGAGCATTTCAGAGGGATTCCACACTCTTTTGGTTCGTGGCTGGCTAGATTCAAAGAGCTTTTGGCCCTGTTGGTTCACAATTGTAGGGAGGAGTTGTGTCCTTTCCTAGATACTTACATACAACAATTGTAAAACTTGCTTTAGTAGCCTCCTGAGAGACTTGGCCGGGGGGCCACAAAAAACCCACTTGTAACAATGTTGTAACTGGTTCTTTGTGAGTAATACCAAAGTCAGTGGGAGCCTCTCCCACTGTCGTTCACCTTCAAAAAAAAGTCCGGAGTTTGAGAGGACAAAGTGAGGGTGTAAACATGTAAAAATATACATCAAAAATACATTGATCATCATTGATCTTTTTGTGTACAATCTGAATTGTCAATATGAGTCCTTAGTGGTTTAGAAACCGGTGAAGACTCGTATTGCGGCCACAAATTCTACACACAGAGTTCAATGAAGACCAAGTGCTTGTGATAGTTTGAGAAGTAACATATTTAAGGTGGTACAAAACCTGTTAGCCGAGCGAGGTGGGACTAAAAAACAGCTGCAACTGCAAACCTCTAGTACCGGTTTATGGTACGAACCAGTACTAAAGGCGCTGGTGGGGCCCCAGCCGGACCACGGCGTGCCACATCCTCTTTAGTACCGGTTCGTGCCACGAACCGGTACTAAAGGTTCGCAACGAACCGGTACTAATTAGTTCCGGCCAAGAAGTTATTCGAACCGGCACTAATGGACACATTAGTGTCGGTTTTGTTACAAACCGGTACTAATGTGCTTCACATTAGGCCGTTTTTCTACTAGTGGTCCTTGGCTCCCTTGTCGATGAGTTCCTGAAAACCCAAGCATATGTAAATCGTATGCTGCTGGTGGTATGATATTCTGTTAAATACATATATATCATGCACCTACAAATTCTATGGATTTGCGGATGTTTTGACTTCACAATGGCGTTGTTTACCGAATTGAAGTTGTGTCATATTCAGAGGGTTAGTTGAGTCCCCATATGAGTGGCACCTCACGGCCAGGCAAGTTAAATTCTGTTCTGGAATAGATATCTATCTGACATAATTTTGCCATTGTTTCATGTTCAATGGTTACTTGGGCTGAATCGGTAAATGAATTGATGGCACAGCTCATGTGGTAAATAAACACTCCTATTTGTGTGTGGAAACCACAGTTTCTGATCTGCTCTTACCATTAGACCCTATGTTTTATACATCACAACTGGATGTAGATATCTGAACATGTTTACTTAACATAGTGCTACCAGAATATTGTTTCCACCTAAATTATAATCATCTATTTCTTTGTTCAATTATCCAGCCAACTTTTTGAGATTCACTTGTGTGACTAATCATCTGGATGTTGTAATAATAAGAATTTCCTAAGTCACACAGAGCATGTTGGTAATTTGGTAGGGTCACACAGATCATGTTGTTTTACTTAGTTGGATCCCCTCTGGTGACTATGTTGTTTTGCAGATGCGAAATCATGAATATGATGAAATTGCAAAGAGATACCATTACCATGATTATTGTAGATTGATCCATACAGGCCACCGGGGATTGTGGCGCAGACATGGAGGACGATGGTAGGTTACCACCGACAGATGTGTGCGGCAAGGTGGAGGCCTTCGCGGTGGAGGAGTGTGAGGATGCGGCAGCGAGCTCGGAAAGCAGGATTCAGGGGAGGTTGAAGGGAAACCCTACGGTACAAAACCCTTTGCTTCTTTGGGCTCCTGATCGAGAGGTCGTTAGGTCTAGGCAATATACAAGGCGGAACTCATGGGAAGGACTTCCATAGCGTGAGGAGGAAAGGGAACCGTGATCGCTATGTCAGGCCCCACGCTTTCCTTTGATTTATCTCTGGCCCCATGCTTTCCTTTGATTTATCTTAGGCCCCACATTATTTTTGGTTTTATTTATACCCAAGCACATTAAATTAATTGAGTTATTTTCGTAATACATTTTATACAGAAATATCGAGTTAAGCTCATTGGAACGTTTCTTCGATTTTGTGTCTTCTTTCCTTTACCATTTTGTACAGTGAAAGCTTAAACCTTTCTGTAAAGAAATACAATTCTTGTGTCCTTTCTCTTGCCAGTTTATTGTACCATCAGTGGCTGTGCTAGATAGGAGGGGAGCGAAGTGCATTTAGTTATGAGTTTGAAGGATGTAACATCGCAAATGTTGTACTACAGCTGAAAACTCTTGGCATTGATGTGTAACCATCAAGGTGAGTTTCGTAATTTTGTTTTCTCATTATTCCTGGTCATGAGTAAAAGGAAAATTTGCATTGAGAAGATAGACGCTAGTAAATCCAGCCATCATAAAGTTACAATATTTCAGGTGTGATGTTGTGCTTTTTATTTACAAATAAATAAATCACACAAATAAATGATACAAATATGCAGAGTCGAAGGTCACATCGACATCCTTCTTCTTTCCTGATTATTATATAGTGCGATCTGATAAAAACCTGGAAGTAAAAAAAGATAAGTGCTAGTAAATCCAGCCATCATAAAGTTACCATATTTCAGGTGGGTTGTTGTGCTTTTTATTTACAAATAAATAAATCACACAAATAAACGACAAGAATATGCAGAGTCGAAGGTCACATCGACATCCTTCTTCTTTCATGATTATTATATAGTGCGATCTGAAAAAAACCTGGAAGTAAAAAAAAGATAAGTGCTAGGTCCAGAATTAGTTATAGAAAAGCAAAAGGTGCAAAGAAAACACGAATGATCGCACGAACCTCACCCCTCTAAAACATCTATGTACACAATGTTTTTGGTGATTCTCCCAGATTTATCAACCTCCCTGTTAGGCTTGGCTAAAATCCGTGTTGTCTCTCTTGACACACCTCTTGACAATGTAACATATAGCTGGTCATGTGAGAATACAGGCTCTAGAAGGTAAATACCAGGTTTGGGATGGTTTGACCATGTGCCTTGTTAATGGTCATCGCAAAACTCAGATAGATGGGGAACTGTTTTCTCTTAAGCTTGAAGGGAAGTGAGGTGTCCTCCGAGGGTGACATAGGGATCCTAAGTATATATGAACGCCCTCTTTCCAGCATGCTGACCACCAACAATCTCCGCATCGATTGCATTATCCTGGAAAGCTCTGATCATAAGTCGTGTTCCATTACATAGCCCATTATGAGGGTCGAGGTTCCGTAGCAAAATGACCTGGCAGTTAATTTTTACTCTCAACACATGCGGGGGCAACCCATTTGGTGTGAGCGAGTTCAGCAAATCAATCGTGTAATTATTCTGGAAGTCATCCTCGATAGAGTTAAAGCTGTGTTACACCTTTTCTTCGCCCGGAAACCTGGAGATCATCTTGTCATTTAGGTCATCCACATGCTCGTTTTTGGTCGAGAGGATTGCACATGTGCTCATATACTCTCTCGACATAGCATTGGTGTGCAGGGATGGGAAGACATCTTCGATGAGCTTGTTAACAGGTTCTTCATCCTCAGTATAAGCAATCACAATGTCTTCAGGGAGACGCACATAGTCGTCGCCAATTGTTTCTTCCATTCCATTGCCTATTCTAAGCAGGGTGTGAATACACCAGTCTTCCAATCTGTGGTCTATTATTTTTTCTCGGTTGCCACTTCTTATTACCGGTAATCCACCTATAATGTTCTGGGATCTCTCTGTACAGCCATTTCCGTGCCATTGGATACTTCTGGTTCATCTCAAAGTACTCGGTAAGCATGGATTTGGAAGAACATGGCCGAGCGACAACATCTTCCAGATTTTCATAAGCCATAAATGCAATTGTATGCATGTTTGGCAAATGAAGTTGGAGCTGCAACACAGATGGACTGACACCAAACATTTTAAAGCTGAATATCTTGTAAATAGCTTCTGGAGGAGATATATAGCGTGCATCCTATACTGTCGGATTTCGTTGATGATTCTCCCATCATTGAAAATATCTTGCTCGAATGCAAATGATGCCCTATCGTGCCCTTTGTAGATGTACTTGAATAAGTACTTGACTGCCTTGATGCTCGAGCATGCTTCAACATTAATGTGACAGTTGTATGTCATTAGCAGAAAGGGGTTGTAAGGGACCACCCATCTGTTGTCCAAATCTGCTCCTCTGATCCTAACTTGAACCCCATCGTCCCTCCTTCTGTAGATCGGATATGAATCTTTCCCTTGTAATGTGGCATCACAGAAATCTCTGGGCAATGAAACCGACATTGTCCATCTATCATGCAAGGTCAAATGTTCTTCAACGCACCACATGGTCTGTGCAACATGTGTTTGACTACGAGATCATGGAGAACGGGATATTTCTTCTTGTCGGGTATCTCTGCAGATATCACCCAATCATAGTCATCTGGGGTCCTTAACTTGCTTTTGGCTTTCATGATTAAAAATATATGCTCATGAGGGAGACCTGTTTCTGAAACTCGGTGACATGTACATAAGCCGCAACTTCTCTGAAATGCTTACCCTTAATTAGTAGGTCCATCATACTTCGTTGTTTAGTTTTGTATACTCTTGACACAAGGTCTGAACGGTCTTGCGGCAGTTGTCCAGGCAATAATTCATTAGTTATATCCTCCCAGTAGGGATTGCATGTAATGGTGAAAAAATAATCCGGTTTACCCCATCGTTGTACTATTGCCATCACATCCAAAAACCTACGCCGCATGTCGCGGTCACCACCAGGAAATGTACGTGGAAGCACTATTCTCTTGCCAATCCGATCACCACATGACTCGCCAGCATAGACGGTGTCAACAAGACCCTATAATGAATCAACTAGCGGAGTGACCCGCGCATTTGCGCGGCTAGGTTGTAATTTGTTGTTGTTAATTCCTGTCAGTTGTTCAGCCGCATACATGAAAGTTGAAGGGACTCCCCTTGTGTTGAGGAAACTTCATAAGAATATATTATGTTGGAACAAAAGCCGCTTAGTTTCATACTAACTTATACATAAATATTTGGCATTCTTTTGATTTAATTTGAATTTGTTTCTGATAAATATTGTTTGCAGCGGCCAATTTACATTTTGAATTAATTTCCACATTTAACTATTCAAGTAGGCGTCCACACACAGTTCATGGAGTTAACTTTTCACTTATTAGGTATTGTATAATATAACAAAATAATAACTAAATCCTTCCTTGTAGTGTAATAAAGTATGGTCATTTTCTTACATGTAATAGAAAAGACCAAATCATTTGTAAAATCGACACAATTTAAAAATAATTCATTCATCAAATTAGCACAACGTAAAATTTTACTACACCGTACATGTGTTCATCTTGATTAACTACGCCACATACTGTTCTTATGGATGAAGTATAGTCATACCTAACAAAAAATGCCAATAATAGGTGTCCTAAGCAGTATCATTTCTCCGTACACAATATCGGTGGAATTAGAATCATGTCTCCTGTGAAAATAAGTCTTTGCACAACATGACTATCATCAGAGTCATTAGCAACCTTAAGAATGCTTGCATACGATAATTGATTTATCCATATTTTTTCTTTATGTAATATGATCTCACATGTAGGTTCAAGGAAAATGATTTATTTTATCCTGATACTGAATCCTATTCATAAAACATATATATACACTCATACAAAAAGTGGTAAATCAGGATACTGGTTCAATTCAGATAAATGTAGCAGGAAAAATGTGAATGACCGTGCTACTCAAAAGGATATTTTCATGTCATAATTTCCAAAGTTGTTCATATGTACTCAGAAAAGGCCACCCATACTATTCCAGCCAGAGTAATTATAATCCTATATTTTTCTCTGTGATATGCACAATATCAGTTCTTAAGTAAAGAGTACAATAATATCATGGATAATGACAAAGGCGAAACAATAATATTGCAGGCCTAACAGTGCTCAAAATCATTTGTAGTTTCAAATCTGCATAAGCAGTGAAGATAAACATTTCTATATTGAAAATATGATCACAACTTAATTATTGTTGCTTGAGGAATAAATACATATATGTCCTTACAACATTTAGATTTCAACTACCATTCGTACATGGTGTTCAGCTCATACGCTTTCTTATTGTTAGACACACTTCTCGGACCTATCTCTACATTGATGTAATGTTTCTATAAGTTCTTCTTATTAATAAGTTTGTAAGCGGATGATCAAAACCTGGAGGATAAATACAAAAAATGCTCCAATGTACTTGTTATTCCAGCAACACATAAAAATTAGGGAAAAAGCAGTATATCCAACAATAAAAAATATATGTCAAAATTATGATGTTACCAAGAAAGAGCTCACTGAATGATATTTCTCTAGGTTTTCTTGATTTTCCATTTCTTCCGCCTGCCATGGACGTACCTAGATTATCATTGAACATATATTACATTGTATGGGTTACATAGTACGTAAAATTAAGAATGTAATAACTCCTTAAGAGCAATGAAATCCAACCAATGAATTCATTGTTTAAATTATAAATAAATACACAAATATGCATGCATCTAAAGATTACAGTATTGTATAAAACACATGATACATTAGATGCCACAATCTTCTTTGTTTAGTCTGATATGATAGGATAAAAGATAAATAACAAAGTGAATCAAGGTTCAGAAAGGCACTCCTACATTAGATATGCAAGCCAATGAAAATGGCACAATGCTGCTATAAAAATGCTCTCAGTGCCTACATGGCATAAATTTCCATATATCTAGTTAGATGATTTCGCAAACATAAAATGAGTGGGGAAGAAGGATGCATCCTTATAATTTGATTTTTTTTCCGATTTTACAACTTACATCCTTATGGACATATTACCCATAGTTCTTCAGCATACTAATTATCTTCACATCTTCATTCTTGGGACTGATTGCTAGTTGTGCTCAAGTGATTTCATTCAAATGCAAAAACTGAAATGTCATGCGAAATTTCACTATGTGTCAGTCCACCTACACATAGAAGAGTATTTAGTTGGCAGTCATACTAACAATAAACATACTTAGAAATGCAGTTGGGTATCAATTTCATACTCGTCATGTCGTTGACGACTAACTGAAGCTTGTGATGCTTGTAAGGTACACGCTTGGTGGGTGTCTTGTTGTGGTTGTAGACATGCTATGCTTTTGCCCCAATGTCTCAGTCCATCCATGTGAAAAAATAGCCTGCATACTAACCATGAACGTACTCAGAAAATGCATGCATGCACCGAATGTGGAAGTAGAAAATTGACGACCTTTTGGTAATATGTTAACGTTAACTTAGTGCCAGCTGGGAAAACCTAAGAACTTAAAATCCAACGGATCAATTGGAGATTGAGAATTTTTTTTATTAACCTTACATTCATAATTGTTGAGATTTACCTATAGTGATAAGGATTCGCACATAGCATCTTCTAAAAAAATGCACACTGCACGACAGCTACTGTAATTTTGTGAGCATAAAATAAAACATATGATTCACTTGCAGAAATAAGAATGTGCACACAACATCCCATAGAAGAAAAATATCACGGACAATATTAGCTATTGTTATTTGGGAGTACAAAATGGCATGCAATGTAACATAAATTCAGATAGGAAATAACCATTGCCTAGCTCTTTTCCGTAAGCATTGCCAAATCTCAACATTCATCTGAAAAAATACGATTGGGCAGTTATTTTTTATAAGCATTACCTTAAACACTTGGTGAACATGTCCTAGTGTCCAACAGTTATACGGGGAAGGATGATTGAACTGGGCTGAGGGAAAAGGCATGCTGAGAAACGGAAGAAGCTCGGGATCGATCTGGTACTCATCATGTCCTCCAGGTCGAAGTGAGGTTGTTGCTGCTGCAGCTTGCAAGGCACACAACATGCATGGTGTCATCTTGCCATGGTTGCAGCCACGCTGTTCTTTCCTTTGCGACAGTACCACAACGCCTTGATTAACCTCTATGTATGACACATGTTCACGACAACACCCTTCATCTTCTTCCCATCCTTGTCTGATATTGGGTCTGTGTCTGCCTATAAGCTTTTGCCTATGGATAGGATAGGAGATGATGATAGATGGCAGTAGGCACGTGAGATCCCACGGAATGAGAACGTAAACAGGAGATATAAGCTACATGATAAGGCTGGCGGCTGCTCGAAAAGAAATCTGCGGCAGCGAGCGGACGATAGAGAAGAACATGCAGAGAGGCAGATGTTCATAGATTGCACGGAAGAGATCGATTGCGTTGGCAGTTGGGACATGGGATGAAAATTTTTGTGGATAAGAAGAACTTCTTTAGCCAGGGACGGAGAGAGCCAAAGTCTGTCGATGGGATACGTATTTGTACGGCGCCGGTGGACGTTGCGGATCAGGCGTGCGGTCATACATCATAAGTTTTCTAAGACCGATCCATATAGGAGTCTGGGACTCACACGGAGATGTTTAAACTACAATGTGTGTGCATCATATCAGTACAAAACTGTCCGTTCATTAGAAAAAAACTGACCCTCAAATGATTACGATGTGAATAGGAAACCTTATACAATTCCTAACTTTTTTAACTGTACATGGCCTCTTTCTATCGCAGTTTTCTTTTCTTATTGCACGTGGCCTCTTTCTATCACAGATTTATTTCCTATTGCGCGTGGCCTTTTTGTTTCCAACTTTTTTCACGTACACACCTTGTACGTGTCAGTTCAATATACATATCTTTATAACTTTTCCATGTAACGTAATATCGTTAAATCTTAACCGTATGTATTGTTTATCAACGATCTATATTATTTTGGATTATGTGGAAGAACGTGGTGTCTTATTTGACTTCTGTTTTAATTATATAATAGATAGATAGATATTTGACGCTAAGTAGTGTACAAGGTTGAAGCAAAGAGTGCAGCATCTATAATGTGATTTATTGGTATTAACAGAAGCATGTTACCTAGTATAGGTCAGCGCGTATAACCTTTTGATTTTATGGCCATGAGTACCAGTTAAGCCTCATTGTCTCAATCTTGATGTACATGTCAACAGCCCACTATTGGAAAAGGCACCCCCCAAATAAGATGATGTTAAAAAGCTTTTTTCGGACCTCTAACAAATTTCCTGGATTTTGTGGCATTAATCTCATTGTCTCCAAACTCCTCCGGGTTATCATCGTTGTCATCTAAAAATTGATTAACAAAAAAAGTTGGTATGATAGATAGAATTAAGAATATAAAAAACAGCAACAACATGCAATGCCTGCAGGTAAATCAGTGGCCTGGTCTTCAAGCTGTGTGGTATGACCAACTTGTTCTCCCATCATGTTATTGTCTGAAAGATGGACCACTGTCTAAGTTTTAATTTGACCAATATGTATATAAATCTGCTATGAACATCATACCTGAATGAAAATCAGTGGCTTGGTTCCTTTGTGGTGCAGAATCATGCACATGACCTTGGGTTGTGGCATAGGGGAGCCCAATATATGGCATCCAACGATTCCAACCAATCTCCCCACGTGGGAAGAATAGTGGATATGACAAAGGGACGTAGCAGCCATAGTATGCTCTAATATACATGGGACGATCTCCTTTGCCGTACACGACAACACTCCTATCAAAGCTTTTTCGAGGGTCACTTCCTTCAACCCATATTGCTGCTACTTGCGAAGTAGTTGGTGCATTGTACCTTCGCTGATCAAGGTTGATATCTGTGTTCAGTGAGATACTATATTCATCCAGATTCGAAACAACACCACTACTTCTAAAAGCTTGAGCATAAGGGTTATGTTGTAGTATTGTCAAAATCTTCTGTATGAGATCTATCCTAAGATATGGAGACCTCTTAACCCTGTGAACCAAGTTTTCATCCGTATCATAAATATATAGCTGCAGATGTCAAGGGCCATATTCACCGGAGATCAGATCATCAAGAGTGTGATACAACTGGCCACACGCACGAAATGTATAGACGCCGGTTCATCTGGCAGCGCCGACTTGACGATCAAGAGTGACACCAAGAGTTGTGAATGAGAAGTGAGAGTTGAAATAACGTATATTCTCTCTGAAATATTTAGCATCCTCATCCGATTGACTTGTAACAACCGTTTCAACTCGTCAGAAACTTCTGGAGTAAACACACCCACTTTACCCTTTCTGCAACAAAATGCAGGCCCCTCGTATTGAAACCGCAATGCTCCACAGTGGCAGCAGTCGCTAACTTTTCTAAGGACATGGTGCTTTTTGGGCAGGTTCATGTATACTCTATCATGAGTGTCATTAGTGCGAGTTCCATCACCATGATTCCGATCCACTCGGTAGGATTGAAAATCAACATCTGGAAAAGTGTAGGCATTTGCATTAACTAAATTTATTGCACACACCATTTTGTTGTATTATATATTGTATTGTGTTGGGTTCTATGGTAGGGTGCGTCGATTGCAAATTAAAATTTACCTACGCGCAAAACATCCAGGAACATGCTACGGGAGATGGATCACAGTTCGTTACCACTAGGCGCGCAGTGTCGTGCAGCGGAAGAAGAGTTGGGGCAGCGCGTCCGTGTGGATCGTCTCCTCCTCGTCCGATCTCCCTCGAACAGACGGTCGTCCGATCCCACGTACAAGTTCGCCGGAGCGGCGCAAATGCACCGCCTCTGACGGTATCCGCGCGTGTAGGAGGAATACGGTGCGGTGGACTGCTAGGTCCGATCACACAGTCAGCGGCGAGTGGAGGTGGCTATTCGCAACACATGCAAACCCTAGTCACAGCGCCGAAGCGATCAATCGCATGAGTGTGCCGCACCTCCACTTTATATAGGCGTCCGTCGTAGGCTCAACACTTGGGCCTCGCACGGACCCTAAAGCCCAAAGTATACGCGGTCACGTTCCTAGTCCAGTTCGGATCACATCCGACCAGTGTCCTACGAACCGACCTCGTAGGTTCCTTCCCTTAAGCGCGCGACCCCTTAGGTTCAAGTCGGCTTGGTCACAGTTCGGATCACCTCCGACCTGCATGGTTGGTAGCGGCCTCTAGCAAGGCGTGCCCACCACCAAGCAGACTATGAAGCTGATTAGGCGAACCTGCATAACGTGTACTTCATCCCTTTGTCAAGACGATATATGTTGCCGGGCTCAAGGCGAGACTGTCATCCTTGTGCTAGCCCGACCTCTTTTCTCGTTCCAGTGATGCCGACCACAATCCGGATTATCTCATAATCCTTGTCGCATGGCCATGTTGTTCCTGGTCGGATCACACGAGGGGCCCAGAGTATATCTCTCTTGATCGGAGGGGCAAATCCCATCTTGCTCGACCATGTCTCGCAGCATGGGACTGGACAAACCCGAAACCTACCTTTGTAACTACCCAGTCACGGAGTAGTGTTGGTCGGCCCAAAGCAAGTCTGTCACCATCCCGAGTACATGTGTCAGCTCAGGTCTTAGGACATAGAATGTATGTTGTACTAGAGACTCACAGATGACATAGTCTGTCCGACTCGGACCTTATCTCGACTCGGATCTGACTACGTCGAATCCGACCAGACCTTTCCAAGTCCATATTATCTGGTTAGCATCCAATGCTCCATGGCTAGTGAGACCGAGCCATCGACCGTGTCATATGCTAGTCTAGTCACCGCGCCATTCCACACAGCCCTTTCGACTAGGGACCTTTTAGGACAGTCATCATACAATGCATAGTCCCACAAACAAGTCACGTACTTGCTGATACACATCATTGATAAAGTCCAAGGACTATCTTTATTCATAAACACATAGGAAATATCATCATACATGATTGCCTCTAGGGCATATCTCCAACATATTGGTACATCATGATAGCAACAATAGACCTGGTTGGGCGAACATCCTAGCTTCCTCATCAGGGTCATCATCTCCAAGGTTGTCGCCTGCCAAGCAGTCTAGCCGCCAACACATTTGATAATGCAAAAGGTGTTTCAAATAACGCCGAGGACACGAAACAAAGGTAACCGGGGGAGAGGAGACTTAAAATGATATTATGCGTACCATCAATATTAATCATGTGGGCATCAGGCTCCAGTATTCCATATGGATCTTCGCCGTGGTTGTTGCCTCGATAACATTTTATATGAGAAAAATGAGTAAGAATCATAGATGAATTGAAGTTATGAACCAGGTGTTAGTAAAAATATACCAATTAGATTTTGAGTGGCACGACCCGCATCGAGGATCGTTTTCATTCCTGGACTATTGTAAGTTGGCTGGATCGGTATAGGTTGTTTGCTTCCATAAATAGACTTTGTATCTGAATGAACAAAAGAGGGCCCAAATACAGAAGAAATAAACACTCTTGACATTATTGTAGCATAAATATTTCAATGAACTAACCATTGTTTTGTAAAGACTCCTCTGGTTTACGTAGGTTCACGACTGTACTGAGTTGGGGGTTCTCCTCCCCTGACATTTGGGTGAATGGCAATCATCGTGAATGTCGTTGAATCTGGTGCGCATCATTTCTGTGCAACCAATCGGTCTCATTGTCGTCATAAATATTCTCGTTGAGCTGTATTGAATTTGTTCTAGGCTCTTTTGCACATGTTATGATCTGCAGTTGTGTGACTGTCGTTTGTCCGGTAGCTCGCACCTGTGAGACAATGTTACTGCCATCGGCGACGGCAGCAATATGCTTATTATGCTCGCTGGATTTGGGTTGTGGCAGCAATATGCTTATTATGCTCGCTGGATTTGGGCTGTGGCAGCAATATGCTTATTATGCTCGCTGGATTTGGGTTGTCCCTTTAATAGTTCCTCTGTATTGTGTGCATACTACTCTCTTTCCCCCGTATCTCCAGCCCATTATGGTCTAAATAGACAAAGAGTATATCATTATATGTCAATACCATTGGGCTATACATCACCAAAGTCGGCAATCATTACCTTGTGATACGATCGATTGTGTGTGTTTCGCTTTTCCGTGCCATTGACGCTGTTGTGCCATTTTTTGTAGGCTTCACACCTTCTCTTATTTCTCTCATCCCTATTTTGTGCGTATCGCTCTCTTTCCCTCTGCCTTTTTATCTCTTTATGCTCGCAAGTCATGACACAGTTCAAAGGTGAGCAAAATAAATAAGAAATCGAGTGATTGGGTTAAGTACCCAAGGAGTGGGTGTTGCTTATATCCTGGAACGGTGTGCCCGCCTGCTGGGAGTGGTAGGGGCCATCTGAAGTTCTTCAACCTGTGAACGGCAAATTGTTATAATACAATTATATTTGAAGTGGCATCTGACCGAGGATTTTCATATCTCAAAGTCGACTATTTCGGAAGTTCGACTAATTTTCTTATGAAATTCATCTTCAGCGATTCTGAGGATGAGTTACTTTTCATAGTTGCATCATTATTAAATGCGCAATTTACGGAGAGTCAAACAAATCTGGGATGTAACAATGATTCTTCATTGCTTTCATGTGTTGGTTAAATTATAGACTGGCAGCCGCTGATGTGTTTTAGTATATATCGAAGGATAGAAACAAGAGGAAATGAGGGCACACCTACGTTGCAGAGGAGTTCGTGGACGGTGACACCGTCGTATGAGCTCAACGGCGATAAGGCAAGACAGCCTGGGCGGCGGCGTCTTAAAGCATCACCAAGCCTGGACGGAGGCGACATGTAAAAGCCTCACAAAGTCCAGAAGAGCATAGACCTGTGATGGCGAAGTACTCGTCGTCACGTCCGTCATCGGGTGCCTCGCCGGCTGCGTAGGGCGTTGTCGGTGTACTAGAGTAGGGGTACCCTAGTATCCCGAACTCGTGCACGGGCAGTTGTAGCACCCCGCGGCAAGGCTTGCCAGGTGATCGTCAAGATCCTCCGTGGCTCCTTTGGAGCCATTCAAGAGCAAAGTATTCAAGCCCCCGGCGAGAGGAGCTTGCCGGGAAGGCAGATCAAGGCCCCGGCAAGAGGAGCTTGCCGGGAAGACCAACAAAGGCACTTAGAAGACAAGGCCCCGGCAAGAGGAGCTTGCCGGGAAGGCCCGGTGAGCGACAATCTTCCGGGAGCGACAAGACAACGAACGAGACAAGGCGCTTGCCGCGGCAGGCTACCACTCGCTTCCTCCGCTCTAGCTCATCTCGCGACGTGTCGCCACAGGATCCTTCCAGCAAGACGTGGCGAGAGGTGCAGCCAAGGGTGCGTGGTGGCAAGCGGCGCTGACAAGACTTCCATCGTGGCGAACGGTGGCGCCCCTGACGGTCCCTTTTTGCACTGTTTGGATGACTTAGACGGGCATTTAATGCCTTTGTCCCCTGCCGTCAGGGTTAGGTATGATACACTGTACAAGTAGCTGTACCAACCGCAAGCTCTTTTCCACTTTTACCCTCGCCTATGTTGCCACCTGTCGGTGACCCCTTGAGCATATGAAAGGAGGCCCATGTGCAACATAGAGGCCCAGCTGCTGCCGCCTCTTCCAACCTGGTGGCGATGTGTTTCATCTCGTCATCAGTGGTGTCATGGTGAGCCTCTTCGCTTTCGTCGGGCGCGGATCGGCACTTCTTCCAAGTTGCCGAAGAACACCTGCACGACGTCATCTGCAGTTCTCGCCAGTTGGCACAATCCCATGCGAGTCGCACAGCGGCATCATTGCGCGGATGCGGTCAAGCGAAGAATTATTGCACAATGGAACAACTCCCCTCGGCAGCTGGAACACTTCCGGATGCTGAGGATCCCACTTGAACAGCTCCTGAAGCATCGCCGTCAACTCCAAGGCGGTGAAATTCCGATTGAGGCCCGGGCGCAGCCTCATGATGTCCGGGCCGCTCGAACTCCTGTGCAGGTCTCCTCCTCTCTCCCGCAAGGCGGCGCGGCGGCGAAGAAAATCCGCTCCGACAGCCCCCACGGTGAGCCCGGCAAGTCTGAGGCGCAGGATCCTGGTGGTGGCGATCTTTAGCCTGTCATCCTCCGGGGCCACGCTGCTCCAATCATTGCCGCGTACCACTGGGGCTTGGCACAGGGCGGTAAATGGCTGCGGCTCCTCCTCGACGATCCAACACCAATCGGCTCTCCACTCGTCCCATTTGCTGCGGAGCTCTCCTTCCAGATACGCCTCCTTCTTGCCGGTCCTCGAGATCCAGGCGATCCCGCCGGATAAGGGCTCTCCTCTCTCGACTCGGGGCATGAAGAAGTGGCGGAAGAGGGCAACATTAGGATGGACTCCGACAAAGTTTTCGCAGAGGTGTGCGAAAACTGCCATGGTGAGAACGGCGTTGGGGGTGAAGTCAAGGAGGCGGAGGCCGTACGTGTTCATGATATCGCAGAAAAACTCGGAGAAGGGCGGGCAGAGCCCGCAATAGAAGAACAGAGCGAAGAAAGGATACCCACTTGGGGCCAGTTCAGCGGCGGCGGCGGGGAGTACCTTGGTGCGCGGATGCGCCCGTGTCTCCGTCGACCAGAAAAGGTAATAGTTTTCCCTCAGCTCCCTCGCGGCGAGCTGAGGGGGAAAAGTGGCCCGCTCCTTGCGCAGCGCCACAAGCTGCGCCTCGGCCGACTTAGCGACCTTCGGGCTTTTGGAGCCATGGCGGAGGCGGTGAAGGAGGTCGGCGGCATTGGTGGTGACGGTGGCGGCGAGGCGGAGCGCTGCTCTCTTCGACTTCGGGAAGAAGGGGAGCGGCGGAGGTTTTCAAGATGGGAGCAATAACGGCGAGATGGGCGAACGGTCCCTACTTCCCTGCTTATAAAGAGGGAGGCGGACGTTCCGCTTTTCCCGAATAAAGAAGCCCCCACGATTTCGCCCACGATCTCTCCCACGACGCCGCTCGACGCTGCGCTGCTCGTGGAGGACGTGGTGGGTCCGGGTGAGTTATGGCGTAATCCAGGCCGCGTGTGCCCGTGCCTGTTTTGGGCTGGCCCAACAGCGCTTCGGCACCGTGTGTGGCCCAGGCCGGGGCTCTGCCGGTGTACTAGAGTAGGGGTACCCTAGTATCCCGAACTCGTGCACGGGCGATTGTAGCACCCAGCGGCAAGGCTTGCCGGTGATCGTCACGATCCTCCGTGGCTCCTTTGGAGCCATTCAAGAGCAAAGTATGCAAGCCCCCCCGGCGAGAGGAGCTTGCCGGGAAGGCAGATCAAGGCCCCGGCAAGAGGAGCTTGCCGGGAAGGCCAACCAAGGCACTTAGAAGACAAGGCCCCGGCAAGAGGAGCTTGCCGGAAGGCCCGGTGAGCGACAAGCTTCCGGGCGCGACAAGACAACGACCGCGGCAAGGCGCTTGCCGCCGCAGGCTACCACTCGTTTCCTCCGCTCAACCTCATCCTGCGACGTGTCGCCCTGGGATCCTTCCAGGCGCACGTGGCGA
This sequence comes from Aegilops bicornis, assembly GCA_021605145.1. Lineage (NCBI taxonomy): Eukaryota > Viridiplantae > Streptophyta > Magnoliopsida > Poales > Poaceae > Aegilops > Aegilops bicornis. The sequence continues at coordinate 69,656,640 of CM038671.1, read as the reverse complement.
GAGGCTGTGCAGCCAAGGGTGCATGGTGGCAAGCGGCGCTGACAAGACTTCCATCGTGGCGAACGGTGGCGCCCCTGACGGTCCCTTTTTGCACTGTTTGGGTGACTTAGACGGGCATTTATTGCCTTTGTCCCCTGCCGCCGTGGTTAGGTATGATACACTGTACAAGTAGTTGTACCAACCGCAAGCTCTTTTCCACTTTTACCCTCGCCTATGTTGCCACCTGTCGGTGACCCCTTGAGCATATGAAAGGAGGCCCATGTGCAACATAGAGGAGGGGTTCGAGGGGTTGGAAGGGTTCGAGGGAGTTCATTCGAAACCAGAGAACGCTCACGCTAGGTTTTGTAGCTCTCAACGTTCCCTAGCAAAAACACAATACAATCAGACAAGCAGCGCTAGGAGTATTATCTTCCGGAGAGCTCCGAAGCTGGGTAAACTGCTCGTGTGCTTCGCCTCGATCTGCTCTTCGTGCGATCTCCGCCCCCCACCGAACCAAAAGGGACTCGGTCCGCCGGTCCATAGGTGTTCGTGGGTCCGATCAGCTTCCCCGACATCTTTGGCGCGCCAGGTAGGGGGCGTCGAGGCTGTGTGAACCTGATCCGGCATTCACACGAGCTGCATCTTCATCATCTTCATCGACATGCCACCGAAGAAGAAGGCTTCAGCGGCAACGGATTCGTCCGCGTTGAACCCACCACCACCGGAGCAAACGGGTGGTGGGGTAGACACCGGCGGAAGAACGGACGTGGACGAGGGAGCCCACGACGCTGCCAAGTCCAAGGACAAGGCTGCGCAGACCTCGGCGTCCAGACATTCACCGCGCCCATCTCAGGAGGCGCGGGACCGACAGCGTCATGGTATTCACAATACCATACGCTCATTGGACCAAGGTCGAGCTGGTGGATCTCGTAGTGCTCAAGACCAGCATGCACGTCAACATGCTGGCGCAAGCGAGGCACGGTCGCCCGGACGGGGGACTGCTCCTTCTAACATAGATAGAAGTCCGAGCATATCCGCTCCTCGCACCGCTCGCCATCGCCGCCCACCACTCGGCGAAGCTTTGGCGCGAGCTCAGCTGCTCCTGGATTACCCTCCGACGTCAGACAAGATCGACGAATGGAGGGCCACCATTCAGAGTCTCATCAGCTTTGCCAACGGCGACAACCCACGGCAGCCGAGCACATCGCTGCCGCGGCAAGACTGCCAGGCACGAGCTGGTGGCGACGAAACCCGTGAAGGTGCAACCACCATACACTCTCCACCCAGAAGGCCAAGGTCGCCGACTCGCCGGATCCACCTCGACAGCGACTCCACCGCATCGTCGGATCCACGAGCTCGCCGCGATCAGCGCCAAGTTCTTCATGAGCGACAACAAGAAGACGCTCGAACTCGCATCGAGCGTCGAAGAGAAGCGCGCCGTCAATCAGACCAGCGCGCCGGGCCTTCTGTCGACATGCATGCGCCAGGGGAACCAGGCGACTTGCCGTACGCGGTAGGTTGCCCTGCGTTCACCCGTGAGCTGCGGCAAGTCCAGTGGCCCGACAAGAAAAATTTCAAGCAGCGTGCGGAGAAGTACGACGGCAAGACGCATCCGTCGAGTTCCTCAGCATCTACACCATTGCGGTGCAGGCTGCCCGGGACGCGACGACAAGATCTCGCCAACTACTTCCCGCCGGTACTCAAGCCCAACGTCAGATCTGGCTCATGCACTTGCGGACAACTCCATATCCTCTTGGGCAGATTCTGCCATCGGTTTGTCGGCGCCTTCACGGTGACCACAAACCCCATGGCCAAGAGAGCGATCTTCATCTGCTTGCCCGAAGGAAGGAGAGCCCCTGCGCAAGTACATTCAGAGATTCAGCCGTGTACACTACAACATCCCGGATGTCCACCCTGCCGCGGTAATAAGCGCGTTCCATCAGAACGTGCGAAACCGCAGGATGAGGGAGGAGATGGCGATGTGCAAGATCAAGGACGTCAGTGAGCTATATGCCCTGGCCGACAAGTGTGCACGTGCTGAGGAAGGGAGAAGACTCCCCGGGGAGAATGTAGAAGCAGGAGGGTCTGATAGTGAGGAAGCTGCCTCGGCAAAGAAAAGCGGCGGCGAAACAATGTAAAGAAGAAGGGCAAAGATGTGCTGGTTGTCGAGCAGTCCGGCAAAGGAGGTGCCGCCAATAAAGCCAAAGTTGGTAGTTCCGCAAGGAGGTTGCCGCGGTACCGATGGCTGCAAAGGGCGGTCGCCGACAAGCGTGACAGCTCCAACAAAGCGATCTTGCAAGATCCACCGCACCAAGGGTCATGACCTCCAGAGCTGCAAGAAGGTTGAGTAGCTTGTCGAGCAGCAAAAGGCTGAGTACGAGCGGCGCGACAAGGAGAAGGCCCAGGAAGGTACTGAAGGAGCTGGCAAGAAGCGCCTGCCGGGAGGACGCCTTACAAGGCCAAGCGGCAAGGAGACAGACCTTCCGCGGCCGCGACAAGGACGAAAGATGACGACAATGACGAAGACATGGATGATGACGAAGCCGATGAGCAGGGGTTCCAGAAAGCCACAGAGGTCTTGTGCATTGACGGCGGTGCTTCTCTGCATACTTCCCACCGCCAACTCAAGCAGTGGATGCGGGAAGTCAATGCAGCAGAACCATCCATCGAGTCACGCAAACCTCTGAAATGGTCCAGCACGCCTATCATCTTTGACATTGAGGACCACCCTGATCGCATAACTGCGGTCGGGTGCTTGCCGATGTTGGTTTCACCAACTATCCGCAACCTCAAAGTCACTAAGATGCTAGTTGACGGCAGGTCCGGCTTAAATCTGATCTCCTCCGCGGTACTCCAGAAACTCCAGATCCCTGACAGCGAGCTCGAAGAGACCGCACGTTCAAGGAATCAATCCGGGAAGGAGCAAGTCAAGGGGAAGATCATGTTGCCGGTAACATTTGGCAGCGAGCTGAACTTCAGGACTGAGAGGGTCACTTTTGACGTCGCCGACTTCCCATTACCTTACAATGGGATACTCGGCCGTCCAACACTCGCCAAATTCATGGCGGCCTCTCACTATGCGTACAACTTACTAAAGATGCCAGGCCCGATAAGCGTCATCTCTGTCCCTGGCGACAAGAAGGATGCTCTTATCTGCGCCGACAAGATCTACCGGGAAGCAGCAGCCGAAGCAGATCGCAAGACACTTGCCGCCAAGCTCCGGGGAAGAAGAAGTCCAAGTCCGGCAAGAGCTCGATGCCCACTCCGGCAAGCGCACCTCTGAGTGCTTTGCGCTACCGTCGAGGACGCACCATCGAGCTCCACCGACAAGTGCAAGAAGAAGACGATGGCAGCTCCACCCGGCAACCAAGAAGGTGTCCGCCAAGGAGGACGGCACCGGTGGTACCTTCACCGTCGATTGCCACGCTTGACCCTAAATAGGAAAGCGCTCGTTGCTTTGGCGGGCGAATGTCGACGTGTTTGCATGGCAACCGTCGACATCCCGGTGTTCCTGTGAGTAATTGAGCACCACCTAGTTGTCTGTCCTCATGCGCGACCCGTCAAGCAGAAAGTCAGAAAGCAAGCAGTGGAGCGCCAAGAATTCATCGCAGAAGAAATCAAGAAGTTGGAAGCAGCAGGCCTTGTCAGAGGAGTGCTCCATCCTACGTGGTTGGCCAATCCTGTAGTCGTGCGCAAAGCAAACGGGAAATGGAGGCTTTGTATCGATTTTACCGATGTTAATAAAGCTTGTCCCAAAGACCCATTTCCCTTGCCGCATTGACCAGATTGTTGACTCCACGGCGGATGTGATTTGCTTTCATTTCTTGATGCATACTCGAGATATCATCAGATCTTCATGTGAGAAGAGGATGATGAGAAAACCGCTTTCATCACTCCATGTGGCTCATACTGTTTTATATGGATGCCTTTCGTGTTATAGAATGCTCGTTCAACATTTGCAAGAGTAGTCCATGAAGCCTTTGAGCCACAAATGCACGTAAATGTAGAAGCTTACATGGATGATATAGTGGTCAAGAGCAAGGACAAAGCTACTACGATTCAAGATTTAGATGAAACTTTTGCAAATCTGCGCAAGATCAACCTCAAGCTTAACCCCGAGAAGTGCGTGTTTGGAGTCCCCTCCGGCAAGCTTCTCGGGTTCTTCGTGTCTCAGCGGGGAATTGAAGTCAATCCCGACAAGATCAAGGCCATTGAGCAAATTGAAGCACCAAAGTGCGTCAAGGATGTACGAAGACTTGCCGGTTGCGTAGCTGCTCTCAAAGAGTTTATCTCTAGGTCTGCTGAGCGCAAGACCGCCATTTTTCAAAATTTTGAAAAAGGCAGGTCCAATGAAATGGACTCTCAAGCGGAGGCTGCACCGCAAGACTTAAAGAGATACTTGTCCTCCACTCCAACACTTGTCGCACCTAAGCCACAAGAGAAGTTACTGCTATATATAGCAGCAACCAATCAAGTGGTTAGTGCTGCGTTAGTGGCGGAGAGGGAGGTAGATGATGAGCCGACAACCAAGGCAGATGCATCCAGCGACAAGCAAGGCACTTCACCGACAAGCTCTGGTCCCGACAAAGATGGATCTGCGCAGGAGTGTGAAAAGGTGCAGAAGAGAGTGGTGCAGCGCCCAGTTTACTTTGTCAGTTCCCTCTTGCAGGGGGCTAGGTCAAGGTACTATGGTGTGCAGAAATTGCTTTTCGGCCTTCTCATGGCCTCGAGAAAGTTGCGCCATTACTTCCAAGCACACGAGATCACGATCGTCACTCGCTTTCCGCTGAAGAGGATCTTGCAAAATCCGAAGCAACAGTGGGATTGTCGAGTGGGCACTGAACTGCCAAGCTTTGGCCTCAAGTTTGAAAGCACTTCAACTATCCAAAGCGAGCATTGGCGGAGTTCATAGCAGAATGGACGCCAACACAAGATGAAGAAATTCGAGACGAGCATCCCGTCAAGGAAGCAAGCAGAGAGTGGATAATGTACTTTGATGGTGCCTTCCCGCTGCAAGGCGCCGCAAAGCGTCTTGCTTGTCGCACCCACCGGAGAGCACCTCAAGCACGTAGTCCGGATGCACTTTCCCAAGGAGCAAGCAACAAACAATACTGCAGAGTATGAGGGTTTGCTTGCCGGTCTCGAGATCGCGGTAGACCTTGGGATTAAGAAGCTCATTGTCGTGGGTGACTCACGACTTGTCATCCATCAAGTAAACAAGAGTTATCGAGTCCGTTGATGGAAGCTTATGTTGATGAAGTGAGGAAGCTAGAAGAACACTTTGACGGCCTACAAATGGAACATGTTCCAAGAGCTCAAAATGATATTCTTGATGGTTCGTCAAGGCGCTGCACTTAAGTTACCTGTGGAACCAGGAACCTTTGTGCTTAAGTCGACTCAACCAAGCTGTAGCACCGTCAACCGGGCAGAGCAAGAAGAGGAAGTTGATTTCTGGCGACTATCTTCCGGCCGAGCTCCCTGAGTCCGCCGCCAAGAAGGTCACCCAGATCGACGCCAAGAGTGCTGAGGAGCAGTCTGCTCCGACAAACCCTAAGGTTTGTTTCGTTGAAGCAAACGCTCCCGACAAGTTTTGCTCCGGCAAGCTTGCCGGGGAATATCAACTCGGCAGAACCCCTGTGTTCTCGCCAGATAAGCGGATGTTCCTGCAGCAGCAGATGTGCCTTTAGTCCTTGTTGTCGAGCCGCAAGCTCCCCATGGGCACAAGAGATTGTTCATTTCCTCGAGACGGAGAACTTCCCGAAGAGCAAGAAGAAGCGGAAAGAGTAGCCCGGCAGTCAAGTATGTACCAGTTTGTCGATAGCACACTGTACAGAAGAAGACTCAACGGTGTGAAATTGAAGTGTATTCACCGGGAAGATGGACAAAAGCTGTTGGCAGAGATACACGGAGGCATATGTGGTCACCACATTGGCGCAAGAGCACTTGCCGGCAAAGCGTTCCGGCAAGGTTTCTTTTGGCCGACAGCCCTCCAGGATGCAAATCGCACAAGTAACCAAGTGTGAAGCGTGCCAGTTCCATTCCAAGCAGATACACCAGCCAGCTCAAGCTCTCCAGACGATCCCTTTATCCTGGCCATTTTCGGTCTGGGGGCTCGATATCCTCGGCCCTTTTCCCCGAGCTGTCGGGGGCTTTGAGTACTTGTACGTTGCAATCGACAAGTTCACAAAGTGGCCGGAAGTGGAAGCAATGAGGAAGGTGACGACCACGGTCGTGATCAAGTTCTTGGTCGATTGTTTGCCGCTTCGGGGTCCCAAACAGGATCATCACCGACAACGGCACCCAATTTACGAGCCGCACCTTTATGCAGTACGTCCAAGATCTTAGCGCCAAGATCTGCTTCGCTTCTGTTGCTCATCCGAGAAGCAACGGTCAAGCGGAGAGGGCTAATGCTGAAGTGCTGCACGGACTCAAGACCAGGACTTTCGACAGGCTGCACAAGTGCGGAAGAAACTGGATTGAGGAGCTGCCGGTGGTTCTTTGGTCGATCAGGACGACGCCAAATCGAGCCACTGGCCAGACACCTTTTGCTCTAGTCTATGGAGTAGAGGCAGTTCTCCCCACGGAACTCGTATACGGGTCGCCTCGAGTGCTCGCTTATGATGAGCTCGAGCAAGAGCATCTGCGACAAGATGACGCGCTGCTCCTTGAGGAAGACCGTCTTCAGTTATCAGACGAGCTGCTCGATACCAGCAAGCTTTGCGCCGCTACCATAGCCGCAAAGTTAATGCCAGAAGTCTCGAGGAAGGCGACCTTGTTCTTCGGCGCGTTCAGTCCGCCAAGAATTCCAACAAGTTGACGCCAAAGTGGGAAGGTCCTTACCGGGTGAAACGAGTCACTAGGCCTGGCGCTGTCCGCCTTGAGACCGAAGATGGCGTTCCGGTGAGCAACTCCTGGAACATTGAACATCTTCGTAAGTTTTACCCGTAGGGCGCGGTTGCCGGACCCTGTTCCGGCAACCACCTTTTGTACAAGTCTTGCCGATGTTGCATGTAATCCTTTGTACAAAGCCGGGCGCAGACCCCGTGCATAAGTAAAGCTCATGTGTTCCGCACATCTTGTCAATTTCATGCTTTCTACTCATTATATTGCATGTGTTATCTGACACTTTGTGCAGCACCTACCCCGGTAAGCAATAACGAGCCATGAGGCTTCATATCTTTATTTTCTCTTCTTTCTCTTTCTCGAAGAAAGGAAGGATCCCTCGCACACAAGTTTGCCGGGGGGGAAGGAGAAGATAACGGTGTGGACCAAGCGTCACTCGAGGAGGTCAAGCCTTACCGGGAAGGAAAAGACAGAAAAGCTAAGTTGCCAAAGTTTGAGCAGTCAGTTTTAAAAAATTTAAGTTATTTTCCTCGAACGACCGCACTTTGTATGGAAAACATGTGCGTGGAGGAACCAACTCGTAGCTAGTTGCGCCCTTACTTTGTTTCGAGTCCGCTCAACAATTTAAGTGAGCTGCGATTAGTTGCGACAAGGTTGCTTGCCGGATGCGGCACCGCCATGAAGGCCGACGTCCCAAGACTCAGCGCTCTCGGCTAAGGTGCTCATACCGAAGTTCCCTAAAAGCGTAGGGCAAAAACATACCAAGGACGGAATCCAGTAAAGGAAATAACATAGCAATTACTACCCGAAATAGAGTTATATATTACAAGATAGCTTGTCGCAGCTCTAACAGATTGTTCTCCTAACATGACTAGCAGCGACAAGGAAAAGATAAAACTGGCGGCCTAATCTACGCGGTCGCCTTCAACCCTCTTGATCCCGCTCACCCTGTCCACGATGGGAGCGACAAGGGTCTTGAGCGCCTCTACATCGGCATCCGGCGGCAAGGATCGGAGGACGTTGGTGAGGTTGAGGCCTGGATTGCGGAAGGCCACCTTCATCAGCACCTTTTGGAGAGCTCCCGCGCAGATCTGGCGCGACTCCTCGGCCAGCTGCTTTGGGATCTCTTCCCGAAGTCGCTGGAGAGCCGTCACCACGCCCTTGAAGAACAAGCTGATCTTGGTGCTGGGCTGGAGATGCTCGCTTGAGGAGTATCCAAGATCCACCATCCCCAGCTCCGCTCCCCTATCAATGGCGGCGGCAAGATCCACGAGACCCTCGGTCCCGGTGCTCCACGTTATCCACGAAGGTATTGCAGGTAACGGCGGCACTCGGCCAGCCACCGTCGCCTTTGTTCTGCTCCCTGGCCTCGTCCAGCGTCTTGGTCAGGGTGGTCAACTTCAGCTCGAGATCTGCATTGGAGTCCTTGGCGGCGCTGAGCTCCTTGCTCCTATCGGCGAGACGGCCCTGCAGCTCGCCAAGAGTGTAGGCGTCCTTCTCGCGCTCATGCTTGAGTGCAGCAAGCTCCTCGCCGCTCTTCGCCAGATTGGCCTCCAGCTGCGTCACTCTCGTCTCCAGCTCCTTCTTGGCGGCCTCGGCAGCAGCGGCAAAGATCCTTTGCTTCCTTGAGGGTATCGCAAAGCGTTTGCTCGCGCAGCAAGCTCCTCCTCGTGGCTGTCAAGATTGACCTTCCGCTGCACCAGCTACCGCCTTCTTGCGCGGACAGCTTCGGGCGACAAGCCTTTGTTGCTCTTCACTTCAGCCTTCTCGAGGATGAAGGCTTTGCGCCTCGGCGAATCGCTCCCGCCTTCTCGCCAAAGACCGGAGAGCCTCCTGATTTATGCCGGAGCTCCTCCGACGCTTCTCTATGTCCACGCCCGCAGGCGATAAGCGCTTCTCGGGAGGCCAGCTTGGCTTGCGGCGCGATAAAGTGACGGCGGCTTCTGCGATAGCTGCTCCTCCTCGAGCTTCGCCACTGCTGCTGCTCGGCGCGTCAACCAGCGTCAGCCCGGCGGAGGCGAGCAGCTCTTCATCGAAGGTTTCCCCTTCAACCGGCGCCCTGGAGCTCGAAGCCCAGGGGAGTTTGATGAAGACGCCGTCGCCGGCCTTCAGATAGGCGCCGGGCTGGGGCTCTTCGGAGCCTGACGCTGTGGTAGCGGCGGAGGGATCAGTGGTCGGTGTAGCGCCTGTCGCTCCTGTGGCCCAGTGGCCGTCGGTCACGATCGCGGACCCTCGCCCGGCTTCTGCAGCAGCAGCCTCGGCGGCCTCTCCGCCGGCGGATTCATCAACGCCGGCTCCTTCTCCGGCGACTTCGGTCTCCATCGGTTCCGTGGCAGAAGGACCTGGCGACCGGAAGAAGGAACAAGAGTCAAGCAAGTATTCAAAAAGAAGATCAGAAGAAGCCAAGGGAAATTTTCAGACAAGAAGAGTACCTGTGCTGGGATCGACAGTCACCCTTGTCGGAGAGCGGTCCCTTGCCGGAGATGTCTCCCTTGTCGGGGAATCCACCCTTGGCGGAGTAGTTGAAGCAGAAGGCTTGTCGGGAGCGGCTTCCGGGCCCTCTTGGTGAGGCTGCTCTGTTCCTACGCAAGTCAACAGACAGATATCAGCAAAGAAGAAACACCCAAGTGCGCTCAACAGCAGGAAGTAAATTAAACACTTACGCTGGGGGCTGCTTTGGAGAGTGGTTGCTGGGTCCGGCAAGATGGTCTCGGGCGTGCCCCCTGCCGTCGCGGTGGGATCGTCCTCGATGACAATCACCGGAGTTTTGGCTCTCTTTGCCGCTCTCTGGGCCAGAGTCCTGCAAAAGAATGGATTCGGAGTCAAGCAAGTCAGAGACAAGACACAGCAGCAAGAATTGAAGGAATTTAAACTTAGCCAAGATTCTTACTCCTCTTCCTCCTCGTCGGAGCTGAAAGCGGAGAAGTCGAAGTCCGGCCCGCCCCCGGCGCGACGGGGCGGAGGAGTAGGATCCCGTGGACGCTTGGCGGGAGCAGAAGCGGTGGTCCGGGAGGGCCCCGCTCCGGTTGCTGCAGCAGCGTGAGGTGCTCCCGCGGCAACCGTGCTTGCCGCGGTGGAGCTTCGCCGCGACGCAGCGCTTGCCCTCGTCTGCCGCTCCGCTGCGTCCCGGCCCTCGGAGACGTCTTCTTGGCGGAGCTGGAGGCTCCGCTATGCATTTAACTGCCGGAAGGTGCGAGAGTGGAGGGGTCGGTCCTCGACGTTTCGCCCGCGCCCTCGGCGGGCTCGCTCGGCTCGGCTTGAAGATCGACGTGCTCTTCCTCACCGGCAGGCTCTTCCTCGTCGCCAAGCTCTCCACGCTCGGCAAGGCTTGCCGCCTCGGCTGCCTCCGCCTCCTCCTCGGTGAACCCGAATTCGCCAGCGGCAGCAGCTGCTGCCGCCTCTTCCAACCTGGTGGCGATGCGTTTCATCTCGTCATCAGTGGTGTCGCGGGTGAGCCTCTTCTGCTCGTCGGCGCGGATCGGCACTTCTTCCAAGCTGTCGAAGAACACCCGCACGACGTCATCTGCAGGTTCTTGCCAGGTTGGCACAATCCCATGCGAGTCGCACAATGCATCATTGCGCGGATGCGGTCAAGCGAAGAATTATTGCACAATGGAACAACTCCCTCGGCACCGGAACACTTCCGGATGCCGAGGATCCCACTTGAACAGCTCTCAAGCATCGCCGTCAACTCCAAGACGGTGAAATTCCAGTTGAGGCCCGGGCGCAGCCTCATGATGTCCGCCGCGTTCTGGAACTCCCAGGCAGGTCTCCTCCTCTCCTGCAAGGGGGCGATGCGGCGGCGAAGAAAATCCGCTCCGACAGCCCCCACGGTGAGCCCGGCAAGTCTGAGGCGCAGGATCCTGGTGGTGGTGATCTTTAGCTTTGTCATCCTCCGGGGCCACGCTGCTCCAATCATTGCCGCGTACCACCGGGCTTGCACAGGCGGTAAATGGCTGCGGCTCCTCCTCGACGATCCAACACCAATCGGCTCTCCACTCGTCCCATTTGCTGCGGAGCTCTCCTTCCAGATACGCCTCCTTCTTGCCGGTCCTCGAGATCCAGGCGATCCCGCCGGATAAGGGCTCTCCTCTCTCGACGCGGGGCATGAAGAAGTGGCGGAAGAGGGCAACGTTGGGATGGACTCCGACAAAGTTTTCGTAGAGGTGTGCGAAAACTGCCATGGTGAGAACGGCGTTGGGGGTGAAGTCAAGGAGGCGGAGGCCAGACGTGTTCATAATATCGCAGAAAAACTTCGGAGAAGGGCGGGCGAGCCCGCAATAGAAGAACAGAGCGAAGAAAGGATACCCACTTGGGGCCAGTTCAGCGGCGGCGGGAGTACCTTAGTGCGCGGATGCGCCTGTGTCTCCGTCGACCGAGAAAAGGTAGAATTTTCCCTCGGCTCCCTCGGCGGTGAGGAAAAGTGGCCCGCTCCTTGCGCAGCGCCACAAGCCGCTGCGCCTCGGCCGACTTGACGACCTTCGGGGCTTTTGGAGCCATGGCGGAGGCGGTGAAGGAGGTCGGCGGCATTGGTGGTGACGGTGGCGACGAGGGGCGGAGCGCTGCTCTCTTTCGACTTCGGGAAGAAGGGGGGAGCGGCGGAGGTTTTCAAGATGGGAGCAATAACCGGCGAGATGGGCGAACGGTCCCTACTTCCCCTGCTTATAAAGAGGGAGGGGGCGGACGTTCCGCTTTTCCCGAATAAAGAAGCCCCCCCACGATTTCGCCCACGATCTCTCCCACGACGCCGCGTTCGACGCGTGCCGTTCGTGGAGGACGTGGTGGGTCCGGGGTGAGTTATGGCGTAATCCAGGCCGCGTGTGCCCGTGCCCTGTTTTGCGCCTGGCCCAACAGCCGGCACCGCAGTGTGGCCCAGGGGGGGCTCTGCCGGTGTACTAGAGTAGGGTACCCTAGTATCCCGAACTTCGTGCACGGGCAGTTATAGCACCCAGCGGCAAGGCTTGCCGGTGATCGTCAAGATCCTCCGTGGCTCCTTTGGAGCCATTCAAGAGCAAAGTATTCAAGCCCCGGCGAGAGGAGCTTGCCGGGAAGGCAGATCAAGGCCCGGCAAGAGGAGCTTGCCGGAAGGCCAACCAAGGCACTTAGAAGACAAGGCCCGGCAAGAGGAGCTTGCCGGGAAGGCCCGTGAGCGACAAGCTTCCGGCGCGACAAGACAACGATCGCGTAAGGCGCTTGCCGCCGCAGTTACCACTGCTTTCCTCCGCTCCGGCTCATCTGCGGCGTGTCGCCACAGGATCCTTCCGGTATGCGTGGCGAGAGGTCTGTGCAGCCAAGGGTGCATGGTGGCAAGCGGGCCGACAAGACTTCCATCGTGGCGAACGGTGGCGCCCCTGACGGTCCCTTTTTGCACTGTTTGGGTGACTTAGACGGGCATTTAATGCCTTTGTCCCCTGCCGTCAGGGTTAGGTATGATACACTGTACAAGTAGTTGTACCAACCGCAAGCTCTTTTCCACTTTTACCCTCGCCTATGTTGCCACCTGTCGGTGACCCCTTGAGCATATGAAAGGAGGCCCATGTGCAACATAGAGGAGGGGTTCGAGGGGTTGGAAGGGTTCGAAGGGTTCGAGGGAGTTCATTCGAAACCAGAGAACGCTCACGCTAGGTTTTGTAGCTCTCAACGTTCCCTAGCAAAAACACAATACAATCAGACAAGCAGCAGTAGGAGTATTATCTCTCCGGAGAGCTCCGAAGCTGGGTAAACTGCTCGTGTGCTTCGCCTCGATCTGCTCTTCGTGCGATCTCCGCCCCCCCACCGAACCGAAAGGGACTCGGTCCGCCGGTCCCATAGGTGTCCGTGGGTCCGATCAGCTTCCCCAACAGGCGTAGGTCAATCTGGATGCCTGGAGGGCCGGCACAGTTTTTTTTTTTGTTTCTGTGCAGTTGAACAACCCATCCGAAGATTACGTGATGTTTCCCTTGTAAGCCTTGATTGGTGGTCTAATTTTTTTTCACGGAACGTGGGAGGGCAGTTTTCGTCTGCCCTTGTTGGCTCTTTTAATAGTAGTAGAGATAACAAAATTGGTTTCAATCGTTTTGTCCATCCTTTCACTAGAACAAGCTCAAAATCCCCGCAATTTTTTTGCTCGAATTTTTTCAGTAATGTGTCAAGTGTTTTCATAAGCATTTAAAATTGATGTTTTGTTCAAATGGAAAATGCCCCCAATCTCCTCTGGATGGTGAATGATTGTTTGCAAAGCATGTAGACACGAGCGAAGGAAAGTGAGAAGTCTCGTCTGGTGTATATGGAAGGAAATGGACCGTGGCAAATCATGCTTTACTAGCCAAAATACCCCCATAAAAAGTAGAGTATGGAATAAGATTTTGAGTAAACGATTCCATATGTGAAGGATTATCCTAAAATGGTAATTCATGATGGAAAGAGTGAATAAAAATGCATGGCATTTTTATTTAATTTTCAGGGAAAATATTAATTTGATGAAAAATGGTACTCCCTCAAATCTAATAAAAAAATGTGTCGTGCTTTTTTTTGGATCGGATGGACTATCTTCTTTTGAGACAAAGCATAAGCTTTTTTAGGGGAGAGAAAATCCATATAAACTTTTTTAATTTTTCTAGGGGTTATATAACCTTTTTTTAAAAATTAAGGGGTATATAACCTTTTCAATTAAGGGAGAGAAAATGGATGGCCAAGAAAATAAAGAAGTCCCAGTGCGGCGTTCCCAAAGCCCAGCCCAGCCTTCAGTTTCAGCGTAGGCCTCTCCTATCCTCTCCTTCTTGACCGCCGTAAAAATTTCGCCAGCCCTAACCCTCCTCCGCCTCCCCCTCACCCCCTGCCCCCGACCGCGCCGCCTCCGCCTCTGCCGCCGCGGCATATCCAGCCTTCTGCGGCGACCTCCGAGTGTCTCATACGCTTTAGATCCGTCGACCTGAACTAATTGTAAGCAGTTTAAGACTCGAGTCCTCCAGTATTTTGTCAACGTGTTGCTAAGTCGACCGGGCTTTTAGTCGTGCCTGATTGCATTGATTTCCTTGCCTCGATGTAGCTGTCCTATTGTTTGCCGTCCCTACTGGCATCTTGCTTTCACCTGATTTTGCTTTTTCTAAATCTTCTTGTACTTATATATCACTTTGTTTGCCATGTTTTCATTCTGATGGAATGGAGGGATTAAATCTTTACAAAGTTTTGTAGAAAACAACGCAGAGCGAAATCTGCTGCATCCGTAGCCTGGGGGTTGCTAATCTTGTAGTGTTATAGTAAGATGGTATTGCAGCAGATTCTGTAGTTCAAGTCGAAATATATAAACTACTACTCCCTCCGTCCCAAAATAACTGTCTCAACTTTAATACAACTTTGTACTAAAGTTAGTACAAAGCTGAGACACTTATTTTGGACGGAGGGAGTACTAAGAATTCCGTGGGTAGACAGCGAAACTGATAACTGGTTTTATGGCTGGGGCTCTTGATGAATTAAATCTCATATGCATTTCTTCTTTTCTTTTGCTGTTAATGTACAGATTCGTGTGAGGCACTGCAGAATATAAACTAAAAAGTCTTACCATGGCTCAGGTGAATATATTGTCATTTTCTCTCCTTTTTTTTGTATGTTTTTCTTTCAGTCAATTCTCTTACCATGACAGCTAATGTCTAACAACCGTTTTTATGTTTTAGGATGCTGTTGCACTTAATGGACTAAATGGCGACCGTCATAGGCAGTTTCAGAGGTCTGTGATACCGATTCTTATGTATAAACGGGAAGGTGAAAATCCAAATAAACCAATTTCTGTTATTTCGGGCATAGTCACGGTCTCTGGTGGAGGGTTTTGCCACATAATAGCATACAAGGGGTTACTTTTTCCCCCAGAGGCACACAAGTACAGATATGAACTTGTTTTTCCCAATGATATGAGGGTAGACCTTGAACACCTCGGCGTGGAAAGACATGGTCTTTTGGCTGGTTTCTATTGTCATGTTCCTGTTGAAACTGTAGATGCTGTCCACTTTGGTATTCAAACTACGAGGAACCAAAAACTTAAGATGTATGGATATCAGGTTGATGATGTATCAGGGCGATTACAAAATGATCTAACTGATGGCTATCTGACGTAAGTTTTTTGCACAATGTAATTGAATTGTCAATGTTTTGTTTTTGTTTCTATTCTAATATATTTCTGTAAATAGTCATGTAGAGGAACAATATCAAGAGTTCAGACATGATTGTACAGCTTCACTTTTTTCTCGAAGAGGATCACCTGTTTTCAATGAGCAAAGGCAACTCGTCGGTATATCTTTTAAGGATATTGGTGTAACTAAAGCCTTGGATATTGGGTATATAACTGCCATCCTTCCAAGATTTTGTGGAGGAGACGATAACATGGTAATGTGTTTTCTGGTATCATTATAATGTAATCTTATGTGTTTGCAATGCTTATTCTTTTTGTTTATGTTTTGTTTAGGCTATGTCAGATGTCTTAGAACGTATTAGACTTCTTGGAGAACAAAAATTTGCTATGCCTGAGGATCTGGAGCCTTCTCCTTCTCCCTGAGAATCATATGGCTTGATGGTAGGCATACCACTGTCATTCTGGCATGCATAATCTCTGCCGATTGCCTTATTTTGACATTGTGTAATCATCATTTTGTAGGGCCGCTGTGTGAACTTTGAAGGAAGGCAAGGTGGCCAGAGGATTGTTGTTGGTTTCTTACGTAGCTCTAGCTTCTCCTTGACTGTTTCTAGTAGTCTAGCCGTTTGAACTGTATGTTGCATTTGGTTGGTGTTGTTTCGCTGCAAGCTCCTTCACTATATGTAACTATGTGCTCTGCTGTGGTCCAAACTTATGTAGTAGCAGGGCATTATTGTGAAGTGAGATTATCCAATCAAGTTGAGCTATGATCCAGCTTCTCCTCTCCTTCTGATCCATTTATAGTTTTGTGGTTGTTTCCTTTACCACTTATGTGGATGTCTGAATTGGGCAATTAGTGGTTTGGCTGTGAGACGGTGTGACTGAATGCATAGTTCTGTCAGAGTAAGTGCAGAACCAGTGCTCTAGATTGTCAGATCTGATGTCATTATCATAGATGCTGAAGAATTCTTTGAGTTGCGGTTCAGATGATTTTGTCGCCGAAATGGATGTTACTCAAAACATGTTATCCACCCTGAATACAGAGCTATCTTCAGGGTTCCATTATCATTGAAAACGAAACTGACATCACAATAGTAGTCTTCAAATACGAAAAACGAGTTAAAACTCCAAAAATATACCAACAGCAAATAACAGAGCATATACTAGCATTAAAGAATTCTCCAAGTGGCATCAAACCTCGCGCAAAGAAACAAGCGCACGCTAATCGACCGGGTGTGTCAGGATCAGAGCTACGATCTAAGCAATTTAGCGCACAAACCAGGAAATTTAGCAGAAGAACAGAGCAAATTGCTAGGGTTCTTGTTGAGAGTTTTGGAGAAAGTTATACAGACGCCACAGCGTGCTAGGGTTTACACCCAAATCACAGTCGTGCCCTCTCACAAGCAGAGTGGTTGGCTTTATAGCCATTACAAGAAGAAAAGGTGAAAGAAAGAGACAGAGCACATGCGCTTGTCGGATCAGCCATACCGTGGTTCTCAAACATGGCCCACCCTTGGATAGCAGATCGACGGAGGAGAGCTGCCCACTTGATCGAACCGTTATCTTCGCTTCAGAGCCACACGATGACAGATCTACGGCCAAAGTGACATCCGCACGCAGAACAGTGGGAATGCTATGAACTGGCCCGACAATACCCCTAATCAAACGGAGCTTGTCCTCAAGCTCTAAAAGACGGAAAACCTTGAATGAATGCCGAGTCTTCCCAAGTAGCTTCTTCCACAGGCATATTGGTCCATTTGACGAGCCATCGAGCAGCAGAATACTAATGTTTCCTTGCTTCCTTGGAACTGTGGTTCTTTCCAAAGACACGACTTGAGGCTCCACCTTGATGATTCCATCAGGACCAACTAGTGGTAGCATAGAGGAAGGGACAACTGCTGGTCCAATGTGCTTTTTAAGTTGGTCGACATGAAATGTGTCATGCAAATTGACAACCCTTAGGCAAGAGCAATTTATAAGCATGATCTCCAATTCTTTCCATTACTCTGAAAGGACCATAGAACTTAGAGTGCAGCTTTCATGTGCCTATAAAATGAGAGAATTATGTCTGTAGGGTTGCAACTTCAAATAGACCATGTCCCCACTACAAATTCTCTTTCTTTCCTCTTTTTATCTGCAAAAACTTCATTCTAGATTGAGCTTTCAGCAGATTATGCTTGATCACTTCGATTGCCACTTCTCCGTTATGCAATAAATCTTCATTGTCCTCACAAATTGCATCGTGCAAGGCAGATTCGGCAATCATGGGGAGGAAAACCATATAGGGCCCGAAGGGTGTCATCTTAAGTGATGTGTGGAAGGAGGTGTTGTACCACCACTCAGCTAGGGATAGCCACCCATGCCACTTCCTTGGTTGTTGGAAACACATGCATCTTAAGTAATTCTCCAAACACTGATTGACCCTTTCAGTTTGACCATCAGTTTGAGGGTGGTAACTGGTGCTCAAATGCAACTTGATTTTCAAGGACTTGAACAGTTGTTGCCAAAGATGACTAGTAAAAATTCTGTCTCTGTCAGTGACAATTACTAGGGGCATTCCATGCAACCTGAACACATTATCAGCAAATGCTCTTGCAACAGATTGTACTGTAATTGGATGTTTCATAGCAATGAAGTGGGAGTACTTGGTGAATCTGTCAACCACTACTAGAATCAAATTCTTATGTTTAGACTTAGGCAGCCCTTCCACAAAATCCATGCTCACATGTGCCCAAGCACAATCGAGGCATGTGAAGTGGTTCCAATAATCCGGGATAAGGAGTGTGCTCAGCTTTGTTCAATCGACAAACAGGGCATTGCTTGACAAACTGCACTACATCTTGTTTTAAACCCCGCCAGTGAAAAATTAACTTCACTCTACGGTATGTAGCCCTCTCCCAGAATGGCCCCCCAACTCTGAATTATGAAATGTTTGGAGGATTTCTTGTCTAAGAGTAGTAGCAGATCCCACTACAATCTTGTTATGAAATCTCAATATGCCATTTTTGAAGGAGTAAGTAGAGGTATCAGATTTGTCCACAGCACATTCAGCATTGAGTTCCTTGATCTTATTATCCAGATGGTAACTTGCTGTGACCTGCTTGACCCAAGTAGGAGAAGTGGCAGTTGCAGTTAGAGCATGGATCACATGTTTCACTCTAGATAATGCATCAGCCACCCTGTTCTCCTTGCCTTTCTTGTACTCAATTGTGAAATTATATCCGAGCAACTTCAAAGACAGCTTATGTTGAATTCCTTCTGTAATTTTCTGTTCTGAATATATTTCAGACTTTCCCGATCGATTCGATCACTAAGGATGTTGCTAAGAAATAATGTTTCCATTTCTTAATCGCTTCAATTTTGGCCAAGGCTTCCTTGTCATAAGTGCTCATTGCTGCTTTGGGGCCAATGCTCTTGTCAAGTAAGAAATAGGCTTTCCCTCTTTCATCAACACAGCTCGGTCCAACCCACAAGCATCAGTTTCCAAAATAAAAGGTTTGGAGAAATCAGGCAGTGCTAACAGGTGTGCCGGTAAGCTTGTTTTTCAAGGTCACAAATGCTTCTTGTTGCTCTTTCTTCCAAGAGAAACCATCCTTCTTCAAGCAATCAAACAGTGGTCTGCAAACTACTCCATATCCTTGGATAAACCTTCTGTAGTATCCACTTAGCCCCAAAAACTCCTTAGTTCAAAGGATGTAGTAGGTGTTGGCCACTCTCTAATGGATCAGATTCTTAGATGGGTCAAGAGAAACTCCCTCGAGTTAATCACATGACCCAAGTACTCAATCTCTTGCTGACCAAAAGAGCATTTTTCCATTTTTGCATATAGCTTGTTTGCTTGTAAAATATCAAACACCTGCTTCAAATGGTCCTTGTGTTCCTTTAATGAAAAACTGAACACCAGTATATCATCAAAGAAAACCACTACAAATTTGAGATGGCCAAACAGTAAATTCATTAGTGCTTGGAAGGAGGGAGGACCATTAGTTAGTCCAAAGGACATAACTAAAAACTCAAACAATCCCATGTGAGTAGTGAATGCAGTTTTTGGAATATCCTCTTCTGCCATTCTAATTTGGTGATGTCCATTTCTTAGGTCAATTTTGGAAAAGATCTTTGCTCCTTTCAGTTGATCCAAAAGGTCCTCAATGACAGGAATGGGGTATTTGTTCTTGATAGTTATGGCATTCAGTTTCCTATAATCAGTGCATAATCTCCAATATCCATCTTTTTTTGACCAAAGAGTACGGGGGAGGAAAATGGGCTTGTGCTAGGTCCGATTATACCATTTTTCAGCAGCTCTTTAATGATTTTCTCCAAAATCTCTTTTCGGTGGTGAGGAATTACGTAAGGCCTCCGGTTAACTACTTTTGCTCCTTCCACTAGTGGGATTCTGTGATCACAGTGGCCTGCTAGGAGGCAATTCAGTTGGCTCTGAAACAACTGTTCATCTTGGTCCAACAGTGGCTGCAATTCATTAGGAATTTATGAACTAGCAGCTGCAAATTCAGCACCAGAGGTTGTGAACAGGAAAAACCCACAAACAGCCTGCTCCAACAGTTTTTCAGTGTTGTCCTAGGCCTCAGCTACAGGGGCCAGGGGGACAGTTTCATCCACAAATGTAATAAACTGTCCAGAACTGTCAGAAATTTTCATTTCCATTTTAACAAAGTCCATTTGTATTGGACTATACTTCCTGAGCCAATCAACTCCCAAAATCATGTCATATCCTTTCAGCTTTGAGCACTCAAATCACAAGAAAGAGATGGCCTTGAATTTCATAAGGGCAGTCCTTTGCTTGAAATCCCACTAGCAACCACTACTTTTATCCTGGGTGTAGGGCTTGTACTGACAGGTAATTTACTTGCCACTTCAGGAGAGATGAAGGTAGAAGTACTACCACTTGTCCAAAGGTCTTGTGGCAACTACATTGCCTATCTTTACAGACAATATAAAGGTATTCTTGGTTGCTCCTATTCCCATAGTAGCATGCATTGACACCTTCAATACTGCTTCTCCAGGTGGTTGCTCCAGTGCTTCCAATTCAGGGTCATCAAAATCTGTAACATAGATTGTTTGTGATTTTCCACTTCCTCAACTTGCAATGCTTGGATCTGAGCTCTCTGGCTCATTTTACAGACCTGTCTATGACCAGGCACCCAAGGCTCTCTGCACTTATAGCACACTTGGTTTTGTTTTGCCTGCTGGATAATAGTGTTTCTGTTTGGGGTGACAGTGTTAACAGGGGTTTTGGGTTGGTCAAATACTACTTGCCTTCTAGGTTGAGGAACATAGGGTTTAGTTTGCACTACAGTAGCTGGAACTTGGGCTTTCTCCATCCTCCTAGCATACCACACTGCAGTCTGCATATCCTTAGGCCTGAAGCACTCTACATGACTCTTAATATATGGGTTAAGCCCTGCCACAAAGCTAGAAACATAATAATCATCAAGGATTCCAGGGTTTTCTCTTCTTATTATGTTCATTAGCTGCTCAAACTGCTCAACATATGCAAAGAATCGTAGTAGTTTATTGAGCTGCATGGAAGGAGTCGACAATGTCATGCATGTAATCGAGAGAAAATCATCGAGATGTAAGAGCAAAACTTGTGCCATGGAACATTGCTAGGAGCAAATCCTGTTCCTCTCCACCATTGTACAAACAGCCCTTTAAGGTAAGAAACCTGCTAGCTGGGCCTCAGGCTCAATAGGAGTTCTAGCTGTAGCAAAATATCGCTTCCAAATTACTGAATCCAAGATTCGTGGTCTTGACCTTCAAATTCAGATATGTTTAACTTAGCTGGCTTTACTGTTAACACATTTCTTCGTGCATCAACAGGAAAATTAGGCCCTCTTCTGTACTGCTGATCCATAACCTCCTCCTCTTGCTTTTCCTCCATTTGGGCTACATTGTTTGGTCTTTGTTTCCTTGCCTCGACCGAAATTTGGATGTCTCAGAAGGCAACTAGAGTCCCATCCAAATTAAGTTCTTTCGAGTGTGATCTCGCAGTTGTTGCATTTCCCAACGCCGCAGGAGGTGCTTTCTACTGGCATTGTTACCGATGGAGGAGTTGGAGCTTGGAGTTGCTTGGGTCGCCCAGAGCTATTTGAGGCGATTGGTTGTTATTGTCCTTGATTTGGACACTACCGACCCTCTTCTCTTTCTTCCCCAAAGAATCGGCTCCGGATCCGACAAAGAAGCTACCGGGTTGTCTTGGATCTTCTCAAAAATTTCTGCATCATGGCGAAATTTATGTTCACAATCGCTTGGAATTGTTGAAACTCTTTGCGATCTTCCTCTCGGTCACGGCAGTCGTCTTGATGTCCAACTCCGGTGACTCTAGTTGTAATTCAGCCGTCAGGACCGAATCACTTGACCACATCTTGATGACTTCAAAGAAGAAGCACCCGATGGGAGGGAGGAGGAATTCTCGCCGCCGCCACGCTGTTCTCAAGGCCTCCGCCCGATACACACGGTCCGATCGCAGAGGCTGGGTTTTACTACCGGAGAAAATTTCCCAAGAACCAGCCGCAATTCCGATCAGATCCGAATTACGCCACTCCCGCCTCCTAACTACTCCGCCCGATTCAAGAGTGTAGAGGATTTTACTACCGCAACCAACCCCAACACCGCTCAAATCCAAGACGCCTCGAGGAAAGATCGGCCTCGATACCAATTGTCGGGATCAGAGCTACGATCTAAGCAATTTAGCGCACAAACCAGAAATTTAGCGTAAGAACAGAGCAAATTGCTAGGGTTCTTGTTGAGAGTTTTGGGGAAAGTTGGTACAAAGACGCCACAAAGTGACTAGGGTTTACACCCAAATCACAGAGTCATGCCCTCTCACAAGCAGAGTGGTTGGCTTTATAGCCATTACAAGAAGAAAAGGTGAAAGAAAGCAGAGACAGAGCACATGCGCTTGTCGGATCAGCTACAGCTGTCTCTGAAACATGGCCCACCCTTGGATAGCAGATTGACGGAGGAGAGCTGCCCACTTGATCGAACCGTTATCTTCGCTTCAGAGCCACACGATGACAGATCTACGGCTACAATGACATCTGGCACGTAGGAACAGGGGAATGCTATGAACTGGGCCTGACAGGGTGTCGTGTGAAGTTACAGAGGTGCTGATTGGCCAATGTGGAAGAAATTTTTTGGGTTTGCAGTATTCCCCCTAAGTTAAACATTTTGTACGAACAAGTGCTGAAAATCCATGAGCGCGGTTCAAATGCTTTTATTGTTGAAATGGATGCTACTAAAAAATGTTATCCGACTGGGTGTTGAAACAAGTTGAGGAGGCGGTGATCACCAGATACGTAACGAAAATTCCAAAAGTAAAATATTTCTTGTTCCATTCATGTGATAAGAAACACAGCAGGCATACATTGAAAAGAATTAGGCAAATATGGTAGGTTGGCGTGTGGGGCAGATGAAGAAACTGTCTTCCATCCTTTGTCTACACTCCCAGGGTGTCAGATCTTTCTGCCAAGCGATCATCCCTAAGGCCTTGTACAATGCAATGCACTTGGGGAGATGCTTGAAAATATAAACCGGATGTTCTTAAGCACCGGTGCTTATTTGTAGAGGGTCGACGCTAATTAGACACCTCTCCTATAGAGATAAGCACCGATGCTTGAGAAAAAATCGGTTTATTTAACTAAGCACCTTCACTTAAGCACCTTGCATTGTTCAAGGCCTAACTAGGGCATCCACTAACTTGCCCATGTTCTCAACACAAGCAAAGGAAAATTCAAAAAAAAAAATATAAGGAAAGGCAGACAGACGACCATCATGCAGCTGACAAAGCACCCAACCAAAATGAACAAGAGCTGCACCAAAGTGCTTAAAAGTTAATGCTGATGAAGCCTATTTGGATCCATGTTTGAGCACAGCAGAATGGAGCTACCGTCTCCTGCTACTCAACTTAGCCTCCAAAAGAATCCGATTGCCAGGATATGCAGATCACCAACCTAGTATTTGGGATCAGACTTGTGCCTTAAAATCACAACCACAGCTGCAAACAAACTTGGTACCAAAAAATACGACAGTCTCCCCAACCCATCTCTTAACGGCTCTAGTTCAGACTTAGTACGTTCGTAAGCTAGTATCTCAGGCTTCAGATTAGGCAAGTTACAAACACTTCATACTTGCTAGACAGAATCAGCTTGTGCTTCAACTGGATCAGCAGCTTGAGGACAAGATAGGGGCACTATGCATCCAGATGCACTTCATCAGGTTAGAATTGTTGCCGCTGCCGATGATATATAATTTCTTCTTCCACATCTATTTCTTCCTCAAGCTCGTGCCACTTCGGATAGCACCAAAATGACTTAGGCACGGGCCATCTGTCCAGAGTAAAACATAAATAAGCTGCTAAATAATATTCCTATATAAATAAGCAAGCAGTGTCATTGAAATGTGTAGTGAATAAACTATACCTGTTTGGGCTATCATCATCGTCTCTAGCAACAGTCCTACAAACAGGCCGAAAATAGTTTTACATGCAAGAACAAATACACGCCAGATGAGGATAAGATCAAAACCAAGTGACATCAGTTCACTACTTCATATGTCTGAACAATAAGAGATTTAAATGGTTCAACCGCAAAAGCAAGTTGGTATTTAAGAACTAGCATGAGTTACAAATTTAAAGTAACCTGAAAATGACAACCAAAACCATCCCATATTTACCATTATAATTCCAGGTTAGAGTGACGCCATGAGTCATACGATACGGTACTTACATAATCACAAATGTACGTACAATCAGACATGCCCAACTGTCGGCCACAACCACAGGACGGTCTTTATCGTACCAGTGTCATATGTTATTTACCTTTTTTTTCAAGTTCTGGACAGTGGGCAGACCCCCCCCCACTGACTTTGTATTAACTAAACCCAAAAGTTACAGTCCTAAACAGAAGCAACAAATTAATGCGCTCGGTATAAGATCAACATGGTAACAAAAGTCCTATCGAGGCTACTAAACCTCCTCAAGATTGAATATTATGCACATGCAAGAGTCAAGACACCTGCATACTGTACAAAAAAAATACATAAATATAGAAAGCATACCCTTGTGCATCAAAATTCTTCAAGACTTTCAGAATTATATTCACTGGTATGTATGGAACCTCTTCCAAGCCATAGAAGTTCATGCCAATAAAATTTCCATCAAAATCAATAAGAGGCCCTCCAATCCCAGCCTAGCACACACACAAAAAGTAACGAATAGGAAAAGACAGCATTTGTAAGCCATACAGATGTGATGATGAATTTAATTACTCATTCTGATGCAACTATTTATTTCCACCACACGAAAAGACACAGCGTACCTTGGTGATTTTACAGGTGGAAATCTTAAGCTCTTTGCAGCCAAGCTCACTTGGTTTGTCAATCACGATCCCACTTGTGGCCATTAATTTGCCTGATTGGTAGACGCGCCCTATAGCTACTACCTCCTTTTGAGGTTTAATTAGCATCTGGTTATCGATTTGTGCTGTCTGAGTACAGCAGAAATTCTTGATGTGGACTACGGCAATGTTATAATGTAGACTGTAATGTTGCAATGCCCCTCTGGTATGACGATTATCTGGAAGGCACACTACAATCTGCAATTAATGATATGGTAAGACTAAACCAGTGATATCATGAATAAGTGGAAGGGGCAATTAAACAATTATTAGCAGAGTAACAACCTTAAGGTTATCAGCAACCTTGTTTTCATTGTCAGAAGTTCTAACCAAACTTGCCGAGGTCAGAACTCTTGTGGTGGACCCATTGCAGTCTATGAATACGCCAGTGCAAGCAAAACACCTTGTTTTTCCTACAAGAGTAATGACTCCGATAATTTAGTGAAGAAATTGGAAAAAGAATATTGAAAGTAAACGAGCTTATAATGAATATAATTACCACTGAATGAAGCCAATGCAACAACACTTTGAGACATATTTGAAGTAACGTTTCTTTCGAGTTTACTCCAGATATCTTCACTAAATTTCTCTTCAAAATTGTTAAGCAAACGCATGCCCGCTGGCAAAAGCAATAAAGATTCAGTAGTGGAGGGGAGCTGGAGAGACCAGTCAGATGAACAGATGTTCCAACAGAAAAGAGTAAATATCAAAAGGACACGAATGAACTCACCATTCTGCCAAACTGGGAGGGGATAACCATTGGACCTCAGCTCCTTTTTTGTAGGAACGCCTAAATTTTGCAACATAGTTAAGTGATTGATGACCCCATGTATAATGATGGTCAGGAAAACTGCAAGCAACAACTCACCAAAACAAGGATAACTCGGCCGCCCAGAACATAAAGACTTCCGCTCTAATAATAATCTATCCATGAGTCCTGGTGCCACAGGGGTGAAACAATTAATGACTGTGACCAATGATCAATAGTTAACATTAAAAGTGACCAACCTGGTTGACATTCTGGATCACAGAGAGTACATATGGAAGGTTTCTGATCCTTAAGTTTCTCTCCCTTCCTTGAGCTGACTAAAATAGAGAAGGGAAATAAGCAGAATTTAGAACACTGAAAAGCAGTATGAAGGAAAGGAGTATATTCCCATATTCATATACTACACTGAAGTACTTAGAATGAACTAATTAATTAGCATATCAAATATGTTATGCTAGCATGATAATAGGTGCAACCATAAAACTAAGTATGTACCCAGATTCTACAAATGATTGTTGAAAATTAACATCGGCGGTGACTCTGGCGAGGAATTGCCTGATGATGTGATGATTGCGCACAATTTAACAATATTAAGGTGCTTTTCTCACCTTCTGAATCAGGCTTACAAGGTCTAGGAAATCTTTCAATTTTACTACCAGGTCCTTTCTTATTTGGAGCCCTGCAGCAGAATGCGATAAACTCATTGGAGTAATACAGAAATCCACAAAAGTAAACATGGATGATATGTATGCATGGATACCAAACAATACAAACTTCAATGTTTAAAAGGGGCAAATCAGGAAAACTGTTGATTGGGGTCAGGCACTAAACAACAATACAATGGGGAAAACCCTAAAACCTAAATATTTATTGTGTTTGATTATTGTATAGACGAAAATATTTATTAAATATAAGTAGCTTAATATAGTGGAAAACTTTTCCCATGCATGTTGTGGTGAGTGACAAAAAAAATGGAGATGATACTATACCAAACCTACCAGGGAACCTTCACTACCTTATCACTTGAACAAGTATTAATAGCTTAAACATGGACACCAGAGTCCCAATTGAGTACAGGGCAACTGCGAGATATCATGACAAAACAGGTGATATGGATTGTCAAGGTCACACTGCAGCTTATCCAGACCCAGATGTCACAAACAACTAATTTGTTATCAAGGGAGATGTTCTCAAATGCAGATCAGTTAGCAGATGCAAGTATTACAAAAACATCAAAACAAGGAATTTCAGAAACTCTTTGGCATTCAGCATGAATGGTAGTACCACCAAACCTCGGCTACTGATGAGCGGAATTATTCTTATGTACTTAGTTCATTCATTTTGTATGCCTACTGATGTGTGGTCAGCTTCCTGGAAATTCCAGGTTGAATAATAAATTCGCAAGAAGCGGAACAGATGGCCTGTGGTCATCCAGGAATGTTTCAGTGCATGGCACTAATTCATCTGCTAAATAGTTCTCACTCGCTCGGTATTACAGTAATTGAGCATGTTGCTCCTCACTACATACCAAGTTGTGATCATCCTTTAACTGTTCTTAGCCTTGTACAACGCATGCAGTAATTTAAACAATGTGATTTCATATTCTAAGTAAAATGCCTGCACATTCTTTTAGAATGCATGAATTGTTAACACAATGTTTCGTCAACAAATTTTCCAACAACACTAGAGATTTATATAATGTGTGTTGTTAGCTGCAGTATGATGTCATAAGAAGCCACTATTGTATTAAGTGCACTCTTGATTAAGCTTTCCACCATTATTTATTTTCCTAAGCATGTGTGACCCATGTGCACAAAAACTAATAAGTGAGTATGGAGGACAAGAGTAGAAAAGCAATGAGTGAGTATGGAGGACATACATCCACTGAATTGTTTCCCTGAACTGCGACAGGAGTTCAAGAATTTTAATCCTTGGTAGGAATGGAGTCTCTTTCTCAGCATAAAAGTTCATCCCAATGAAGTCCCCATTAAAATCAACAAGGGGCCCTCCAACTCCAGTCTAGGAAAAGAATAAAGTGACAGTGAGCCAAGCACAAAGATTTAGCGATGCTGAACAAAGTTTGTATAATTGAAAAAAAGGAGTATTTTTGCCCACCCCCACCCCAAAAAAGTCCAGTACATATCATGACACAGTTATTTATTTATTTTCACTATGTATAGAAAGCGAGAAATTATCACCGCACCATAGTAATTTCACATGTGGAGATGGCAAGCTCCTCCCGGTAAGCTCCTTGTGGATTGTCGGTCAACATCCCAGCTGTGGCCATTAGTTTTCCTGAGTTGAAGCAACGCCCTACGGCAACTACTTTACTGTGAGACTCAAATTGCCGCTGATGATCTAGACATGTTACTTGAAGAGAACGGTAGTGACCGATGATGATAACCGCAACATTGTATTTCAAATCGTAGGATTCCAACCATCCCAGTTCAAGTTTATTATCCGGAAGGCGCACTTCAATCTGCATCAATAAAGCAATGCAGCAAGTATATAGCCTGGTTAGCAGAATAATTAACATGATATTAAATAAGCAAGCAATAGTGTACAAAAAGAAAGTTTTTTTCAGGGTACTACAAAAAGGAAGTTGGCAGTACCAACCGTCATATCATGAAGGATCTTGGTGTCATCATCAATAGATCTAACCAAACTTAATGAAGTCAGACAACTTGTAAAAGTAGGATTGCTTACGATAATTATGCCCGTGCATGCAAAAAACACAGTGTTTCCTGCACAAGATGGTATTTCCAAATTCTCAATCATGAAGTACTAACAAATAGATATAGGTAAAATTTTGCAAAGCCAGTGTTTATAATCACCATCAGCAAATGAAGCAAGCGATACAACAGAGCCCACTAAGTTTGAGGCGACTTCTTTACTGAGTTCCGTCCAGACACCTTGGCCAGAATCACTTAAGCTGCCAAATTCCTCTTCAAACGGATTGTCCAGAAGCGAATTTCCTAGTTAGGGAAGCATCATCATATTCATATCATACAACATAATTCTGATCGTAAGTTGCAGAATAGGAACAGGCAGCAAGACTGAAACCAGACAAAGCTCACCTCGCCAAGCTGTCCAAGCTTTCTGTTTTTTGGTCTGGCTTCTCGTGCAAACGCCTTCTCGCTTCATATTTCCAGCCTGGAGTGGAAATAACACATCAGGCCTTGTTTGGTACTAGTGTAGTTTAGGGAATTGATGGGGATTATCCCGGTCAAATCCCTAAATCCCCACATATCCCAAAACACCGTTTGGTTCTAGTGTATTTGACATGTTCCATCGCCACATTTCCTCACAAATTCCCAAATTCTAGTGCATTTTTCTCAATACCCAATACACTACCCCTACCGAGCGGATTGGGGATAAATGGGGATTTGAAGGGATTGGGTGAAGGTTGGGGTTTCACCCAATCCCTGTGGGGATTGTGGGGATTATCCCCACCAATCCCCTCAAAAACCCTAGTACCAAACAAGGCCTCAAGAAAGAGAATCACCATTTTTTTCGGATGAAAGCCGAGCTTTATGGCACCAAAGCAGAGTTTTGGTTACAATCATCCAACACTAAAGGAAATAAAAGTTGGATAGTGGCAGAGCCAAAGTTAAGAAATGCTGTTCGCTCTAGCAAACACGGATCTAGAACGTGAGAAATTGTGAGCGCCATCGTGGTTCAATAAATCAATTAATCAAATTCCCAGAATAAAATGAACTCGTCGCATTGGGGTCATTGGGTTCGACCAATCACTTCGCCGCAACGAAATCACTTGATCTCAAAAGAAAAAGGGACGGGGGTTCAGCTAATCATCACTGGATGAAAAGAAGCTCTTACCGGAAGATCAAATGCCCGGAAATCGCGGCCGGAAAGCCAGCGGTGAGGAACAGCGATGGCGGCGGCGATGCGCGTGGGGATAGGGAGTGGAGGCGTCAGCCCTAGGGCACGCGGCGGTGGGTCGGGTCGGGTCGGTATGTCAGGGAGAGAGGGCTCGGGAAGGCAAGAGGAGGAGGAAAAGAAACGGGACGGGACGGTTTGGGACGACGATAAATTTTCGCCGTGGAGGAGACCGGATTGCCTTTTCTTCCACGGACTTTTTTTTCTACGGTTTTTCTAGGAAATCTATACTTC
Source organism: Aegilops bicornis (assembly GCA_021605145.1). Taxonomy (NCBI): domain Eukaryota; kingdom Viridiplantae; phylum Streptophyta; class Magnoliopsida; order Poales; family Poaceae; genus Aegilops; species Aegilops bicornis. Next base: position 69,627,401 of record CM038671.1, on the reverse strand, counting down.
TCTTCTATCCAAATTAATCGACGCAAATAAAACTCTGTCAATTAATTAACTTGAATCGGAGGGAGTAATTTTTTTTGTTTTATTATGTATTTGAGGGAGTAATTTATTTTGGTCTTATTATGTTGCCCGGTCCGCTGAGATGGGTGAGTGTGAGAGCATCTACAGCCGGACATGGCTAAATCCACCCTGCGGGCGCGTCCGCGTCCGCGAGCACTGTTCGGTCACACTTTAAATTTCTCTCTCACAACCTAAAACCTTAATTAACATATCTCAAATCCATACAAACTCGTCCAACTACGTAAATGATGCAACACACATCGTCCGGCTACTACATCAGGAGGACTACCAAATTTTGGTATGCTCTACCTACATAGTAGCTACGGAGAGGATCACGATTGCCCTTGCCCTTCCTGGCGTCCTTGTCGTCCATCTCGCGGAAGAGTATGGATAAATCCGGATCTGCTCTTCGCCAGAGCTGTCCGACCAGTCGCTCCACTCCTTCCCATCCTTGGGGGGCAGGCCGGACATGGCACAGACAACTCGATTTCCCTAAGACTACACCCATGTTTTGAACCACTCCACTCAACGTTTTTAGCAAAGTAGATATCTAATCACACAAAACCTCGACGAAAAAACCCTCTTCCTAAGGAGCTTCATGAGGTAGTTCGAATAAACGGAGTCAGCGTCTTTTATAACTAGCTTGAACTGGTAATAATGAGCTCTTCATGTTAGGTATGTAACTATGTATGTAACTTTTTGTTCCATTTCTTATGAACCGTCTATATTCCCATTATTACCATGGTCTCTATATTTGTTTTAGAGTAAAATGCACCAAAGGTCCTAAAACTGTCTAGGGTGTGTCAAGTTAGTCTCAAAACTTTAAAACTGCCTTTTTGAGTCACGAAAGTTTGTAAGTGGTCCATTTTCAGTTGTCGATGTATTAGACTCGGGTGTCTAATACCCAGGCTTATGCACAGACAAGTAGCAGCTCCCTCTCCTAACTAAAATTTCCATTCAAAGGATCCTGGCTCGGAGAAGCCGCTCTTTGTGAGATAAATGAGCGCATTAAGAAGACCAAGACAAGCAACGGAATGAAGCACCAGAAGCAGCTCCCTTGCCGGGGGTACAAACCCGGCAAGGCCAAAGCCCGGCAAGCCCTGCGCTCAGCAAGCCTCTCCCTTGCCAGCTGCCATGCGCTCCACCTCACCGAGCAGCTAGTCACTAATCAGTGAGGTGTCGAGCCCGCAGGTAGTTAGGTGAAGCTTGCCGGACACTGGCGACACATCGGTACAATTTCCACCTTTATCGCCACCCGTCTGGGTGGCGTGTCAAGATTACAAGAGGCGGTTCGGCAAGCGGTACGACTGCTTTGCCGGGACTCCTCCTCCTGATGACACCTAGTGGTGCATTTCATGCGCTTTGTCTTAACTAGCAGAGTTAGGTATGATAGTACTGTTTGCTGTCTAATCACCAGATAAAGATTGTTTTGCCATTGTGGTAACCCCTTAACCTATAAAAGGAGGGCCATGGCAACCTTTACAAGGGTTCGAACCCATTCAAACCCCACGGATGTGTACTCGTGTAGCAGCCCTCTCCTTGTGCCTAGCTGGGGGAAAGCGCTCCGTGTACCTATGCTCATAATCATCCAATACACTAAAGCAGGAGTAGGGTTTACACCTCAATGGTGGCCCGGACCTGGGTAAAGATCTCCGCGTCTCTCGTCATTCCCGCTCTTTGTGTCATGATACATCCATTTTGCATCATGCTTTTATATTGATATTTATTGCATTATGGGTTGTTATTACACATTATGTCACAATACTTATGCCTTTTCTTTCTTATTTTATAAGGTTTACATGAAGAGGGAGAATGCCGGCAGCTGGAATTCTGGACTGGAAAAGGAGCACATATTAGAGACCTATTCTGCACAACACCAAATTTCCTGAAACTTCATGGAGAAATTTTTTGGAATATATCAAAAATATTGGGCGAAGAAAGCACCAGAGGGGGGCCACTGTTGGGGAACGTAGTAATTTCAAAATTTTCCTACGCACACGCAAGATCATGGTGATGCATAGCAACGAGAGGGGAGAGTGTTGTCTACGTACCCTCGTAGACCGAAGCGGAAGCAATCACAACGTAGAGGAAGTAGTCGACGTTCTCCTCGCGATCCAACCGGTCCAAGCACCGTTACTCCGGCACCTCCGAAGTTCTTGGCACACGACAATTTCGGTGATGCTCCTCGGCTCCGATCCAAAGCAAAGCTCGGGAGAGAGAGTTCACAAGACGACGGGCGCAGTGACGATCTTGATGTTCTACCAACGCAGGCTTCGCCTAAGCACTGCTACGATTTGACCGAGGTGGAATATGGTGGAGGGGGCACAAGACACGGCTAAGGAACGATCTCAAGGATCAACTTGTGTGTTCTAGGGTGCCCCCGCCTGAGCATAAAGGAGCAAGGGGAGAGCCGGCCGGCCCTAGGAGGTGCACCAAGGAGGGGGGAGTCCTCATCCTAGTGGGAGTAGGAATCCCGTTTCATAGTCCAACTTGGATGTAGGAAGGGGGAAGGTAAGTGTGGGAGAGGGAGAGGGAAAGGGGGCCGCGCCTCCTTGTACACCGGGACTCCCCATGGGGGGCGCGCCACCTCCCCGGGCGCAGTCCTCTCTCCCTCTTGGCCCAATAAGGCCCATTACTTCCCGGGGTTCCGTAACCTCCGCACTCCGTCTTTCTCCTAAACTTAGGAACCTTTCCGTGTCCGAATATAGCCGTCCAATATATCAATCTTTATGTCTCGATCATTTCGAGACTCCTCGTCATGTCCGTGATCACATCCGGACTCGAACTCCTTCGGTACATCAAAATACACAAACTCATAATATAACCGCTATCGAAACCTTAAGCGTGCGGACCCTACGGTTCGAGAACAATGTAGACATGACCGAGACACATCTCCGTCAATAACCAATAGCGGGACACGGATGCCCATATTGGTTCCTACATTTTCTACGAAGATCTTTATCGGTCGGACCGCATAACAACATACGTTGTTCCCTTTGTCATCGGTATGTTACTTGCCCGAGATTCGATCGTCGGTATCCAATACCTAGTTCAATCTAAATTCTTGGCAAGTCTCTTTACTCGTTCCGTAATACATCATCTCACAACTAACTCATTAGTTGCAATGCTTGCAAGGCTTATGTGTATTACCGAGAAGGCCCAGAGAGATACCTCTCCGACAATCGGAGTGACAAAACCTAATCTTGATTCATGCCAACTCAACATATACTTTTGGAGACATCTCAGAGAGCACCTTTATAATCACCCGATTACGTTGTGACGTTTGGTAGCACACAAAATGTTCCTCCGGTAAACGGGAGTTGTATAATCTCATAGTTGCAGGAACTTTGTATAAGTCATGAAGAAAGCATAAGCAACATACTAAACGATCAAGTGCTAAGCTAATGGAATGGATCAAGTCAATCACATCATTCTCCTAATGATGTGATCCCGTTAATCAAATGATAACTCATGTCTATGGTTAGGAAACATAACCATCTTTGATTTAACGAGCTAGTAAAGTAGAGGCATACTAGTGACACTCTGTTTGTCTATGTATTCACACATGTATTATGTTTCCGGTTAATACAATTCTAGCATGAATAATAAACATTTATCATGATATAAGGAAATAAATAATAACTTTATTATTTCCTCTAGGGCATATTTCCTTCGGTCTCCCACTTGCACTAGAGTCAATAATCTAGTTTATACAAGAATGATTCTAACACCCATGGAGTCTTGGTGCTGATCATGTTTTGCTCGTGGAAGAGGCTTAGTCAATGGGTTCCGCAACATTCAGATCCGTATGTATCTTGCAAATATCTATGTCTCCCACTTGGACTTGGTCCCGAATGGAATTGAAGGCGTCTCTTGATATGCTTGGTCCTCTTGTGAAATCTGGATTCCTTTGCCAAGACAATTGCACCAAGATTGTCACAGAAGATCTTCATTGGTCCCGATGCACTAGGTATGACACCTAGATCGGAAATGAACTCTTTCATCGAGACTCCTTCATTTGTCGCTTCAAGCAGCTATATACTCCGCTTCACATGTAGATCCCGCCACGACGCTTTGTTTAGAACTGCACCAACCGACAGCTCCACCGTTTAATAAAAATACGTATCCGGTTTGCGATTTAGAATCGTCCGGATCGCTGTCAAAGCTTGCATCGACGTAACCATTTACGATTAGCTCTTTGTCACCTCCATATACGAGAAACATATCCTTAGTCCTTTTCGTGTATTTCAGGATGTTCTTGACCGCTGTCGATGATCCACTCTGGATTACTTTGGTACCTTCTCGCCAAGCTTATTGCTAAGCATACGTCAGTCCGGTACACGCATTGCATACATGATAGAGCCTATGGCTGAAGCATAGGGAACATTTTTCATTTTCTCTCTATCTTCTCATTGTGGTCGGGCATTGAGTCCGACTCAATTTCATACCTTGTAACACGTAAAAGTCCTTTCTTTGCTCGATCCATTTTGAACCTTTTCAAAACTTTATCAAGGTATGTGCTTTGTGAAAGTCCAATTAAGCGCCTTGATCTATCTCTATAGATCTTGATGCCCAATATATAAGCAGCTTCACCGAGATCTTTCATTGAAAAACTTTTATTCAAGTATCCTTTTATGCTATCCAGAAATTCTATATCATTTCCAATTAACAATATGTCGCCCACATATAATATCAGAAATGCTACAGAGCTCCCACTCACTTTCTTGTAAATACAAAGCTTCTCCAAAAGTCTCAGATAAAACCATTTGCTTTGATCACACTATCAAAGCGTTTATTCCAACTCCGAGAGGCTTGCAGGACCATAAATTGATCATTTGGAGCTTGCACACTTTGTTAGCGGTTTTTGGATCAACAAAACCTTCTGGTTGCATCATATACAACTCTTCTTCTAGAAATACATTCAAGAATGCAGTTTTTACATCCATTTGCCAAATTTCATAATCATAAAATGCGGCAATTGCTAACATGATTCGGACAGACTTAAGCATCGCCACGGTGAGAAAGTCTCATCGTAGTCAACCCCTTGAACTTGTCGAAAACCTTTCGCAACAAGTCGAGCTTTATAGATAGTTATACTACCATCAGCGTCAGTCTTCTTCTTAAAGATCCATTTATTTTCAATGGCTTGCCGATCATCGGGCAAGTCAACCAAAGTCCATAGTTTGTTCTCATACATAGATCCCATCTCAGATTTCATGGCTTCAAGCCATTTTGTGGAATCTGGGCTCACCATCGCTTCTTCATAGTTCGTAGGTTCACCATGATCTAGTATCATGACTTCCAGAATAGGATTACCGTACCACTGGTGTGGATTTTATTCGGTTGATCTACGAAGTTCGGTGACAACTTGATCTGAAGTTTCATGATCATTATCATTATCTTCCTCGCTAATCGGTGTAGGTGTCACGTAAACCGATTTACGTGATGAACTACTTTCCAATAAGGGAGCCGGTACTATTACCTCATCAAGTTCCACTTTCCTCCCACTCACTTCTTTCGAGAGAAACTCCTTCTCTAGAAAGGATCCATTCTTAGCAACGAATGTCTTGCCTTCGGATCTGCGGATAGAAGGTATACCCAATTGTTTCCTTTGGGTATCCTATGAAGACACATTTTTCCGATTTGGGTTCAAGCTTATCGGGTTGAAGTTTTTCACATAAGCATCGCAACTCCAAACTTTCGGAAAGCGACAACTTTGGTTTCTTGCTAAACCATAGTTCATAAGGTGTCGTCTCAACGGATTTTGACGGTGTCCTATTTAACGTGAATGCGGCCGTCTCTAAAGCATAACCCCAAAATGATAGCGGTAAATCGGAAATAGACATCATAGATCGCACCATATCTAGTAAAGCACGATTACGACGTTCGGACACACCATTACTGTTGTGGTGTTCCCGGTGGCGTGAGTTGCTAAACTATTCCGCATTGCTTCAAATGTAGACCAAACTCAGAACTCAAATATTCTCCTCCACGATCAGATCGTAGAAACTTTATTTTCTTGTTACGATGATTTTCAACTTCACTCTAAAATTCTTTGAACTTTTCAAATGTTTCAGATTTATGTTTCATCAAGTAGATATACCAGATTCCGCTTAAATCATCTGTGAAGGTGAGAAAATAACGATATCCGCCACGAGCTTCAACATTCATCGGACCACATACATCTCGTATGTATGATTTCCAATAAATCTGATGCTCTCTCCATACAACCGGAGAACGGTGTTTTAGTCATCTTGCCCATGAGGCACGGTTCGCAAGTACCAAGTGATTCATAATCAAGTGATTCCAAAAGTCCATCTGTATGGAGTTTCTTCATGCTTTTACACCGATATGACCTAAACGGCGATGCCACAAATAAGTTGCACTATCATTATCAACTCTGCATCTTTTGGCTTCGACATTATGAATATGTGTATCACTACTATCGAGATTCAACAAGAATAGACCATTCTTCAAGGGTGCATGACCATAAAAGATATTACTCATATAAATAGAACAACCATTATTCTCTCGATTTAAATGAATAACCGTCTCGCATCAAACAAGATCCAGATATAATGTTCATGCTCAACGCCGGCACCAAATAACAATTATTTAGGTCTAAAACTAATCCGAAGGTAGATGTAGAGGTAGCGTGCCGACCGCGATCACATTGACTTTGGAACCGCTTTCCCACGCCGCATCGTTACCTCGTCCTTTGCCGGTGCTCGTCTATTAGTAGTCCACCTGCTTCGAGTTGCAAATATTAGCAATGTAACCAAGATCAAATACCAGGTGCTACTACGAGCTCTAGTAAGGTACACATCAATAACATGTATATCACATATACCTTTGTTCACCTTGCCATCCTTCTTATCCGCCAAATACTTGGGGCAGTTCCGCTTCAAAGGTCCGGTTTGCTTGCAAAGAAAACACTCGCAAGGGGCTTAGGTCCAGACTTGGGTTTCTTTTCTTGAGCAGCAACTTTCTTGCTGTTCTTTTGAAGTTTCCTTCTTCTTCCCTTTGCCCTTTTTCTTGAAACTAGTGGTCTTGTTGACCATCAACACTTGATGCTCTTTCTTGATTTCTACCTCCGCGGCTTTTAGCATTGCGAAGAGCTCAGAATTGTCTTAGTCATCCCTTGCATATTATAGTTCATCACGAAGCTCTTGTAGCTTGGTGGCGTTGATTGGAGAATTACATCAATGACACTATCATCCGGAAGATTAACTCCCAAATGAATTAAGTGATTATTATACCCGGACATTACGAGTATGTGCTCACCGACGTAACTATTCTCCTCCATCTTGCAGCTATAGAACTTATTGGAGACTTCATATCTCTCAATCCGGGCATTTGCTTGAAATATTAACTTCAACTCTTGGAACATCTCATATGCTCCATGACGCTCAAAACGTCGTTGAAGACCCGGTTCTAAGCCGTAAAGCATGGCACACCGAACTATAGAGTAGTCATCGACTTTGCTCGCCAGACGTTCACAACTTCCGGCGTTGCTCTGCAAAGAAGTTCGCACTTTCGGCGGTGCTTCCGGGCGTAATTCTTCTGTGCGACAATGAGGATAATCCTCAAGTTACGGACCCAGTCCGTGTAATTGCTACCATCATCTTTCAACTTTGCTTTCTCAAGGAACGCATTAAAATTCAACGGAACAACAAAGACGAGCCATCTATCTACGGTAAACATAGACAAGCAAAATACTATCGGTACTAAGTTCATGATAAATTTAAGTTTTAATTAATCATATTAAATAACTCCCACTTAGACAGATATCTCTCTAGTCATCTAAGTGATTACGTGATCCAAATCAACTAATCCATAACCGATCATCACGTGAGATGGAGTCGTTTTCAAAGGTGAACATCACTATGTTGATCATATCTACTATATGATTCACGCTCGACCTTTCGGTCTCCGTGTTCCGAAGCCATATCTGCATATGCTAGGCTCGTCAAGTTTAACCCGAGTATTCCGTGTCTGCAAAACTGGCTTGCACCCGTTGTAGATGGACGTAGAGCTTATCACACCCGATCATCACGTGGTGTGTGGGTACTACGAACTTTTAGCAACGGTGCATACTCAGGGAGAACACTTCTTGATAATTTTTAGTGAGAGATCATCTTATAATGCTACCGTCAATCAAAGCAAGATAAGATGCATAAAGGATAAACATCGCATGCAATCAATATAAGTGATATGATATGGCCATCATTATCTTGTGCTTGTGATCTCCATCTCCGAAGCACCGTCGTGATCACCATTGTCACCGGCGCGACACCTTGATCTCCATCGTAGCATCGTTGTCGCCACGCCATCTATTGTTTCTACGACTATCGCTACCGCTTAGTGATAAAGTAAAGCAATTACGAGCGTTTGTATTTCATACAATAAAGCGACAACCATATGGCTCCACCGATTGCCGATAACTTCGGTTACAAAACATGATCATCTCATACAATAAAATATAGCATCACGTCTTGACAATATCACATCACAACATGCCCTGCAAAAACAAGTTAGACGTCCTCTACTTTGTTGTTGCAAATTTTACGTGGCTGCTACGGGCTTAAGCAAGAACCAATCTCACCTACGCATCAAGACCACAACGATACTTCACAAATAGACTCCGCTTTAACCTTCTCAAGGACCAGCGTAGCCACACTCAGTTCAACTAAAGTGAGAGAGACAGACACCGCCACCACCTTTAAGCACGAGTGCTCGTAGCAGTGAAACCAGTCTCGCGTAAGCGTGACGCGTAATGTCGGTCCGGCCGCTTCATCTCACAATACCGCTGAACCAAAGTATGACATGCTTTGGTAGGCAAGATGACTTGTATCGCCCACAACTCATTTGTGTTCTACTCGTGCAAAACATCAAACCATACATACCTAGTCTCGGATGCCACTGTTGGGGAACGTAGTAATTTCAAAATTTTCCTCCGCTCAAGCAAGATCATGGTGATGAATAGCAACGAGAGGGGAGAGTGTTGTCTAAGTACCCTCGTAGACCGAAGCGGAAGCAATCACAACGTAGAGGAAGTAGTCGTATGTTCTCCTCGCGATCCAACCGGTCCAAGCACCGTTACTCCGGCACCTCCGAGTTCTTGGCACACGTACAGCTCGGTGACGCTCCTCGGCTCCGATCCGGCAAAGCTCCGGAGAGAGAGTTCCACAAGACGACGCAAGGCAGGACGATCTTGATGTTCTACCAATGCAGGCTTCGCCTAAGCAATCGCTACGATTTGACCGAGGTGGAATATGGTGGAGGGGGCACCGCTGACACGGCTAAGGAACGATCTCAAGGATCAACTTGTGTGTTCTAGGGTGCCCCCCGCCTGTATATAAAGGAGCAAGGGGAGGCCGGCCGGCCCTAGGAGGTGCGCCAAGGAGGGGGAGTCCTCCTCCTAGTGGGAGTAGGACTCCCTTTCCTAGTCCAACTAGGAAGGAGGAAGGGGAAGGAAAGAGAGGGAGAGGGAGAGGGGCCGCGCCTCCTTGTCCAGTCGGACTCCCCATGGGGGCGCCACCTCCTTGCTCAGCCCTCTCTCTCCCCTCTTGGCCCAATAAGGCCCATTACTTCCCCGGTGTGTTCCGGTAACCCATCCGGAACTCCGTCTTTCTCCGGAAACTTCAGGAACCTTTACTGTGTCCGAATATAGCCGTCCAATATATCAATCTTTATGTCCGATCATTTCGAGACTCCTCGTCATGTCCGTGATCACATCTGGGACTCAACTCCTTCGGTACATCAAAATACACAAACTCATAATATAATCGCCATCGAAACCTTAAGCGTGCGGACCCTACGGTTCGAGAACAATGTAGACATGACCGAGACACATCTCCGGTCAATAACCAATAGCGGGACACGGATGCCCATATTGGTTCCTACATTTTCTACGAAGATCTTTATCGGTCCGACCGCATAACAACATACGTTGTTCCCTTTGTCATCGGTATGTTACTTGCCCGAGATTCGATCGTCGGTATCCAATACCTAGTTCAATCTCACATCTTGGCAAGTCTCTTTACTCGTTCCGTAATACATCATCTCACAACTAACTCATTAGTTGCAATGCTTGCAAGGCTTATGTGTATTACCGAGAAGGCCCAGAGATACCTCTCCGACAATCGGAGTGACAAAACCTAATCTTGATTCATGCCAACTCAACATATACTTTTGGAGACATCTCAGAGAGCACCTTTATAATCACCCGATTACGTTGTGACGTTTGGTAGCACACAAAATGTTCCTCCGTAAACGGGAGTTGTATAATCTCATAGTTGCAGGAACTTTGTATAAGTCATGAAGAAAGCATAAGCAACATACTAAACGATCAAGTGCTAAGCTAATGGAATGGATCAAGTCAATCACATCATTCTCCTAATGATGTGATCCCGTTAATCAAATGATAACTCATGTCTATGGTTAGGAAACATAACCATCTTTGATTTAACGAGCTAGTAAAGTAGAGGCATACTAGTGACACTCTGTTTGTCTATGTATTCACACATGTATTATGTTTCCGGTTAATACAATTCTAGCATGAATAATAAACATTTATCATGATATAAGGAAATAAATAATAACTTTATTATTGCCTCTAGGGCATATTTCCTTCAGCCACCTGCCATTCACAAGGGTGGAGGGCGCGCCCTACCCGCTGGGGGCGCCCTCCGGTCTTGTGGGCCACCTGGCAGGCCCCTGACGCCTATCTTCTGCTATATGGTGTGTTTTCACCTGGAAAAAATCAAAAGGAAGCTTTCGGGACGAAGCGCCGCCGTCTCAAGGCGGAACTTGGGCAGAACCAATCTAGGGCTCCGGCGGAGCTGTTCTGCCAGGGAAACTTCCCTCCGGGAGGGGGAAATCGAAGCCATCGTCATCACCAATGATCCTCTCATCAAGAGGGGCTCAATCTTCATCAACATCTTCACCAGCACCATCTCCTCTCAATCCCTAGTTCATCTCTTATATCCGATCTTTGTCTCAAAACCTCAGATTGGTACATGTGGGTTGCTAGTAGTGTTGATTACTCCTTGTAGTTGATGCTAGTTGGTTTATTCGGTGGAAGATCATATGTTCAGATCCTTAATGATAATTAATACTCCTCTGATTATGAACATGAATATGCTTTGTGAGTAGTTACGTTTGTTCCTGAGGACATGGGAGAAGTCTTTTTATAAGTAATCATGTGAATTTGGTATTCGTTTGATATTTTGATGAAATGTATGTTGTCTTTCCTTTAGTGGTGTTATGTGAACGTCGACTACATGACACCATTGTTTGGGCCTAGGGGAAGGCATTGGGAAGTAATAAGTAGATGATGTGTTGCTAGAGTGACAGAAGGTTAAACCCTAGTTTATGCATTGCTTCGTAAGGGGCTGATTTGGATCCATATGTTTCATGCTATGGTTAGATTTATCTTAATTCTTCTTTCGTAGTTGCGGATGCTTGCGAGAGGGATTAATCATAAGTGGGGGGCTTGTCCAAGGAAGGGCAGCACCCAAGCACCGGTCCACCCCACATATCAAATTATCAAAGTAATGAACGCGAATCATATAAGCATGATGAAAACTAACTTGACAACAATTCCCATGCACTACAAAAAAAATACACTTCTGTGATGATACGTGTTTGTCACAGTAGGTCGCGTTTTTTTGTCATGCATGTACATCCATGACGATTTTATGACAGAATCAAGATAGTCATACATGTGATGTCGTAGAGTGTTCCATGACATTACCAAAATTATCATCACGGAAGTGTCCACTTCCATGACGATAAATCGCGCGTCACAGAAGTGCTTTCGTCAAGGGTGACCGACATGTGGCATCCACCGTAAGGGAATGCCGTTAAGCTATCGGGTCCGGTTTTGGATCCGATAACCCGTTAACAGCCCGGACCAATGGGGATTTTCCACGTGTAAAATCATCATTGGCCGTAGGAAACACGTGTTGCCTCACTGTTGGGACATATGTCATCCACTCATTGGACAGGAGGCGCCTATGATAGGTCGACACGTGGCACGACCCAACAGTGGCCCATTCCGGTGAAAAGGCCGGCGTAGTAAAAATTAGCAGGTCGGCCCATATAAGGCCTACTTGTGTTAGGTCCATTTAAGCCCACGGCCCATACGAGATGTGCCGATTCGGCCCGTCAACGGCCGTTAAAGATCTGACACCATTGCAGCCCATCGTCAATTCGAGCCCGCTAAAAGCCCGCTATATATTTGGGCTCAATATCGGCCCAATGAGATTTCGGCCTGTTAACGGCCCATTCAATGGATGGGCCAATTTTCAGGATGTACATCTTTCGGCCATTTAGCGACCCATTTAAATGTTGGGCTAATTTTCGGCCCGGTGTGTCTTTCAGCCTGTTGACGGCCCATAAATCTGATGGGTCATTTGTAGTCGGACCTGAGTTTCGGCCTTTTAGCGGCCCATTTAAGTGTTGGGCCACTTTCCGGCCCGGTGTCACTATCAGCCTGTTGACGTCCCATATATCCGATGGGCCAATTGTAGTCTGACTCGAGTTTTGGCCTTTTAGCGACCCATTTAAGTGTTGGGCCAATTCCCGGCCCTGTGTGCCTTTCGGCTGTTAAAGGACCATAAATGAGTTGGGCCATTTGTAGTCGGACCTTAGTTTTGGCCTTTTAACGGCCCATGCCCTTCATGGTCCAATACCAGCCCGGTTTCTCTTTCGGCTCGCTAAAGGCCCACAACCTGATTGGGCCATTTACAATACGACCTGACTTTCGGCCTCTTAGCGGCCCATGCTCTTCATGGTCCAGTACAAGCCCGCTGTCTCTTTCGACCTACTAAAGGCCTACAGTATAGTTGGGTCATATGTAGCCCAAACTTAGTAACGGCTTGTTAACGGCCCGTGAAATAAATTAGGCCCACCTGTTGCCCGCTTCGATGTCGGCCTGCTAACGACCCGGGAGGTAAGAGGCAGGCCGACCATTAACTTTCGGCCTATTAACGACCCATTAACTTAATGGGCCCACTAAAGTTCGTACATGTCTTTAGGCCAAATTAGATAATTTGAGCCCATTACGACGAGCAATTATGCACAGGACCAAAACCGATCAAGCAAAAGTACGGCATACAGGGACTAACGTTGCACATCCAGAATATATTACAGGAAATTACATCCACTGGGCAATCAAAGATTGATGCGGTGCAAATAAATGAGCGAGAACCTAACCATCTACAAAGGTCACAATCTGCAACCTCAAAGACAGATGACGCCCATAAGCATGTGGGCAAGTTCTTGCTGCTTTGCTACACTATCTCTGAAAACATTGATCAGTTGTTGTGTCGCACGACTCTACACCTCTGATTCATCTACCATTTCCATCATTGCTTCAGCCATTAATTGGTTCACAAACATACATTTATTCCGTTGCATTCGAGATGAGGATCTTGAACAGATTCGGATGGCGATTTTGGCGTGCTTGTATTATTGATAGTGGAGAGTGTCTCGACCACTGCATCATAACATAAATTAGGACGGGAACCAAACAGATTAATCATGAGTTATTGCCACATCACCTGGCCTAGATTTACTGGAAAGAAACAATGGGGTTGTCTTGCTGTTTTCAGAGTTTGTCTTCTTATCTTTAGCAGCCTGCACAAAATTAACACACTAGCATTGCTATCATTGGCCAAGTCAGATAATAGGAAAGCAATATTGACACAACAAACATTTGGGCAACTGGCCTACACCAAATTAACACAATATGACACAACTATCATCAGCCAGGTAAGGTAATACGAAAGCAACATTGACACAATGAATGAATGGGCAACCAGAGAAGCACTACAATTCAGTAATGTGCGTGATATGAGATAGTACACTCATGCAGCTCAGTATGCAAAACTACCAGGCAGTTTCCCTTACAAAAATCAACATTGGCGCCTTTAACATTTTGCTACAACTAATTTTAGATCATATAAAGGTTAGATTCATGCCAATTAACAAAATACATGCTGATGTAAAAATATAATGAGATACAACAGGTACTTACATCAGCATTGGAGCACAGAGAATTCCTGCAAGATATTTTCCTCGAATACGATCCCAATGGAGGAAGTCTTTTATCGTTTAACCTTATTTTCTAAAAGAGAGATGGGTAAGAAACATGTAGAAAATATGATCAGAATGCTATAAAATTTCATGATGCAAGGATACGCACACACTTCTTAGAATGGAGTTGACATTCTTTTCTTTGGATCGGAGCAAACTAGTTCTTTGGCCAATCGGAATCGCTTATTATCGGGGAGTTGGGTTTCTCTGTCTTTGGAGCGATTATCTGTGAAAAATGGAGTTGATTTATTATCTCCTGGCGTTTGGATCTTTTGCAAAGACCTGGTTTGTAACCCTTCAGATTCTAACATAGCCGTCTTCCCCTTGCATGCCTTATATATAAGAATGGTGATTCAGTTATAAAACATGCTACAATAGAGATGGAATATGTACTGAAGAATAGAAAGGCATGACATATTGACATGTATTCCCTCCATCCGGAAATAAATGGATGGGTCTAGGCGTATTTCAGTTCTAGATACATCCAGTTTTATCCATTTCCGCGACATGTAATCCGGACGTAGGGAGCATGATGTAAGAGCTAGGGATACGACAGGACAACACTGAAAACCCACTGCAGAACCAAAGTATTCAAACCCATTGATATGAGATAGTACACTCATGCAGCTCAGGATGCAAAACTATGATACGTCTCCAACTTATCTACTTTTCCAAACACTTTTGCCCTTGTTTTGGACTCTAACTTGCATGATTTGAATGAAACTAACCTGGACTGACGCTGTTTTCAGCAGAATTACCATGATGCTGTTTTATGTGTAGAAAACAAAAGTTCTCGGAATGACCTGAAAATCCTTGGAGATAAGTTTCGGAAAATATAAAAAATACTGGCAAAAGATGAAGACCAGGGGGGCCACACCCTGTCCACGAGGGTGGGGGCGCGCCCCCCTGTCTCGTGGTCCCCCTACAGCTCCGTTGACCTCAACTCCAACTCCATATATTTCGTCTCACGGAGAAAAAAATCAGAGAGGAAGTTTCATCGCGTTTTACGATACGGAGCCGCCGCCAAGCCCTAAAACCTCTCGGGAGGGCTGATCTGGAGTCCGTTCGGGGCTCCGGAGAGGGGGATTCGTCGCCATCGTCATCATCAACCATCCTCCATCACCAATTTCATGATGCTCACCGCCGTGCGTGAGTAATTCCATCATAGGCTTGCTAGACGATGATGGGTTGGATGAGATTTATCATGTAATCAAGTTAGTTTTGTTAGGGTTTGATCCCTAGTATCCACTATGTTCTGAGATTGATGTTGCTATGACTTTGCTATGCTTAATGCTTGTCACTAGGGCCCGAGTGCCATGATTTCAGATCTGAACCTATTTTGTTTTTATGAATATATGTGTGTTCTTGATCCTATCTTGCAAGTCTATAGTCACCTATTATGTGTTATGATCCGACAACCCCGAAGTGACAACAATCGGGATACTTCTCGGTGATGACCGTAGTTTGAGGAGTTCATGTATTCACTATGTGTTAATGCTTTGGTCCGGTTCTCTATTAAAAGGAGGCCTTAATATCCCTTAGTTTCCACTAGGACCCCGCTGCCACGAGAGGGTAGGACAAATGATGTCATGCAAGTTCTTTTCCATAAGCACGTATGACTATATTCGGAATACATGCCTACATTACATTGATGAATTGGAGCTAGTTCTGTGTCACCCTATGTTATAGCTATTACATGAGGAATCGCATCCGACATAATTATCCATCACTGATCCATTGCCTACGAGCTTTTCATATATTGTGCTTCGCTTATTTACTTTTCTGTTGCTATTGTTACAATCACTACAAAACCCAAAAAATTACTTTTTGCTATCGTTACCATTACTATCATACTACTTTGCTACTAAATACTTTGCTACAGATACTAAGTTATCCAGGTGTGGTTGAATTGACAACTCAACTGCTAATACTTAAGAATATTCTTTGGCTCCCCTTGTGTCGAATCAATAAATTTGGGTTGAATACTCTACCCTCGAAAGCATTGCGATCCCCTACACTTGTGGGTTATCAAGACTAATTTTTGGCGCCGTTGCCGGGGAGCATAGCTCTATTCTTTGAGTCACTTGGGATTTATATCTGCTGATCACTATGAAGAACTTGAAAGATCAAAGAACTAAAATTTATCCCTCAACTACGAGGGGAGGTAAGGAACTTCCATCTAGCTCTGCACTAGATTCTCCTTCTGTTATGAATAAGCTTGCGACACCTAAACCTGCTACTGCTATGAATTCTGATATGTCGCATGTTATTGATGATGCCACTTCTGCTATGCATCATACTTATGATGAAACTACTTCTATGCTTGATACTACTGTGCCATTAGGTGAATTTCTTGTTGAACAACTTACTAAGGCTAGGGAGAATGAAATTATTGAAAATGAAATTATTGATGAAACTGATGATGAAGGTTATCCTCCTAATTATGAATTTCCTGTTGTTCCTGAGGGTTATGTTATGGATGAAGAAACTGCTAGAGATTTTCTTGCTTGCAATGATAGATCAGATCTTAAGAAATTTTTAGCTAAGCTGAAACAAAAGACTCTAAATGCTAGAATGAAACATGACCCTGCTTTTGCCACTTAACCTATCTTTGTTACTGATAAGGAATATGAATTCTCTGTTGATCCTGAGATTATTACTTTAGTTGAATCCGATCCTTTCTATGGCAATCAATCTGAAACTGTTGTGGCACATCTCACCAAGTTAAATGATATAGCCACCTGTTTTACTAATGATGAGACTTCTCGCTATTATTATATCCTTAAGATATTTCCGTTCTCATTAAAGGGTGATGCTAAGACTTGGTTTAATTCTCTTGATCCTGGTTGTGTGCGTAGTCCCCAGGATATGATTTATTACTTCTCTGCTAAATATTTCCCTGCTCATAAGAAACAAGCTGCCTTGCGGGAAATATATAACTTTGTGCAAATCAAAGAAGAGAGTCTCCCACAAGCTTGGGGGAGGCTTCTCCGATTACTTAATGCTTTGCCTGATCATCCACTTAAGAAAAATGAAATACTTGATATCTTTTATAATGGACTAACCGATGCTTCCAAGGACCACTTGGATAGTTGTGCTGGTTGTGTTTTCAGGGAAAGAACAATCGACCAAGCTGAATTATTATTGAACAATATGTTGACAAATGAAAATAATTGGACTCTTCCTGAGCCAATTCCTGAGGTAATCCCTGAACCAATTGAGCCAACTCCTAAGCCTATTCCTAAACCCACTCCGAAGAAGAGAGGTGTTCTATTTCTCAGTCCTGAAGATATGCAAGAGGCAAAGAAATAAATGAAAGAAAAGGTATTAAAGCTGAAGACGTTAAGAATTTACCTCCTATTGAAGAAATACATGGTCTTAATATACCGCCTGTTGAGGAAACACATTGTCTTGATAACCCGACACAGGTAGTGAAGGTAAATTCTCTCTATAGATATGATAAAGTTGAAATTCCCTCTACTAAATTTCATAGCCCATGCTTAGATGAATTTGATGATTTTATGGATAAACAAGCAAATTTCAATGATCATGTTAGTAGACAATTGAAAAATAATGCTTATATGATGGGACGCTTGAGTGATTATATGTCTAGAGTTAAATGTGAACTTAAGCTTACTAGTAAACATGTTTCTATGGTCACCACTCAAGCTGAACAAGTACTTAAGGCTCAGAATGAATTGCTAGATGAACTAAATAATAAACATGATTTTGCTGTTAGAGTGGCTACTAGAACTGGTAAAATGACTCAGAAACCTTTGTATCCTAAAGGCCACCCTAAGAGAATTGAACAAGATTCTCAGAACAATAATCTAGATGCTCCTAGTTCTTCTAAGAAGAAGAAAAATAAAAATGATAGGACTTTGCATGCTTCTAGTGAACCTAATGAAGAAACACCTAAGAATCCTAATGATACTTCTATCTCTGATGCTGAAACACAATCCGGAGATGAACATGAACCTGATGATAATGCTAATAATGATGTTCATGTAGATGCTCAACCTAGTAATAACAATGATATAGAAATTGAACTTTGTTGGTCTTGATAACCCACAATCAAGAAACCAACGTTATGATAAGAGAGATTTTGTTGCTAGGAAACATGGTAGAGAAAGAGAACCATGAGTTCAGAAACCCATGCCCTTTCGTCCTAAACCATCCAAGACAAAGGATGATGAGGACTTTGAGCGTTTTCTTTGAAATGATTAGACCTATTTTCTTACGCATGTGCTTAAGCGATATGCTTAAAACAAATCCTTATGCTAAATATATGAAAGATATCATCACTAATAAGAGGAAAATACCTGAAGCTGAGATTTCCACCATGCTTGCCAACTATACCTTTAAGGGTGGAATACCTAAGAAACTTGGTGATCCCGGAGTACCCACTATACCTTGTTCCATAAAAAGAAATTATGTTAAAACTGCCTTATGTGATTTAGGAGCCGGTGTTAGTGTTATGCCTCTTTCCTAGTACCGTAGACTTGAATTAAGTAAGTTGACACCTACTGAGATATCCTTGCAAATGGCTGATAAATCAACTGCTATACCTGTCGGCATTTGTGAGGACGTGCCCGTTGTTGTTGCGAACGTTACTATCTTAACAGACTTTGTCATTCTTGATATTCCTGAGGACGACAGTATGTCGATTATCCTCGGTAGACCCTTCTTAAATACTGCAGGTGCTGTTATTGATTGCAACAAAGGCAATGTCACCTTTAAGGATAGCAATTTTATCCATGGATATGGATACCCGTGGAAACCCGACCCGAATGGACAGGGTTTGGATACAATTTTATACCCATGCACAACGCCCGAACCCGACCCGATTAATCATGGATAGGGCATGGATATAATTTTATACCCGTGGATATATCCAAACCCGGCCCGTAAGTGTATACCCTGTCCGCTATTATTTATTATAATAAAAAAATCAACAAAATTTTTCCTAATCCCCACCGAGTAATTACTCCACCGCTCCTTCCCATTCTCGTCTCCTCGGTAAACGACTCGTCAATCTTCATTAAGGATCTTCTCATCTCCTCGACTCCTACTCCTACGGATCTAGATATAGCCGGAGCCGCCGTCCACATGTGGTGCCGCACTGCAGCAGCCAACTCCACAGGCAGGTGGCTGGCCGGCTCTATCTCCACAGATCCCCCCGACTCCTCCATCTCAGCTTCCCCAAGCACACAGCAAACCACCAGTTTGTACGCACGACAGCGAGGTGGAGCACGACGATGCAGCGTGCAGCGGCGCGCACGACCAGGAGTATGGCGACGCAGAGGCGTAGCGAGGCGGGCGCAGACCACGGCGAGGAGCAGGAGCACGTCGTGGAGGCGATGACCACGCCAAACAACCAACCGTCAGGGTAAGCTTTTTGTTCCTGCTCGTGTACATCTACTACTTGTGCGTGGATGTGCATGACGTGCTTGTTCATGAGTTTGTAGTAGTAATTAGAGTAGAGAACAAGAGATTTGTAGTGGACTAGTGGTCAATTTCTGTTTTTTAGTTCGTGACAAGAGAAAAATCAGACTTTACTGCATTACTGATCTGCAGTGGTCAATTTCAGTCAAGTTAGACTACAAAATCTGACTAAAAAGTGAAATCTGACTAAAAACAGAGAACAAGAGAATATGATACTTCTGGTGGTCAATTCAAGTCAGATTCCACTTCTGTACACATGACGTGATCTATGGATATGCCTGTTAATTAGTACAAGAATTGCTTTTACAAAATATGTCATTTATTTCGAATTTCTATCAAGTGGATTGTGAATGATTAGTATAAAGTTAGAATCTGACTGATTAAGATTCATTTGCTCAACTTGGTCAATGTCATGTGCTCAACTTAGTCCATGTCATCTGCTGAATAGAAGGGCTCACAGACTTTTGCTTTAATTATAGTTTTTTTGGTTGTAAAATATGCAATTTAGGAATCGAAATTGTACAGTTCAGACAAGAGATTTGTTTCAATTAAAGCTTGTGCTCAACTTTCTCCATGTCATGTGCTGAAGAAAGGATCTCACAGTCCGTCACTTTAGTTATTAGTCATTTTGGTTGTAAAATTGTAATGTAGGTACCACATTTGTACAGTTCAGACAGTATGTACCTAGTTTCACTTTAACTGAAACAAATGACTTTTTTTCATTTTATAGCGCAATGGATTCTCATGGAGCACAAGGCGGTGCTGGGGCTATCTCTGGGAATGTTAACCTAGCTACTTCCCCAACTCAAGCTACTACTGTGAGAGCATCATAAGGTCATGGTGGTGATGGATCTGTTAGAGTTAGTAACAAAAGAAAGCTCACATCAATTGTGTGGGAAGGAAATTTTGAAAAGAAAATTATTAATGGGGAACCGAAAGCTGAGTGCATGTATTGCCATAAACTTCTTATAGCAAAAGGTACCAGTGGTACTTCACACTTGCTGAGTCACATGAGCTCTTGTGGTGCTAGGCATGCACCAATTGGTCCAAAGCAACAAAAATTAAGGTTATCAAAGGTTGATGAGGGGAAAGGCAATTTGGAGAACATTGTGTTTGATCAAGATGTTGCTAGAAAAGAGCTTGCACTAATGATATGTGTTCATGAGTACCCTCTATCTATGGTCGATCATTCAGGTTTTCGGAAATTTTGTTCCACATTACAACCAATGTTTAAAATGGTCTCAAGGAATACTATTAGAAAAGAAATTCTGGGTATGTATGCAGCTGAGAAGGATAAGATCGTGAAGTATTTGGCAAATTTCAGAAATCGAGTTGCCATCACCACGGACATGTGGACTGCTGGACATCAGAAAAGAGGTTACATGGTAGTCACCGCACATTTCATCGATGAGTTTTGGAAACTAAAGAGTATTATTTTGAGGTAAGAATATGTTCTTTTTCAAATCCTTATAAATCTGAAATTCTTGATTAATTTACTAATCATTGTAATCTGAAATGTTTACTTTCCTTATGTCTTAGGTTTGTTTATGTGCCTTGCCCACATAATGCCGAAGTCATATGTAAAGCACTGCATGAGTCCCTTGTTGAGTGGCATCTCAAGGGAAAGATATCGACAGTGACTCTGGACAATTGCACATCAAATGATAAAGCAATGGAACATTTGCCAGATATGCTGGATTCCAGTTCTCTTATATTGGAGGGTCAGTACTTGCATATGCGTTGTGCTGCACATATACTTAATAGGATTGTGAAAGATGGTATGGATGTCATGGAGAAGAGTATAGAACATGTTCGTGATAGTGTTGCATATTGGTCTGCTACTCCTAAGAGGCATGAGAAGTTTGAAAAAATGGCACGAACTGTAAACATTGAATACAAGAGAAGGTTGCTTGTTGATTGTAAAACAAGATGGAACTCAACCTACATCATGCTAAGCATTGCATTAGAATATATAGATATTTTTGAAAAACTGAAGGCTCGTGAGAAACTATTTAGCTGCTGTCCAACCAAAGATGATTGCAAGATTGCTAAGGAACTTTGTGATAGGCTCAAGGTTTTCTATGATGTCACTGAGGCATTTTTAGGCACTAAATATGTTACTGCAAATTTGTTCTTTCCCAAAATTTGTGGTATTCAGTTGGCAATACAAAAATGGTCTGCCAGTGAGAATAAGGTTGTACAAAAGATGTCTGAGGAAATGAAACAGAAATTTGACAAATATTGGAAAGATGTACATGGACTTATGTCTGTTGCAACTGTTCTTGATCCAAGGTACAAACTTCATATGTTGCAAGCTCTGTTTGGTTCTCTCTATGGAATTGAATATGCAGATGTTAAAGTTGATGAAGTAAGGAAGTTAATGGCTAATCTGTTGGAGCAATATCGAGAAGATGTTGAAGTTGTGGCTACATCGGAGGCTATGGACACTGCTGCCGCACAAGTTGCTGGAGTTGATGATGTAATGAACATCTTTGATCAATATATGTCCTCAAAACCTACGATTTGTGCTTCTCAAGTTCGGACAGAGTTAGACTTGTACTTGGAAGAGCAAACCATCAAGAGAGTACCAGACAAAGATATGGACATCATAAATTGGTGGAAAGTTGCAGGTGCAAAATATCCTACTTTGCAAAAGATTGCTCATGATATATTGCCTATCCCTGTGACATCGGTGGCATTAGAATCAGCGTTTAGTACTAGTGGCAGGCTACTTAGTTCACATCGTAGCCGACTAGTGCCAAGTATGGCTGAAGCACTCATGTGCATGCAAGCTTGGTCGCGTGCTGACATTATAGGTAAATAATCCTCTCAAATTGCAATCATTCATTTAATTTATATTACACAATAGTTAGTTTTTTTACTGAGTGTTCTTTCATTACTTAAATCTTGCATCAGGGGATAGCAACTCCACTCTCTTTGCAACATTTCAAAGTGTTCTTGATGATGATGAAGAAACTATGGTAACGTATTCCACTCATTATAGTTGATTTTACATGATACAATATTTGGTTGTTTATTTCCATGATTTTAATTATTGTTCTTATGATATGTTCACATGAAGGATGAGTCTGAGTCTATCGTAACTGAAGCTTAGTCGGTCATGCGGTGAAGAAAGAAGATGATGCCTAGAAGAATGCCTTGCTTCACTTATAATGAGAATTATGATATATTTATGTCTCCTGGCTGTAGGAAACTAAGGTTGATACATTTTCCGAGGAAACAACCTCAAGTTCACAGCATAAATTCTATTGAGAAAATTCCATCAATCATTATTGGAGGTTTTGAATTTCCTCTCCCTACTGTCAAGAAAAAGTATGATATTCTTATTGTTGGGGATGTTCATATCCCCGTTGAGGTAACTTAGTGTTATTCGAAATTTCTCCGATTCCGTGTTATTTAGAATGAGTTTGTTAACAAGACTTGATCAACCTTGTTAGTGGATTCATTTTGATGATCATGAGATGGATGAAACTAGAAGGCACAACCTTATGTACCCTCTTTTTACTTTCTGTTATTCAAATAAATAAAGCAAAAATAGTATTATCTGTCTGTTTTCTGAACTATCTGTGCAATAAAAAAATATCCCGAAAATAAAATTGCTCCAAATGCCCTGCAAATTTAGTATGATTTTTTATGGAGTATTTGAGGATTTTAGGCACTGAAAACACTGCAGGGGGGTTTGCCACCTGGCCACGAGAGTGGAGGGCGCGCCCACACCCCCTGGCGCGCCTGTCTCGTGGGCCTCGGTGGACCCTCCACTTATGCCAGCACCACACACTCCATCTTCTTCCCAAAAAAATCCTCATCCAGCTCAAGCACGAGTTCTAGCTCATTTTGCTGTGATTTTTGATCTCCTTGCTCAAAGCTCCATTCACAAAACTGCTTTGGGAGATTGTTGCTTGGTATGTGACTCCTCCATCGATCCAATTAGTTTTTGTTCTAGTGCTTTATTCATTGCAAATCCTTGCTGCCTTGGTGACGCTGTTCTTGAGCTTGCATGTTAAATTTATGAGGTTCCAAGTAATTCTAATGCATGATATAGGCTCTAGGCACTTGTAGGAGTAGTTGCTATCAATCTTGTTTAGTTTTATTTACTTTTATTTTTGAAGTTACTAAAATTTCAGAAATTTTCAGAAAATGTTAAAGAGATTTTTGAGGGGCTCTTCTAGCCAAGGCTCCCAGGAAAAACAAGCTAAAGAGAAGGAAAATGCCAAGTATAATCTTCCTTGCATAGCGGAAGTACGGCCGTGTGAATGGCCATGCGATAATTTCTTGAGAGAAGCTGGAATTTATGAAGATTATTATTCTTTGATCGAGAATGCAGGCCTCACCGATTTCCTCCACGACCGGATCGATCAGTATCTCTTACTTACCAATACGTTCGTGCAAAACTTTTATTATTATCCTAAGAAGTCACCGCCTTCAGTACCATTTCATTTATATGATGAATTTAGGGAAATGTCTTTACATAATTTTTGCGCGGTATGTAGGATACCCTTTGATGGAAAATTAGAGGAACCACATCTTAGGGATGTGGATGGCTTTGTTAACACTATCACTGTAGGGGATCCAAAGAAGGGTTCCGATGCGAGAATCTCTAGCATACACTTTCTTGTTTTACGCTACTTTGCCATATTTGCTAGTAGATGCTTGATTGGTCATGGGAATAGTGGAAACTTTAGTGTCCCAGATATTATTATTCTATTCCATGCCTTGTTTGGTGATAATAGTTTTAGTATGGGTGCCGTTATTGCTAATCATCTTTGGAGGTATCTATGCTGCACGTCTTGCTAGACATTTTGAGATACCTATTAGGCACTATGAGGAAGAGGAGACAATTTTGCCTCCTTACATTTTAGATCACAGGAGCATGGTAGCACATGAGTTTATTGTTCAAAATGATGATAAGATGCTCCTGTATAACTTGAGATTTAATAAGAAACACAATGAGACTATTATTACTTCGCACCTCTGTTGTTTGATTTGACTACAGATAATTATCTTGTCACACCGGAAGCGGTGTACGCTCATCGAGGTCAAGCATCCACTCCAGAGCCTGAGCCCGAGCCGGAACCTTCACTGGACCCTTATCGTGCATCATCCTTCCAGTGGGATCCGGAAGAGACGGCTAGCCAGTGGTATCCTGATTACACCCCTCAGTACACCGGGGAGAGTAGCCGGGGTCCGTGGCATTAGACCAACCTAGGCCAAAAGCCTAAGCTTGGGGGATTACGTATTTCTCACCGACTTTACATTCATGTTCACACACTATTCTAGTCGTCGGTGCTCATACTCTTTCATTGTATTATCCATGCTAGTTTAATTTTCTTTTTCTAGTTTTCTTCTTGTGAGTTTGATAAACCTGAAGAAAAACCAAAAAAATTAGTTAGTAAATTCCATGCTTGTAGTAGAAATTAAAATGAAAACCCAAAAAGATTTCTCGTTCTTCTTTTACTTGTTGGGAGCTTTCCCATGTAAATAGTTTTATTTTCTTTTCTTTCCTTTGGGGGTTGAGAGTAGAAGGCCATATTGAAAACGTTTAGTGGCTCTCACATGCATGATTATTTATTTAACCAAGAGCCCATATTATTTTGTCTTCTCTCTTGAGTTGAATGCTTGCAGATTCCAGCTTAGTCCAATGCACGTGCACTCTTATTATTATACACATCGTTTGGTCGTGTAAGTGAAAGGCAATAATGACGATATATGATGGACTGATTGAGATGAGAAAAGCTGGTATGAACTCAACCTCTCTTGTTTTTGTAAATATGATGAGTTCATCGTTCCTGATTCAACTTATTATGAAGTAAACATATTTGCAATGACATTTAGAGATTATAGTTGCTTGTGCCATGCTTGGTTAGCTATGATTTAGTGGTTTACCTTGCGTGCCAACATGCTATTAGAATGATTATGATGTGGTATAATGGGATGGTATCCTCCTTTGAATGAATTGAGTGACTCGACTTGGCACATGTTCACGCATGTAGTTGAAACAAATCAACATAGCCTTCATGATATTTATGTTCATGGTGGATTATATCCTACTCATGCTTGTACTCGGTGTGAATTAATTTTAATGCATGTTCATGACTGTTGTCGCTCTCTCAGTTGGTCGCTTCCCAGTCTTTTGCTAGCCTTCACTTGTACTAAGCGGGAATATTGCTTGTGCATCCAAACTCCTTAAACCCCAAAGTTATTCCATATGAATCCACCATACCTTCCTATATGCGGTATCTACCTGCCGTTCCAAGTAAATTTCTATGTGGCAAACTCCAAACCTTCAAATGAAATTCTGTTTTGTATGCTCGAGCAGCTCATGTTTCAGCTAGGGCTGCCTATATCTTCCATGCTAGGTGGGTTATTCTCAAGAGGAGTGGACTCCACTCCTCATTCACGAGAAAGGGCGATAGGGATGCCCAAATTCCATGATCCAAAAAGATCAAAGCAAATCAATATAATTAAACAAAACTCCCTGTGGCTGTTGTTAGTTGGAGGAACTCGTTGTTTCGAGCAAGCCATGGATTGATGCTTGTTGGTGGTGGGGGAGTATAAACTTTTACCATTCTGCGTGGGAACTGCCTATAATGCATGTAGTATGGAAGATACAACCATCTCATATTGTTGCGTTGACAGTGAAAGTATGCCACTCAAAATGTTATTCAATCTCTATTTTAAAATCGAGCTCTGGCACCTCTACAAATCCCTGCTTCCCTCTGCGAAGGGACTATCTATTTACTTTTATGTTGAGTCATCACCTTCTTATTAAAAAGCACCCGCTGGAGAGCACACTGTCATTTGCATTCATTATTATTGGTTTATATTGGGTATGACTTGACTGGATCTCTTTTACCATGAGTTACAATGTTTAGTCACCCTTGATCTTTAAAGGTGCTCTGCATTTATGTTTTGCGGTCTCAGAAAGGGCTAGCGAGATACCATTTTGTTATATCATGTTATGATTGTTTTGAGAAAGTGTTGTCATCCAAGTTTTATTACTATGGCTTGCTAGCTGATTATGCCATTGATATGAGTAATTGTGAGACCGAGGTGTTATTGTGAGTATGGTTAGTTCATAATATTTGCTGAAACTTGAATGCTGGCTTTACATATTTATAACAAGAAGAGCAAACAGAGTTTGTAAAAGTTTTTCTTTATCACTTTCAGTTTATCAATTGAATTGCTTGAGGACAAGCAAAGGTTTAAGCTTGGGGGAGTTGATACGTCTCCAACGTACTACTTTTCCAAACACTTTTGCCCTTGTTTTGGACTCTAACTTGCATGATTTGAATGAAACTAACCCGGACTGACGCTGTTTTCAGCAGAATTACCATGATGTTGTTTTATGTGTAGAAAACAAAAGTTCTCGGAATGAACTGTAAATCCTCGGAGATAAGTTTCAGAAAATATAAAAAATACTGGCAAAAGATGAAGACCAGGGGGCCCACACCCTGTCCACGAGGGTGGGGGGCGCGCTGATGTCTACTACACAACCTTCTTCTTGTAGACGTTGTTGGGCCTCCAAGTGCAGAGGTTTGTAGGACAGTAGCAGATTTCCCTCAAGTGGATGACCTAAGGTTTATCAATCCGTGGGAGGCGTAGGATGAAGATGGTCTCTCTCAAACAACCCTGCAACCAAATGACAAAGAGTCTCTTGTGTCTCCAACACACCCAATACAATGGTAAATTGTATAGGTGCACTAGTTCAGCGAAGAGATGGTGATACAAGTGCAATATGGATTGTAGATAAAGGTATTTGTAATCTGAAATTATAAAAACAGCAAGGTAACTAATGTTAAAAGTGAGCGTAAACGGTATTGCAATGGTAGGAAACAAGGCCTAAGGTTCATACTTTCACTAGTGCAAGTTCTCTCAACAATAATAACATAGATAGATCATATAACAATCCCTCAACATGCAACAAAGAGTCACTCCAAAGCCACTAATAGCGGAGAACAAATGAAGAGATTATGGTAGGGTACGAAACCACCTCAAAGTTATCCTTTCTGTTCTATCTATTCAAGAGTCCATAGTAAAATAACATGAAGCTATTCTTTCCGTTCAATCTATCATAGAGTTCATACTAGAATAACATCTTAAGACACAAATCAACCAAAACCCTAATGTCGCCTAGATACTCCATTGTCAGCTCAAGTATCCGTGGGTATGATTATACGATATGCATCACACAATCTCAGATTCATCTATTCAACTAACACAAAGTACTTCAAAGAGTGCCCCAAAGTTTCTACCGGAGAGTCAAGACGAAAAAGTGTGCCAACCCCTATGCATAGGTTCATGGGCGGAACCCGCAAGTTGGTCACCAAAACATACATCAAGTGGCACATGATATTCCATTGTCACCACAGATAAGCACGACAAGACATACATCAAGTGTTCTCAAATCATTAAAGACTCAATCCGATAAGATAACTTCAAAGGGAAAACTCAATCCATCACAAGAGAGTAGAGGGGGAGAAACATCATAAGATCTAACTATAATAGCAAAGCTCGCGATACATCAAGATCGTGCCATAGAGGGAACACGAGAGAGAACACGAGAGAGAGAGAGAGAGAGAGAGAGAGAGAGAGAGAGAGAGAGATCAAACACATAGCTACTGGTACATACCCTCAACCCCGAGGGTGAACTACTCCCTCCTCGTCATGGATAGCGCCGGGATGATGAAGATGGCCACCGGTGAGGGATCCCCCCCCTCCGGAAGGGTGCCGGAACGGGCTCTCGAGAGGTTTTTGGTGGCTACAGAGGCTTGCGGCGGCGAAACTCCCGATCTATCTTCATTGTCGGTGTTTTAGGATACGTGGGCTTATATAGGTGAAAGAAGTCGGTCGGGGGGTGCTCGAGGGTCCCACGAGACAGGTGGTGCGCCCAGGAGGGGTGGGCGTGCCCTCCTATCTCCTGGTCTCCTCGAGGCTCTTCTGACGTGAACTCCAAGTCTCCCGGATGATATTCTTCCAAAAAATCACGCTGCCGAAGGTTTCATTCCGTTTGGACTCCGCTTTGATATTCCTTTTCTTTGAAATATCAAAACAGCAATAAAACAAAGAATATGGGCTGGGCCTCCGATTAATAGGTTAGTCCCAAAAGTAATTTAAAAGTGTATAATAAAGCCCATAATCATTCAAAACAGGTAATATAATAGCATGGAACAATCAAAAATTATAGATACGTTGGAGTCGTATCAAGCATCCCCAAGCTTAATTCCTGCTCGTCCTCGAGTAGGTAAATGATAAAAACAGAATTTTTGATGTGGAATGCTACCTAGCATAATTCTCAATGTAATTTCTCTTTATTGTGGCATGAATGTTCAGATCCAAATGATTCAAAATAAAAGTTCATATTGACAAAAGAAATAGTAACACTTCAAGCATACTAATAAAAGCAATCATGTCTTCTCAAAATAACATGGCTAAAGAAAGTTCATCCCTACAAAATCATATAGTTAGGCTATGCTTCATTTTCGTCACACAAAGATGTTCCCAACTTCTATACCCCGATGACAAGCCAAGCAATTGTTTCGTACTTAAATAATCTCAAACTTTTTCAACCTTCACGCAATACATGAGCGTGAGCCATGGATATAGTACTATGGGTGGAATAGAATAATGATTGGGGATTGTGTGGAGAAGACAAAAAGGAGAAAGTCTCACATTGAAGAGGATAATCAACGGGCTATGGGAATGCCCATCAATTGATGTCAACATGAGGAGTAGGGATTGCCATGCAACGGATGCACTAGAGCTATAAATGAAAGCTCAACAAAAGAAAACTAGTGGGTGTGCATCCAACTTTCTTGCTCACGAAGACCTAGGGCATTTGAGGAAGCCCATCGTAGGAATATACAAGCCAAGTTCTATAATGAAAAATCCCCACTAGTATATGAAAGTGACAACATATGAGACTCTCTATATGAAAAATAAGGTGCTACTTTGAAGCACAAGTGTGGAAAAAGAGATAGTAGCATTGCCCCTTTATTTATTTTCTTTTTTCTTTTCTTTTTTCTTTTTTTTCTTTTTCTTTTTTTTCTTTGGCCTTTCCTTTTTTATTCTTTTGGCCTTTCTTCCCTTTTTTTGGGCAATGCTCTAATAATGATGATCATCACACTTTTATTGATTACAACATGAATTACAACTCGAAAACTAGAACAAGATATGACTCTATATGAATGCCTCTGGCGGTGTACCGGGATGGTGCAATGAATCAAGAGTGACATGTAAAAAAAATTATGCATGGTGGCTTTGCCACAAATACGATGTCAACTACATGATCATGCAATGGCAATATGACAAAAGTAATGTATGTCATGATGATGATGATGAACGGAACTATGGAAAGTTGCATGGCAATATATCTCGGAATGACTATGGAAATGCCATAAATAGGTAGGTATGGTGGCTGTTTTGTGGAATATATAAGGATGTTTATGTGTGATAGAGCGTATCATATCACGGGGTTTGGATGCACTGGCGAAGTTTGCACCAACTCTCAAAGTGAGAAAGGGCAATGCACGGTACCGAAGAGGCTAGCAATGATGGAAAGGTAAAAGTGCATATAATCCATGGACTCAACATTAGTCAAAAGAACTCATATACTTATTGCAAAAATTTAGAATTCATCAAAAACCAAGCACTACGCGCATGCTCCTAGGGGGATAGATTGGTAGGAAAATACCATCGTCATTCCCCGACCGCCACTCATATGGATGCACAAGCTAGGTACACTTCATGTTTCAAATTTGTTACACAACTTTAACCATACGTGCATGCTACGGGACTTGCTAACTTCAACACAAGCATTCTTTAAATTCATAATCACCCAACTAGCATGACTTTAATATCACTACCTCCATATCTCAAAACAATTATCAAGTATCAAATTGATCATAGCATCGAATTCACCTCCTATGATAGTTTTCGTTCAAATTACCATGCTGTTTAAGACTCTCAAAATAATATAAGTGAAGCACGAGAGTTCATTAATTTCTACAAAATAAAACCACCGCCGTGATCTAAAAATATATAAGTAAAGCACTAGAGTAAATGACAAACTACTCCAAAAAGATATAAGTGAAGATCAATGAGTAGTTAAATAATTATGTAAATTAGTGAAGACTCTCTCTCATTAAATAATTTCAGATCTTGGTATTGTATTCAAACAGCAAGCAAAACAAAACGAAATGGCATTGCAAGGATAGCACGACTCATGTGAAGAAGCAAAAACTTAGGCTCAACCGATACTAACCGATAATTGTTGAAGAAGAAAGGTGGGATGCCTACCGGGGCATCCCCAAGCTTAGATGCTTGAGACTTCTTGAAATATTATCTTGGGGTGCCTTGGGCATCCCAAGCTTTAACTTTTGTGTCTCCTTAATTCCTCTCATATCACGGTTTCTCTTTTTATCAAAAGCTTCATCCACACCAAACTCAACAAGAACTCGTGAGATAGGTTAGTATAAACCAATGCAAAACCTTATCATTTTCTACTGTAACAAATTACTAACATTATTATTCAACATTGAATACTAATTGTCTCTGCATATTTAATACTCCTATTCTCAAATAGAATCATTAAACAAGCAAACATATGCAAACGATGCAAACATAACAGCAATGTGCCAAAACAGTACAGTCTGTAAAGAATGCAAGATTCATCATACTTCCCTAACTACAAAAAATATAAGAAAAATATTATGCTGTAAAAGATTTATCAGAGCTCATTATGCAAAAAAGATTCATCATTATATCATCCTCTGACTTTTCTAGGGAATTTTTGCAACAACGGTAAACTTTCTGTTTTCAAACAACAACATGTATACTAGCAAAATAAGCATGGTAAAGGCTATCCTTGAAATTTTTATAGAAAATATAGATGCAAAACATTATTCTAAATAACAGCAAGCAAATACTAACAAAATAAAATGACGCTCCAAGCAAAACACATATCATGTGGCGAATAAAAATATAGCTCCAAGTAAAGTTACCGATGAACGAAGACGAAAAAGGGGATGCCTTCCGGGGCATCCCCAAGCTTAGGCTCTTGGTTGTCCTTCAATATTACCTTGGGGTGCCTTGGGAATCCCCAAGCTTAGGCTCTTTCCTCTCCTTATTCCATAGTCCATCGAATCTTTACCCAAAACTTGAAAACTTCACAACACGAAACTCAAGACAAAACTCGTAAGCTCCGTTAGTATAAGAAAATAAAACCACCACTTAGGTGAAGGAAATATGCCCTAGAGGCAATAATAAAGTTATTATTTATTTCCTTATATCATGATAAATGTTTATTATTCATGCTAGAATTGTATTAACCGAAAACATAATACATGTGTGAATACATAAACAAACAGAATGTCACTAGTATGCCTCTACTTGACTAGCTCGTTGATCGAAGATGGTTATGTTTTCTAACCATAGACATGAGTTGTCATTTGATTAACGGGATCACATCATTAGGAGAATGATGTGATTGACTTGACCCATTCCGTTAGCTTAGCACTTGATCGCTTAGTATGTTGCTATTGCTTTCTTCATGACTTATACAAAGTTCCTGCAACTATGAGATTATGCAACTCCGTTTACCGGAGGAACACTTTGTGTGCTACCAAACGCCACAACGTGAATCGGGTGATTATAAAGGTATTCTACAGGTGTCTCCAAAAGTATATGTTGAGTTGGCATAATTCGATATTAGGTTTTGTCACTCCGATTGTCGCAGAGGTATCTCTGGGCCTTCTCGGTAATACACATCATATAAGCCTTGCAAGCATTCCAACTAATAAGTTAGTTGCGAGATGATGTATTACGGAACGAGTAAAGAGACTTGTCGGTAACGAGATTGAACTAGGTATTGGATACCGACGATCGAATCTCGGCAAGTAACATACCGATGACAAAGGGAACAACGTATGTTGTTATGCGGTTCGACCGATAAAGATCTTCAGAGAATATGTAGGAACCAATATGGGCATCCAGGTTCCGCTATTGGTTATTGACCAAAAATAGTTCTCGGTCATGTCTACATAGTTCTCGAACCCGTAGGGTCCGCACGCTTAAGGTTTCGGCGATGCTTATATTATGAGTTTACATGTTTTGATGTACGGAAGGAGTTCGAGTCCCGGATGAGATCGGGGACATGACGAGGAGTCTCGAAATGGTCGAGACGTAAAGATTCATATTTTGGATGATATGTTTAGGCTAAGGGGTCAAGCCCATGAGGCTTTAGGTCGGTGCAAAAGAGTTTTATGGAGGCCGGGGGCCAAACGCCGGAGACCTGGCGTCGCCCGGGCCGACGCCGAGGCCCATGGTAAACCGGGGCCAGACGCCAAGGATTGTGGCGTTTGGTCCCGGAGTCCGAGTGGGACTCTTGCCTTTCGGGCAAAACCGACTTTGAGGAGGCTTTTGCTCCAAGTTTCGACCCGGGGCTCAACATATAAATAGAGGGCAGGGCTAGCACCAAAGGGACAACAATTGATCCCTTGGATCTCTTAGCTGCAGGCGGTGCCCCCCTCCACCATATTCCACCTCGGTCATATCGTCGCTGAGTTTAGGCGAAGTCCTGTGCCGGTAGAACATCATCATCGTCACCACGCCGTCGTGCTGACGGAACACATCCCCGAAGCTTTGCTGGATCGGAGCCCGGGGATCGTCATCGAACTGAACGTGTGCTGAACTCGGAGGTGCCGTACGTTCGGTACTTGGATCGGTCGGATCGTGAAGACGTACGACTACATCAACCGCGTTGTCATAACGCTTCCGTTTACGGTCTACGAGGGTACGTGGACAATACTCTCCCCTCTCGTTGCTATGCCATCACCATGATCTTGCGTAGGAAATTTTTTGAAATTACTACGAAACCCTACAGTGGCATCCGAGCCTAGGTTTTATGGTTTGATGTTATATGCACGAGTAGAACACAAGTGAGTTGTGGGCGATATAAGTCATACTGCCTACCAGCATGTCATACTTTGGTTCGGCGGTATTGTTGGACGAGACGACCGGACCAACATTACGCCAGACGCTTACGCCGAGACCGGTTCCCCGACGTGCTTTGCACAGAGGTGGCTTATGGAAACGCCTCTCCAACTTTAGTTGAACCAAGTGTGGCATACGCCCGGTCCTTGCGAAGGTTAAAACGGAGTCAAATTGACAAACTATCGTTGTGGTTTTGATGCGTAGGTGAGATTGGTTCTTACTTAAGCCCGTAGCAGCCACGTAAAACTTGCAACAACAAAGTAGAGGACGTCTAACTTGTTTTTGCAGGGCATGTTGTGATGTGATATGGTCAAGGCATGATGCTAAAATTATTGTATGAGATGATCATGTTTTGTAACCGAGTTATCGGCAACTGGCAGGAGCCATATGGTTGTCGTTTTATTGTATGCAATGCAATCGCGATGTAATGCTTTACTTTATCACTAAGCGGTAGCGATAGTCGAGAAGCAATAGATGGCGAACGACAACGATGCTACGATGAAGATCAAGGTGTCGCGCCGGTGACGATGGTGATCACGATGGTGCTTCGAGATGGAGATCACAAGCACAAGATGATGATGGCCATATCATATCACTTATATTGATTGCATGTGATGTTTATCCTTTATGCATCTTATTTTGCTTTGATTGACGGTAGCATTATAAGATGATCTCTCACTAGAATTATCAAGAAGTGTTCTCCCTGAGTATGCACCATTGCTAAAAGTTCGTAGTGCCCAGACACCACGTGATGATCGGGTGTGATAAGCTCTACGTCCATCTACAACGGGTGCAAGCCAGTTTTGCACACGCAGAATACTCAGGTTAAAACTTGACGAGCCTAGCATATGCAGATATGGCCTCGGAACACGGAGACCGAAAGGTCGAGCGTGAATCATATGGTAGATATGATCAACATAGTGATGTTCACCATTGAAAACTACTCCATCTCACGTGATGATCGGTTATGGTTTAGTTGATTTGGATCACGTAATCACTTAGATGACTAGACAGATGTCCATGCGAGTGGGAGTTGTTAATATGATTAATTGAACTTAAATTTATCATGAACTTAGTAGCTGATAGTATTTTGCTTGTCTATGTTTACCGTAGATAGATGGCTCGTCTTGTTGTTCCGTTGAATTTTAATGCGTTCCTTGAGAAAGCAAAGTTGAAAGATGATGGTAGCAATTACACGGATCGGGTCCGTAATTTGAGGATTATCCTCATTGCTGCACGTAAGAATTACGCCCCGGAAGCACCGCTGGGTGCCAGTTCGCCGCCGATGTAACCGACGACGTTAAGAACGTCTGGCGAGCAAAGTCGATGACTACTCTATAGTTCGTGTGCCATGCTTTACGGCTTAGAACCGGGTCTTCAACGACGTTTTGAACGTCATGGAGCGTATGAGATGTTCCAAGAGTTGAAGTTAATATTTCAAGCAAATGCCCGGATTGAGAGATATGAAGTCTCCAATAAGTTCTATAGCTGCAAGATGGAGGAGAATAGTTATCGGTGAGCACATACTCAAAATGTCCGGGTATAATAATCACTTGATTCAACCGGGAGTTAATCTTCCGGATGATAGTGTCATTGATGTAATTCTCCAATCATCGCCACCAAGCTACAAGAGCTTCGTGATGAACTATAATATGCAAGGGATGAACAAGACTATTCCCGAGCTTTTCGCGATGCTAAAAGCCGCGGAGGTAGAAATCAAGAAGGAGCATCAAGTGTTGATGGTTAACAAGACCACCAGTTTCAAGAAAAAGGGCAAAGGGAAGAAGAAGGGGAACTTCAAAACGAACAGCAAGCAAGTTGCTGCTCAAGAGAAGAAACCCAAGTCTGGACCTAAGCCTGAAATCGAAAGTGCTTCTATTGCAAGCAGATGGACCTTTGAAGTGGAACTGCCCCAAGTATTTGGCGGATAAGAAGGATGGCAAGGTGAACAAAGGTATATGTGATATACATGTTATTGATGTGTACCTTACTAGAGCTCGTAGTAGCACTGGTATTTGATACGGTTCTGTTGCTAATATTTGCAACTCAAACAGGGACTACGGAATAAGCGAGCAATCGCAAAGGACGAGGTGACGATGCGGCGTGGGAAACGGTTCCAAAGTCAATGTGATCGCGGTCGGCACGCTACCTCTACATCTACCTTCGGGATTAGTTTTAGACCTAAATAATTGTTATTTGGTGCCGTTAAGCATGAACATTATATCCGGATCTTGTTTAATGCGAGACGGTTATTCATTTAAATCAGAGAATAATGGTTGTTCTATTTATATGAGTAATATCTTTTATGGTCATGCACCCTTGAAGAGTGGTCTATTCTTGTTGAATCTCGACGAGTGATACACATATTCATAATGTCGAAGCCAAAAGATGCAGAGTTAATAATGATAGTGCAACTTATTTGTGGCACTGCCGTTTAGGTCATATCGGTGTAAAACACATGAAGAAACTCCATACAGATGGACTTTTGGAATCACTTGATTATGAATCACTTGGTACTTGCGAACCGTGCCTTATGGGCAAGATGACTAAAACACCGTTCTCCGGTTGTATGGAGAGAGCAACAGATTTGTTAGAAATCATACATACAGATGTATGTGGTCCGATGAATGTTGAAGCTCGTGGTGGATATCGTTATTTTCTTACCTTCACAGATGATTTAAGCAGATACGGGTATATCTACCTGATGAAGCATAAATCTGAAACATTTGAAAAGTTCAAAGAATTTCAGAGTGAGGTTGAAAATCATCGTAACAAGAAAATAAAGTTTCTACGATCTGATCGTGGAGGAGAATATTTGAGTTATGAGTTTGGTCTACATTTGAAGCAATGCAGAATAGTTTCGCAACTCACGCCACCTGGAACACCACAGCGTAATGGTGTGTCCGAACGTCTTAATCGTACTTTACTAGACATGGTGCGATCTATAATGTCTATTTCCGATATACCGCTATCGTTTTGGGGTTATGCTTTAGAGACAACCGCATTCACGTTAAATAGGACACCATCAAAATCCGTTGAGACGACGCCTTATGAACTGTGGTTTGGCAAGAAACCAAAGTTGTCGTTTCTGAAAGTTTGGGGTTGCGATGCTTATGTGAAAAAGCTTCAGCCTGATAAGCTTGAACCCAAATCGGAAAAATGTGTCTTCATAGGATACCCAAAAGAGACAATTGGGTATACCTTCTATCACAGATCCGAAGGCAAAACATTCGTTGTTAAGAATGGATCCTTTCTAGAGAAGGAGTTTCTCTCGAAAGAAGTGAGTGGGAGGAAGGTAGAACTTGATGAGGTAATGCAGTACCAGCTCCCTTATTGGAAAGTAGTTCATCACGTAAATCGGTTTCGTGGCACCTACACCGATTAGCGAGGAAGTGAATGATAATGATCATGAAACTTGAGATCAAGTTGTTCTTGAACTTCATAGATCAACAGAATAAAATCTGCACTGTAATGGTACGGTAATCCTATTCTCGAAGTCATGCTACTAGATCATGGTGAACCCACGAACTATGAAGAAGCGATGGTGAGCCCAGATTCGCAAAATGGCTTGAAGCCATGAAATCTGAGATGGGATCCATGTATGAAAACAAAGTATGGACTTTGGTTGACTTGCACGATGATCGGCAAGCAATAGAGAATAAATGGATTTTTAAGAAGAAGACCGACGACGGTAATGTTATCACATAAAGCTCGACTTGTTGCAAAAGGTTTTCGACAAGTTCAAGGAGTTGACTACGATGAGACCTTCTCACCTGTAGCGATGCTTAAGTCTGTCCGAATCATGTTAGCAATTGCCGCATTTTATAATTATGAAATATGGCAGATGGATGTCAAAACTGCATTTCTGAATGGATTTCTGGAAGAAGAGTTGTATATGATGCAACCAGAAGGTTTTGTCGATCCTAAGGGAGCTAACAAAGTGTGCAAGCTCCAATGATCAATCTATGGTGCAGTGCAAGCCTCTCGGAGTTGGAATAAACGCTTTGATAATGTGATCAAAGCATATGGTTTTATGCGCACTTTTGGAGAAGCCTGTATTTACAAGAAAGTGAGTGGGAGCTCAGTAGCATTTCTAATATTATATGTGGACGACATATTGTTAATTGGAAATGATATAGAATTTCTCGGATAGCATAAAAGGATACTTGAATAAAAGTTTTTCAATGAAGGACCTCGGTGAAGCTGCTTACATATTGGGCATCAAGATCTATAGAGATAGATCAAGACGCTTGATTGGACTTTCACAATGCACATACCTTGATAAAGTCTTGAAAAGTTCAATATGGATCGTGCAAAGAAAGGGTTCTTGCCTGTATTACAAGGTGTAAGATTGAGTCAGACTCAATGCCCGACCACTGCAGAAGATAGAGAAAAAATGAAAGGAGTTCCCTATGCTTCAGCCATAGGTTCTATCATGTATGCAATGCTATGTACCAGACCTGACATATGCTTAGCAATAAGCTTGGCAGGAAGGTACCAAAGTAATCCAGGGATGGATCACTGGACAGCAGTCAAGAACATCCTGAAATACCTGAAAAGGACTAAGGATATGTTTCTCGTATATGGAGGTGACAAAGAGCTAGTCGTAAATGGTTACGTCGATGCAAGCTTTGACACTGATCCGGACGATTCTAAATCGCAAACCGGATACGTGTTTTTATTAAACGGTGGAGCTGTAAGTTGGTGTAGTTCTAAACAAAGCGTCGTGGCGGGATCTACATGTGAAGCGGAGTACATAGCTGCTTGAAGCAGCAAATGAAGGAGTGCGGATGAAGGAGTTCATTTCCGATCTAGGTGTTATACCTAGTGCATCGGGACCAATGAAGATCTTCTGTGACAATACTGGTGCAATTGCCTTGGCAAAGGAATCCAGATTTCACAAGAGGACCAAGCACATCAAGAGACGCTTCAATTCCATTTGGGACCAAGTCCAAGTGGGAGACATAGAGATTTGCAAGATACATACGGATCTGAATATTGCGCATCTGCTGACTAAGCCTCTCTCACGAGCAAAACATGATCGAGCACCAAGACTCCATGGGTGTGAGAATCATTACTGTGTAATCTAGATTATTGACTCTAGTGCAAGTGGGAGATCAAGGAAATATGCCCTAGAGGCAATAATAAAGTTATTATTTATTTCCTTATATCATGATAAATGTTTATTATTCATGCTAGAATTGTATTAACCGAAAACATAATACATGTGTGAATACATAAACAAAATGTAATGTCACTAGTATGCCTCTACTTGACTAGCTCGTTGATCGAAGATGGTTATGTTTTCTAACCATAGACATGAGTTGTCATTTGATTAACGGGATCACATCATTAGGAGAATGATGTGATTGACTTGACCCATTCCGTTAGCTTAGCACTTGATCGCTTAGTATGTTGCTATTGCTTTCTTCATGACTTATACAAAGTTCCTGCAACTATGAGATTATGCAACTCCGTTTACCGGAGGAACACTTTGTGTGCTACCAAACGTCACAACGTAATCGGGTGATTATAAAGGTACTCTACAGTGTGTCTCCAAAAGTATATGTTGAGTTGGCATAATTCGAGATTAGGTTTTGTCACTCCGATTGTCGGAGAGGTATCTCTGGGCCTTCTCGGTAATACACATCATATAAGCCTTGCAAGCATTCCAACTAATAAGTTAGTTGCGAGATGATGTATTATAGAACGAGTAAAGAGACTTGCCGGTAACGAGATTGAACTAGGTATTGGATACCGACGATCCAATCTCGGGCAAGTAACATACCGATGACAAAGGGAACAACGTATGTTGTTATGCGGTTTGACCGATAAAGATCTTCAGAGAATATGTAGGAACCAATATGTTCATCCAGGTTCCGCTATTGGTTATTGACCAAGAATAGTTCTCGGTCATGTCTACATAGTTCTCGAACCCGTAGGGTCCGCACTCTTAAGGTTTCGATGACAGTTATATTATGAGTTTACATGTTTTGATGTACCGAAGGAGTTCGGAGTCCCGGATGAGATCGGGGACATGACGAGGAGTCTCGAAATGGTCGAGACGTAAAGATTCATATTTTGGATGATATGTTTAGTCCAAGGGGTCAAGCCCATGAGGCTTTAGGTCGGTGCAAAAGAGTTTTGCGGAGGCCGGGGCCAAACGCCGGAGACCTGGCGTCGGCCTTGGGCCGACGCCGAGGCCCATGGTGTCCGGGCCGACGCCAAGGATTGTGGCGTTTGGTCCCGGAGTCCGAGTGGGACTCTTGCCTTTCGGCAAAACCGACTTTGAGGAGGCTTTTGCTCCAAGTTTCGACCCCGGGGCTCAACATATAAATAGAGGGCAGGCTAGCACCAAAGGGACAACAATTGATCCCTTGGATCTCTTAGCCGCAGGCGGTGCCCCTCCACCATATTCCACCTCGGTCATATCGCTATGCGGAGTTTAGGCGAAGCCCTGCGCTACCGTAGAGCATCATCATCGCCACCACGCCGTCAGGTCGACGGAACTCATCTGACACTTTTCGGATCGGAGTCCGGGATCGCCATCGAGCTGAACGTGTGCTGAACTCGGAGGTGCCGTGACGTTCGGTACTTGGATCGGTCGGATCGTGAAGACGACGACTACATCAACCGCGTTGTCATAACGCCTTCGCCACGGTCTACGAGGGTACGTGGACAATACTCTCCCCTCTCGTTGCTATGCCATCACCATGATCTTGCGTAGGAAATTTTTTGAAATTACTACGAAACCCTACAGTGGCATCCGAGCCTAGGTTTTATGGTTTGATGTTATATGCACGAGTAGAACACAAGTGAGTTGTGGGCGATATAAGTCATCGCCTACCAGCATGTCATACTTTGGTTCGGGCGGTATTGTTGGACGAGACGACCGGACCAACATTACGCCAGACGCTTACGCCGAGACCGTTCCCCGACGTGCTTTGCACAGAGGTGGCTTGCGGAAACGCCTCTCCAACTTTAGTTGAACCAAGTGGCTACGCCCGTCCTTGCGAAGGTTAAAACGGAGTCAAATTGACAAACTATCGTTGTGGTTTTGATGCGTAGGTGAGATTGGTTCTTACTTAAGCCCGTAGCAGCCACGTAAAACTTGCAACAACAAAGTAGAGGACGTCTAACTTGTTTTTGCAGGGCATGTTGTGATGTGATATGGTCAAGGCATGATGCTAAAATTATTGTATGAGATGATCATGTTTTGTAACCGAAGTTATCGGCAATCGCGTGAGCCATATGGTTGTCGCTTTTATTGTATGCAATGCAATCGCGATGTAATGCTTTACTTTATCA
The DNA here is from genome assembly GCA_021605145.1 of Aegilops bicornis. NCBI lineage: Eukaryota > Viridiplantae > Streptophyta > Magnoliopsida > Poales > Poaceae > Aegilops > Aegilops bicornis. The sequence continues at coordinate 69,586,478 of CM038671.1, read as the reverse complement.
CTAAGCGGTAGCGATAGTCGAGAAGCAATAGATGGCGAACGACAACGATGCTACGATGAAGATCAAGGTGTCGCTACGGTGACGATGGTGATCACGATGGTGCTTCGGAGATGGAGATCACAAGCACAAGATGATGATGGCCATATCATATCACTTATATTGATTGCATGTGATGTTTATCCTTTATGCATCTTATTTTGCTTTGATTGACGGTAGCATTATAAGATGATCTCTCACTAGAATTATCAAGAAGTGTTCTCCCTGAGTATGCACCATTGCTAAAAGTTCAGAGTGCCTGCACACCACGTGATGATCGGGTGTGATAAGCTCTACGTCCATCTACAACGGGTGCAAGCCAGTTTTGCACACGCAGAATACTCAGGTTAAAACTTGACGAGCCTAGCATATGCAGATATGGCCTCGGAACACGGAGACCGAAAGGTCGAGCGTGAATCATATGGTAGATATGATCAACATAGTGATGTTCACCATTGAAAACTACTCCATCTCACGTGATGATCGGTTATGGTTTAGTTGATTTGGATCACGTAATCACTTAGATGACTAGACAGATGTCTGTCTGAGTGGGAGTTGTTAATATGATTAATTGAACTTAAATTTATCATGAACTTAGTAGCTGATAGTATTTTGCTTGTCTATGTTTCTTGTAGATAGATGGCTCGTCTTTGTTGTTCCGTTGAATTTTAATGCGTTCCTTGAGAAAGCAAAGTTGAAAGATGATGGTAGCAATTACACGGATCGGGTCCGTAATTTGAGGATTATCCTCATTGCTGCACGTAAGAATTACGCCCGAAGCACCGCTGGGTGCCGTGCTGCCGCCGATGTAACCGACGACGTTAAGAACGTCTCGCAGAGCAAAGTCGATGACTACTCTATAGTTCAGTGTGCCATGCTTTACGGCTTAGAACCGGGTCTTCAACGACGCTTTTGAACGTCATGGAGCGTATGAGATGTTCCAAGAGTTGAAGTTAATATTTCAAGCAAATGCCCGGATTGAGAGATATGAAGTCTCCAATAAGTTCTATAGCTGCAAGATGGAGGAGAATAGTTCACAAGGTGAGCACATACTCAAAATGTCCGGGTATAATAATCACTTGATTCAACTGGGAGTTAATCTTCCGGATGATAGTGTCATTGACAGAATTCTCCAATCACTGCCACCAAGCTACAAGAGCTTCGTGATGAACTATAATATGCAAGGGATGAACAAGACTATTCCCGAGCTTTTCGCGATGCTAAAAGCCGCGGAAGTAGAAATCAAGAAGGAGCATCAAGTGTTGATGGTTAACAAGACCACCAGTTTCAAGAAAAAGGGCAAAGGGAAGAAGAAGGGGAACTTCAAAACGAACAGCAAGCAAGTTGCTGCTCAAGAGAAGAAACCCAAGTCTGGACCTAAGCCTGAAACTGAGTGCTTCTATTGCAAGCAGACTGGACACTGGAAGCGGAACTGCCCCAAGTATTTGGCGGATAAGAAGGATGGCAAGGTGAACAAAGGTATATGTGATATACATGTTATTGATGTGTACCTTACTAGAGCTCGCAGTAGCACTGGGTATTTGATATCGGGTTCTGTTGCTAATATTTGCAACTCAAAGCAGGGGACTACGGAATAAGCGAGCACCGGCAAAGGACGAGGTGACGATGCGCGTGGGAAACGGTTCCAAAGTCGATGTGATCGCGGTCGGCACGCTACCTCTACATCTACCTTCGGGATTAGTTTTAGACCTAAATAATTGTTATTTGGTGCCAGCGTTAAGCATGAACATTATATCCGGATCTTGTTTAATGCGAGACGGTTATTCATTTAAATCAGAGAATAATGGTTGTTCTATTTATATGAGTAATATCTTTTATGGTCATGCACCCTTGAAGAGTGGTCTATTCTTGTTGAATCTCGGCGGTAGTGATACACATATTCATAATGTCGAAGCCAAAAGATGCAGAGTTAATAATGATAGTGCAACTTATTTGTGGCAATCGCCGCTTAGGTCATATCGGTGTAAAACACATGAAGAAACTCCATACAGATGGACTTTTGGAATCACTTGATTATGAATCACTTGGTACTTATGAACCGTGCCTTATGGGCAAGATGACTAAAACACCGTTCTCCGGTTGTATGGAAAGAGCAACAGATTTGTTAGAAATCATACATACAGATGTATGTGGTCCGATGAATGTTGAAGCTCGTGGTGGATATCGTTATTTTCTTACCTTCACAGATGATTTAAGCAGATACGGGTATATCTACCTGATGAAGCATAAATCTGAAACATTTGAAAAGTTCAAAGAATTTCAGAGTGAGGTTGAAAATCATCGTAACAAGAAAATAAAGTTTCTACGATCTGATCGTGGAGGAGAATATTTGAGTTATGAGTTTGGTCTACATTTGAAGCAATGCGGAATAGTTTCGCAACTCACGCCACCTGGAACACCACAGCGTAATGGTGTGTCCGAACGTCGTAATCGTACTTTACTAGACATGGTGCGATCTATAATGTCTATTTCCGATATACCGCTATCGTTTTGGGGTTATGCTTTAGAGACAGCCGCATTCACGTTAAATAGGACACCATCAAAATCCGTTGAGACGACGCCTTATGAACTGTGGTTTGGCAAGAAACCAAAGTTGTCGCTTTCGAAAGTTTGGGGTTGCGATGCTTATGTGAAAAAGCTTCACCGATAAGCTTGAACCCAAATCGAAAAATGTGTCTTCATAGGATACCCAAAAGAGACAATTGGGTATACCTTCTATCACAGATCCGAAGGCAAAACATTCGTTGTTAAGAATGGATCCTTTCTAGAGAAGGAGTTTCTCTCGAAAGAAGTGAGTGGGAGGAAGGTAGAACTTGATGAGGTAATGATCAGCTCCCTTATTGGAAAGTAGTTCATCACGTAAATCGGTTTCTCGTGGCACCTACACCCGCTTAGCGAGGAAGTGAATGATAATGATCATGAAACTTCAGATCAAGTTGTTCTTGAACTCAGAGATCAACCAGAATAAAATCTGCACCGTAATGGTACGGTAATCCTATTCGAAGTCATGCTACTAGATCATGGTGAACCTACGAACTATGAAGAAGCGATGGTGAGCCCAGATTCCGCAAAATGGCTTGAAGCCATGAAATCTGAGATGGGATCCATGTATGAAAACAAAGTATGGACTTTGGTTGACTTGCCTGATGATCGGCAAGCAATAGAGAATAAATGGATTTTTAAGAAGAAGACTGACGCTGACGGTAATGTTATCACATAAAGCTCGACTTGTTGCAAAAGGTTTTCGACAAGTTCAAGGAGTTGACTACGATGAGACCTTCTCACCTGTAGCGATGCTTAAGTCTGTCCGAATCATGTTAGCAATTGCCGCATTTTATAATTATGAAATATGGCAGATGGATGTCAAAGCTGCATTTGAATGGATTTCTGGAAGAAGAGTTGTATATGATGCAACCAGAAGGTTTTGTCGATCCTAAGGGAGCTAACAAAGTGTGCAAGCTCCAACGATCAATCTATGGTCTGGTGCAAGCCTCTCGGAGTTGGAATAAACGTTTTGATAATGTGATCAAAGCATATGGTTTTATGCAGACTTTTGGAGAAGCCTGTATTTACAAGAAAGTGAGTGGGAGCTCTGTAGCATTTCTAATATTATATGTGGACGACATATTGTTAATTGGAAATGATATAGAATTTCTGGATAGCATAAAAGGATACTTGAATAAAAGTTTTTCAATGAAGGACCTCGGTGAAGCTGCTTACATATTGGGCATCAAGATCTATAGAGATAGATCAAGACGCTTGATTGGACTTTCACAATGCACATACCTTGATAAAGTCTTGAAAAAGTTCAATATGGATCAAGAAAGGGTTCTTGCCTGTATTACATAAGGTGTAAGATTGAGTCGACTCAATGCCCGACCACCGCAGAAGATAGAGAAAAATGAAAGGAGTTCCTATGCTTCAGCCATAGGTTCTATCATGTATGCAATGCTATGTACCAGACCTGACATATGCTTAGCAATAAGCTTGGCAGGAAGGTACCAAAGTAATCCAGGGATGGATCACTGGACAGCAGTCAAGAACATCCTGAAATACCTGAAAAGGACTAAGGATATGTTTCTCGTATATGGAGGTGACAAAGAGCTAGTCGTAAATGGTTACGCCGATGTAAGTTTTGACACCGATCCGGACGATTCTAAATCGCAAACCGGATACGTGTTTTTATTAAACGGTGGAGCTGTAAGTTGGTGTAGTTCTAAACAATGCGACGTGGCGGGATCTACGTGTGAAGCGGAGTACATAGCTGCTTCGAAGCGGCAAATGAAGGAGTCTGGATGAAGGAGTTCATTTCCGATCTAGGTGTTATACCTAGTGCATCGGGACCAATGAAGATCTTCTGTGACAATACTGGTGCAATTGCCTTGGCAAAGGAATCCAGATTTCACAAGAGGACCAAGCACATCAAGAGACGCTTCAATTCCATTTGGGACCAAGTCCAAGTGGGAGACATAGAGATTTGCAAGATACATACGGATCTGAATATTGCAGACCCGTTGACTAAGCCTCTCTCACGAGCAAAACATGATCAGCACCAAGACTCCATGGGTGTGAGAATCATTACTGTGTAATCTAGATTATTGACTCTAGTGCAAGTGGGAGATCAAGGAAATATGCCCTAGAGGCAATAATAAAGTTATTATTTATTTCCTTATATCATGATAAATGTTTATTATTCATGCTAGAATTGTATTAACCGAAACATAATACATGTGTGAATACATAAACAAACAGAATGTCACTAGTATGCCTCTACTTGACTAGCTCGTTGATCGAAGATGGTTATGTTTTCTAACCATAGACATGAGTTGTCATTTGATTAACGGGATCACATCATTAGGAGAATGATGTGATTGACTTGACCCATTCCGTTAGCTTAGCACTTGATCGCTTAGTATGTTGCTATTGCTTTCTTCATGACTTATACAAAGTTCCTGCAACTATGAGATTATGCAACTCCTGTTTACCGGAGGAACACTTTGTGTGCTACCAAACGCCACAACGAATCGGGTGATTATAAAGGTACTCTACAGGTGTCTCCAAAAGTATATGTTGAGTTGGCATAATTCGAGATTAGGTTTTGTCACTCCGATTGTCGGAGAGGTATCTCTGGGCCTTCTCGGTAATACACATCATATAAGCCTTGCAAGCATTCCAACTAATAAGTTAGTTGCGAGATGATGTATTACGGAACGAGTAAAGAGACTTGCCGGTAACGAGATTGAACTAGGTATTGGATACCGACGATCCAATCTCCGCAAGTAACATACCGATGACAAAGGGAACAACGTATGTTGTTATGCGGTTTGACCGATAAAGATCTTCGTAGAATATGTAGGAACCAATATGGGCATACATGTTCCGCTATTGGTTATTGACCAAGAATAGTTCTCGGTCATGTCTACATAGTTCTCGAACCCGTAGGGTCCGCACGCTTAAGGTTTCGATGACAGTTATATTATGAGTTTACATGTTTTGATGTACCGAAGGAGTTCGGAGTCCCGGATGAGATCGGGGACATGACGAGAAGTCTCGAAATGGTCGAGATGTAAAGATTCATATATTGGATGATATGTTTAGGCCAAGGGGTCAAGCCCATGAGGCTTTAGGTCGGTGCAAAAAGAGTTTTATGGAGGTTGGGGCCAAACGCCGGAGACCGGCGTCGCCTCGGGCCGACGCCGAGGCCCATGGCGTTCGGGCAGACGCCAAGGATTGTGGCGTTTGGTCCTGGAGTCCGAGTGGGACTCTTGCCTTTCGGGCAAAACCGACTTTGAGGAGGCTTTTGCTCCAAGTTTCGACCCCGGGGCTCAACATATAAATAGAGGGGCAGGGCTAGCACCAAAGGGACAACAATTGATCCCTTGGATCTCTTAGCCGTGTGCGGTGCCCCTCCACCATATTCCACCTCGGTCATATCGTCATGGAGTTTAGGCGAAGCCTCGCGCCGTAGAGCATCATCATCGCCACCACGCCGTCAGGTCGACGGAACTCATCCTCACACTTTTCTGGATCGGAGTCCGGGATCGCCATCGAGCTGAACGTGTGCTGAACTCGGAGGTGCCGTACGTTTGGTACTTGGATCGGTCGGATCGTGAAGACGTACGACTACATCAACCGCGTTGTCATAACGCTTCCGCTTACGGTCTACGAGGGTACGTGGACAATACTCTCCCCTCTCGTTGCTATGCCATCACCATGATCTTGCGTAGGAATTTTTTTGAAATTACTACGAAACCCTACATTAGGTACTGTAATGAACTCATTCTTTATTCATATTGGCGTAATATCTACTGTATTCAACTTATCTATGGTTCATACCCTTACATACTAGCCATAGATTCATCAAAATAAGCAAACAACACAAAGAAAACAGAATCTGTCAAAAACAGAACAGTATGTAGTAATCTGTATCAAACGTATACTTCTGGAATTCAAAAAATTCTAAACTAAATTGGTGGACCTGAGGAATTTGTCTATTAATCATCTGCAAAAAGAATCAACCTAAAAGCACTCTTCTGTAAAAAATGGCAGCTATTCTCGTGAGCGTAAAGTTTCTGTTTTTTACAGCAAGATCACAAAGACTTCACCCAGGTCTTCCCAAAGGCTCTACTTGGCACAAACACTAATTAAAACATGAAACCACATCTAACCAGAGTCTAGATGAATTATTTATTACTAAACAGGAACAAAAGCAAAGGACATAAATAAAATTGGGTTGCCTCCCAACAAGCGCTATCGTTTAACGCCCCTAGCTAGGCATGATGATGGCAATGATGCTCACATGAAGGATAAGAATTGAAATATAAAGAGAGCATCATGAAGAATTTGACTGGCACATTTAAGTCTAACCCACTTCCTATGCATAGGGATTTTGTGATGAAACAACTTATGGGAACAATAATCAATTAGCATAGGAAGGTAAAACAAGCATACCTTTAAAACTTTAAGCACATAGAGAGGAAACTTGATATTATTGCAATTCCTACAAGCATATGTTCCTCCCTCATAATAGTTTTCAGTAGCATAATGAATGAATTCAACAATATAACCAGCACCTAAAGCATTATTTTCATGATCTACAAGCATAGAATTTTTATTACTCTCCACATAAGCAAAATTCTCCTCATTCGGAATAGTGGGAGTATCATAAAAGACTTGAACACTATAATTGTTTCCACATTAAAAGAGTAATGTTCAGAAAAATGGTAATCATAATAATGACAAGTTTTATAAATATAATCATCACTACTTTTTATAGGATAAGTTTCATCACAATAATCATCATAAGTAGCAACTTTGTTCTCATCATAATCGATTGAAACCTCTTCCAAGATAGTGGAATCATCACTAAATAAAGTTGACACTCTTCCAAATCCACTTTCATATTCATCATAATAAGATTCAACATCCTCCAAAATAGTGGGATCACTACTTCCTAAAGTTGACACTCTCCCAAACCCACTTTCATCAATATAATCATCATAAATAGGCATGCTATCCTCATAACAACTTTGCATATCAAAACTTGGGAGGCTAAAAATATCATCTTCATTAAAAATAGCATCCCTAAGCTTGGGCCTTTTCATATCATAAGCATAATCATTCTCATCATTAATAGTATGGACATCACCAATAGTATAGCAATTATCATCATCACAATGAGTAGTAGGAGCAACATCACTTGGGAGGGATACCTTTTTACCTTTGCTGCCCCTTCTCTTCCTTTTCTTCTTCACATTATGTGTGGGTTCAACCTTCTTTATTGATGGGATTGGTTGAATAGAAAGCTCCTCCTCGTTACCTGATTCATCATAAGAAATAATAGGAGGAGATTGGGAAGTCTCTTCCCTTTCATTAGTATTCTCATCATCTTCTATTTGCTTTCTTTTCTTTAGGTAATTGGCAATATAAGGATTTTCAATGCAATTCACCGTACAATACATATAAATCTTCTCTAGATCAATATCAAGGAAATGCTCAAGATTAAATTTTGGAATAAGATTAGTTGCACGTTTCAATTCTTCATAACCCAAAAGCAAACTAAGTTCATTGTAATGAGCAAGGGAGATCAAATCATCACAATTTTTGGACACGATTCGATCATGAAACAATTTGCATCGGAGATTTAAATGACCACGTTCATTGCAAAGTTCATAAGTACGGTAAAGATATCTTAAATTTTCAGCACTTACATTTAGCCTTTCTTGCAACCATTTAGTTTATAAATGCTTATGCCTCTTGCAATATATATCTTCTCTATTCGGTGTGTTCATGCAAACATGCACTCCACAAAAGTTGACATGCTTATAATAGATATTTTCATCATGACTAGTGCAATCATCATTAGTACTATGGATATTCAAAGAGTTCATACTAACAACATTGCAATCATGCTCATCATTCAAAGATTTAGTGACAAACATTTTATAGATTTCTTCTTCTAGAACTTGAGCACAATTTTCCTTACCATCGTTCTCACGAAAGATATTAAAAAGATGAAGCGTATGAGACAAACTCAATTCCATTTTTTGTAGTTTTCTTTTATAAACTAAACTAGTGATAAAAGAAGAAACAAAAAGATTCGATTGCAAGATCTAAAGATATACCTTCAAGCACCCACCTCCCCGGCAACGGCGCCAGAAAAGAGCTTGATGTCTACTACACAACCTTCTTCTTGCAGACGTTGTTGGGCCTCCAAGTGCAGAGGTTTGTAGGACAGTAGCAAATTTCCCTCAAGTGGATGACCTAAGGTTTATCAATCCATGGGAGGCGAGGGATGAAGATGGTCTCTCTCAAACAACCCTGCAACCAAATGACAAAGAGTCTCTTGTGTCCCCAACACACCCAATACAATGGTAAATTGTATAGGTGCACTAGTTTGGCGAAGAGATGGTGATACAAGTGCAATATGGATGGTAGATAAAGGTATTTGTAATCTGAAATTATAAAAACAGCAAGGTAACTAATGACAAAAGTGAGCGTAAACGGTATTGCAATGGTAGGAAACAAGGCCTAAGGTTCATACTTTCACTAGTGCAAGTTCTCTCAACAATAATAACATAGATAGATCATATAACAATCCCTCAACATGCAACAAAGAGTCACTCCAAAGCCACTAATAGCGGAGAACAAACGAAGAGATTATGGTAGGGTACAAAACCACCTCAAAGTTATCCTTTCGTTTCTATCTATTCAAGAGTCCGTAGTAAAATAACATGAAGCTATTCTTTCCGTTCAATCTATCATAGAGTTCATACTAGAATAACACCTTAAGAAACAAATCAACCAAAACCCTAATGTCACCTAGATACTCCATTATCACCTCAGGTATCCGTGGGCATGATTATACGATATGCATCACACAATCTCAGATTCATCTATTCAACCAACACAAAGTACTTCAAAGGGTGCCCCAAAGTTTCTACCGGAGAGTCAAGATTTAAAACGTGTGCCAACCCCTATGCATAGGTTCATGGGCAGAACCCGCAAGTTGGTCACCAAAACATACATCAAGTGGCACATGATATCCCATTGTCACCACAGATAAGCATGGCAAGACATACATCAAGTGTTCTCAAATCATTAAAGAGTCAATCCGATAAGATAATTTCAAAGGGAAAACTCAATCCATCACAAGAGAGTAGAGGGGGAGAAACATCATAAGATCCAACTATAGTAGCAAAGCTCGCGATACATCAAGATCGTGCCATGGAGGGAACACGAGAGAGAACACGAGAGAGAGATCAAACACATAGCTACTGGTACATACCCTCAGCCCCGAGGGTGAACTACTCCCTCCTCGTCAAGGATAGCGCCAGGATGATGAAGATGGCCACCGGTGAGGGATCTCCCTCCTCCGGCAGGGTGCCGGAACGGGCTCCCGAGAGGTTTTTGGTGGCTACAAAGGCTTGCGGCGGCGGAACTCCCAATCTATCTTCGTTGTCGGTGTTTTTAGGGTACGCGGGCTTATATAGGCGAAAGAAGTCGGTTGGGGGGTGGTCGAGGGGCCCACAAGACAGGGGGGTGCGCCCAGGAGGGGTGGGCGCGCCCTCCTATCTCCTGGCCTCCTCGAGGCTGTTCTGACATGAACTCCAAGTCTCCCGGATGATATTCTTCCAAAAAATCATGCTGCCGAAGGTTTCATTCCGTTTGGACTCCGTTTGATATTCCTTTTCTTCAAATATCAAACAGTAATAAAACAGCAATATGGGCTGGGCCTCCAGTTAATAGGTTAGTCCCAAAGTAATATAAAAGTGTATAATAAAGCCCATAATCATTCAAAACAGGTAATATAATAGCATGGAACAATCAAAAATTATAGATACGTTGGAGACGTATCACGCGCCCACCCCCCTGGGTGCCCCCCTGTCTCGTGGGCCCCCTGCAGCTCCGCCGACCTCAACTCCAACTCCATATATTTCGTCTCATGGAGGAAAAAATTCAGAGAGGAAGTTTCATCGTGTTTTACGAAACGGAGCCGCCGCCAAGTCCTAAAACCTCTTGGGAGGGCTGATCTGGAGTCCGTTCGGGGCTCCCGAGAGGGGGATTCGTCGCCATCGTCATCATCAACCATCCTCCATCACCAATTTCATGATGCTCACCGCCGTGCGTGAGTAATTCCATCATAGGCTTGCTGGACGATGATGGGTTGGATGAGATTTATCATGTAATCAAGTTAGTTTTGTTAGGGTTTGATCCCTAGTATCCACCATGTTCTGAGATTGATGTTGCTATGACTTTGCTATGCTTAATGCTTGTCACTAGGGACCGAGTGCCATGATTTCAGATCTGAACCTATTTTGTTTTTATGAATATATGTGTGTTCTTGATCCTATCTTGCAAGTCTATAGTCACCTATTATGTGTTATGATCCGACAACCCCAAAGTGACAACAATCAGGATACTTCTCGGTGATGACCGTAGTTTGAGGAGTTCATGTATTCACTATGTGTTAATGCTTTGGTCCGGTTCTCTATCAAAAGGAGGCCTTAATATCCCTTAGTTTCCACTAGGACCCCGCTGCCACCGGAGGGTAGGACAAAAGATGTCATGCAAGTTCTTTTCCATAAGCACGTATGACTATATTCGGAATACATGCCTACATTACATTGATGAATTGGAGCTAGTTCTGTGTCACCCTATGTTATAGATATTACATGAGGAATCGCATCCGACATAATTATCCATCACTAATCCATTGCCTACGAGCTTTTCATATATTGTGCTTCGCTTATTTACTTTTCCGTTGCTATTGTTACAATCACTACAAAACCCAAAAATATTACTTTTTGCTATTGTTACCATTACTATCATACTACTTTGCTACTGAATACTTTGATGTAGATACTAAGTTATCCAGGTGTGGTTGAATTGACAACTCAACTGCTAATACTTAAGAATATTCTTTGGCTCCCCTTGTGTCGAATCAATAAATTTGGGTTGAATACTCTACCCTCGAAAGCTGTTGCGATCCCTTACACTTGTGGGTTATCAAACTACTAGGCAGTTTTCCTTACAAAAATCAACATTGTGGCCTTTAATCATACATTTTGCTACAACTAAATTTAGATCAGATAAAGGTTGGATTCACGCCGATTAACAAAATACATGCTGATGTAAAAATAGTGATATACAACAGGTACTTACATCTACATTGGAGCACAGAGAATTCCTGCAAGAATCTTTCCTCATAAACGATACCATTGCAGAAATTGCTCTATCTGTTAAGCTTATTTTCTAAAAGAGAGATGGGTAAGAACATGTAGAAAATATGATCAACATGCTATAAAATTTCATGATGCAAGGATGCGCACACGCTTCTTAGAATGGAGTTGACATATTTTTGCTGGACTGGAGCGGACTAGTTCTTTGGCCACTGGAATCGCTTATTATCGTGAGGGAGTTGGGTTTCTCTGTCTTTGGAGCAAGATATCTATAAAAACTGGAGTTAGTTTATTATCTCCTGGCGTTTGGATCTTTTGCAAAGGCCTTGTTTGTAACCTTTCAGATTCTAAGATAGTCGTCTTCCCCTTGCATGCCTTGTATAGAAGAATGGTGCTTTAATTATAAAACATGCTACAATAGAGAGATGAAATAGGTACCGAAGATTAGAAAGGCATGGCATACTGACATGTATTCCCTCGATCAGGAAAAAAATGGATGGATCTAGGCGTATTTCAGTTCTAGATACATCCTTTTTATCCATTTCGGCAACATGTAATCCGGACGGAGGGAGTATGGTGTAAGAGCTAGGGATACGACAGGACAACACAACAAAAAAACACTAGTTGAATGTAAAACTATATGCTAGCGGAATACATACATAAATAACTAAGGAAACATACACGTGTATGATTGGGAAACTAAGATGGCATTGCAACAGAGCACTAGAACGACACTTCAATGTAAAAAACATGGTATGGTAGACAGATGAAGTACATACTGATGAATGACAATGCATAAGATATTCAGAAGCATGATGTCCAAATTAAGCAGATGGCATTGCGATAGAGTAGAATGACAATACTTGAATTTGAAAACATGTTATCATGAATGGAATAGGTACTGAAAACAGGAAGGCATGACATATTTACATGCATGATCGGCATGCTAAGCACATGGCATTGCAACAGAGTAGATACACTCTGTGACATTATATGCATGTTGTACCCATATCACGTGCCAAGTTTGAGCAAGGACCTTGTGGGGTGAAGAGGATTCATCATCTTTCCGCAAGTCTTCAAGAACTGCCTTTACATGTTCCATCATATTGGGTATCATTGACATCAAGTTTATTGGCCTTTACATTGCTCCGTGAGGTTCTTGTGGATATATCAGTGTGTGCAATTATATCTGACATGCATGGAAGACAACTAGTAGTTAGATTTGTGTAACGAGTGCCTGTAGGAGACGACATAAATAGTAGGACTGGGGTTAACTAGCAGCAACAGGTCTCATAAACTAAAGGGAGAACATGATGAAAGCTACGTAATATGTATCGCTTGTACTTAGATTAACTAGATGGCACATAAAAGTATTAAAGAACAACATAGGTAATACTAGAAGTGGTATAATACTATAATCACCAGCCTGTGGGATAGCATTGGCTGATGGATGATAACTATGGAACAACGTTACCTAAAGAACAAGTATCTAAGCTGAACTATGGAACAACGTTAACTCCTGAACAAGACCCGTAAGAGATCAGCATGAATATACAGTGAAATGTGATGATCTATTTTCCATGCTTAGGTGAATAACAAAGCCATAAATGTTGCACACAAGTAAGATGAGGGTACAACCTATCCGGCTGCCATCCATAGGAGTGAGCATCATGTGCTGACTTGTCGATGGCCCCGCAGCTTGTTGTGGCTGTCCATGTCGGGCACGCGCATTCGATGCAGGGAACTGTTGAGTGGGGACTATAGCTCCCTTCTGGTGTATGCTTCCCTTGTTGGAGCAGCTGTAGTTAGTCGGAAGACGGCGTGTCTGAAGATGCAGATAACACATAATGTTAAGAACGACATATCTCTTTGATCTGAAGAAATACACTAAGAGATCAATAGCAAGGTACGAGAGTGGTCACACGTCTGTTGACTGAAGACTAAATTGGGGTCACACGATTTTATTTTATTTTGGTACTGTCCGATCTACGCCGGATGGCTTGATGGCCGTCTTGTGCCTCCCGGCTGACACTGTTCGGAATCTTCCCCGAAGAGCCAACGACCAACGGCAGAGCAGCCTGCCTCCGCCATCCGTGGCCCCGGCCAAAACCCCGCTCCCCGCCCCACCGCACTGCCGTGGTTACGCCGCCCCTGGGCCAATCCACAAAGACTCCCCGTCATCCAGATCCGGCGGCAGCACTACCTTCAACCCACACAATTCTAAAAGATAGCCAGCTAAGCTGCTCATGGGCGAACTTGCGGCCCCGCACCCTTATGTTAGACACCAGCCAACCGGCAGCCTAGGAGCTCTGCCGCCGAGGGTGCTGCTTCCCATTGGGAATCGATTGGCCTGTAATAAAAATTCAGACAACTGACGCCTAAATAAAGTGATTTGAGATGAGGGTGCGACCTATCTGGCGCCATGGTGAAGTAGGCAGGTCCAGTTGCCGAGTCGGTGAGGCCGGCGCAGTTGCGGTGGTGACCGGCGGCAGGGAAACAACGATGTCGCGACGGTCGACAGCTACGGGGAAGCAGCGCCAGGACTCTGGACGGATCCGAAGTTGGAGCTGCTCCGGCACCGTGAACAACGGCGGGGGTGAATCGGCTCTGGTACGGTTCATGCGGCCATCGTCGAGGCAGCACCAGCAGCACGGAGTAAGAGGCACACGACCCAGTGCACGACGGCAAATGGACAGCGCCTCCGCATTAGGGAGGAGGGCGGCTATGAAATTGAAAGTGGGGCGCGCCATGGAGGTGGGGCTGAGGTTTCATGCTCGGGAGAAGGGAGCTTCTCGGGAGAAGGTGATTTGGCGCCCATGAGGTATGAATGGGGGGGATTGTGAGGGGAGTGGAACCATGTCTTACAGACGCATTTGTCTGAAATGTGAGGGGGAGTTACAGTTCTACCCTTGCCTTTAGGCTTCTCGGCTTGGGTCTGTGTACTGAGGGTCGGGGATAGTAGAGTAACTTTGCTTCTCCCGAAATAGTGGGTGGGAGCGATTTCGGGCGAGGAGGGCGTGTTTTGAACTATAATGGGTGCGAGCGATTTCGGGCGAGGAGAGAGTGTTTTGAAATAGTGGGCGCGAGCTATTACGGGCGAGGAGAGCGCGTTTTGCCGACCATGGTTTATGAATTATTCGGCACATGTCATTTCGACCGAGGAGAAGGCGCGCTTGGATGAAGTTACAAACCTACCCTCGATGTACAACGGGCCAATTGATGCGTGTCCCACATAGGACGGTAATTTCACGTCTCCCATTTATTTGCTCGCTTAATTCCACCGAGCAGAGAGAGGATGTTTAACGGTTCGTTCAAATTTTGGGAGAACAAGCATCCACGTCTACCTTACCAAGTCCATTCGAATCAAATTTTGAAATATTAGCTTGCCACTTCTTTTTTAGATGGAGAGATGATGCTCGGGAGTAATGTGTTTGCACATGCTCGTTGCTAGCGATTTACTATATGACAAATAGTTGAACCACTCAAAAACGCGAATCAAACCCAAAATGAAATGTCTCGATTCAATGAAATAGCTCGTTCACTAGGTCAAAATAGTGAACTAAATCCAAAATTGAACACCTCAATCGAGTAGCATGTTGTACAATATTATAGTACTCCATGAACATGTTGAAAGTCAAATTAATGAACTTGTTTGATATAATGCATATCCGCTCATGTGTGGATTGCGCATAACATGTTCTCCAATTTAAATATTTGAATGCAAGTTTATATCGAAACATGGTTTATATCAGTCTTTGATGCATAAAACGCGACCTCCCCCTCTCCCGGACTCCTGTTCTCTCTCTCTCTCTCTCTCTCTCTCTCTCTCTCTCTCGCCGACAATCTTCAATTCTGTCGCACGCATCCGACACAAAAACCTTGTTGGTCCCTCTCCCTTTCTCTCCATCTCTCTCTCTCTCTCTCTCTCTCTCTCTCTCTTTGTGTGTGTGTGTGGGGGGGTCTTTCTAGTTCGCATTCATATATACACCATCTATATGTCTCTCTCAAGACACTATGTATGATACTCTAGCTAGTCCAAGCTAGATATCTTGGGTGCACTCATCGACGCACACAAATTCCTTGGCTCTTTGCCCGTAACTCTCTCACGCACCACTGGCTGCCTCTGAGCTCTTCCCCCTCTCTCAAACTCTCCATCCACCTGGGTCACACATACACATGCATATCTCACTCACACTCGATAGGCCCATCTAAAACTCTATCTCCCTCGCTCGTTCTCTCTCCATCACACACACACACACACAATCTCATGACTAGATAGCCAAGTATGGTGGTCTCTCACTCAATTGTAGGCACACGCAGTTCCCCCTATATGTATATGACTAGCTAATCTTAGTCTCCATCACAAACATGTGCATGGTTTATCTCGATTTCTCTCAGGGCATATTTCTATCGCGCACGCACCTCCCTCGATCTCCCACCCATATAGTCCCCTCACGATCTCGAGGGGATCTCTCTATCACAAACACACCATCTCTCCCTCACGTCCATGTCCTCCATGTGTCCCTCTCGACCTTTGTTCCTTGTAGGCCAGACCTCTATTGGACATGTGCTACAGGGGTGTCTCACTCCGTTGCAAACAATCACACACTAGCTATCTTCGTGTATCTCCTCGCCTCACTTTTCTACCTCGGAGATGCATGCGTGATATGTTCGCATAACAAACGAAAAAACACACACTCTCTCTAATTTATCGTTTGTTATCACTTTCTCTTTTACACACATACTCTTTTTGCACACTTACTCATTCTCCTTCACACGCACTTGATCTGTCTCGACTTAGGCACTCTCCTCGGTCCATAGCATATAGATTTATTGAAAAGTCAAACATCACAAAGTTTGACCAGGTACGCGGAGAAAAACAATTACATCTAGTACGGTAAACATATACCATTAGATTCACCATGAGATGTAGTTTTGTATGATGTATCTTTGCTATTGTAGATATAAATAACATTTGCGTAAACCTGATCAAAGTTTCCAAAGTTTGACTTCTAAAAAAATTACATGCACTGCATTATCGAGCGGATGGAATATCTCTTTCCCTCTCAGCTATCTCGACGCACCACTCAGCCTTATCGGGCTCCTCAATCTCTCTCAAACTTTATTGGTCAGTTTGGTTCGTGGACTGACCCTCATGCCTTGATGGCAGATCACCGGGTGTGGACGTGAGATGTAAAATATTTCACCGACCAGCTTGTGTGGTGCTAAAGCGTTTGGTTCATGCCCGCCAGCAAAGCATCAACGTCCCATCAATCAATCCATGCATCAATTATTTAATGCTAATATCCATCCATGTTGTCGTTAGCCTCGTGGCGCCACGACTGTGCATGGCCAGCGTTCGAAATCGGTCGCTGGGCGGGCTACTTGCGATGTCCGGAGTCTAGCCAGCTAATTAAAGTGCAAGGAACCCAGGCCAGCAGGCTTTCTTTTCATGTGGTAGCAACCAAACAAGCGTGCATGAAATCCAGCCACAACCCTGTGCTGTGCAAAAGATGCTCAGACGCAAGCCAAACTGACCTTATATCTCCCTGGTTCACACATACACATGTCTCACTCGCGCTATACATATAGACCCATCCAACACTCTTCTCCCTTGTTCTCTCTCCATGTGACACGCACGCCCCTAAGTACCATAATCCCTCACTCCATCATAGGCGCAAGCACTCCCCCCTCCTAAGTATGATTATCTCTTACTAGCCATCAGGAACACACGTATTGTCTCCTTCCATCCATACGTCTATCTTGATATCTCTCGGGCATCTTCTATCGCGCACACACCTTGTCACTCGGTCTCCCACCCATGTAGTCCCATCACGATCTCCAGGGGATCTCTCTATGACAAACATACACTCTCTCCTCCCCATGTCTGCATTTTCTCCGTACGTCTCTCTCGACCTCTCTCCCTTGTTTGTCAAACCCCTCTTGGCCACATGCTAGGGGTCTTGCTCTCTCGGTTCCAAACAACCACACACTATCTCCTCACCTTGCCTCCGTTGTCGAAGATGCATGTGTGATATGTTTGCATAAGACACACACGCTTTTTCTCTACTTTTATTGTGTGTTGTCCATGTCTCTTTCACACACACACACACACACTTTTTTCACTCACTCTTTCTATCTCTCCCTCTCTCTCTCTCTCTCTAGTTAGGGACTCTGTCACGTCCATAATCATATGGATGTTTTGAAAAGTCAAACCTCAGAAAAGTTTGACCAGGTATATGTGGAGAAAAACATTTACATCTGGAACGATCATTAGATTCATCACAACATGTACTTACTTCATACTATCATTTATCTTTGGTATTGTAGATATAAGTAATTTCTTTATAAACTTGGTCAAAGTTTCAAAAGTTTGACTTTAAAAAAATGTTGGAACTACATTATCGAATGGAGGGAGTAGCTCTTTCACTCTCTCTCTGCTATCTCTCACGGGCCTCCCCTCTCACTCGAACTCTCTATACCGACGGATTATACGCCACCGTGTCGGCCAGATAGCTCCGTATATTGTTTAGTTGACCGGTCAAGCAATCCACATGCTGCCTTGTCAGCTCGTGTTCTGTATCTTTGTGTGCTGGCCCATGTGGCAGTGGGTGAAAATAAGTAAACAAGAGGCCCATCTGACATGCGGTGAAGTAAACAAAGTTGAAACCACTTGGGGTAGCACCCCGCTCGCTAGTAAATTGAGGGTGCATTGAGGACACACTTCTTGCGCGTGAAGGACGCACTCGCGCACAATTCACCACTGGGCGGCGGCATGCACAGAAGGACGCACTCGCGCACACCCAGCACACGTGTACACCGGCGTCGCCGCCGGTTGAGATGGACGGCGAGGCAACCAACAAGCGGAGGCGGCTCGAGCCAAAACCGCATCCGGTGAGCCTGGACTTCATCAGCAGCCTCCCCAACGACATGCTTCTCGTCATCATCGGCCTCCTCCCCACCAAATCTGTCGTGCGGACCGCCTCGCTTCTCCGGCGGTGGTGCCCTCCGCTGCGTCCCCTCAACCTCACCATCGATAGTTGCCTTCGCGACGTGGATTGCAAACGCATGGCCGCAGCCTCCAAGATCCTTTCATCGCACTCGGGCCAGCCAGACGCCTTGACATCCGCATGTTCAGTACCAACTACATGGTCCAACCCAAGTTCGACGAGTGGTTCTTATCCCCCGCCCTAGATCAACTCGAGGAGCTCAGCTTTGAAGCTGGACGATGTCGCTCTGTGCCGCCATCCGCGCTCCGCTTCACGCCAACGCGCGCCAAGGCCACCTTCAGCTCCCGCTATCTTCCCAGATTAATGTCATGCCCGCCTTCTTCTCCCTCAACTCAAGCAGCTCGACCTCTTCGACATTGTCATCTCGAAGAAGGTTATGGAGCACCTGCCCGCAGCCTGTATTGTGCTCGAGTACCTTCGCCTTGAGCAGATCCACGCTGCTCATTAGCCTCCACATCGCCTCGATTTAATCTCCGATGGATTTATGTGTCTTGCTGGCCCCGCAACAAGACATCAATTGGGAAGAGATCACTCCAGCTGTTCCACGTTATGGTCATTGAGAATGCGCCTTTCCTTGAGATATTGCTTGTATCGGATCTAGAAGGTCCAATAAAAATCAGGGCCATTGACGCGCCGAAATTGACAGCGTTGGTGTACTCGTCTGCTAAATTCTCCGAACTCTTTATTGGATCCGTAATCATTCAGGTACATCACTCATCTTCTTCTCCGTTTTCTTGAAATTCACATTTTTAAATTTCTTCTTGATGTATTTACGACCGTCTTCCATAAAATGATTCCCACAAGCTTGACCTAGTCCATGCGCACAATGAAGATCTTGGCACTAAAATCTATCGGCCCCAATCTGGATCAAGTTGTTGGATTCCTTACATGCTTTCCGTGCACGGAGAAGCTACTTATCGAGGTGAAACTTATTTCCTATAAGTAAACGGTAATCAAAACTTAGCTCAATTTTTTTTGGTAATTTTCCCAAATTACGATGACAAGTGTAGTGTTCAAAACTGCATCTACGCACTGCATCGAAAGAAATGTTTTTACTATTTTTTTCTCACGCGATCACCTGCATCGTTTTTATGCTGTACTACTATAGTAGCCTAGGCTAGTCATAGTGGAAAGTAACTTAGACTACTCCAGTAACTCTATGGTTACCCTAAGAGCAAGTACTACCTCCGTCTTGGTTTACTCTTCCAATTTTGTAGTATCAAAATTTGACCATAGATTTAACTGACAAAATGTTAATGCATGTCACTAAGAACTATATCGTTGGATTTGTATTTGAACAGAATTTCAAATGGTGTGCATTGGCATTTTCTTAGGTAAATCTATGGTCAAAATTTTATACTAAATACGTAGATTTTTCCGTCTCAAAATTCTTGTCTTACATTTGTTTAGATACAGATGTATCTAACACTAAATGTAACTAAATACATCCGTATTTAGACAAATTTAAGACAAGAATTTTGGGACTGAGGGAGTACAAAAAGTGGGCTATGTAGGCCAAAACACGTGCCAAATTCACTTGTGATGCATTTGGCATCGATGCCCCTCCATTTCTCACCTGGTGCCCCAATCTGGATCACCTACTTTGCTCCGGTGCCAAATTAACTCACACAATGAAAAAACACTACGTGGGAGAGAGAGAGAGGACTGAGGCAATAAAAAAATACTTGTTTGGGAGAGTGAGAGGCTGGTGTAGTTGGTTTGATTGATTTTTTATACATGTGGGTCTGTGTGCACAGCGGTGCCAACTCTCTCACATCGCGAGAGCGGTGCCAAAATCTTTTGATTTGACATCGATGCGTATTATGTGGCATACTTTTGCGAAATATGGCATCGGCCACATAGTGGAAGGCAACAAATGCCCAAGCTCTTCACGTGCTCCTAGTTAAATGAGAGGAAACAGACAGAGAGAGAGAGAGAGAGAGAGCGAGAGAGAGAGAGAGAGAGAGAGAGAGAGAGAGAGTGAAAAAATATCACTAGCCAGCCAACCCTATCGTATGAGCGAGTGATATTGGTACCTGATGACACGACAATCTTATACAGTCAGCTGCTCTAATATGTTCTCTTGATTTGCAGATAAAAAAAGACCCGAAAGTGAAAAAATGTGCTGCACTATAACAATCTCATCGAATGCCTTGATCTCCATCTTACAGAAATTGATTTGGTTGACTACCGAGGCAGCACATCTGAGATTAAATTGGCTGTGTTCTTTGTTCCGGAGGCAAGTGTGCTCAAGGTAATGAGGTTTGGCGTTCTCTGGCGCAACAATGAATGGCGTGCTGATCACCGCAAGCGTCTAAGCCTAAATGACAAAGTCTCCGCAGAAGCTGAATTTGTTTTTGAAACATCAAGTGGCCAGAGACTCGAAAAATTATTTCCCATTAGTGACTTTTCAGTGCGGTGGATTTTAGTTTGTACGATAATGCTGCATCCACCTAAAGTAGCAAAAGTTCTTACGTAAACTTCCTATTAATTCCCTCTTCGTAGGTGCAACATTACTCCTAACATTTGTAATATCAGTTTGAAACTTGTAATATTGCCGTGTCCTATTCCTGCATTTTCAAAATCCTGCGAATCAAACAGGTCCTGAGTTGGTGATGATGTTCTGCCTCCCATCTTTCACCGATAGCCGTCAGATCTAGATCTGACGCATACAAACCAAGCTTCTCCATTTTTGCAAAAAGATGCCCGCACTTGTTCCCTATTTACAAACAACTCCTTGTCTCTCACAATCAACCTTATCTCCTCCCCACCACATCTAGAAGGCCATGGAAAAATCTAGCACGATGGCCGCTGCCGGTGCCGTCCACCCCCAATCTTGGTGTTCCGTGCAATGCACGGGCATCTACGCACGGGAAATTATGTCGAATAGGGCTAGTTGTAAGCAGGCTAGCTCTACAGCCATGATGATAGTGACTGCATATGGTGAGGCTAACTATGGTATGCCGAACACGGCGCCTATACTCAGGTGTCATCTCCGGCGCAGGGTCTTGTCACTTCACTGTGAGGAGCAACACGTAATAATTTGACCTTGTACTACCTACTACATTGGTAGTACTACTACTAGTACTAGTAGCACCACCGTCTAGATTTAGGAGTACTACCACGTCCATCTGGATTTTAGTTTTTGACTAGCAATATCTAGTAATGCATGTCACAAAAATTGTAGTACTCCATCTGTAAATAAATACATGGTGTTTTATTCCTATCGGCGAGAGAACTTAATGTCTTTTTGCTAACTAGAGTAATAGGATTACATGCAATGAACTAAACACTGCATGTCATGTTTGGTAGTCTCAAGTCATTGAAAGCATGCACGACCCACATCTCTCATTGGTTGATATGTCACGAACTAAGAAACAAGGAGGGAGTTAATGCACCGTGCCTAAGTGTTTTGGGATTATTTGGTTTTCGTAAGGTGACTTACACAACATTTTTGTTTACATGCATTAACATTTTATTAGTTAAATCAAAGGTCAAAACTTGGCGCAAAATGCAAAGGGGACCAATAAACCAGTAAACATCAAACTTCTCTTGTTTGGCCCCAACTAGAGGTCCGGTGAGATGACTATACTGCACCGGCACGGAGGGGGACGCAGCTTCATTGACTTATCAAGAATCGCCTTTGGGTGAATGAAATGTGGGCCCAAGGGGTGGCTGGCCCACCTATCATACAGCCAAAGGCAAAAAGAGAGGGCCGAGGAGTAGTACGAAATCCCACGCACTCCACGCACGCTAACCAAGGGCAAGAGTGATCACCGAATCGCAAAGATCAGCTGATTAGAAGCTGCTAGACCCATGGAGGCGATGAGCGAGCATCACCGGTTGTGCCAGATGGTCCACGATGCCCGCACCGCGACCCGCACCAATGAACGCCTCTGTGTATTGCTTGAGGCCGCCAGGCGAGGGGCCGCTGACGACAAATTGCCTCTCCTTGTTCGACGAGGTCCTCGTTGGTTTCTCGACAAGTTCACCGTCGTCAAGAAGCTCATGGACGACTTTGCCAGACGCCTCCACCGACGCGCTTAGGCTTTGCGATGCCCGCCACCCTCAACGGCCACTATGGTGACAACCTCTTCGACGACCGGTGGCCTCATGCGACTACCCGCTATACCGAGAATGTCCACCTCGAGGATGTCGCAGCAAGACACCATCGACATAATTATCTTACCTTTCGCATCAACTGCATAATTTTCGTACGTACTCCATGCATGAACGGCTCCAGAACCAAACTTCTCATTACTCTTGGCAAAATCATTATTTTCTATCTATCGGTCGCGCCATGGAGCAGAACCAAATTTTACATGTTACGAGTTCAAAAGGAAAAGCCTGCCGTGTTCGTGTCGCACCCCCACACGGTTGGTCCTGCACGCCGCTCAAGGGGGAATGCGTGCGGTGTTGCATTTTCACTTACAAGTGGGACCGCAGTTGAGAAAACCGACTATCGGCAAACCCCCACCCCGCCCACCGCGCGATGGCTGAGAAAACAGGAGGGAGAAGAGATGGTTGTAGCACGGACTCCAAGAAAATTGGTGTTGGATGGGACTCATGTGGGTGGCGTGTGCCGTACTGCTAGACGTGAATGCTAGTTATGGCCCATGCCACCCCACTATATCGAGCCTATATCAAGGTACGTAGAACAAATTTCCTGGTGTCCATGCTTAGCCCTCCTCTATCTCTCTTCTCAGCCAGCCAGCGGACGCGCGGAGCCCATCGTCTGTTTGCTCACATGCGGTCCCACATGTCAGTGAAAACGCAAGAGGACCCATTGAACCTACACATCTTTCACCTCGACGTGCTGGTGATGAAAAACAAATCCAATAAAGATCTTCGGTGGCCGCCTTTGGAGTTACTCAAGAGTAGTAAGATTCTATTTACAGTTTAACCCAAGATGCACATCACATGGTTTCAACTACCACTCTATTTTCTTGCATGACACGACCTGGATGCTGGATGTCCCACGTGTCGGCAAAAGGAGGAAGAACCCGACCAAATCTTCGGTTGTTCTCTCGGATTAGACTAGTTGTGCTAATTTAAAAATTTTATTGTGTACTCCCTCCGTTCCAAAATACTTGACTTCCATTTTTCCAAAAATGGATGTAACTATATACTAAAACATGTCTAGATACATCTATATTTTGACAAATAGAAGGCATGTATTGTAGAACGGGGGGAGTAGAATGGATGCAAGTTTTGGTATTGGGAAGAAGAGTACATCGATATATTGATAGAGCGCAATTTAGTAGATGTTCTAGCACTTTTAGCTAGCATAGAGGCTAGAGATGAGACTAGTGCACTTGTTGATATTCCTACTAGAATAGAGGCTAGACATGAGACTAGATGCGAGGAAGCAACGTCTACTTCTTTACACTCGAAGAAGAAAGAAGCACGCAAGATCGAGCCTCCGCAGATCAACAATGAATGCATCAAGAAGGCACTAATCCAACTTACAGGAGCATTTATGGAAGTTGGATATCTTCTAGAGTAGTAAAATGTATTCTTGTGGTTCTTGTTTTATTTGGTCTAGCTTTTCTAGTCAAAATTATCATTGGAGTTTGTGCAAAACAGAGGTCCGTTTGGGGTCGTGCGTTGGAGTTGGTCTTACAAGTGGGACCGCAGTTGAGGAAACCGACTATCGGCAAGCCCCCACCTCGCCCGCCGCACGATGGCTGAAGTTAGAGAAACGGCGAGGTTGAAGAGATTGCTCTAGCACGGACTCCAAGAAATAATATGGTGTCAGATGGATGTCGTGGTGGTGGCGTGTGCCGTACTCCTGGACGTGAATGCTTGTTCTGGCCCATGCCACCCTACTACTCCTACTACTTAGGGGGTGTTTGGTTTCAGGGACATTTTTGTCTTGGGACTAAAAAAAGTCCCTAGCAAACCAAACCGGGGGGGGGGGACTTTTTTGGGACTTTTTGCTAAAAGTCCTTAGAAGCACCTCCTTGAGAGACTTTTTCAAAAAGTCCTAGGGACTAGAAAAAGTCCTAGGACTTGAGAATCAAACACTAACTTAGTATATAGTACTAGTATCAAGGATTCGAGGTGCTGGTTACATACAACGAACACATTAACATACTGCTACAGTAAAAACACCCGCCCGACGCGCGAAGCATGTGAAGCTAGTACAAATAGTGTACTACTCCCTCCGATCCTAAATATAAGTCTTTGTAGAGATTCCATTAGGTGGACTACATACGGAGCAAAATGAATGAATTTAGACTTAAAATGCATCTATATACATCCGTATGCGGTTTATAGTGGAATCTCTACAAAGACTTACATTTAGGAACAGAGGGAGTGCTATTGTTGATTGGCCTCATCCAATAACCTGTTGCAATGCACGTACAATTATGTATTCGGAAAATATTTTTTTGCCTCGTCGCACCACTCACTCAGAGAAGCGACTCGAAAGCCATTCATAAATTTAGTAAGTTTATCACAGGCATATCATTTTATTACATACAACAGGTCATCAACCCATATCGACAACGAGGATACAATATAAATACTAAAGTTTTCATCACACAACAAATAAAAAGCAATGAAATGAACTTCAACTCAACCATTCCTCGGCATTGGAAACGCTTGCTTTGAACCACAAGTGATTCTCTGGGACGGGCCATCCATTGCCGATCTCGAGACCAACGCAGGACTGATGATCCAGGCTGAAGCGGCCTACTATATCAGTACCAGGGTAGGGAACCACCCAGATGTCCGAGGTATAGACACAATTGCTTCTCATAAATGGTAGTAATGTTGTGTCAACAGCAGTTGGATCGCCTTTCACCATCATTGAATAGTTTTGTCCAAGGAAGAGCGAAGTTTTCTCCAAGACTATCAATTCTGTACTGTGGAGAAGGAGTTGGCGCTAGCACACTACTATCCATCCCGAATACCATACAACGGGTGTTGGAATAGGTCCGGAGAGTGCGACCATGGGAGACTACACCTGCTTCCTTAGTAGTAACATCATCAGTGGGCTGTAGACACACAAGAAGAGGTGATCCATTGGAATTAGTTGCCAGGAGCCACAGAGTATATGGGTGCTGATCGTCCTCATACTCGTGATCATCACCATTGTCATCTCCCCCTTGGTTATAAATTTTTTCAAGTATAGGTGGTGGAATGTTCACAGGACCTTGGAAACACAAGAAGAAGGTTAATTAGTAAAGGGAAACTTGCCAACCCGCATGCATGTGGATGAAACAATTATAATTATGGTGGAAGACAAACGTACCGAAAGCATAAGGATTCCATGCAAAAACAAAGGCTAATGCAGTGGTGGCAGCAAACACAAGGCCCTCATATTGAATTGCATCACAGTACTCATCCGTGTACATAAACTGATTTTTGAGCAATATCCATCTAGTCGAACCACGAAGGACGGCAACAAGCTTGTCGAAGATAGAAACAACTTCATAGTTGTTGTAATTCCAAGAGCGGTTGGGAACTCGACAAATTGCTATCTTCCATAGAAGACAGTCACCATGATTGTATTTGAACGTATGCATAATACCGGTGTGCTCAACCTCTAGGCAGTCTGCTGAGATTTTTGGAAGTGGAACCTACCATGAGTGTAAACATTCACAAGTTCCCACCGCAGCTTGGACCCAATGTAAACAACCCAATCTCCATTTGCGCTTTGCCCAAGCCTTACCCTCAAGCGATGGCATCTTAACATCATACATATCATTATCAAGCGGCATCAACTTGCACAAGGCGAGGCCTCCGCCGCCTCAAGGCCACCATCGTGGTCACGACGAAGAAGATAGGGGAGATCAAACCGCTCCTTGACTCTTGGGTTCCTTGTAATGATGTTATTAGTTGAGTCGAGAATGGTCTTGAACGAACCTGCCATGCTAGCCGAGGTGATGACGTCGCACCGCTCAATGAGTTCCTCCACCACGTCATCTTTCAGATCATGGCAAGAATAACGGGGTCGTTTCCTGCCTGTTCCCTCCATGGAGAAGACGATCGAACAATGGCAGAAGAAAGGGTGAAGGGCTGGAGGAAAATGGAGGAGGGAGAGGAAGAGCGTGCGACAGCAGTTCCAAATTGAGAGGGAAAGGCGAAGAGTCGGTGGACGGTTGCCAGTTTGCCACGGTTCACGAAGAGGCTCCCCGGCCTACACGTCCATTCGGAAATACTAGTAGAAAAGGACTCGCCGTCGTGTCACTCATATGTTGGAACGGGACCACATGTCAACGAAACATTGTGTGTAATTTCTCGTGCAAAATGCGATCTGGCCGCGTTGGCCCGAGGTTCCGCATTAGTTATCGACCTTTATTTTTTTAGTGGCGTGCCGTTCAGTTTTGAAGCACGACTAACTGGTTCTGTATGCAGAGAAAATATAAACTACTCTACCACTACTACACCTCCAGTACTAGTAGTATAAACAAGATATATAGGCTGGAGCTTCAGCGCTTTCTTGCTAAGGGCTGCCCACTTGCTTCTCACACTACCACCCTCTCTCCAGATCTAAAAAAGACGGCCTCTCTCTCCCTCCTCACCGGTGGTCAAAGATCCGCCGGGGAAGAAAAGGACGTGCAGCGTTGATGCACCTGTCGTCAGCGAGCGAGGTCACGCACTGACGACAAGGCCGTCCTCTCAGACCTAGCGCCCGCGCGGGATGGCCTCCGTCCCCAAGCTCGCTGCCGTAGTGTGTGCGGAGGACGACGACCATGAGTGTAGCCACTTCCCGCCGACCCTCAGGTATGCTACCTCTTTTCGAACCATACCCTTGTTCTATTGCCCCATCTGCCACGTCGTTGCATGTGGATCTTTTTCCACTCCACCATCTTCCCAATTTTCTATCCTCTCGCTCTGGCCACGCAGATGAAAACCATAATTTCCACTATTAAAGGAAACCCTACTTCATGCAGACTAATCCATGTCTGGGTTGAATAAGGAAAGGAAGGGAGACTATATATACTGTCCAAGAGAGTAGGCATTGAATCCGCATCTAGGTTGAAAAGGGGAAAATCAGTAGCTAAGGAACGAGTCTCGTGTCTCTTGGTTGAAGAAGGGTAGAAAGGCATGACAACGCAATAGAGAATGACCAGGTCGATCGTTTTGTTGTCCTCACATAGGAAAAAGGTGGCTAAAGAGAACAAAAAAGGGACGTAATCCACATATGCTGCCTGGATATTTGTTGCTCTGGGCAACCATACCTCCCTCACCACTCTGCGTCCGTGGAGATACATCGTACTGGTGCACCCACTGTCCGAATGGGCCTCCCATGCTCTTATTGCCACTTTTTTTGCTGTTAGTATAACGCCAATAGTCAAGTCAAGCAATGCTACTGCTAAAGTGATGCCACATTTAACTAATGCCACTCTCAGTCTAATGCTACTGATAAATTTAAGCAATGTCATTTAATGTCACTTGATTATTTCAGGGTTAGCTGTTGATTGTGGATGTATTAAAGATTTTTCAGCTAAGACATTCTAATGCTTTTGCACAACCAGTATACCAACGATGAAACTTGTTACTACCTTCAGATTTTTGCACTGTTAATGCTTATAGATTACATACCTCACTTTCATGAGATAAGTTATATTTTTTTGTACAGTGTCACCAAAATGCCAAGGCGCTGATGTCATTTTATTTTGGTTAAATTTCACAAATTATGAAGACAAGAGGAAAGGTCAAGAGTGGGCACCTCCTCCTCTGGCTGTTCTCTTGATTCGTTCGATAAAGTTTTTATCTTTGATCGATTATCAAGATTGGGATAGCAAATTATAAGGTCCCCCCGAGTTCAAAATGATATTTACCTTGGAGGTACATGGTTTGCAAAATTTTTATAATGTCATTTGTTAATAATGCTAGTTACCTTCAGACTTTTGTATTTGGTTTAATGCTCATGCACAGCTAGTATACCAATGCTGAAACTTGTTACCTTTACATTTTGTATTGTTAATTGTTATAGAAATCTTCCAGTGCTAGAGTTTATTGAAATATGTTCAAGAAACCATTGTACTGCACTCGTAATAAACTAACTACTCTATTGTTGCACTAGCCACTGGATTAGTGTATATTTGTAGTATTCGAATGGTGTTGCATTAGCGTATGGACATAAATAAAGTGTGGAAAGCTTTCCTAGGAAAACTACTACCTGTTTTTCTAAATACTAGACGTTTGGATACTTTAAATTGAACCGCGAAAACGTCTTATATTAAGGAATAGAGGGTGTAGAGTTCACTCAAATTATCCCGGTAAAGCTAGTCACACCTTTGTTAAAATTAATGTTCATTATGTTATCGGAGGAGGTCTATATGTTTGTCTCTAATTCCTGTCGACTACATACCTGACATCATGATGTAATGTTAAGTCATTTCCTTTTGTATAGTGTCACTGAATTGTCAAGGCGGTGATGGCATTTTATTTTAGTTGAACTGCACAAAATATGCTTAAAAGAAGAGGAAAGGTCAGGAATGGCTCAATTTTTCAAAAAAAAAACTATGTATGCCTTCCTGACATCAGCCGCTGTTGCTTTATTTATTCCTTCAAACAGGTGGTTAGAAACATTCTTGCTACCTTTTCCCATTAAGAAATTGAAATGCTTATATTTGTGAGTCTATGCTTCAACTAGTGCCACTTTTATAGTAAGTACACTTTCAATATCTATGCAAACAGGGATGCTCGATTTTAGTGGAACTGCACAAAAAGTCCAACTAGTTCAACATTAGGAGCCTGTTTTTTTCCAAACCTTTTATCCAATTGGTGGCACTATGAGCTGTTCATTACGAAGGTACATGGTTTGCTACTATCTTGCTACTCTTTTGTAATTGTCATTAGATAGTAATACCAGTGGTTTGCATGTGAATTTATTGGCAGGGTGGACCTACATTGGAGGTGCAGGACAAGATTCAATGATTGGATGCTCAATTTCGGTTGTATCGATTTCACCTCTTCCATCACTGCGAACATGAATATCCTTGGTATGATGAAGAATATGCGCTATATTTCTGCTTTGAACCAGCAAATCAATTCAGTATGAAATTGTCCAGGGCAAAACATAACTGTATCAGAGAGAACATGACAAATGCTAAGCGGAAGAGACATGTTTAAACCGAAAATACATGGTGTGATATATGTTTACTAGCTGCTTGATATTTGTGCAGACAGAGATGTCTGCCCGTTGCTATTTGGCAAACAAACAAAGTGTCCGCAATTTTGGTTGAACCGCACAAGAGAATAGTATAGTCACTGCATGCAGTGCCATTTGAAAATACACAGAAAGATTGGATAGTCACTTTCACGGACTGCAGAAAAGTAGTACTGTACTATTTATTGGCCAACACTAGGTGCTTCATTGCTTTGGTCTGATTATACAACAGGCATCATTTTTCCTAAGTTAAAGTTTGTATTCCGAAAATAGTCTCGCGGTGTGATCGAGAGAAGACCAAATCATATTGCAGTGGATGTTCCTCCATCATGTGTGGTTTATTTTCATGGTTCCAGCTGTTGGTGAAACCACTTATGTTTGCAAGAGGAATTGTAGACTTCACAAAAAAATTTGTCTTCCAGTCTGTACTGAATGTTGGCCAAGAGAAGCATCCATGTTAGTAGGAAGAACAGATGTTTTTTCTATATCTTTGCTTTTGGAGCTACATATTTGTATATGATATGTGAATCATTGAGATGGATTAACATGTTGATCTTATGTATGGGAATCATACTAGTTAGTTTTAGTTGCGACACAAGATCCGAAGTGGCTGATCTTTGCTTTTGGAGCTACATATTTGTATATGATCTATGAATCATTGAGATGCATTAACAGTTACTTATTTCTGTTCGCTCAGTGTTTACAAGTTACTGATCGATCACTAGCTAGCCTACAAATGCGCCTCTGGCAGTTTTATTTATGACGCAAGATCCGAAGTGGCAGTTTTTTAATAAAATGCATACCTCAAGAAACTGACAAGCTACACTATCCTACCTACTCGATCCTACACAGATAAATAGCGGATCACACACGTACTACCTCCTTTCCGGTTTGCAGGGCTCAATTCAAGAAACGACCTACTAGATCCTACACGAATAAATAGCGGATCACACATATACTAGTACCTCCTTTCCGGTTTGCAGGGTTTAATTCAAACCTCTCACCAACCAAGGTAGTCCCTCCGTTCGGGTTTATTAGTCCCGTGAGCAAAGCAGCAAGACCAAGGCATGGCAATAATTAACGGCATGCAGAAGTTTTAGCCTAATTAATTCCAGCGATTTAAGTGGCTGCATGCGCGTTCTCGGCTGCGACTCGCTGCATGCTGCTCCGCCAGATCGCTGCGTAGTGATTCTGAGTGCTTGCATGCAGCCGGCCGTAATTAAGGCAGCTAACTGATGCGAAAAAGATGCGCTTTAATTGTCGCGGGCTTTTTAAATCCATGGAATCATTATTGACAAGGAGGGAGATGATTCGAGTCCACTCGTTTGACCGCCATGCCGGCGTGCGCCCCAGATGGGACGGGATGGCACAGTCATAATTTCAGTTTCTCTAGTTTTCCATGGCAACCTGGCACGCTAAGCCATTATGCTTTAAATTCCGATGAGCGTCGCGCTACCTTCTGCCTATAAGTACTGTTTCCTGGCCTTCTCCGATGGCACCGTGACCCAACTCGCCATATCCTCATAAGCCCCCACCGGCCTGACGTTGCTCGCCATGACCGCCATGCCCCCGCCCGTCCGCAGTAGGCGACGCTGGTGGCGGTCACCGTCGGAACTAGTGTTCGGTTTTTCACTGGAAGGTAGACGGAGGGAGGAGGCATTCTATCTATCTTTAGATGGCAATGCGGAGATCGAGGAGTTGTTGAGCGATCACCGCTGGCGGAGGAGCAGCGTACCGCCGATTTGCGCCGCCCGTGGACATGGAGCAAAGAGCGCACCGACACTCGAGTCGTGGAGCAGAGCGCCCGCAATCGGGCCGACTATGTGGAGGCCGGGCGCCCGCAATAGCCGGAGGCTGTCGGGCACGCACGCTGTCGCGACACCGATTTTTACTACCAGCTCGTCAAGCGGGTTTCCCACTTGGAAGTCAAGCCGGTGGACCACGCCGGCATGGAAAGGGCCAACGCAGCGAAAGCAACGCTACTCTATCGCACCTCTTGCAAGTCCGAGGCGAGGCGCAGGACGCCGGTGCCGGCGTTTAGCGTGTACCATGGCGGCCGAAATCGTCTAGTTAGCTAAGAGTAAGCTAGTACTTGTATGCTACTAGAGTATTAGTGGGAGTAGATAGTTAACTTGGCTATGATGGTTGTCAACGTGGAAGTTCGATTACTCTATATGTGGATCAGACACATTACTTTGCTCAATGTTGAACTTTCCATTTGAACGTATGGAATGGGCTGTTATTTTTTTAAATGGGTTGTATTTGTCCTCCATGGGTTTAGAGGCTGACTTGTGGGCCTACCAAGTTGACGCGTACACAATCAGGAGATGATTGTACGTGGAGAGGATGACAGCAGGGACCCGCCAAGGTCATGGCAGTACGCAAGCAAGTGCCTCCTTATTTCAAGCCAATAAAAAATGGCTCCTCCTAGTGGATTTCTGACATCTGGGTCCCATGACATTGTCAACGTAGTCAATAAACGAGAGAAATGCACAACGAGCGGCTGACACCAGGGACCCAGTAGCTCGCCCAGTTATTTTTATTTTGGGTTAATTTGATAAATGCCACTCTAAATCTGGTGTTTCCGAGAAATGTCACTGCAATTTCCAAACTTTGAAAAATGCCATTTCATGCCATTTCTAGTGGCATTTTTCGAAGTCTGGAGTGGCGTTTTTCAAAGTTTGCAAACTGCGAAGTATGCGTTTTCCAAAGTTTGCAAATATTGGTGTGGATTTTTTCAATGTTTGGAATTTGCAGTGTCATTTTTATGAATCGCCATAATTGGAGTGGCATTTATCTTTTTTGTTTTTGAGACGGAAGCAGTGGTGTCAACTGGCTAAAGGGACACTGCTTGTCTAGACAGCCTTTTCTTTTATGTTTACCACAGACCAGCCCAGTAGTTTTTCTTTCTTTCTGAAAATGGCTAGCCCAGTTTTTTTGTGATTTTTCAAGTAAGTCGCTTTATCAGGCCTGTTGGGCTGCAAATCTTCTTTCAAGACGAGGAGAGCTTCATTTGGCTGACCGAGAAAATGGCCTATCAGTAATGAGAAATGGGCTGTACATTTTTAAAACACATCAAACCGGCAATTAGTTTCAAATATCTTTTTTTTTCATTTCGAGATATTAAATTGCATTGATTTTTATGCATGGACAATTTATTGGATTTTATATTAATATACATTTATTTTTAAAATCAGTCTGAATGTGACTCGAAATTTCGGGATTAAAAACAGTTCAGACCGCACCAACATATGCAAAATTTCGTATAATTTTTTAACCGTGGCCACAATATGGGCTGTAATGCTAACAAAAAGAATATGTGCTCCAAAAAAACCCGTAAGAATTAGCAAATGGGCTGTAAATTATTTGAAATAATGGCAGATGGCTCTGTATGTCGCTTTTCCACAGATTTGAGGCTTTCCTAAAAAGGTTTACGCACAAGCAAAGGATCGCTTGATGTCCATCCAACGGCCGCCGTGCTTCTTCAATCTCTGCTCTTCCTGCTTCCACCGCTCAAACAAGCGCCAAGTGGACTGCTCGCTCCTCCTCCTGGCCGGCCGCTGTGCCAAGCAGGCCTCACCGCCCCATCAGATTCCCATCGCTGGCCTAGCCATCCCTCTACTCACCCACACTGCCGTTATTCTCCGCGACGGCAGACGAACCAAGAAACCTCGTGATACCATACTCCTCCGCATGGGAAACAAATGCCGAGTCTTTGCTGGCTCCGTGTCGTTCCCTTCCTAGGCCTCGCCGTCGTCCACCGCCCTGGTGCTCTTGGCGTGGCGTGGTCAACGTGGTCAACGATCGACATGCATCTGAAGTGGACTGTACGTGGAGAGGTTGACAGCTGGGTCCACGGCCGCACGCAAGGAAATGCTTCCTTATTACGTGCAAAATAATGATTCCTCCACCTGACTTCCAGGACCCACCGAAAGGGCCTCTGTATTTCGCGAAAAAATGTTACTGCCGCTGACAGCTCAGACCCACCAGCTATATCTTCGCACGCAAGGAAGTACCTCCTTATTACGCACAAAAAAAATGAATACTCCCCCTACTAGCTGGGACCCAGTATAGTGGGCCTACTAAGTTGACGGGGATGGAGGGCTTTGTCAAATTAGTCAATATGCACGATTCTAGCTCGACTGACCGTACGATGTCCATCCAACGGCCGTAGTGCTTCTTCAACCTCTAGTCTTCTTGCTCCAGCCGCCCAAAGCAGCGCCGGTCGTGCCGCATGCTCCTGCCTCCTGTGGCCAGTTGTGATGCCGCGGAGGCCTCACTGCCTCCTACTACTCCCCCCGCTGGCCAGGCCATCCCTCTACTCACCCACACCCCCTGTTATTCTGCGGCAACGGCAGCCTCACACCGCAGCCAGACCAGTGCACCCTCGTACTACTCTCCACGTGGGCATCCACGGCCGCGTCTTCCCCGGCTCTGCATCATCCCCTTCCTAGGCCTCGCCGTCGTCCACCGCCCTGGTGCTCTCGGCGCGGCGTGGTCAACATGGTCAAGGAACGACTTCCATCGGACGTGGATCAGACGTGGAGAGGTCGATACTGGGTCCACGGCCGCAGCAAGGAAGTGCCTCCTTATTACGCCGAAAATAATGATACCTCCACCTGACAGCAGGGACCCACTCGACGGGCCACCATATTTCGCGAAAAAAAACGTTTCCCCTGACTGCTGGGACCCACCAGCTACATCTTCGCACGCAAGGAAGTGCGCCCGGGCAGAAAAATGATTCACCCCCTGACTGCTGGGACCCACCAGCTACATCTTCGCATGCATGGAAGTGCGTCCGAAAAAAACGATTCTCCCCCCTGACTGCTGGGACCCACCAGCTACATCCTCGCACGCAAGGAAGTGCCTGACAGTCGGG
Source organism: Aegilops bicornis (assembly GCA_021605145.1). Classification (NCBI taxonomy): domain Eukaryota; kingdom Viridiplantae; phylum Streptophyta; class Magnoliopsida; order Poales; family Poaceae; genus Aegilops; species Aegilops bicornis. The sequence goes on along the minus strand of CM038671.1, from coordinate 69,551,723 downwards.
ACCCACCTGGTCGAAGCGTACGTAGCGTTGTCATTCTGGTCGCGAACATGTACGTACATACTGGGGGATGTAGAGGCGCGCACGTGTCTTAGTAGAGGCGCGCACGTGTCATAGTAGAGGCGCACACATAGCATGTACATGTACGTACAGCGGCCAGTGTGCAAGAAAGAAAATATGTCCACATATGTGTTCATACGGGCGGGGTCTCGAACGCCTACTCGCGCATACGTACGGCTAGGGCTTGTGTACATGGCTGGGTCGGAATGGAGAAACATCGTCGTCGTCGTGTTCATGGGGAGCCAACCGGCTGGGTCAGAATGGAATGTGTCGTCGTGTTCGTCGGGAGGGCTTGGATGGAACAGGCGATGGAAACGAGGCCTGGCGTATCGCAGAACAGAGGAAACGGCCTTGTTGTTCGACCTACCATGTTCGAAACAGAATCCTGTTCATCGGGAGGGGTCTGGCGTACCGCAAAACGGAGGAAACGGACCTCCTACGGTCGAAACGGGGGTCCTGTTGATTGGGAGGGGTGTGGCGATCGCAAAACGGATTTAAACGAACTTGTGTTGGAGCGCTACGGTCGAAACAGGGGTCCTGTTCATCGGGAGGGGTGTGGCGTACCGCAAAACGGGACTCCACGGGATACTGTTCATCTCCACCATCGACCTCCTCCAGCCTCCACCTGCGACTGTTCATCCACCGTCGACCTCCTCCAGCCTCCACGGGCTATTGTTTATCCACCATCGACCTCCTCCAGCCTCCACTGCGGACTGCTCCGGCCCTGCTCATCCAGCCTCCACCGCCGCTACTCCACCGGGCCATCGCTCAACCACCCCTCTCCACGGGCTCGCTCAACCACCCCTCCACGGGCCATCGCTCATCCACCCTCCACCGCTTCATCGCTCATCTAGCCCTCCACGGGGTCCTCCTGTTCATCCAGCCCTCCACGGGGTCCTGTTCATCCAGCCCCAACCGTCTCGATCGAGGCAACGCCACGGGGTCCTGTTCATCCACCCCCACCACTCACTGTTCATCCGAACCACCCCGCAACGCTCACTGTTCATCCAGAGATGCAGCATCGATCGGCTTCAGTTAGCAGCAGTAGCGAAGGGATTGCTCGATCGGGTTCAGTTAACAACCATCGATCGATCGCTTGGGTTCGATGAACGCCAGAGTTCTGCAGGCAATCACTCGTGTTCGATTAGAGCCCAACGCCTCGCCGGGTTCGATTAGAGCCAACGCCACACACACGCAGCGTCGTACGAGAGAAACGCACATCGCCGGCCCCGACCACCCACCGTGAATCGGAACTCCCGAAATTTTCCTCGCCTCGCTTCTACCAGTTTTTCCGTCATGGACGGCCCAAAGAATGTCATGCCAAGGCGTCTCCGGCCAGCCCAGGACGAAAAGCCCATTTTCTGTCATAGAAGTAGGAGCCCACCACATCTATGATGATACCGGGTTTTGTCACAATTATCGTCATAGAAGTGTCATAAGTATGACAGAAAAAAGTTTTGTTTGGCCCAAAATGTCACGGATGTCTTTTTTTGTAGTGAATGTGTCCTCGAGAGCGCTTTGCTTTATATAAGAGTTCGTCCAGGCTTGTCCTTTGCTACAAAAAGGATTGGGCCACCTTGCTGCACCTTGTTTACTTTTGTTAATTGTTACCCGTTACGAATTATCTTATCACACAACTATCTGTTACCGATAATTTTAGTTCTTGCAGAGAATACCTTGCTGAAAACTTCTTGTCATTTCCTTCTGCTCCTCGTTGGGTTCGACACTCTTACTTATTGAAAGGACTACGATAGATCCCCTATACTTGTGGGTCATCAAGACTCTTTTTCTCGTGCTGTTCTTGGGGGAGTGAAGCGCCTTTGGTAAGTGGAACTTGGTAAGGAAACATTTATATAGAGTGCTGAAATTTACTGTCACTTGTTACTATGGAAAATAATCCTTCACTACTAGGGAAAAGCTTATAGGTAGACGCTTACTAGTAGCACGGGTTTATACCCCTCGCTACTGCTACTTACTAGTAGCACATGTTTTTAACCCTCGCTACTACTAAGTTGATAGTAGTAGCGCGAGTTTTTACCCCTCGCTACTACTTTTCCACCATGCCTCCCAGGACCAGCCGTAGTAGTAGCGCGGGTTATAAAACTGATACGTCTCCAATGTATCTATAATTTTTGATTGTTCCATGCTATTATATTACTTGTTTTGGATGTTTAATGGGCTTTGTTATACACTTTTATATTATTTTTGGGACTAACCTATTAACCGGAGGCCCAGCCCAAATTGCTGTTTTTTCTGCCTATTTCAGTGTTTCACACAAAAGGAATAACAAGCGGACTCCGAACGGAATGAAACCTTCGGGAGAGTTATTTTTGGAACAAACGCAATCCAGGAGACTTGGAGTGGACGTCAAGAAAGAGAAGAGGCAGCCATGAGGTAGGAGGGCGCGCCTAGGGGAGATAGGCACGCCGCCCACCCTCATCGGACCCTCGTGGCTCCCCTGACCGACTTCTTTCGCCTATATATACCCATGCACCCTGAAAACATCCAGGAGCACCACGAAACCCTATTTCCATCGCCGCAACCTTATGTACCCGTGAGATCCCATCTTGGGGCCTTTTCCGGCGCTCCGCCGGAGGGGGAATCGATCATGGAGGGCTTCTACATCAACACCATAGCCTCTCCGATGAAGTGTGAGTAGTTTATCACAGACCTTCGGGTCCATAGTTATTAGCTAGATGGCTTCTTCTCTCTCTTTGAATCTCAATACAAAGTTCTCCTTGATCTTCTTGGAGATCTATTTGATGTAACTCTTTTTGCGGTGTGTTTGTCGAGATCCGATGAATTGTGGGTTTATCATCAAGATTATCTATGAACAATATTTGACTCTCATCTGAATTCTTTTATGTATGATTGGTTATCTTTGCAAGTCTCTTCGAATTATTAGTTTGGTTTGGCCTACTAGATTGATCTTTCTTGCAATGGGAGAAGTGCTTAGCTTTGGGTTCAATCTTGCGGTGTCCTTTCCCGGTGACAACAGGGCAGCAAAGGCACGTATTGCATTTTGCCATCGAGGATAAAAAGACGGGTTTATATCATATTGCTTGAGTTTATCCTCTACATCATGTCATCTTGCCTAATGCGTTACCCTGTTCTAATGAACTTAATACTCTAGATGCATGCTGGATAGCGGTCGATGTGTGGAGTAATAGTAGTAGATGCAGAATCGTTTCGGTCTACTTGTCGCGGATGTGATGACTATATACATGATCATGCCTAGATATTCTCATAACATGCACTTTTCTATCAATTGCTCGACAGTAATTTGTTCACCCACTGTAATACTTATGCTATCTTGAGAGACGCCAATAGTGAAACCTATGGCCCCCGGGTCTATTTTCCATCATATAAGTTTCTGATCTACTTTATTTTGCAATCTTTACTTTCCAATCTATATCATAAAAATACCAAAAATATTTATCTTATTATTATCTCTATCAGATCTCACTTTTGCAAGTGGCCGTGAAGGGATTGACAACCCCTTTATCGCGTTGGTTGCAAGGTTCTTATTTGTTTGTGTAGGTACGAGGGATTTGCGTGTAGCCTCCTCTTTGGATTGATACCTTAGTTCTCAAAACTGAGGGAAATACTTACGCTACTTTACTGCATCACCCTTTCCTCTTCAAGGGAAAACCAACGCAGTGCTCAAGAGGTAGCAAGAAGGATTTCTGGCGCCGTTGCCGGGGAGGTCTACGCACAAGTCAAGACATACCAAGTACCCATCACAAACTCTTATCCCTCGCATTACGTTATTTGCCATTTGCCTCTCGTTTTCCTCCCCCCACTTCACCCTTGCCGTTTTATTTGCCCCCTCTCTTTCCCGTTCGCCTCTTTCTCGCTTGCCTCTTGTGTGCTTATGTGTTGGATTGCTTGTCACGATGGCTCAAGATAATACTAAATTGTGTGATTTTTCAAATACCAACAACACTGATTTTCTTAGCACTCCGATTGCTCCTCTTACTGATGCTGAATCTTGTGAAATTAATGCTGCTTTGCTGAATCTTGTCATGAAAGATCAATTCTCTGGCCTTCCGAGTGAAGATGCCGCTACTCATCTAAACAACTTTGTTGATGTGTGTGATATGCAAAAGAAGAAAGACATGGGTAATGATATTGTTAAATTGAAGCTATTTCCGTTTTCACTTAGAGATCGTGCTAAAACTTGGTTTTCTTCTTTGCCTAAATATAGTATTGATTCATGGAATAATTGCAAAGATGCTTTTATCTCTAAGTATTTTCCTCCCGCTAAGATCATCTCTTTTAGAAATGATATTATGAATTTTAAGCAACTTGATCATGAGCATGTTGCACAATCTTGGGAGAGGATGAGATTAATGATTCACAATTGCCCTACACATGGATTAAATTTATGGATGATCATACAAAACTTTTATGGCGGATTGAATTTTGCTTCTAGAAATCTTTTAGATTCGGCCGCGGGAGGCACTTTTATGGAAATCACTTTAGGAGAAGCTACTAAACTCCTAGATAATATTATGGTTAATTAGTCTCAATGGCACACCGAAAGATCTACTAGTAAAAAGGTTCATGCGATAGAAGAGATTAATGTTTTGAGTGGAAAGATGGATGAACTTATGAAATTGTTTGCTAATAAGAGTGCTCCTATTGATCCTAATGATATGCCTTTGTCTACTTTGATTTAGAATAATAATGAATCTATGGATCTGAATTTTGTTGGTAGGAACAATTTTGGTAACAATGCTTATAGAGGAAACTTTAATCCTAGGCCGTACCCTAGTAATTCCTCTAATAATTATGGTAATTCCTACAACAACTCTTATGGAAATTTTAATAAGATGCCCTCTGATTTTGAGATTAGTGTTAAAGAATTTATGATTTCTCAAAAGAATTTCAATGCTTTGCTTGAAGAAAAATTGCCTAAGATTGATGAGTTGTCTAGGAACGTGGATATAATTTCTCTTGATGTTGATTCTTTGGAACTTAGATCTATTCCACCTAACCATGATATCAATGAGTCTCTCAAAGCCATGAGAATTTCCATTGATGAGTGCAAGGAAAGAACCGCTAGGATGCGTGCTAAGAAAGATTGCTTTATAAAAGCGTGTTCTTTTAGTTTTCATGATAATAGGGATGAAGATCTAAAAGTGATTGTTGTGTCTCCTATTAAATCTTTGTTTTTCAATATGAATCTTGATAATGATGGGACTGAAGATGAGTCAACTTTAGTTAAAAGGCGTCCCAATGATTCGGAGTTTTTAGATCTTGATGCAAAAATTGGTAAAAGTGGGATTGGAGAGGTCAAAACTTTACATAGCAATGAACCCACTATTTTGGATTTCAAGGAATTTAATTATGATCATTTTTCTTTAATAGATTGTATTTCCTTGTTGCAATCCGTGTTAAATTCTCCTCATGCTTATATTCAAAATAAAGCTTTCACTAAACATATCGTTGATGCTTTAATGCAATCTTATGAAGAAAAACTTGAATTAGAAGTTTCTATCCCTAGAAAAATTTATGATGAGTGGGAACCTACTATTAAAATTAAAAATAAAGATCATGAATGCTATGCTTTGTGTGATTTGGGTGCTAGTGTTTCCACGATTCCAAAAACTTTGTGTGATGCGTTAGGTTTCGGTGAATTTGATGATTGCTCTTTAAACTTGCACCTTGCGGATTCCACCATTAAGAAACCTATGGGAAGGATTAATGATGTTCTTATTGTTGCAAATAGGAATTATGTGCCCGTAGATTTTATTGTTCTTGATATAGATTGTAATCTTTCATGTCCTATTATTCTTGGTAGACCTTCCCTTAGAACGATTGGTGTAATTATTGATATGAAAGAAGAAAATATTAGATTCTAATTTCCATTATGGAAAGGCATGGAACACTTTCCTAGGAAGAAAATCAAATTACCTTATGAATCTATTATGAGAGTCACCTATGAATTGAATACCAAAGATGACAATACTTAGATCTATTCTCGCTTTTATGCCTAGCTAGGGGCGTTAAACGATAGCGCTTGTTGGGAGGCAACCCAATTTTATTTTTGTTCTTTGCTTTTTGCTCCTATTTAGTAATAAATAATTCATCTAGCTTCTTTTTAGATGTGGTTTTATGTTTTAATTAGTGTTTGTGCCAAGTAGAACCTATAGGATAACCTATGGTGTCAGTTAATTTGATCTTGCTGAAAAACAGAAACTTTTACGTGCACGAGAATAATTTTAATAAATCACAGAAACGTGATTTTTAGTTAATTCTTTTTGCAAAAGATTAATAAACAAAATTTCTCGAACTTCCTATTTTGGTAGAAGTTTTGGGGTTTCAGAAGTATTCGAAAGTTACAGATTGCTACAGACTGTTCTGTTTTTGACAGATTCTATTTTTCGTGTGTTGTTTGCTTACTTTGATGAATCTATGGCTAGTATCGGGGGGTATGTGATACGTCTCCAACGTATCTATAATTTTTTATTGTTTCATGCTATTATATTACATGTTTTAAATGTTTATGGGCTTTACTAAACCCTTTTATATCATTTTTGGGACTAACCTATTAACCGGAGGCCCAACCCATATTGCTATTTTTTTGCCTGTTTCAGTGTTTCGCAGAAAAGGAATATCAAACGAACACTAGTAGAAAAACGACCTAATGTGAGACACATTAGTGACGGTTCGATTTTTGCCCGGTACTAATGGTACCATTAGTGCCGGTTCGAACGGCTATGCATTAATGCCGGTTCGTTTTGAACCTTTAGTACCGGTTCAGGCTACGAACCGGATCGCATTTAACCGGTACTAATGGGGTGGTGGCAGGCTGGCGTCAGGCCGGGGCCCCGCGATCACCTTTAGTACCGGTTCGTGGCACGAACCGGTACTAAAGGGCTAACCTTTAGTACCGGTTCGTAAAGGGGTTTGACCTATAGTACCGGTTCGTGGCACAAACCGGTACTAAAGGGCAATTTTCAATCTCTAACCCCCTGTATATCGCCATTTCAATTTTGAAAAATACAAAAGAAAATGATAAGAAATTCAAAAAATAAAATTCTTCGAGATGTAGTTATATTACTACATCTACTAGTTAGGAAAATTAAAAAACTTAAATTTGGACATGTTTTGCAAAAAGTGTAGGGAAAATGTAAAACGGCTATAACTTTTGCATACGATGTCGGAAAAAACATATAATATATCAAAAAATTCAGCACGAAAATCCGCATCCAATTTTGACGGCCAATGGCCTGTTTGCAATTTCTTAGAATCCCCAAATTCCAAAAGGAGAAAAAGATATGCTCAAATTTAAGTTTTTTTTAATTTTGGTTAAATCTGGTCAAACTATGGTCAAACTACTTATTCAAGAAGTATTAATGTTACTGCATACTTATTCAAGAATATTAGTGTTACTAAATAATTATTTCAATTTTTTGAATTTTAGTCAAATCTGGTCAAACTGTGGTCAAACTATGGTCAAAATTATTTAAGAAATATTAGTGTTACTAAATAATTACTGTTTTTAGAATAATAGTTTCAAACTCAAACGGTGAAATGTGTGACCTAATGCTCAAGCTAAACTGCTGAGGGTTAATAGGATTTCTGACTTACATTTGTCGGAAAACAACAAGTGCAGACTTGGAAAGTAGGGGAATAGAACTACGAAGTTGAGCGTGCTCATTTGGGGAGTGAGAGGATGGGTGACTGGTCAGGAAGTTAGACGATTTGGAATGAGTGATCCACACTTGAGTAGTTAAGAGGGGCGATTAGAGATTAAATCATCAAATAATTCAGAAAATTGAAAATAAAAAAATCATTTTTTTTTCAAAATTAAAAAAAAAATTTCAAAAAAATACCTTTAGTACCGGTTGGTAACACCAACCGGTATTAAAGGTCCCCCATACCATGGCGCGAGCTCACGCCACGTGGTGGGCCTTTAGTGGCGGTTCGTGACGAACTGGTACTAAAGTGGGGGGGGGGGCTTTAGTCTCCACTCTTTAGTGCCGGTTGCAGAACCGGTATTAAAGGCCCTTATGAACCGGTATTAAAGCTCCATTTTGTTTCGTTAGCCTCTTCGCCAGTTTTCTTTTTCCAGGGGTTTTCCGCAATTATTTTCGATCGCGATTTCAGCCCAGATCTTAGTTTTAGTTTATCTTTTCGCTCGTTTGTCGGAATCAGGCGATTCAAGCGCCTAGATCTTCATCTCAAAGCCCTCTTTCTGTTTAACCAACTTGAACAAGATTTTGGTACTATAAAATTTGGCTTTAGTCCAGATTAGTAATTGGATCTTGTTTCTTTTGCAGTTTGAGTTTCGTTGCTTCGTTTGATTTGATTTCTTTTTGCAAACCGGAGTTCTTAAGTTGAACTTTCTGGTTAGATCTGTTTTGTTTGAGTTTTAACCGTGCTTTTAGTTGAGTGCTTATGTATGTTATTGTTTGTTTGCGATAGAGTACCCGGAGTGCGAAGCGTGCCACTACGAGTCTCTAGGTTTTGCGGATCATCAGCAAGGCAAGTAACACTTTGATCATACCTCTTTACTACCCATTTTTATTGTATTATCTCAATCCTCAAACATTGCATGGTTAGGATCTGATTAACATGTGGGTTCTGGGAAGTAGTTGATGAGGTAGAACCTATTGCCCTGTTTATTACTAAACCTTTGGGAGTTACATCTACGATATGCTTATGTTGCTATGCTATGCTCGTAGACGTGGTTTGGGTGAGTGTATCCATGATAGATGTGAGTATTGCTAATTAATGGTTAACTTGAGGTGGCAACTTAAATGCACATCTGGGTGGATTGTTTGTGGGCACCTGGAGAATCCAGTCTTGTCCTAGGATATCCCGGGGTTCCGTGTGATCATCCTAAGGTCCGCCACCCAGGCTCAAAGGGATCATAAGATCATTCATGCTAGAAACTTCCGTGTGCAGCCACAAACTATTATGGGCTCTAGCATAGTTGATTAAGTTGCATAACCTCTTTCAGTGGTGGGCTAGCAGATGTAGGGGAAAGTAGGTGTAACTGTCCATCCAGAGTAAAGAGTTATTGTTTCTGAAAGACTGTGTCTCGGTCATCTGTTTCTCAAACACCATGTAGTGCAAGAAATCCGACGGAGGAGATCGAGTCTTGTGGGGGAAAAGTGCGCAAACCTCTGCAGAGTGTACAAACTAATCATGGTTAGCCGTCCCCGGTTATGGACATCTTGAGTATCTGGTTCTTGGATTATCATGTTGATCCCATCATGTTAATTAAATAAATTGATTGGGTTTAATGATGATGCTTAATTGGGATTGAGTTGGAGGAACCTTCTCAATGTTTAGCAACCACCATGATAGTTAAATAAAATTTATTTCTTTGTTGTAGGGAAAAATTGGCTTTATGCAAAACTGTAACCATAGAGCTTTCCACCAGCCATATTGCATGTAGTGATAGCAATTATTCCGTTCATTACTCTATGTGTTACATTGCCAGCATATTCCATGTGCTGGCCCGTTTCGGGCTGCAACATTTCATGTTGCAGACTTTTCATACGACTAGTAAGGTGCCATAGGTCGTTGCCTTTTAGTCAGCTATGCCATTGGAGTTGATGGACTCACTTTATCTTCCAAGCCTTCCGCTGTTTTCGTTTTTAGATGGCCTTAAGCCATATTATTGTAATAAGTTCTCCTTTGAGACACTCGATGTAATAAGTGTGTGATTGCTACTCTGTTATAAATCCTCAAGTACTGTGCGTGTCGGCATTACCGATCCAGGGATGACACTGATGCACAGAGATCAGACTGTCTGAGGTCTGGTCACTACAAGATGGTATCAGAGCACACACTGACTGTAGGACATGACCACTAAGCTAAGACCATAGTACACCCTTCTCTACTCATTTCTGTCTCCTCTCCTTTTTCTACTCTATAGGATGGCGGATGCAAGGAACAAGTTTGCGCAACCGGATGAAGATACACCTTTTGGACGACACTTGAAGGAAGTCACTAGGTACCTGAACATAGGAATACCAAGCTTCACCGGGACCTACATCGCCACTTTACCAGAAGAGGCGCGGTGGATGATTCAAGTTCAAATTCCAGGAAGGACGTTCATGCCAGTCACTAAGCCCATGAGTTTTTCTTTGATGCACCAACCTGGAGTCTAGGCAAGAGCATGGTAGCTCACATCGCCATGGGACGCATTGGAGAAGTTTACCACAAGGATCTCAAGGATACTATCTACCAGATTTGTGGGCCCCGAGATGAGCAATGGGAGATGATCAGCACCAGGAGGGATAGGTCCATTGTAGCATTCATCCAGGAGTTAAACCAGCACATTAAATGCCGCCAGAGAACCAGATGTGCTTGAGCATGATAGATCTGAAGAAAGCAATGACCAAGATTTCAGAACTGGAGGAAGAACTCAAGTCTACACGTGATGGATATGAGGAGGAAATGACGATACTCGTGGGGAAGAATGACAACCTGACGAGAAAACTAGGAGTATTCATGGGAGCTAGGAGGAGATGACGATGAAACCAAGGACTACATCATCATCGACGACACCGACTCGGACCCCGACGATAGCGATGATGACTATGTTGATGAACCTGGAGTAGATATCATGGATTCTTTGTCGGTGGCAACGACACCTATGGGACCAACTGGGATCCCTACTACGGTTGTGGGGCGCAGGGTTGAGAAGAGAGCGAGATCGGGGGCCAATTCAGAGCACACAGGTCATTTACCCAGGTTCGGGCCGCAGCGTGCGTAATACCCTACTCCTGCCTAGAACATCTATTTGAGTGTTCTTGCCGTTCTTGAGCTAGCTACAATGAGTGTAACTTGTCCAAGGGTCCGAATCCTTCTCCTGGATGCCTTGGGCCTCCTTTTATAGGCAAGGGGATCGCCATAGTGGCACACAGGAGGTGGCATCGGGGTACTGTGGTTAAGCCTATCGTTAACCATATGGGACAAGGTGCATTAAATGCGAACCCCCGTCCCGTCCGTCGCCGCTCCACCCTGCTTTGACACGCATTCGAGCCAGCAGGACGCGTGGTGCCATGTAGGCAGGCAGGCAGCTGAGGTGGCGCGGTGGAGAAGTCTTCACGAAGATTGCATGCCACTACGTAGGCGTTTCTGAGTTGGCCTAGAGGCCTCCTGTTGACACGCAGGTGCCTGCCTAGATGGTGGGATGGCAGTTGCATGGGGAGTGGTAGCGGGACTGTGGCAAGCGCGGGCCTGGCCGTAGATGTCACAGACGTCCTCGACAAAAGGGGCTTTGCCGGGGTCCCGGCAAGGGTCTTGCCGCGGTGTCGTGGTCGTCCCCGGCAAGGATGTCGCTGGAGGTCTTGTGGGCTTCCTTGGCAAGGATCTTGCCGAGGTTCGTCGCCTTCTATTCCTCCTCTGATTTGGAGTGTCTCTTGTCTTCACAAAGATCTGCATGCCACCACAGAAGTGCCTCCCGAGCCCTGGTTCCAATGAAGTTGGGAACCTTGGGTTCAAGGGTGGCGCGTTCCGCTGGCGTGGGGCTGGGCAAGTTGCCCCGGCAAGGCTCTTGTCGAGGCCGCGAAAGCTGCCCTGGCAAGGCTCTTGCTGGGGAGGATCGCCTTGCCCTCTTGGTCTTCTGGTCTTGGCGCTGTGTTTGGCTGTTCTGTGGCTTTAACCCCTCCCTCTGCCTTGCCAATGTGGTTGTGGGCACGGCTGTGACTGCCCGTGCACTTAGTAAGGGGTACAAAGTAATGCCCCTACTTTAGTACACCGACAGGGGCCCCCGGGCCTAGGCCACACATCAGCGCGGCGCGTTTGTTGGGCTAGGCCGAAAAATGGTGCGCGGGCAGGCAGGGCCGTTTTTACCGCAGTAACCTTTCGCTCGCTGCGCTTCCCCATGACCCGCATTGAATGCGTGACGTGGGGGTTACGCGCGCGGGTGATCAAAGCACACTAGCGTCATTCACAGCGAACAGTAAAGAGGCGGCTTGCGTGTCTCTTTGAGACCGCTGGGCTGCTGCTCATTTACTCTCCGTACCTGGGAACCGTCGCTCCACGCGTCCCATTACGCCCGTCCCCGTGCCATGTACGCCGCATGCATGGGAAGACGTGCGCGCGTGGGTTGATACCCACACGCCTTCAATTGGGCGGGGAGGGCGGTCGACGGCTTCGCCCACTGTCACCTTAATGAGCCGGATTGGCTGAAAGGGGCGGCCGAGCCCCGCCCCCGTCCCTTTATAAAGAGGGGAGTGGGAGGAACGGCGCCTCCCATTCCTTCGCCATCTGCCTCTCCCCATCTCTGCTCCTTCCTCTCTTTTGTCACGGCGAGAGGCCGCGCTGATGCTTCATCGGTGGCGTTGAGGGTCTATGCCCGACAACGCGTCGCCCCTCCCCAAGAGCGTGTGGCGGCGGAGCCGATCATGAGGGGAAGGGGGAGGGGGCGAGGTCGAGGCAGCCGTGGTGCTCGGGGAAGAGGAGGACGGGGCGGTGCATCGGCCTCGCCTCCGCCAGTGGTCCTTCCCCCAATGGAGGGCCACGTCGGGGACAACACTTACGAGTTCTTCATCAGGTTGCGCCGGCCGGCGCGCCATCGTCTTTGTCTCCTGACTCTGTTTGCTCGGGAAATGGAACTGGACCCACCGCAGGCGCTGAGGCTACACATGAGGGGCTGCGGAAACAGCGGCACATGGGCCGACGTCGACTCCCTAGCCCCTCATGTCATGTATCTTCGTCGTGGGTGGAAGACCTTCACCCGCATCCACAGCCTGACGCCGGGGCTCATTCTCTTTTTCAAGTTGATGTAGAACGGCTTGCTCTCCGTCAAGGTCTTTGGAGACCTTGGCACTCACGTAAAGTGCTGCGTGGAGAGCTCCTCCGACGAAGAAGATTCTTCCTCGAGCGGGAGTGACGAGGAGGACTGCGGCAGCGACGACGAGGGTAGCGGGCGGCAGGATGACGGGTCTGACTAGGCGTCGGGCACGCCGCTCCGGGGTGACACCGGCGACCCCATCATCCGTGTCACCAGCTCCTTGAACTTCTATGGGTCGCCTCCTTGGGCGGCTGGTGTGGGGGAGGCCGGAGAAGGCGAAGAAGGTGGGTGGCGGGCCATCAAGTCGGAGTACGATGGCACCAACGCCTTCATAGCGTATTGACGGACCGCTGCCTCATCTTCTAGCTCTTCCTCCAGCGCCATCACTGCCAGCCCTCTCCTAGGTGATCGCCGGCATGTTCTCTTGGAGCCTTCTGCTGCTCGTACCTTGCCTAGGCGCTCCTCCTGCCCTTTTTACCTTCTTGTCGCATTTCCTGAGGAGAGGGACAAGAAAGGGATTACGGGCACCTTATCTTCTTTTCAGCTTGTAAGCCTATGGGCCTTAGTTAGATCTAAAACATGTAATCCCCTTGCTCATGTCTACATTCCGTATGATTTGTACTTGTATGGGGCGTATTAATGAAAATGGGTGCTTGCCGGGTCCTTTGTGTGTGAACCATGCCCATACCAAGGAACAAGTCCTTGTTATTTTCTGTATAAACAAAGTCTCCCAGCAACAGACCTTGCTGCTCCCTTACTTCGTTCAGCTACACTCACGTTCTCGGCGGAGGCAGTAATGAAATAGAGTTAGGCCCTATGCCTGCTTCCTCGCTGCCCCAGCTGCAACCAGATTCTGCCCCAAGAAATAATTTCTTTGGTACAGGAAAAAAGGAGCATGGTAGCCTAGAAGCAAGACGAGGCTTCATACGCCCCTAGTGTCATACGGGAATGCAAGATAAGGGATGAAAAACTTACCTGGATCTACGGTCCCCCCTCCAGCAGTGTTGGCTTGCCGGGGTCGGACCCTCATGTCTTCAGCCCCCGACAACCCTAGCTTGCCGGGGTCGGAGCACCAGCTTGTTCTCCCCATCTCCATATGGCTAAGCGGATATGCTCATTTATCCTGTGAACCAAAAAGGACGGAGAGGAATAAAGAGATGCAAACTCGACTTCTGAGCTAGGGGTTACTCGCTGCTAAGCACTATCAACCCTAACCGAGGAGGAGACTCAACCTAGCATGCATGCTATAACTTAGGGCGCCAGTAGTTCGGTTATTTATGCTCAGGGTTTGCGCCTGGCTTTGTACAAAGGGTTACATGCCTTGCCGGCAAGGGTTGTACAAAAAGGTGGCCTGCCAGGGGGCTCGACAGCCGCGCCTTATGGGTAAAACTTGCCAAGATGCTCGATGTTCCCGGAGTTGCTCACTGGTATGGCATCTTCGGTCTCCAGGCGGACTGCGCCAGGCCTGGTGACTCGTGTTACCCGATAAGGGCCTTCCCACTTTGGCGTCAACTTGTTGGAATTCTTGGCCGACTGAACGTGCCGAAGAACAAGGTCGCCTTCCTCAAAGCTTCGGGCATGAACCTTGCAGCTATGGTAGCGACGCAAAGCTTGCTGGTAGCGTGCTGCTCTCATAGCCAACCGAAGACGATCTTCCTCAAGGAGCGTCGCGTCATCTTGCCGCAATCGCTCTTGCTCAAGCTCATCATAAGCGAGCACTCGAGGTGACCCATGTATGAGTTCCGTGGGGAGAACTGCTTCTGCCCCGTAGACCAGGGCAAAGGGTGTCTGGCCGGTGGCTCGATTTGGCGTCGTTCTGATCGACCAAAGAACCACGGACAACTCGTCAATCCAGCGCCTTCCACTCTTGCGCAACTTGTCAAAAGTCTTCGTTCTTAAGCCTCGCAGAACTTCAGCATTTGCTCTCTCTGCTTGGCCGTTGCTTCGTGGGTGTGCCACGGAAGCGAACCATACCTTGCGGCCGAGATCCTCGATGTACTGCATGAAGGCATGGCTTGTGAACTGTGTGCCGTTGTCGGTGATGATCCTGTTGGGTACACCAAAACAACAAACTAGCCCCTTGAAGAACTTGAAGGCTGACTGCACTGTCACCTTCCTCACCGCTTCCACCTCAGGCCACTTTGTGAACTTGTCGATTGCAACGTACAAGTACTCAAAGCCCCCGACAACACGAGGGAAAGGGCCCAATATGTCGAGCCCCCGGACTGAGAAGGGCCAGGAGAGAGGGATGGTTTGAAGGGCTTGGGCTGGTTGATGAAGCTTCTTCGAGTGGAAATGGCATGCTTCACACCTGGTTACTAGTGTCGTCGGATCCTGGAGGGTAGTGGGCCAGAAGAAACCCTGCCGGAAGCCTTGCCGGCAAGGGCCCTCGACCCTATGTGGGAGCCACATATGCCCCCATGTATTTTTGCCAACAGCTCCAGTCCTTCCTCCCGGGGAATGCATTTCAGCTTGACGCCGTTTGGCCTTTTTCTGTACAAAACATCATCAATGAACTGATACAGGCCAGACCGACGGGCCACTCTCTCCGCTTCTTCCTGCTCCTCAGGAAATTCCCCCGTTTGAAGGAATCGGACGGTATGCTGCGCCCATGCCGGAGCCTGAGGCTCGACGGTAAGGACTAAAGGCATCTCTTCTGCCATGGGAGCTGCCACCTCTACGTACAGGGCTTGACGCCCCGTCGGAGTCGGTGGCCCCACGGCAGGCTCAATACCCACGGCAGCATCCTTGCCGGCAGCCCCAGGGGGCTCGGCAGGAAAATACTTGCCGGGGCCTGATTTCCTTCGCTTGCTCTGCCCTGTTGATGGTTGTACGGATGGTTGAGTCAGCCAAAGCACAAAGGTACCTGGTTGCACAGGTAGTTTGAAGGCAACGTGCTTCGACAGGTAGTCGGCGATCTCGTTCTCCACTCGGGGAACGTGCTCTGCATGTATACCATCAAAATGCTCCTCCAGCTTCCTCACTTCATCCACGTAGGCCTCCATCAACGGACTTTGATAATCCTTATTAACTTGCCTAACGACGAGCTGCGAATCACCTCGGACAATGAGCTTTTTGACTCCGAGGTCTGCCGCGATCCTAAGACCAGCAAGCAATCCCTTGTACTCGGTAGTGTTGTTCGTTGACATCTCCCCGGGAAAGTGCTTCTGGATGACATACTTGAGGTGTTCTCCAGTGGGCACGACAAGCAGCACACCAACACCGGTGCCTTGCAGCGAGAAAGCCCCATCAAAGTACATAATCCAATTGTGACTTGCTTCCTTGCCGGGGAGAGTGGTCTCCTGGACCTCTTCATCGGGCGTCGAGGTCCATTCCGCAATGAACTCGGCCAAGACTCTGCTCTGGATCGTCGAGGTACTCTCAAACTTCAAACCGAAACTTGACAGCTCCAAGGCCCTCTCCACAATCCTCCCCGTTGCATCTGGGTTATGCAATATCCTTTGCAACGGGGAGGCGGGTGACAACAATGATCTCGTGCGCTTGGAAGTAATGATGCAGCTTCCTCGAGGCCATAAGGAGGCCGAAGAGCAATTTTTGCACACCAGAATACCTCGACCTAGCCCCCTGCAAGAGGGAGCTGACGAAGTAAATTGGGTGCTGCTATTGGGGAACGTAGCAAAAATTCAAAATTTTCTATGCATCACCAAGATCAATCTATGGAAATTCTAGCAACAAGAGAGAGGGGAGTGTATCTTCATACCCTTGCAGATCGCGATGCGGAAGTGTTGCAAGAACGTGGTCGGTGGAGTCGTTCACGAAGCGATTCAGATCGCGGCCAAATCCGATCTAAGCACCGAACAACGGTGCCTCTGCGTTCAACACACGTGCAGCCCGGTTACGTCTCCCGTGCCTTGATCCAGCAAGGAGAGAGGGAGAGGTTGGGAAGACTCCGTCCAGCAGCAGCACAAAGACGTGGTGGTGATGGAGGAGCATGGCACTCCAGCAGGGCTTCGCCAAGCACTACGAGAGACGAGGAGGGAGAGGGGTAGGGCTGCGCCAGGAGAGATGGAAACTCATGTGTTTGGCAGCCCCAACACCCCCACTATATATAGGGGAAGGGGAGAGGGGGCCGGCCCCCTCCAGATCCCATCTAGAGGGGAGGCGCCCGGCCGGGAGGAGGCTTGCCCCCCAAGCAAGGTGGAGGCGCCCCCTCCCCTAGGGTTTTCAACCCTAGGCACCTTGGGCCCTTGGGGAGGGGCACTAGTGGGCTGGTTCCCTCCCATATTCAGCCCATCAAGTCCCCCGGGGCAGGTGGCCCCACCTGGTGGACCTCCGGACACTTTTCGGTGGTCCCGGTACAATACCGATAACCCCCAAAACTATTCCAGTGACTGAAACTGGACTTCCCATATATAAATCTTTACCTTCGGACCATTCCAGAACTCCTCGTGACGTCCGGGATCTCATCCGGGACTCCGAACAACATTCGGTAACCACATACAAACTTCCTTTACAACCCTAGCGTCATCGAACCTTAAGTGTGTAGACCCTACGGGTTTGGGAATCATGAAGACATGACCGAGACAGCTCTCTGGCCAATAACCAACAGCAGGATCTGGATACCCATGTTGTCTCCCACATGTTCCACGATGATCTCATCAGATGAACCACGATATCAAGGATTTAAGCAATCCCATATGCAATTCCCTTTGGCAATCGGTACGTTACTTGCCCGAGATTCGATCGTCGGTATCCCAATACCTCATTCAATCTCGTTGCCGGAAAGTAACTTTACTCATTCCGTAATGCATGATCCCACGACTAACTACTTAGTCACATTGAGCTCATTATGATGATGCATTACCGAGTGGGCCCAGAGATACCCCTCCGTCATACGGAGTGACAAATCCCAGTCTCGATTTGTGCCAACCCAACAGACACTTTCAGAGATACCTGTAGTGTACCTTTGTAGTCACCCAGTTACGTTGTGACGTTTGGTACACCCAAAGCACTCTTACGGTATCCGGGAGTTACACAATCTCATGGTCTAAGGAAATGATACTTGACATTAGAAAAGCTTTAGCAAACGAACTACATGATCTTGTGCTATGCTTAGGATTAGGTCTTGTCCATCACATCATTCTCCTAATGATGTGATCCCGTTATCAACGACATCCAATGTCCATGGTCAGGAAACATAACCATCTATTGATCAACGAGCTAGTCAACTAGAGGCTTACTAGGGACATGTTGTGGTCTATGTATATACACATGTATTACAGTTTCCGGTCAATACAATTATAGCATGAACAATAGACAATTATCATGAACAAGGAAATAAAATAATAACCATTTTATTTTTGCCTCTAGGGCATATTTCCAACAGTCTCCCACTTGCACTAGAGTCAATAATCTAGTTCACATCAACATGTGATTGTAAAGAATCCAACACCCATGGGGTTTGATCATATCTCGCTTGTGAGAGAGTTTATTAGTCAGCAGTGCGAACCTTTCAGATTCGTGTGTGCTTTACAAATCTCTATGTCATCTTGTCGATGCAGCTACCACACGCTATTTGGAGCTATTCCAAATAACTGTTCTACTATACGATTCCGGTCTACTACTGAGAGTCATCCAGATTAGTGTCAAAGTTTGCATCGGTGTAACCCTTTACGACAGACTCTTTTACCACCTCCACAATCGAGAAAATTCCTTAGTCCACTAGTTACTAAGGATAACCTTGACCGCTCTCCTGTGATCCATTCCTGGATCACACTTGTACCCCTTGACTGACTTATTGCAAGGCACACTTTAGGTGCGGTACACAGCATAGCATACTGTAGAGCCTACGTCTAACGCATAGGGGACGACCTTCGTCCTTTCTCTCTCTTCTACCGTGGTCAGGTCTTGAGTCTTACTCAATTCTCACACCTTATAACACAGCCAAGAACTCCTTCTTTGCTGATCTATTTTGAACTCCTTCAAAATCTTGTCACGGTATGTATTCATCTGAAAGTACTATTAAGCGTTTTTGATCTATCCTTATAGATCTTGATGCTCAATTTCAAGTAGCTTAATCCAGGTTTTCCATTGAAAAACACTTTTCAAATAACCCTATATGCTTTCCAGAAATTCTACATCATTTCTAATCAACAATATGTCTTCAACATATACTCATCAGAAATTCTATAGTGCTCCCACTCACTTCTTTGAAATACAAGTTTCTCATAAACTTTGTATAAATCCAAAATCTTTGATCATCTCATCAAAGCGTATATTCCAACTCCGAGATGCTTACTCCAGTCCTTAGAAGGATTTCTAGAGCTTTGCATACTTGTTAGCATCTTTTAGGATTGACAAAACCTTCTGGTTGTATCACATACAACCTTTCCTCAAGAAAATCATCGAGGAAACAATGTTTTGACATCCTATCTGCAAGATTTCATAAATAATGCGAATCGCTAATATAATTCCAACAGACTCTTAGCATCGCTTCTGGTGAGATAGTCTCATCGTAGTCAACTCCTTGAACTTGTCGAAAACATCTTAGCGACAAGTCGAGCTTTCTTAATGGTGACACTTACCATCATTGTCCGTCTTCCTTTAAAATCCATACATGCTCAACAGCCTTACGACCATCGAGTAGTTGTTGCAAAGTCTATACTTTGTTTTCATACATGGATCCTCTCTCGGATTTTATGGCCTCGAGCCATTCGTCAGAATCCGGGCCTACCATCGCTTCTCCATAGCTCGTAGGTTCATTGTTGTCTAGCAACATGACCTCGAAGACAGGATTATGTACCACTCTAAAGTCGTGCGCATCCTTGTCGACCTACGAGGTTTGGTAGTGACTTGATCCGAAGTTTCATGATCACTATCATAAGCTTCTACTTCAATTCGTGTAGGTGCCACATGAACAACTTCCTGTGCCCTGCTACACACTAGTTGAAGTGATGGTTCAACAACCTCATCAAGTCTCCACCATCCTCCCACTCAATTCTTTCAAGAGAAACTTTTCCTCGAGAAAGGACCCGTTTCTAGAAACGATCACTTTTGCTTCCGGATCTGAAATAGGAGGTATACCCAACTGTTTTGGGTGTCCTATGAAGATGTATTTATCCGCTTTGGGTTCAAGCTTATCAGGATGAAACTTTTCCACATAAGCGTCGCAGCCCCAAACTTCCAAGAAACGACGGCTTAGGTTTCTCTAAACCATAGTTCATACGGTGTCATCTCAACGGAATTACGTGGTGCCCTATTTAAAGTGAATGCGGTTGTCTCTAATGCCTAACCCATGAGCGATAGTGGTAATTCGATAAGAGACATCATGGTATGCCCCATATCCAATAGGGTGCATCTATGATGTTCGGACACACCATCACACTATGGTGTTCCAGGCGGTGTTAGTTGTGAAACAATTTCCACAATGTCTTAATTGTGTACCAAACTCGCAACTCAGATATTCATCTCTATGATCATATCATAGACATTTTATCCTCTTGTCACGAAGATCTTCAACTTCACTCTGAAATTACTTGAACCTTTCAATAATTCAGACTTGTGTTTCATCAAGTAAATATACTCAACATCTACTCAAATCATCTGTGAAGTAAGAACATAACGATATCCACTGCGTGCCTCATAACTCATTGGACTGCACACATCAAAATGTATTACTTCCAACAAGTTGCTTTCTTGTTCCATCTTACTGAAAACGAGGCTTTTCAGTCATCTTGCCCATGTGGTATGATTTGCATGTCTCAGGTGATTCAAAATCAAGTGAGTCCAAACGATCCATCTGCATGGAGTTTCTTCATGCGTACATACCAATAGACATGGTTCGCATGTCTCAAACTTTTCAAAAAACGAGTGAATCCAAAGATCCATCAACATGGAGCTTCTTCATGCGTTTTATGCCAATATGACTTACATGGCAGTGCCTGATACATCTCCAACGTACCTATAATTTATGAAGCATTCATGCTATATTATTATGTGTTTTGAATGATTATGGGCTTTATTATACACTTTTATATTACTTTTGGGACTAACCTATTAACCGGAGGCCCAGCCCATATTGCTGTTTTATTGCCTTTTTCAGTATTTTGAAGAAAATGAATATCAAACGGAGCCCAAATAGAATGAAACCTTCGGCAACATGATTTTTTGGAAGAATATCATCCTGGAGACGTGGAGTTCAAGTTAGAAGATACTCGAGGAGCCCAGGAAATAGGGGGGCGCGCCCCCCCTACAGGGTGCGCCCCTATCTCGTGGACCCCTCGAGCACCCCCCGACCGACTTCTTTCGCCTATATAACCCTACGTACCCTAAAACCATCGATTATCAAGATAGATCGGGAGTTCCGCCGCCGCAAGCCTCTGTAGCCACCAAAAACCTCTCGGGAGCCTGTTAAAGACGCTGCGGAGGGAACCCATCACCGGTGGCCATCTTCATCATCCCGGCGCTATCCATGACGAGGAGGGAGTAGTTCACCCTCGGGGCTAAGGGTATGTACCAGTAGCTATGTGTTTGATCTCTCTCTCTCTCTCTCTCTCTCTCTCTCTCTCTCTCTCTCTCTCTCTCTCTCTCTCTCTCTCGTGTTCTCGAATTCACACGATCTTGATGTATCGCGAGCTTTGCTATTAAAGTTGGATCTTATGATGTTTCTCCCCCTCTACTCTCTTGTGATGAATTGAGTTTCCCTCTTGAAGTTATCTTATCGGATTGAGTCTTTACTTTGAGAACACTTGATGTATGTCTTGCCGTGTTTATCTATGGTGACAATGGGATATCACGTGCCACTTGATGTATGTTTTGGTGACCAACTTGCGGGTTCCGCCCATGAACCTATGCATAGGGGTTGGCACACATTTTCTTGACTCTCCGGTAGAAACTTTGGGGCACTCTTTGAAGTACTTTGTGTTGGTTGGATGAATCTGAGATTGTGTGATGCATATCATATAATCATGCCCACAGATACTTGAGGTTACAATGGGGTATCTAGGTTACATTAGGGTTTTGGTTGATTTGTGTCTTAAGGTGTTATTCTAGTACGAACTCTTGAATAGATCGATCCGAAAGAATAACTTTGAGGTGGTTTCGTACCCTACCATAATCTCTACGTTTGTTCTCGCTATTAGTGGCTTTGGAGTGACTCTTTGTTGCATGTTGAGGGCTTGTTATATGATCTATCTATGTTATTATTGTCGAGAGCACTTGCACTAATGAAAGTATGAACCCTAGGCCTTGTTTCCTATCATTGCAATACCATTTACGCTCACTTTTATCATTAGTTACCTTGCTGTTTTTATTATTTCAGATTACAATTACCTTTATCTACTATCCATATTGCACTTGTATCACCATCTCTTCGCGAACTAGTGCACCTATACAATTTACCATTGTATTGGGTGTGTTGGGGACACAAGAGACTCTTTGTTATTTGGTTGCAGGGTTGTTCGAGAGAGACCATCTTCATCCCACGCCTCCCACGGATTGATAAACCTTAGGTCATCCACTTGAGGGAAATTTGCTACTGTCCTACAAACCTGTGCACTTGCAGGCCCAACAACGTCTACAAGAAGAAGGTTGTGTAGTAGACATCGAGCTCTTTTCTGGCACCGTTGCCGGGGAGGTGAGTGCTTGAAGGTATATCTTTAGATCTTGCAATTGAGTCTTTTTGTTTCTTGTTTTTTCACTAGTTTAGTTTATAAAAGAAAATTATAAAAAATGGAGTTAAGTTTGTCTCATACACTTCGTCTTTTTAATATCTTTCGTGAGTTTGATGGAAAGGAAAATTGTGCTCAAGTGCTAGAAGAAGAGTGCATTAAAATGTTTGGTACTGAATCTTTGAATGATGAGCATGATTGCAATGTTGTTAGTATAAACTCCTTGAATATCCATAGTACTAATGATGATTGCTCTAGTCATGATGAAAATATCTCTTATGAGCATGTCAACTTTTGTGGAGTGCATGTTTGCATGAATGCACCAAATAGAGAAGATATATATTGCAAGAGGCATAAGCACTTAGAAACTAAATGGTTGCAAGAAAGGCTAAATGTGAGTGCTGAAAATTTGAATTTCCTTTGCCGTACTTGTGAACTCTGCAATGAACGTGGTCATTTACATCTCCTATGCAAATTGTTTCATGATCGAATCGTGTCCAAAAATTGTGATGATTTGATCTCCCTTGCACATTACAATGAGCTTAGTTTACTTTTGGATTATGAAGATTTGAAACGTTTAATTAAGGACCTTCCAGAATTTGCCCATAAGAAATTCCTTGATATTGATCTAGAGAAGATTTATTTGTATTGTGCGGAGAATTGTATTGAAAATCCTTATATTGCCAATTACATAAAGAAAAGAAAGCAAATAGAAGATGATGAGAATACTAATGAAAGGGAAGAGACTTCCCAATATCCTCCTATTATTTCTTATGATGAATCAGGTAACGAGGAGGAGCTTTCTATTCAACCAATCTCATCAATAAGGAGCTCAAAGAGGAAGGTTGAACCCACACATAATGTGAAGAAGAAAAGTAAAAGAAGGGGCAACAAAGGTAAAAAGTTATCCCTTCCAAATGATGTTGCTCCTACTACTTGTGATGATGATAATTGCTATACTATTGGTGCTATCCATACTATTAATGATGAGAGTGATTATGCTTATGATATGAAAAGGCCCAAGCTTGGGGAAGCTATGTTTGATGAGAATGACATATTTGATGATATATTTGCTGAAATTAATGTTTGTCCCAAGCTTGGGGACGCTACGTTTAGTGAAGATGATATTTTTAGCATCCCAAGTTTTGATATGCAAAGTTGTTATGATGATAGCATGCCTCCTACCTATGATGATTATATTGATGAAAGTGGGTTCGGAAGAGTGTCAAGTTTAGGAAGTAGTGATCCCACTATTTTGGAGGATGTTGAATTTTATTGTGATGAATATGAAAGTGGATTTGGAAGAGTGTCAACTTTATTTAGTTATTCCACTATCTTGGGATAGGTTTCAATCGATTATGATGAGAAAGAAGTTGCTACTTATGATGATTATTGTGATGAAACTTATGCTATAAAATGTAGTGATGATTATATTTATAAATCTTGTCATGATTATGATTACCCTTTTTCTTAACATTACTCTTTTAATGTGGAAACAATTTTTAGTGTTCAAGTTTCTTATGATACTCCCACTATTCCGAATGAGAAGAATTTTGCTTATGTAGAGAGTAGTAAAATTTCTATGCTTGTAGATCATAAAAAGAATGCTTTATGTGCTGGTCATATTGTTAAATTCATTCATGATGCTACTGAAAATTATTATGAGGGAATAATTTATGCTTGTAGGAATTGCAATAATATCAAGTTTCCTCTCTATGTGTTGAAAATTTTGAAGCTATGCTTGTGTTACCTTCCTATGCTTGTTGATTATTGTTCCCATAAGTTGTTTGCTCACAAAATCCCCATGCATAGGAAGTGGGTTAGACTTAAATGTGCTAGTCATGTGCTTCATGATGCTCCCGTTATGTTTCAATCCTTATCTTTTATGTGAGCATCATTGTCATCATCATGCCTAGCTAGAAAGGCATTAAAGAAAAACGCTTGTTGGGAGACAAACCAATACTTATCCTTACTGTTTTTATGTGTTCACATGATTATGCTACTGTAATAATCATGTTTTATAGCTTTTGTTTCAATAATGTGCCAAGTGAGACCTTTAGGATAGCTTACGGTGATAGTTGTGTTGATCCTGCTGAAAATCAGAAACTTTTGCACACAGTAAATTAGTTTTGTTAATTCACATAAACGTGCTTATGATCTGATTCTTTATGCTCTGGATTGGTACACAAATTTCTAAGGTCTTCCTAATTTGGTAGAATTTATGGAGTTCCAGAAGTATACGTTTGATCTGATTACTCTGAGGCATCGCTTTTTTGACAGATTCTGTTTTCTTTGTGTTGTTTGCTTATTTTGATGAATATATGAGTAGTATCGAAAGGTATGAACCATAGAGAATTTGGAATACAATAGATATTACACCAATATGAATTTATAATGAGTTCATTACAATACCTAAGTGGTGGTTTTATTTTCTTATACTAACGGAGCTTACGAGTTTTCTGTTGAGTTTTGTGTTGTGGAGTTTTCAAGTTTTGGGTAAAGATTCGATGGACTATGGAATAAGGATTGCCAAGAGCCTAAGATTGGGCATTCCCAAGGCACCCCAAGGCAATATTCAAGGACAACCAAGAGCCTAAGCTTGGGGATGCCCCGGATGGCATCCCCTCTTTCGTCCTCATTCATCGGTAACTTTACTTGGAGCTATATTTTTATTCACCACATGATATGTGTTTTGCTTGGAGCGTAATTTTCTTTTGTTATTATTTTCTTTCTGTTAGTTAGAATAATGTTTTCCATCTTTAGTTTCAATAAAAAAGTCAAGGATAGCCTTTGCCATGCTTATTTTGCTAGTATACATGTTGCTGTTTGAAAACAGAAAGTTTACCGCTGTTGCAAAAATTCCCTAGAAAAGTCAGAGAATAATATAACGTTTAAACTTTTTGAATAATGATCTCTGATAAATTTACTACAGTGGGAATTTTATTTCATAATTTTTGGAGTTAGGGAAGTATGATGAATCTTGCATTCTTTACAGACTGTACTGTTTTGACAGATTGCTGTTATGTTTGCATTGTTTGCATATGTTTGTTTGTTTAATGATTCTATTTGATGATAGGAGTATTAAATATGCATAGGCATTTAGTATGCAATGTGGAATAATAATATTAGTGATTTGTTACAGTAGAAATTGATTGGTTTATACTAACCTATCTCACGAGTTCTTGTTGAGTTTGGTGTGGATGAAGCTTTTGATAAATAGAGAAACCATGATATGAGAGGAATTAAGGAGACACAAAAGTTCAAGCTTTGGGATGCCCAAGGCACCCCAAGATAATATTTCAAGAAGTCTCAAGCATCTAAGCTTGGGGATGCCTCGGTAGGCATCCCACCTTTTTTCTTCAACAACTATCGGTTAGTATTGGTTGAGCCTAAGTTTTTTGCTTCTTCACATGAGTTGTGCTATCCTTGCAATGTCACTTTATTTTGCTTTGCTTGCTGTTTGAATAAAGTACTTAAGATCTGAAATTCTTAAATGAGAGAGAGTCTTCGCATAGTTACATAATTATTTAGCTACTCGTTGATCTTCACTTATATCTTTTTGGAGTAGTTTGTCATTTACTTGTGTGCTTCACCTATATCTTATGAGTAAATTGTTGAATGTCATAAATCTGAATTTTTATATGTCTCATTTGCTTATCCCTTGGGGAGTTATGACTTCACATCTAAGAAGTAGAGGTTGTAAATTTATTGAAGGTTAGCAAGCATTGTATTGGTCATTTGAACAATTCATGAAAGAATATTGAAGGAAGAGAGATTTCACATATAAATACACTATCATAGACATCTTTTATAATTGGGAGTTCTCATTAAGTATGACATGCTAAAGAGTTGATGTTGGACAAGGAAGACAACATAATGGTTTATGTTTTCCGACATCTCAGTTAAAGTATATTGTCATGGATCATTCTAACATGTTGAGCTTGCCTTTACCCCTCATGCTAGCCAAAATTCCTTGCACCAAGTAGGGATACTACTTGTGCTTCCAAATATCCTTAAACCCAGTTTTTGCCATGAGAGTCCACCATACCTACCTATGGATTGAGTAAGATCCTTCAAGTAAGTTGTCATCGGTGCAAGCAATAAAAATTGCTCTCTAAATATGCATGACTTATTAGTGCGAAGAAAATAAGCTTTGTACGATCTTGTTATGGAAGCAATAAAAGCGACAGACTGCATAATAAAGGTCCATATAAAAGGGGCAATATAAAGTGACGTTCTTTCGCATTAAGATTTTGTGTATCCAACCCTAAAAGCGCATGTCAACCTCTGCTTCCCTCTGCGAAGGGCCTATCTTTACTTTATGTCTTTTACTTTTATGCAAGAGTCAAGGTGATCTCCACCTTTCCCTTTTTCATTTTATCCTTTGGCAAGCACTTTGTGTTGGGGTGATCCTGATATATATATATATATATATATATATATATATATATATATATATATATATATATATCCAATTGGATGTAAGTTAGCATGAACTATTATTGTTGACATCACCCGAAGGTGAATACGTTGGGAGGCAACACTATAAACCCCTATCTTTCTCAGTGTTCGATTAAGACTTCATAACCACAAGTATTGCGTGAGTGTTAGCAATTGTAGAGGACTATATGATAGTTGAGTATGTGAAGTTTGCTAAATCAAAGCTCTGACATAGACCCTTCCTGAAAATAGGATGAATTGCAATTGTTTAATGACTAAGAATGAAGTTTGCTAGTTTTCAAGAAAGTTTATGGTCTATGCTTTGACATGTGAATTGCTTGTTACTTTATCGTGAGAAGTTTTATGAGATGACACTACAAAAAAAACACTTCCGTGATGATACGTGTGTGTCACAGTAGGTTGCGTTTTTTTTCATGCATGTACATCCATGACAAATTTATGACATAATCAAGATAGTCATACTTGTGCTGTCGTAGAAGTGTTCCATGACATTACCAAAATTATCATCACGGAAGTGTCCACTTCCATGACGATAAATTGCGCGTCACAGAAGTGCTTTCGTCAAGGGTGACCGACACGTGGCATCCACCGTAACGGAACGCCGTTAAGCTATCGGGTCGGGTTTTGGATCCAATAACCCATTAACAACCCCGACCAATGGGGATTTTCCACGTGTAAAATCATCATTGGCTGGAGGAAACACGTGTCGGCTCACAGTTGGGATAGATGTCATCCACTCATTGGACAGAAGGCGCCTATGATACGTCGACACGTGGCATGGCCCAACAGAGGCCCATTCCTGTGAAAAGGCCGGCCCGTTTGACTTGGTCAAAAGGTGGCGGGCCAGCCCATGTAAAGCCTATTAACGGCCTGTTCGCATATAGCCCATTTACAGCTCGCTAACCCAAGGCCCGTTACGCCCTATCCGAATTAGGCCCAGTACCATCATCTGGGCCACCCAATATGATTCCAGCCCGTTTTCACTTCTGGCCCATGTATGGCCCATGACGTCTTTCAGCCCATATGAGGCCCTATGTAACTTTTTGGCCTATTAACGGCCCGTGGTTAAAATGGCCCATAATGAACAGTGTATTACTTTACACCCATTAACGGCCCGTGGTGAAACTGGCCCGTAATGAATAGTGTATCACTTTATACCCATTAAGGGCCCGTTATTCCGTTGGGCCGTTTCCAGCCCATGTTATCTTTCGGCCTTCTCAGAGCCCATTTATTCTTGGGCTCATTTCCAGCCTTCGTTTACTTAGGGCCCGTTACTGTCATTTTTTGCTTATGGGCCAAATACAGCCCGTGGTTACAGTCGGCCCGTTTGTGGTCCGTTAACACGTTGTGCCGTTTTCATAGCGTCATGAAATACGACCTATTAACGATGGCCCGTTATGGTCGGCCCATGAACGGACGATTCCAACTCTAGCCCGTTTACGGCCATAATGCGGCCTGTTATTGGCCCATGTTTTGCCAATCGATCATACTGCCCGTATAAGGCCCATTGATGACACGACCCGCAGAAGGCCCATTGTTTCTACAGCCCGTAGAAGGCCCATTGTTTCTACGACCCATAGAAGGCCCACTTTTTCTACGGCCCGTAGAAGGCCCACTGTTTCTACGGCCCGTAGGAGGCCCAGTGTCACTACAGTAAATATTAGCCCATGGTTATTGTGGCCTAGTTTTAAAAAATAGGTTATTGCAGCCACTAGCAAACTGTGGAAAAGAAGCGCAATGACTACAAGCAAACAAATAAACAAGACAACAAGGAAATAAATAAGCAAGCAACTTACGCTTAGGCTATCACGGCTATCGCACATATTACATCCACTTTGGGCATCAAAGTTCGCCACCATGCAAATAAACGCTACCGACAAAAAGAATATACAAAACCGAGAGCACTTGAAGGTACTAGGCCTGGCAGTGCAGCCCCCAAACAGTGAAGAAGCTGAGTAGACCTCGGTTATTGTGTCAACGATAGATGCATCAACACTAGATTTAAGGCATGATGGTGCGACGACAGTCCTCCTCGACATCTTCATTGCATCTTTGACTTCAAGTCGGAGCTGAGCTGAAGCAAGCCTTTCCGCTTTAAGTTGTGACAGAAGAAGTCGAGCGGATTGAGGCAGCGACGCAGAGGTTGTCTCACACCTGGTGAGTAGCTTCAACTCACTTGTCTTCATCAAGGCAGGACCATGGGGTCATCTCGCTGTCCTCAAGATGGTTTGGCTCACTATCTTCCCTAAAGTTCTGCTGGCGTAAGAGATCGACTACGAATGAGAAACAAGGAGACACGTAACATGTTTCACAATTATATAAGCAAATAAATGGATCTGTTCTGCATAAGGAACATGTTTTTACAACTACAATTTGAAACTGGTAGTTGTTGCAAACATCCAATCAGATGTAAACAGCAAAGCAAATAGCAATGGAGGCAATGATGCCTATCCAAATCTATACTAGAACAAAGTTTGAAGGCTTGAGAAGGATGAACTTACATTACATGTTATCACGGGCTGGACAAAGCCCTTCTCCATGTTGATGGAAGGATAATTCAATAAATTCCCCAAAGAAAATTCTTTATAAGCGTTGCCATTATTCTACATTTTGCAAAGAGTAAATATAGATCAAATAATCTTGGAAGAAGCAGAGGATAATGAAGCTCGGTGTAGACCGATGATACATAATCAAATAGCAATTAATTAAGTACAACGTTACAAGGCAAAAGGAGAGAGAGTAATTGACAAGAGCAATGCAGAGCCCATTATTGTTTTGAGATCGTATGATCCTTTGAGCAAGGAGATTCATCTAAAATTAGTTTTCATACAAGAGAGAAGGTAAGGCACAAGTAGAAATTTAGGAGTTCAAATTTTGAATTGATATCATAGACAGTACCTGACGCTGGGCTCCCAGCAGTTCTAATAGGGGTTTGGCCACTGGAGTAGGGGTAAAGTGTGCTACAATTGGGCTTGTGTTTTCTGTGGCTGCTGATCTATCTGATTTAACAGGTACCACTACCTTTTCCAAATACCTAGTGTCGGTGTCAAAACCGGCGGATCTCGGGTAGGGGGTCCCGAACTGTGCGTCTGGGCGGATGGTAACAGGAGACAAGGGACACGATGTTTTTACCCAGGTTCGGGCCCTCTCGCTGGAGGTAATACCCTACTCTGCTTGATTAATATTGATGATATGGGTAGTACAAGAGTAGATCTACCACGAGATCAAGGAGGCTAAACCCTAGAAGCTAGCCTATGGTATGATTGTTGTTCGTCCTACAGACTAAAACCCTCCGGTTTATATAGACACCGGATAGGTTAGGGTTACACATAGTCGGTTACAATGGTAGGAGATCTACATATCCGTATCGCCAAGCTTGCCTTCCACGCCAAGGAAAGTCCCATCCGGACACGGACGAAGTCTTCAATCTTGTATGTTCATAGTCTTGGAGTCCGCCGTGACGATAGTCCGCTATCCGGACACCCCTAGTCCGGACTCCTCGGTAGCCCTGAACCAGGCTTCAATGACGATGAGTCCGGCGCGTTGATTGTCTTCGACATTGCGAGGCGGGTTCCTCCTCTGAATACTTCGTAGAAGGTTTTGAACACAAGGATAGTGTCCGGCTCTGCAAAACAAGTTCCACATAACATCGTAGAGAGAATAATTTTTACACAGATCTGCTGACGTATTCCGCGGCGTGACATCACACCACGGTCAGGCCTTTATATGAATTGTTTTTTTACTATTTCCACCTCAGCATGTTTAGCGAGGCGGTTTCCTTGGCACGTCTTATCAAAGCATAGATCGTGCCCCCTTATTCCGGGATTCTCATCAATACGGACGTGGGTAACCCATCCGCGACATTGATTACAGCGCTTGGGAAATAAGCGAGTTTTACCAGGCTGGTGGGGGACGCATAGCTTCGTCCGTCTATATAAGGGGATAAGGATCCACCTTTTCACCTACGCCTTCTTCCTCCTTTGCTTATCCATTTCACAAGACTCGAGCTCCAAATACCAAGTCCGCACATCCCACCTCAACCTTTCTCCAATCATGTCGGGAGGCGGGAGGCAGGTGGATGGCCTCCTCCCTCACGGAGGGGCACATCGCAAGGCTGCGGGAGGCCGGATACTTGTCCGGCAACATCGCGCCTGAGCTTCCCGACGAGGGGCAGCTCATTCCAACCCCAGGCCCGTGAGAGGGTGGTGTTTCTCCCCACTTCCTCCATGGACTAGGCTTTCCTCTTCACCCATTTGTCCGGGGGCTCATGTTCTACTACGGCCTGGACTTCCACGACCTGGCCCCGAATTTCATCCTCAACATCTCAGTGTTTATCGTCGTGTGCGAGGCTTTCCTCTGCATCCAGCCCCACTTCGGCCTATGGCTGAAGATCTTCAACGTTCGGCCGAAGGTAGTGGGCGGCCGTCAAGCGGAGTGCGGAGGTGCCATGGTCGGCAAGATGGCCAAAGTCCCATGGCTCGAAGGCGCCTTCGTGGAGACAATAAAGGGGTGGCTATCGGGGTGGTTCTACATCACCGAGCCCCGCAACACCAAATGGATGGCGGCCCCCGAATTCAGATCTGGCTTCCCCACACGGCTCTCGTCATGGAAAGAGACGTGCCTGACGTGGGGGAATTCGGATGAGACATCCGTACTTCAAGCGTCGTCCAAACACGGTGGCCAAGAATCTTAGGCTTGTCGACGTAATCCGGTGATGCTCGTCGCCGGATTCTCCCGTGCCAACAACGGGCTTTTAACTTGTGGGAGTTCGATCCGGTACAGCACCAAACCTTGAGCCGGCTCTTCGACACTACGTACGAAGACGCCTGGAAGGTGTTGTTCAAGGGCGCCGAAGCCCCAGCATCCGCTACCAAAGATCGCGGGTATAGCTCGCAGCGTCAAGCCGACGAGGTAAGTTATTTTACCCTTTACGGGATTCTTTTTTCATAGATTGCTTCTACGTGGGATCTAAAACTCCCTAATCTCTGACAGGACTGACTAAAGACGTCCGAACAGATTAACTGTCCGGCTCCTTTGCCAGAAGATCCAGAGAATGCCCGATTGACGGGACTGCTGGCTCCGGCGCCGTACGTGGTGCCGGAGAAGAAGGCCAAGAAGGAGGCCATGGGAACTCGAAGGACCTCCCGACGCCAGGTGCTGTTAGATTCCGAAGCGGAATCTTCTCCTGAAGACGAGGAGGAAGAAGAAAAAGCTCCTCCCAGCCGGGGAGGAGAAGAAAGGAAGGCCGCCTAACCGGGAGGCCGGAGGGTCCAAGAAGGGAAGAACCCTTCCTCCGGACTTATCCACCAACGTCGACGACGAGGAGGAGGACTGGCCTACAAGGGCCAAGCCCCTGGCGAGATTGTAAGTGTCCGGATACCCATGGTTTTTTATTATTGCAGAGTGTTCTCTAATGCTGAACAACCGTGCAGCCCACCCAAGGGCGAGTTCGCCGATTCATCGAGCGGGTCCCTGGGCTCGTCGGAAATGGAGAGTACCTTGCTTCCGACCGCCTCCTCACCTCACGCTGCGGGCGACGCCGCGGCGGGGGGCTTGGTCAAGAGGAGGTAGCGCAGGAGGTGCCACAAGGCGACCTCCCGGATTCCAGGCGCGCGGGGAGCAAGATCCCCAGGGGCTCTAAGCCCGACCCTCGTCCGGACTCCATGCCAGAACCATCAGCAGTTCCAAAGTCCGGACAGCGGATCCTTCGTAAGAAGGGTAAGACGCCGGTGTCCTCCATCCAACCGGAGGCACCGGATAGCTTACATGAGGCGCTTAAGAGCGCTTCCATCAAGGAGGAACACCGCACTGTCATGAGTGCGGTGATCGATGATTCGATCCGCCAAGAGCGGGCCGATCAAGCTATACCAGCCTTCTAACAGGCTTTGAGGTAAGTTTTAGAATATGTAAAAATATAACCGAATAGACGGTAGCCCACGATGCTTAGTTCGGTGTTCGGAAAGAAAAGCCGGACTAAGGATCTAAAAAGATATACGCAAGAGTCTAACATAAGTATGTCAATATGGGAATGAGGCTTTATTTCTTGACCTCTGCCGCACTGACTGCGGAGGTTAATGCATTGAAGCAGGACCTCAAGCGGTCCGAGAACGAGCTCGGACAAGCCAAGAAGGAGTTCGAGGACAAGGAAGGTAAGTAATACCTTATTAAAGAAATACCTTATAGAAAAGGCTTTGGTTGCAAAAATAACAGGAATAACTTGGAGTGCTGCGGGGGGCCACGAACGAGGTGGCGACCAAGGAAGGCGGTGTCCGTAGTCGAAACAAAGCGGGTCATGAACGCACCGAGCGAGAGAAGGGGAGGTGCAGCTGGCTACAGATGCGGCAAGAGCTCCAAGCTCTCGTGGAAAAACACGAGAGTTTGGAGCGTGACTCAAGACTTCGAGAGTCCGAGCTCGCCTCGGCTCTTGAGAGTGCCAAAGCTGCTAAGGCCGAGGCCCAAAAAGCCCTCCAAGAAATTGAGTCTTTAAAGAAGATAGCGGCGGGTAAGGCATTCTTTATGCAAAGCAAGCATGTGAAAGTGAATTACCTATTACTTACCCGGATTCGGAGCTCTCCAGGAGCATTCAGAGATTTGCCTCAGAAAAGGCCCGATGCTACCGCATTCTACCGCACCCAAGAGGGAGCTCCACGGAGAAGGTGTTACGGTCTCGATATCTTTGAGGCCGACCATCCGGTGCCCTGGCGACCGGTGAAGCGGTGGTCGAGCTCCATAAGGTCGCCGAACAGGCCATGAAGGGCCTTATAAGCGGGTTGTGGCCATTGGAGGCCATGCCCGGAGCTACTGCGGCTTGGTGCAGTGGTGGTGGATGCCTGTCCGCGGCTTGAAGTCATCAAGCGCTCCGTCGGCATTGAAGGTGTCCGTCGGGCCCTTGCCCGTGCTAAAGTGCACTGGGCAAGCTGGATGCGAGAGGCTTGTGACGGACGGGCCACCGAAGGGCCATGAGCATCGTACACCCGAAATGTACTATGAGGGCCTCTGAAGGGTGCCCGCGAATAGCGGATGAGTGCTCCAGAGATGTAATTTTTGAATAAACTTCGCATTTGTTATCCTGTAATCGAAAACTTGTTCATATGCGCTAAGCAACGCTTATTAATTTAAAATATTACCTTACGTGCGGCCGTTTATCAAATTTGAGAGATGGAAAGTCGTTGGCTTCAGCCCCATGCCACGAGTCTTTGGGGTGTTCGGGATAAACTTGAGCACTCTTGTTCCCATTCTTGGGTCCATCTAGGAGGCGCTCAACACAACGAACAAGGCAACCGGACTTATAATGCTTGAACACTCTCACTTAGCCATAGAATTCTATAATTTTAAATTTCGCAAAGCCCCTAGTATTCGAAGACCGAGTTCGGGCGCTATCCACGCTTATGGCGGACAATTCCGGTTCCTCGCTCTAAGCGGCATAAGTCTTTAGGGACCCGAAAAAACCTGTCGAATAGCGACCAGCTCTCCCCTATCATGACGGTCAGTTTTAGCTTTCTCCACTGAGGTGCTTGACCCAGCATAACTGGGGCACAATCGCAGTGGTTCTCCCGGTGCTACCTTAGCCGATATAGCGGAACGTAAGGTACCAAAACACGAGAGCCGGGCAAACCCAACTATTGACCCAAGACATGATTCGGAGCCAATTCATATAATGCTATAAGTTCAGGGTACCGCACTTGTGAAAGTGTTCAGACTTTTCACACCATAATTTTGGGATACTTAAGCCCCTGGTGTACTGGCCGTACCAAAGTGTACGGTTGCAACATGTCATGAAATGAACACATGTATATAAAAAGGAAGTAGAGCAATAATAAGCAAAAGCTGTGTATTGTTTATTGAAAAGGTACGCAATGGAAGCGAACAATACAAATAGTGCGGTAAGCAAGGGATAGGACTATCTAACATGTCCCCTCCGAGGGCAAGCTCTTTGGATGATATGTAAAACAGGTATAATGCTTGTAATAGAGACCACTGAACACTCGGCGTGGCTTTCCGCTTCCACAGGCTGTTGCATCGTGAGTTCGGGCGATTCGAGTGCCGGACAGGACTTCTCAAAGACGGAGTCCTGAAAGTAAAAAAGGAAGAAAAGAAAAAGAAAAAGAAGTGACAAAAACGGGAGCCCCTGTGTGGTCGAGCCGCATTCTTGGCGTGCCGTTGTCTTGCCCCTCCCCATATGCCCATGGTATCTCTAGAGCGTAATTATGTACGCGTACTACTAGCATCACAATTTCGCGAGGGCTGGGGTTGGGGCCGGATTGCTACTCGTGCTTGAATCGTGCCAGGTAGTCTTGTTGCAGGTTACTCCGGGCGCGCTTGGCGGTGTCCGGACGCTTAGTGGTCGGACTCGAGAATTGCCGTGAGAGGCTGCTTTGCACCTCCGCCGCGAGGGCCGCCGTATGCTCCTCCGTTTGGAGAGAGCGTTTGGTGTTTCCATTGACCGTGATTACTCCTCGAGGGCCTGGCATCTTGAGCTTGAGGTATGCGTAGTGCGGCACCGCATTGAACTTTGCAAATGCGGTTCGTCCGAGCAGTGCATGATAGTCGCGGAATGGGACGATGTCGAAGATTAACTCTTCGCTTCGGAAGTTATCCGGAGATCCAAAGACCACTTCGAGAGTGACTGAGCCTGTACAATTGGCCTCTACACCCGGTATGACGCCTTTAAAGGTTGTCTTTGTAGGTTTAATCCTTGAGGGGTCTATGCCCATTTTGCGACCTTGTATCACGATAAAGCAGGTTCAGGGCTGCTACCTCCGGCCCATCGGGACTACGGTGAGGTGAAATCCGTCAATAATTGGGTCAAGAACCAATGCGGCAAAGCTGCCGTGACGGATGCTAGTGGGTGGTGGTCCTTCGATCAAAGGTGATCGGGCAGGAAGACCATGGGTTGAACTTTGGGCGTGGCTCCATCGCATATCGCCCCAGTAGTGCACGCTTCCGCTCCCTTTTGGGTGTGTGGGTTGCGTATATCATGTTCACCGTCCGCACTTGTGTGGGAAAACCTTTCTGTCCTCTATTGTTCGGCGGCCGGGGCTCTTCTTCATCATCGCTATGCAGCCCCTTGTCATTGAGTTCGGCACTTAACTTGCACCTTGCTTGAACACCCAACAATCCCTGTTGGTGTGGTTGGCTGGTTTTCGGCGGTGCCATGTATTTGGCACAAGCGATCGAGTATGCGGTCCAAGTTGGACGGCCCTGGGTATTTCTTTTGAATGGCTTCTTCCGGCTGACCGGGTTTAGAGCCTCTGAATCCGGCATTGACGACCGTATCTTGATTATCGCTGTTAATGCGGCGCTTGTTCTTGTTGCGACGCGACCTGCCATTGCTGTCCTTGGTATCCGGACTATCAGGATGTTTGGCCAAGTTGTTGCTTCGAGCTAGCCAGCTGTCCTCTCCCGCACAAAAGCGAGTCATGAGGGTTGTGAAGGCTGCCATAGATTTCGGCTTTTCCTATCCTGTGCCGGGCAAGCCACTCGCCACGGATGTTATGTTTGAAGGCTGCAAGGGCCTCTGCATCCCGGACAGTCAACTATTTGATTTTTCTTTGTTAGGAACCGAGTCCGTAATTGTTCCGCGATTCTTCTGGCTGCAGAATTATGTGGCTAAG
Organism: Aegilops bicornis; assembly: GCA_021605145.1. Taxonomy (NCBI): domain Eukaryota; kingdom Viridiplantae; phylum Streptophyta; class Magnoliopsida; order Poales; family Poaceae; genus Aegilops; species Aegilops bicornis. The sequence goes on along the minus strand of CM038671.1, from coordinate 69,515,196 downwards.
GTCATCGGCGTCTGGTGATCGCACATATGTGCCCTAGAAGTTATCAAGTAATGCGGCTTCCAGGTCCTCCCAACAACCAATTGATTCTGCTGGCAAGCTATTGAGCCAATGTCGAGCTGGTCCTTTAAGCTTGAGTGGGAGGTATTTGATGGCATGTAGATCATCACCGCAGGCCATCTGGATATGGAGGAGATAGTCCTCGATCCAGACCGCAGGATCTGTGGTACCATCGTATGATTCGATGTTTACGGGCTTGAAGCCCTCGGGGATTTGATGATCCATTACTTCATCTGTGAAGCATAGTGGGTGTGCGGCGCCTCTGTATTGTGCTATATCACGACGTAGCTCATATGAGCTTTGTCTCTTTGTGTTCGGCCCGACCGGTTTCTTTGTATCCGCGTGACGGTAATCATCTCGCATTGCTTTGGCGCCCACGCGATCCGTAGATCGATCTTGTGTGTTTTGCCTTATCCTCCAATATATCTTGCAAGTCCGGCGCGTTTTCCCGTGCCTTGGTACTTTTTGAGCGGTGTCGGGGTGTGGCCTGAGCGGAGGGCCGAGAGGCTTCTCTGTCGCGGCCACGGGGTGGCCGGTCTGCCATGTCGTGGCGCCGTGACTTGGGTGCTTCCTCCTCTAGTCGAGGCAACGGCCTGCGTTTGGGGTAGCTTTTGGAGGGGCGTTCGAGTTCATACTCTTTGGCTGCAAGGACTTCAGTCCATCTGTCAGCTAGCAGGTCTTGATCAGCTCTAAGCTGTTGTTGCTTTTTCTTGAGGCTGCTCGCCGTGGCTATAAGCCTGAGTTTGAAACGCTCCTGTTCGGCAGGATCCTCAGGCACGACAAACTCGTCGTCGTCGAGGCTTGCCTCATCTTCGGAGGGAGGCGCGTAATTATCGTCCTCAACCTCTTTTTCTACCGCACTGTCGTGCGGGCTTGCTTCTCCCTCCTCCCCGTGGCCGAGTCCTGCTGGGGGTTCTATTCGCACTGTCCGGGCGTTATTATCTCCGTGCGGAATCACCGCTTTTATTGTGGCGGGATTTAGAGCGCGCCACCGACGTCAGCTTCAATTGCTTCTTGGAGGGGTCATCCTCCGTTGTTCCATCGCCGTTCCCATCTTTTGGGATGTCCACCATATATATGTCATATGACGACGTGGCCTTCTAGTGCCCTGTAGGCGCTGGGTCTTGGTTGTCTCCGGCATCGTCGTCCATACCGTCGATGTCTTCGGAGTCATAGTCTAGCATGTCGGTTAAATCATCGACAGTGGCTACCAAGTGGGTGGTGGGTGGGCGTTGAATTTCTTCGTCGTCCGCATCCCAACCTTCCTGTCCGTAGTCCGGCCAGGGCTCTCCGAATAAAGAGAGAGACTTTAGTGAATTCAGGATGTCGCCAAGGGGCGAGTGCTGAAAGATGTCTATGGCCGTGAACTCCATAACGGGCGCCCAATCGGATTCAATTGGCAAGGGCGCGGAGGGTTCGGAGTCCGGAGAGGAGTCCGGCACCCTGGAGTCGAGGTCTTCGCAAAGGACAGGGATGGAGTTCGGCTCGATCCCCGTAGAGATTGTAGCTCCCTAGGCGTTGTCCAACCACTCGTCCTCGATCGGGGAATCCAGCTCCGGATTAAGGGTCGGAGCCGATTCTGGTGCTGACCTCCGAGCCTTTGTTATGCTGCAGAGCTAGATCATGCCCATCGAGACAAGGCAAGACGCTTGGCTGCAGCTCAAATCCGTCGAAGATCAAGTCCCCGCGGATATCGGCCGTATAGTTTAAACTTCCAAATCTAACTCGATGGCGGGCGTAGCTTCGATCTGCTCCGGATGGCCAAGCAAATTGGCCCTTGATGCAAAGCCGCCGAACACGAAGATCTGTCCGGGGAGAAATTGATGATCGAAGGAACCATCGGGCCTATCGGTGACGACACAGAGGAACTCTGAATGAAAGCACCAATGTCGGTGTCAAAACCGGGGGATCTCGGGTAAGGGGTCCCGAATCGTAAGCGTCTGGGCAGATGGTAACAGGAGACAAGGGACACGATGTTTTTACCTGAGTTCGGGCCCTCTCGATGGAGGTAATTCCATACTCCTGCTTGATTAATATTGATGATATGGGTAGTACAAGGGTAGATCTACCACGAGATCAAGGAGGCTAAACCCTAGAAGCTAGCCTATGGTATGATTGTTGTTCGTCCTATGGACTAAAACCCTCCGGTTTATATAGACACCGGATAGGTTAGGGTTACATGTAGTCGGTTACAATGGTAGGAGATCTACATATCCGTATCGCCAAGCTTGCCTTCCATGCCAAGGAAAGTCCCATCCGGACACGGGACGAAGTCTTCAATCTTGTATCTTCATAGTCTTGGAGTCCGGCCGTGACGATAGTCCGGCTATCCGGACACCCCCTAGTCCGGGACTCCCTCACCTAGTTTGTACTCCTTGAGGATCTGCACTCACCCTCTTCCTTTTGGACATCTATCACGAAAGAAAAACATTTGACTGAAAAAACATAGTGTGACGATACATGGAATAGGTATAGAAAATGGATAGTTATGGCATATACTCATATATGATGCTTAAACTAAGCAGATGGTGTAACAAAGTAGAAGAAATGCAAGAGGTCAGATGCAAAATATGTGCGACCAATACAACTTTGCAAAGTTAGAGCAAGCACCTTGATGGGTGAATAAGATAGGCCATCCTCCACCATGCCAAGTTTGTTAGCTAGTGGATTGTTCCGCAATATTCCTCTCGTGCGCCCATTCTCATATTCATTATGATAATGTTCAATATCTGACATGCATGAAAACATAAAAACAAGTGAGATTTTCTTTGTAATGCAGAAGTGATTCTAATCCAATACTGCCTCCCTGTAAACCCCTTTGTGCTATCTCTGCAATTCTTTTAAAAGATGCCATGCATGCTATAATTTGTTGTGTGCATTAATATAATATTGCCTACTACTCAAAATATGAGAGCTCCAGAAGTGATGACACTTCGCAGATGATAGCTTCAACATATAGTAAAGAAGAACAAGTCGACCTGACCTGACAGATTCAAAATATAATAAGGGAGAACAACTCGACCTGACCAGTCGACCGCAAGAGAAGAGTATCATCTTAAAGAAGAGCAGAAGAGCAAGCAGATTTAAGATATTACAAGTGTTTCAATACAATGTCGGTTGGCCACCCGTGATGAACCAGAGCGCACAGAGAAATACTATTCTTTCCGGTCTCTCCATATGTGGCTCACATGCATTTCAAAACTAAAGTAGGAACATTTAGCTAACAAATTAAACATCTCTCAGTTTTACTAATATCAGCAATAATATCAGATATGAATTTGTACAACTAAGCTTGTTTAGCTCGATGGGTGGAGCGGTGCTATTACGACATGAACCACGAGGCTGATTGTGGTCATCATAAAATGGGGAAAACATAAGCATGATCGATACAGTGTTGACCGTGGCGGTGGGATGGCAGATCTAAAGCTGCAAACCGCAAGAAGGGTAGTTAGCAACCGATGTTTGCTTTGAAATAACAACTAAGATTTGGTATGGACAAGAAAGTACGGTCAACAAGTGACAAAGAAATGCAATTATGCTGTCTATCTATATGTCGCGACATGCATTTGGAAACTCAAGTGGGACCTTTATCTAACCAATTAAATGTGTTGGTTAACTAATATCAGTATCATATCACAATCATATTTGAACAACTAAGCTTTCGAATTCTGAGTGTTGTGTTGTTTAGCTTGAAGGGTGGAGTAATGCTAGTACGATGTAAAGCACCTACGAAGATCATAGTAGAGTAGATAAAAGGAAACCCTAAGCATCAAGAGAAAAATCAGGAAAGTGGAACTAGCTGGACCAGTGGGTGGCGCACATGCTCTTCAAAACGAATATAGGAACATTAGGTGACCAATTAAATGTTCTCTGTTTTAGTTATATGAGCATCATATCAGATTCGTATTTGAACACATAAGCTTTGGGTTGAGGTCTTGAGGAGCAGTGCTAGCACGACATGAAGCACCTACGATGATGGTAGTGAATATAAAGGGTGGAAACCATAAGCTTTACGACTATAGTGCCCGTGCCATGGCGGATCTGAAGGTGCAAACTGGACAAAGCTACTTCGCAACCAATGTTTGCTTTCAACTAGCCACTACGATTTGGTACGGACAAGAAAAGTATAGTAAACAAATTACGATCTATTTTTTCGGTGAGATCAATAACTTAAGCACATATGGAAGAGTACCACCTCTCTTGCGACGCCTGCAGTAGGCCTATCGACACGTTGAGGGTGCTGCGGGTGCGATGGCTGTCGGCGGCGGGGAAGAAGACTTTAGACGGCAGACGGCCGGGTCAGGGGATATATCCTGTTGCCGTGGACGAGGCGGTCGTAGGAGCGGCAACGGCAAGGTGGACGACGATGCCGATGAAGCGAGAGGAGGCGATGAAAGGATCCTGGTCCAGCGCCGTGGATGAGAAACGTCCATCTCTTGCAGTGGACAACGGGGTAGGGGTAGCGGCTCCGGCAAGGTGGAGGATGGGGTGGCGGACGGAGGAGGCTGGTCATCGCGGAGGTTGTCGTGTCACGACGGTGTATGAATGGGGAAATGGAGGGAGGGGGGAATTTCAAACTTTGGGGCGTGCTTCTACGAAATGGGGAAAGTTACGAACTTATCCCCGTTTAAAATATCGAACATCGCGTCGGTTGGGGATAGGACGGTAATCTCGCATCTCCCAAATATTTGCGGTAACTATTTCGGGCGAGGAGAGGGTGTTTTGTCACCACGGTTGGCGCCCACGGTGTATGAACGGGGCTGACAGGTAGGGCGGTTGTGTCACGTATGATGGAAGTTACACATCTGCCCCTATTTAAAATATTAGCCTACATCGATTTCGGACGAGGAGAGTTTGTTTTGCCGCCCACCGTGTATGAATGGGGAAATGGAGGAAGAGACACATGTCTTTCGGACGAGCTTGAATCAAATGTGTTTTTCCGCCCACGTTTGGCGCCCACCGTGTCTGAATGGGCTTAGAGGCCGTCGTGTCACGTCGATTGAAGTTACTAGTCTACCCCTATCGACGGCGGTGTAAATCCGGTCGATAAGGATGTCAAGTGTCAGGGGTAGACAGTAATTTCCATCTCGCAAACACTTGCTTTGGGCAGCCCACAAATTATAGTGGGTGTTTAGCCGCTTCGTTCAAAACTTGGGAGAATTAGCATTCACGTTTGCCCTGGGACATGGCAAACTAAATTCAAATCCAGTTTGTATTCGATTACGAATATCCACAGATAATTATACGTTTTGTTATTTATTTCTTCAAAACCACAACAAAGATTTATTCCACCTTTATATATGATTATGATTTAGAAATGCCGTGATCTTTGAATTCAGTAGGTTGGATACACTTTGATTCAAACAGTTATTTCATCCAATACAATGTGCTCACACGAAAAACAGTTCACCTTATGTCAATCATACAAGTACCGAGGATTACCTCGCCTAAAATATTTGGATCATTACAACACATGGACAACATGGAATTCCGGACAACATAGGGGGTCTTGCAACATAATCCATTTAGAGATATGACACAACATGCAAGTACAATAATCTAATGACAATTTCAACTGGTATCTAAAGAAGAACCGGGATTACCTTGGGATTCGGATAAGCGTAAAACAAAGGACCTCCTCCGTCTTCAAATGCAACATTCTTACTTCCTCCAATTCTTGGGTTTCTTGCATAATGCGTGCCGCTAATTCCGTAATTTCCAGCCTCAAGATAAAGATTATCTCATTCATGGCAGCCACACCATCTCTTTCTGCCTCTAGTAGAGCCTCAAGCACTATAATATACGTACTCAGATCGCTCTCCGGCGGTGTTGCCTCTGAACTGCTACCATCTGGTAACATGAATGCCGACCTTTGCTTCCACAAATAGATTATGGGGTTGTACATTGTCTCCTAGTGTGAACGGCATCCTGAAAGGTTTCATTTGGACATAAGTAAGAGATAGTTATTGTATGATCCAGGCGGTAAGCTTACATGGTAAACGATGTATTTAATTATTGCCGAGCATGGCAAACTATATTTAAATGGTTCAAAGCAGCATCAGCCAAAAAGAAATTAAAATGGTAAGATGAAAGTTGAAAGGGAGTGTACAACCGCTATATTTAAGTTGGCAAGGCATCTAAGCAGTTGAAATAATCTGAGTAAGCACTTAACAGTGTGGCCTCATATAAACTACGAAGACAGTCTTGTGATGAAGTTGAGAGGAAAAGTTAAGGACTCAAACGAAATAGGCATGCATTTCTTTACGATAGTACAACATGCACTGCTGACATATTGGCCATCTCAGGTACAACGTAACAACAAACAAGCATTCGAATCAAGCAATACAGCAAAGCAGACAACTGAACTATTTGTAATTCGGTAGGATTACACGTTGAGGGCACAAGCCAAGAAAGCAGCCCACTCACATTACATTTAACATGTACTAAAACACACTGGCTTACCATATGTTGCTGTGAAGCCTAGCTGCTGTTGCAATGTTCTTTGAAGATATCACAAGATCCCGTGGTTGCAAATCTAGTGGTTGTAGTTTATTCTGCACCATCTATTTAGGTAAAATTAATTTTAATCGCATGCACTGGTCCGAATTGATCATCAATGGTTCATCTAAACTAATGAAAGAAGGGTGTGTGCATACACGACAATATATCTGCTTTCCTCTATTTTTATGCTTGTTCGAGGTGCCAGCACCAAAAGAACAAATATTTTGCTTGATGGGGTTGGTAGCACCATAATTAATAGAAGCATCAAATTAGTCATGTAACTTGGGAAGATCAAGAACACACAAACAAGTAATGAACAGAGGCTTGGAGCAGTGATGTAATAGCTAGCATCAGAAAATGTAGGGTAAAACGAACAAAAAGCAGCGGAACCACATGCTAGTTTGCTGATGTGTAATTAAGCATAGAGAACATTAAGCAGTCTGATGGAACCAACAGGTGGCATCAGAACAAAACTAAAGCATATTAACTATATGTGCACTGGTATGTAATCACTACTAGGGAAAACCCTATACACAGAATCTTAGCAGCAGCGCGGCATAAAAAGAGGCGCTGCTGCTAATAAGCAATTGATTACGTAGCGCTCTTGGTGCAAATTTAGCAGTAGCGCCTGATGTTAAACCGCGCTGCTACAAAAATCCACCGACAGTAGACAACGACCTATGTCTACAAGTAGCGCGGCTCCAGGAAGCGCGCTGCTGCTAACGCCATAGTCGAGCGCAGCTTTTTTTGTCACGTCGCTGCTGCTAATTTTGAAATTGTGCGCACGGTTAGCCCGTTTAGCAGTAGCGCGTGTTAGGGAAGCGCGCTGCTGCTACCCTCTTAGCAGCAGCGCGCTTTTTCTCCCGCGCTACTGCTAAGCCGCAGCCCCACCACCTTTCCCCACCTCCCCCTCCCCATCTCCTCTCCTCCCTTTCCCCTACCTCCCATCCTCCCTCTCTCACTCTTCTTCTTCCTCAATACTTCTCCCCCCATTACTCTCCCTCTTCTACCTACCTTTCTCTCTCTTCATTACTCCTAGCTATAACTACACCACCTCCATTAATGCATCTCCTTTCTCTTTTCCTTTCCCTCCACTAGTTGAAGTTGTCTCCTCCCAAATTAGCTAGCTAGGTAGATGTAGCATTTAGTTAAGTAACCTATTTGCCCCTAACTAGATCTATCTTTGTCAACAAGAGCTTTGTGCCTTTGTTGATCTCCCTACAACATCATCTCCACCGTGTGCTCGATCTCGATTGAGGTGATGAATATTTCATGCTTTTGCAAAATGAAAATATGTTTATGTGTGTGTGATATGTTTGTGGAAGTTGTGTGTGTGGCACGCCAAATTGTGTTTTTGAGTTGCCTATGTTTTGACGAAATGTCGATTTATTTCTATTTCGGCGAATTCCGTCCAAACTCTAGATCCATATAGGTCCTATTTTTAGGGAAGGTCATGTCAAATTTTTGTATGACTTTGATGCATGCATGCATTTTTATAATCAATTTGTTTATTATGCATGCGAGTTGGCGATGGTCGGTGGAGCGATGGTGGACAGGTGGTTGCGGTCGGCGATGCAGGACATGAAAGAAAATAACCGGACAGAGGTTTTATGTCCGTGTCAAAATGCAAAGGATTAGTTTGGCTCGACCCTATGACGATGGTCGTGTCGAAGCGCACCTGCTCATGACTGGTTTCATGGATGGCTATACGCGGTGGATAATTGAAGATGCGGATGGCGATGTTGAGGATGCCGACGGGGCAGGCAATGATGACACGGGGCAAGACGAAGTGATGATCGATAATGGCGGCGGGGAAGAGGCCGGACATGGCGGCGGAGAAAGGGCCGGACATGGCAGAGGAGAAGGGGCCAGACATGGCGGCGGAGAGAACGACATGGACTCCACGCAGCAGAGTTCGTCATTACTAAGTTCAATCGATGCGGGACCCTCATGTTCAAGCATTGCTTCGCAAGGAGACGAAATCTTGAGAGAGCTGCTTCTAGAGAGGAGGCTAATTTGGAGCAAGCTGGTGGTAGACTCGAACACTCCATTGTATGATGGTTGCAATCCTGAGGTGACCCGCTTGAGTTTCACGCTCCAACTCCACGAAGACGAAGGCTAAAACAAATGGACCGACACTAGCCTCGATGAGCATCTCAAGTACCTAAAGGATGTTCTTCCCTGGGTAATCTATGTCCTACTAGTGTTGATGAGGCCAAGAAGATCGTGGTGCCCTCTTGATTTGCCACACGTTAGATACCATGCATGCATCAACGATTGCATAATTTATCGGAAGGAGCGCGGAAAAAACAAGCTGTCTGGTGTGTGCAATGCTTCTCGATATAAGAAGGCCGGAAGAAATGTCCCCGTAAAGTTGTATGGTACTTACCGATCACTCCCGTCTCAGAGGTATTTTGTAGATCCCAAGGAAACAAAGCTAATGTTGGCACACGGAGAGGAAGAAGCCCGATGATGGAGATGATCCGAAGCCGAGACACGTGAAGGATGGAAGCCGGTGGAGAGTGTTGAACAACTTCTATCGGTATTTTGAATGTGATGCAAGGAACATCGTGCTCGTGGCGTGTACCGATGGCATGAATCCGTTTGGCAACCGAACACCAAACATAGCACATGGCCCGTGTTTGTATGGATGTACAACCTCCCCACAGTTGTGCATGAAATCGAAGTACATTCACATGAGCATGCTTATTCAAGGGCGAAACAACCAGGAAATAATATTAATTTGTATCCGGGGCTACTTCAAGAGTAGTTAGACACGTTATGGAAAACCTTGGCCAAGACATGGGACGCCAAAGCAAAGGTGAGTATTTCAACATGAGAGCGGCGATCACGACAAAGGCAGGACTATCTCGATTCACGGATACGTGGCGGGCCAGGTGTGCCATGGATATTACGGATGCACGCGGTGCATGGATGATCTGACGTCTCGGCAGCTAACATCAAGGAAAGATGGCGGTGCGGGAAAATCGTGTACATGGGGCATCGAAGATGGCTTGAACAGGACAACCCGTGGAGAAACCGTGGAGATCTATTCAATGGTCACGCCGAGCATCGAGGACCTCCACGTAAGCGGAGCGGTGCCGAAATCGATGAGCTGTTGAAAAAGCTGGAAGGAGTGCCCGGCCGAAAGAGCGATGAGAAAGGCGCCGAGCCGCTTCTGAAGGTGTGGAAGACGAGTGCGTGTTGCGGGACTTGGAGTCTTGGCACAAACTTCGATACACCTCATTGCCTTGATCAAATGCATATCTGTAAGAATGTCCTTGAGAGCTTGCTCGCAACAGCGATTTAACATGCGGATAAGACCAAGGATGGGCGAAGGCAAGAAAAGACTTGCAAGATTTGAAAATTAGGGAAGATCTCGCACATGCCGCCCGTAAAATGTCGACGAGACAGAGAGCGGAGGCAGAGGCACGGGAGAAGAAGGGCAAGAAAATAAAGAAAGAGGATTATTGCCCCTTCTTGCTTCACCTTAAGTCAAATTTGAGATCAATCAATTCTTTAAGTGCCTTACCAGAGTCAAATTTAGTTCCGGTTACTGTGGCAAGATAAGCAGATATCTAGACACAGACAAGAAAAGGTTCAGCAGGATGAAGTCTCATGACTGTCATGTGATGATGACGCAGATACTACCTGTTACCCTTAGAGAGATAATGGACAAGCACGTCCGTGACACGCTTATTGGTCTCTGCAACTTTTTCGACGTCATCTCTCGAAAGTTGATCAGTGTGAAGCAGCTCCAAAGGCTACAGGAAGAGATCGTTGTGATACTGAATGAGCTTGAGATGTACTTCCGCGGCGTTCTTTGACGTGATGGTGCATCTGTGTGTCCATATTGTGGATGACATAATAGACTGGGGCCGTCATTCCTGCACAACATGATGCCATTTGAGAGGATGAATGGGATCATCAAAGGATTCGTTTCAGTAACATGTCCCGTCCGGATGGAAGCATCGTCCAGGGCTATTTGGCACAAGAGTGCATCTCTTTCTGCGGAGAATTTTCTATATGGCGCAGACCAGCCGCTCGGTGTTAGTGTTGGTTTGCCCATTAACAAGCACGCGATGGGAGGCGCGAAATAGATGGTCACTGCAGCGGTCGCGAGGAACTGCACGTGGCATACTCGGATCGACGCAATGACTTTGACAGAGCAAACTTGGTAGTGCTACAACACCTAGACGAGGTAGATCCTTTCGTGGCACCGCACAAAAAATTATCGCAAAGAAGTATCATGACCGGGGGTATGCGGGGCCAGACGCCTTGAAGTTACTAGAGAGCACAACTCCACTTTCTCGCATTGGTTCAAAGAGCATATTATTGCTAATCCTCCGGAGGAGGGCTCTAAGGACGGATTGCTCATATCGCCTTAGCACATGGCCCCTCGCCCAACCTCGTAACCTATCAAGCATATGATATCAACGGATACACGTTCTACACGGAGGCCAAAGATATGGACAGTGATGATCAGAACTCAGGGGTGACGATGGAATGCATGACTGGCAGCGACAACGGCGCAACTGAACGATTTTATGGAAGGGTCGAGGAGATCTGGGAGCTTGACTACTCTGGTGTAACGCCCCAAGACCGACGCTTCAGATGCCTTCCTTGTTTTCCGAGATTCATCGTGCGATTTGTTTTGTTCATTGCATTCATCCTTGCATCATGTGCATTGCATCATGTCATTAATCTTTGCATCTCAACTCAACTAATAAATTGCATAGATCGTTGATCTATTTAAATCGAGGGAATTCACATGGTGGTTCTCTTTAAAACATATCCTCTCGATATTTAGAGAGCTATAGTAAATATTCCAATTATTTGGATTTACCGCAAACACACTTGCAAAATATCCCATGCCGTTGTTATCTCAATTCTTGGTCTCCAACCTTGTCCATAATTTCTTTCATCATTTTCCGGAGCTCCACCAAAAATCCGAAAATTTTTGGACCTTCTTTTATCAAGTCCTAGTTCAAACCCATTTGAATTAAATTCAAATGAGTTTGAATTCAACTTCACGCCCATGCTCACTTTCTATTTTCTTGGATCAAGCTCATTTTTATGAGTCCGAGAAAAATACCCTCCTGCTCAAGCTCCACCCCTAACCTCTCTTTCTTTTCTTTCTTATCTCTGTTTTGTTTTTATTTATTTATTTTTAGAGTGAGAGAGAGCCCAGCAGCCTTGCAGCTCACCAACCAGGCCGGCCCAGCCTCTAAGGCCCGTTCCACAGGCCCAGCCGGCGCACTGTTAAACCTAGCCCCGATCGAATCCCCATCTCTCGATCTCTCTCCCTCGTCTCCTCCCTCGCGCCGCATCTCTCCCGATCCACCTCGCCCATGTCTCCCTCTCCTCGAGACCCCTCAAGCCAACCTCCGCGCAGCCCTCGTCCCCGCCTCCTCGCCGGCCGGCCGCAGCTCGCCGCGCCCTGCTTCTCCTCTCGAGCGCGCCTCCCATCGCGCCCGCCATGGCCCGCGAGGCCATCAGCATCCCTGCAGAGCCCCGCGCCTCCTCCTCCCTTCGTTCCGCCCCAACCACCAGGGAGCAGAGCCCCCGCGCGCTGCTTCTTCGCCTCGCCTCCCTCCGCTCCACCACGCCGGCCTTCGGAGCCGTTGCCGGCGGCCGCACCGTCGCCCGTCCATGGTCGCCAGCGCCGTGTGCTCCGCCGTCCCCGCGCCCTGCTGCCTCCTAGGGTGCCGCACCGTCGCCGTTCGTCTTCAACCGCGGGACCGCAGTCCTCCAACCTCGTCCAGATCCGGATGGCCTCCGCCGCCCTTGCCGTTCCTGGCCGGAACTGACTCCGGTGGCCCGTCCCCGTCGGAGTTGACCTCCACCACAAGCCAGCCCAGCGCCGCATCTTCCTCAGCCTGCTGTTCCATCGCACCGTGCTGCCCTGCATTGAGCAGAGCTGCTGCTCGCTTGGACCGCTGCCTGCCAAGACGAAGACTGCCCTGTACCGTCGCCTCGCTGGATCGTCGAGATCATCTCGGATTGCGCCAAGTACATGGGAGGCCTGTGTGTTTCCGTTGCTTCATACTCGTTGAATTGTCAAGGCCCTCTGTTCGACTCCGTGTACAACTACACGGTGAGACGCCATGTACCACGACGACCATCGCTTGCCAAGTTCGACTACACGGTGACGCGTCAAGTACCTCTACTGCGTCTACGGGATCGCCAAGAACGTGTACCTCGACGACCCGCCAAGTACCCCTTCGGATCACCAAGTACATCTACGGCCGTGTACCACTACTTCCTCTACCGACGACCCCGGACATCTACGAAACGAACGTGTACAACTACCGTCGCCGTGTACAACTACTTCCACTACTTCCCACGACGTCTGTGAACCACTACCGTCGCGAGAACGACTACTTCCCCTCCGAACCGATTCGCTTCGAAAATGCATGCTTCGAAGGTATAACCCCGAGACAACCTTCCGAGAACGAATATGGGTTGTATGAGATGCCCGTGTTTGCACCATGTCCGAGTTGTTCCTTGCGCGTTCCTCTTTGCCTTGCCGTCGACACGTGGGAACCCGGTAACCGGGATCACCCCACCATCTTGCATGGCACGCTCTCCACACTTTCTTTTGCACCGACATCTCAATTGAGTTATCGGAACCGGAATGTTGCCGTGGCACCATTTCCGTTGTCGTTGCCGTGGCACCCTTTTTCGTTTCCGCCACGACGACAAATGCTTCATAATGCTCTTGTCAACATTTTCATAAAAATTGCATATAACTTGTATATGTCATCCGCATCATGATAACAACATTTAAATGTTTAAAATTGTTGTTGCATTAAATTGCTAAATGCACATGGGGATTTCCGGATTGTTGTTTGTTGTTCCGGCCTCATTTAAAATTGCCTAGATAGGTAGTTTTATTATGCTTCACCTCTTGCCATTATATTCAAACCGGACATGCATCATACTTGGTTGTGCATCATGCCATGTTTATGTGATGTTGTTTATTATGTTGTTTGTTTGTTTCCGGGTTGCTTCTCTCGTTAGCTTCGGTTTCGTTCCGGAGTTGTGAGGATTCGTTCGACTACATCCGTTTGTCTTCTTCGTGGACTCGTTCTTCTTCCTTGCGGGATCTCAGGCAAGATGACCATACCCTCGAAATCACTTCTATCTTTGTTTGCTAGATGCTCGCTCTTTTGCTATGCCTATGCTACGATGCCTATCACTTGCTTATCATGCCTCCCATATTGCCATGTCAAGCCTCTAACCCACCTTTCCTAGCAAACTGTTGTTTGACTATGTTGCCGCTTTGCTCATCCCCTCTTATAGCATTACTAGTTGCAGGTGAAGATGAAGATTGCTCCATGTTGGATTATGTTTATGTTGGGATATCACAATATCTCTTATATTATTAATGCATCTATATACTTGGTAAAGAGTGGAAGGCTCGGCCTTATGCACAGTGTTTTGTTCCACTCTTGCCGCCCTAGTTTTAAATCATACCGGTGTTATGTTCCTTGATTTTGCGTTCCTTACACGGTTGGGTGATTTATGGGACCCCCTTGACAGTTCGCTTTGAATAAGACTCCTCCAAAGAAGGCCCAACCTTGGTTTTACTATTTGCCACCTAAGCCTTTTTCCTTGGGTTCTGCAGACTCAAGGGTCATCTTTATTTACCCCGGGCGGTGCTCCTCCGAGTGTTGGTCCAAACTAGAGCACCGTGCGGGACCATTCCTTGGCAACTTGGATTACGTCGGTACCTGTACGCTTAGCTTATCTGGTGTGCCCTGAGAACGAGATATGTGCAGCTCCTATCGGGATTTGTCGGCACAGCGGGTGGTCTTGCTGGTCTTGTTTTACCATCGTCGAAATGTCTTGTAAACCGGGATTCCGAGTCTGATCGGGTCTTCCCGGTAGAAGGAATATCCTTCGTTGACCGTGAGCGCTTATAATGGGCTAAGTTGGGACACCCCTGCAGGGTATTATCTTTCGAAAGCCGTGCCCGCAGTTATGTGGCAGATGGGAATTTGTTAATGTCCGGTTGTAGAAAACCCGAAGTTGATCTTAATTAAAATACATCAACCGCGTGTGTAACCGTGACGGTCTCTTCTCGGCGGAGTCCGGGAAGTGAACACGGTGTTGGAGTTATGTTTGACGTAAGTAGTTTCAGGATTACTTCTTGATCGCTACTAGCTTCACGACCGTGCCTTGCTTCTCTTCTCGCTCTCTTTTGCGAATGTAGCCCCCATATATGCTAGTCGCTTGCTGCAGCTCCACCTCACAACTCTGTCCTACCTATAAGCTTAAATAGTCTTGATCTCGCGGGTGTGAGATTGCTGAGTCCCCGTGACTCACAGATACTTCAAAACCAGTTTGCGGTGCCGATGAAACCGTGCAGGTGGCGATCCGAGCTCAAGGAGGAGCTCGATGAAGATCTTGTTCATTGTGTTGTTTCGTTTCAGTTGATCAAGAGTGGAGCCAGGTTGGCACGATCGGGGATCCGTGTAGCATTTGGGGTAGTCTTCTTTTATTTTGGTTCCGTAGTCGGACCTTGATTGTATCTGTATGATGTAATGCTTTACTCATGTATTGTGTGAAGTGGCGATTGTAAGCCAACTATGTATCTCTTTCCCTTATGCGTTACATGGGTTGTGTGAAGATTACCTCACTTGCGACATTGCTTTCAATGCGGTTATGCCTCTAAGTCGTGCTTCGACACGTGGGAGATATAGCCGTATCGAGGGCGTTACATCTGGACTGCACAACACGATGATGTTTCATGTCAGATGGGCTAAGAATGTCGAAAGAGAAAGCCGAATTTTCACTACCATGACTATACCCGACGCCAAGAGCGCTACCGTGAACGCCATCGCAAAAAACAAGCCATGGGTACACGCTAAGCACGTGACACAATGCTTCTTCATAATCGACCCGCCAATCCCAGCCGTGTTGTCACGAGGAGAGGCAAAAGGAACATCATTGGAATGGATGGAGTCGCCAACGAGGAAGACAATGATCGTACGGCAACCCAATGAGGGAAGATGACGATGATGATGAAGTATACGTAAAAAGAAGAATCAATACTACATTACCTAAGAAAAATCGTACTCCATGGAAAAGGCAAAGTCACAATGAGGGGCTCAATTATTCTTCGACGAACAAGAAGGGAAAGAAGCTGACTCAAAAACGAAAACGTCAGCACTGAGGAAACTTATGTTATCGGTCAAATGATGTAATATATATATATATATATATGTTCCTATTTTGTATACACACTTAGCCATTATTATGCATGGGTCCAATGATGTGTAATATATATGTTCCTATTTTGCGTACATATTTAACCATCAAATGATGCAATATATATCACCCTCCCTTCGTTCACTGCCCTCGGAAAATAAAAGTGGGATAAAATAAAGGAAAAGGAAAACTGGCAGTAGCGAAGGTAGTAGCGGTAGCGTTTTCCTAAACCGCTTCTGAGATAGTGAAGTTAGTAGTAGCACGCTTTTGTCCAAATGCGCCATCTGCTACGTCCACTTAACCCAAAATTCTCACCATACATGCTTCATCCCGCCTCTCCCCCAAATCGCTCTCCTGTCGCCTTTGCCATGAACCCGGCCCGGCGCTTCGCCCGACTCGGCGCCGGCGCTAGCCTCGACCCGGCGCTCGCCCCGACCAGCCCTCACCCCCGACCCGGCGCCGGCCTCGCCCGACCCGTCGGCCCTCGCCTCCTCCTCTCCCCTCCCGGCCGTCGTCGGGCCTGCCTCCTCGCCCTGCACCCTCTGTAACGCCCTCTCTCTCTGCTAGGGTTCTTGGTTAATTTACTTAGGTTTTAGTTAGAGGCAGTATGTTAATTAGGTTATCTATTTAGTTATGAATTTAGCTAGGTTTCAAAATTTGAACTGGACATGTGATATGTGCAAATTTGAACTGGGCATGTGATATGTGCATATGTCATGTTTTGGACATGTCATGTTTGGAAAATGATCCGAGTGGCCTATGTTACGCCGGAATGTTGATTCATTTCCGTTCCGGTGAATTTCAGGTGCTCGATATGTCCATTTTTAGCAAAGGTCATGCCGAAATTTCGTGAATAAAGGCATGATTTTGTGCTACATAGTTGGCATATCGAGTCTTTGGCACATAGATTTCTTTTTATGTCATTTATCATTTATCCATACTTCTAGAAATAAATGAGGACACTTAATCATAGGAAACATGTCGAACAACGAAGAAACCGGGCCTTGACCAAGATGCGACGAGATGGATTATGAGGGTGAACAAGAGTACCTCGACTATTTGTTGCTAAGCAAGGTTTGCAGGTCGGCCTCGATGATGGTGCGGCGCGACATCGACACCGACAGCACCGGCACCGATGGCGGCACCGAGACCGGTGGGGAAGGTACCGACACCGATGGCGGCACCAAGACCGGCGGGGAAGGTACCGGCCCCGATGCCGCTACCGAAAAGAGGAAGCATAAGAAGCAGAGGATACGAAAACCTAACAAACTAGGGATTGGACGACTTGTGATCACAAAGATGGCACTTGGCAAGTTTGAGCCGTTAGAGCCAGAAGAACCTCGCAAGTGCTATGGGAACCAAGTAGGATGCATCCTACGGGAATGCGCAGATAAAAAAGATTAACAATCACGCCATGGGCATGTTCAGCAATGATTTGGCCTCCTGGAAAACGAGGGTGAAACAAGCTATTGAGGCTGATGAACCCGTGTCCAAGATTCTGGAGGAAAATCCGACACTTACGGAAGAGGATTTCGAAAAGTTCAAGGACACTTGCGCTACCGAGGCAGCCAAGGCTAAGGCTGCGAAATTCAAGAGCCTTCAAAGAAAGGAACATGGGGAAGCATCGCCTCGGAAGCCTTGGCTACCTCGGTAAAAGGCCCATATGGGATAAGGAGGACGCGGAACGTGAAGCCGCGGGTCTCCCAGACCCCTTCGCGAAGTTCACCAACCCCTTGGAGCATGACTTCTGAAGGAAATGTGCCCTAGAGGCAATAATAAAGTTATTATTTATTTCCTTATATCATGATAAATGTTTATTATTCATGCTAGAATTGTATTAACCGGAAACATAATACATGTGTGAATACATAGACAAACAGAGTGTCACTAGTATGCCTCTACTTTACTAGCTCGTTAAATCAAAGATGGTTATGTTTCCTAACCATAGACATGAGTTGTCATTTGATTAACGGGATCACATCATTAGAAGAATGATGTGATTGACTTGACCCATTCCATTAGCTTAGCACTTGATCGTTTAGTATGTTGCTTATGCTTTCTTCATGACTTATACAAAGTTCACGCAACTATGAGATTATACAACTCCGTTTACGGAGGAACATTTTGTGTGCTACCAAAGCGTCACAACGTAATCGGGTGATTATAAAGGTGGTCTGATGTCTCCAAAAGTATATGTTGAGTTGGCATGAATCAAGATTAGGTTTTGTCACTCCGATTGTCGGAGAGGTATCTCTGGGCCTTCTCGCTAATACACATCACATAAGCCTTGCAAGCATTGCAACTAATAAGTTAGTTGTGAGATGATGTATTACGGAACGAGTAAAGAGACTTGCCAGTAACGAGATTGAACTAGGTATTGGATACCGACGATCGAATCTCGGGCAAGTAACATACCGATGACAAAGGGAACAACGTATGTTGTTATGCGGTGCGACCGATAAAGATCTTCGTAGAAAATGTAGGAACCAATATGGGCATCCAGGTCCCGCTATTGGTTATTGACCGGAGATGTGTCTCGGTCATGTCTACATTGTTCTCGAACCGTAGGGTCCGCACGCTTAAGGTTTCGATGATGGTTATATTATGAGTTTGTGTATTTTGATGTACCGAAGGAGTTCGGAGTCCCGGATGTGATCACGGACATGACGAGGAGTCTCGAAATGATCGAGACATAAAGATTGATATATTGGACGGCTATATTCGGACACCGGAAAGGTTCGGAAGTTTCGGAGAAAGACGGAGTGCGGAGGGTTACCGAACCCCTGGGAAGTAATGGGCCTTATTGGGCCAAGAGGGGAGAGAGAGGCTGCGCCAGGAGGTGGCGCGCGCCCCCATGGGGAGTCCGAATTGGACAAGGAGGCGCGGCCCCTTCCCTCTCCCTCTCCTCTCTTTCCTTCCCCTTCCTCCTTCCTAGTTGGACTAGGAAAGGGAGTCCTACTCCCACTAGGAGGAGGACTCCTCCCTGGCGCACCTCCTAGGGCCGGCCGCCCTCCCCTTGCTCCTTTATGCTCACAGGGCAGGGGGCACCCTAGAACACACAAGTTGATCCTTGAGATCGTTCCTTAGCCGTGTGCGGTGCCCCTTCCACCATATTCCACCTCGGTCGAATAAATGGCGATTGCTTAGGCGAAGCCTGCGTTGGTAGAACATCAAGATCGTCACCACGCCGTCTTGTGGAACTCTCTCTCCCGGAGCTTTGCTGGATCGGAGCCCGAGGAGCGCCACCGAGCTGTCGTGCCAAGAACTTCGGAGGTGCCGGAGTAGCAGTGCTTGGATCGGTTGGATCACGAGGAGAACGTCGACTACTTCCTCTACGTTGTGATTGCTTCCGCTTCGGTCTACGAGTGCGTAGACAACACTCTCCCCTCTCGTTGCTATGCATCACCATGATCTTGCGTGTGCGTAGGAAAATTTTGAAATTACTACGTTCCCCAACGGTGGCATCCGAGCCTAGGTTTTTATGGTTTGATGTTTTGCACGAGTAGAACACAAATGAGTTGTGGGCGATACAAGTCATACCGCCTACCAGCATGTCATACTTTGGTTCAGCGGTATTGTGAGATGAAGCGGCCCGGACCGACATTACGGCGTGACGCTTACGCGAGACTGGTTTCACCGTTCTGAGCACTTTCGTGCTTAAAGGTGGCTGGCGGGTGTCTGTCTCTCTCACTTTAGTTGAACCGGTGTGGCTACGCCCGGTCCTTGAGAAGGTTAAACGGAGTCTATTTGACGAAGTATCGTTGTGGTCTTGATGCGTAGGGTGAGATTGGTTCTTGCTTAAGCCCGTAGCAGCCACGTAAAATTTGCAACAACAAAGTAGAGGACGTCTAACTTGTTTTTGCAGGGCATGTTGTGATGTGATATGGTCAAGACGTGATGCTATATTTTATTGTATGAGATGATCATGTTTTGTAACCGAAGTTATCGGCAATCGGTTGGAGCCATATGGTTGTCGCTTTATTGTATGAAATACAACGCCCTGTAATTGCTTTACTTTATCACTAAGCGGTAGCGATAGTCGTAGAAGCAATAGATGGCGAAACGACAACGATGCTACGATGGAGATCAAGGTGTCGCGCCCGGTGACAATGGTGATCATGACGGTGCTTCAGAGATGGAGATTACAAGCACAAGATGATGATGGCCATATCATATCACTTATATTGATTGCATGTGATGTTTATCCTTTATGCATCTTATCTTGCTTTGATTGGCGGTAGCATTATAAGATGATCTCTCACTAAAATTATCAAGAAGTGTTCTCCATGAGTATGCACCGTTGCTAAAAGTTCGTAGTACCCACACACCACGTGATGATCGGGTGTGATAAGTTCTACGTGCATCTACAACGGGTGCAAGCCAGTTTTTGCACACGCAGAATACTCGAGGTTAAACTTGACGAGCCTAGCATATGCAGATATGGCCTCGGAACACGGAGACCGAAAGGTCGGCGTGAATCATATAGTAGATATAATCAACATAGTGATGTTCACCATTGAAAACGACTCCATCTCACGTGATGATCGGTTATGGATTAGTTGATTTGGATCACGTAATCACTTAGATGACTAGAGAGATATATGTCTAAGTGGGAGTTATTTAATATGATTAATTAAAACTTAAATTTATCATGAACTTAGTACTGATAGTATTTTGCTTGTCTATGTTTACTTTGTAGATAGATGGCTCGTCTTTGTTGTTCCGTTGAATTTTAATGCGTTCCTTGAGAAAGCAAAGTTGAAAGATGATGGTAGCAATTACACGGACTGGGTCCGTAACTTGAGGATTATCCTCATTCTTTGCTGGAAGAATTACGCCCTGGAAGCACCGCTGAGTGCCGTGCCTGCTGCGAGAGCAACGCGAGAAGTTGTGAGCGTCTGGCGAGAGCAAAGTTGATGACTACTCTATAGTTCGGTGTGCCATGCTTTACGGCTTAGAACCGGGTCTTCAACGACGTTTTGAGCGTCATGGAGCATATGAGATGTTCCAAGAGTTGAAGTTAATATTTCAAGCAAATGCGGATTGAGAGATATGAAGTCTCCAATAAGTTCTATAGCTGCAAGATGGAGGAGAATAGTTACGTCGGTGAGCACATACTCGGAATGTCCGGGTATAATAATCACTAAATTCAGTTGGGAGTTAAACTTCCGGATGATAGTGCCAATGACAGAATACTCCAATCAATGACACAAACCTACAAGATCATCGTTATGAAATATAATATGCAAGTGATGACAAAGACAATTCTGAGCTCTTCGCAATGCTAAAAGTCATGGAGGTAGAAATCAAGAAAGAGCATCAAGTGTTGATGGTCAACAAGACCACTAGTTTCAAGAAAAAGGGCAAAGGGAAGAAGAAGGAAACTTCAAAAGAACAGCAAGAAAGTTGCTGCTCAAGAGAAGAAACCCAAGTCGGACCTAAGCCTGAAGCGAGTGTTTTACTGCAAGCAAACTGGACCTTTGGAAGCGGAACTGCCCCAAGTATTTGGCGGATAAGAAGGATGGCAAGGTGAACAAAGGTATATGTGATATACATGTTATTGATGTGTACCTTACTAGAGCTCGTAGTAGCACACGGGTATTTGATCTGGTTACATTTGCTAATATTTGCAACTCAAAGCAGGGACTACGGAATAGACGAGCACCGGCAAAGGACGAGGTGACGATGCGCATGGGAAAGCGGTTCCAAAGTCAATGTGATCGCGGTCGGCACGCTACCTCTACATCTACCTTCGGGATTAGTTTTAGACCTAAATAATTGTTATTTGGTGCGGCGTTGAGCATGAACATTATATCTGGATCTTGTTTGATGCGAGACGGTTATTCATTTAAATCAGAGAATAATGGTTGTTCTATTTATATGAGTAATATCTTTTATGGTCATGCACCCTTGAAGAATGGTCTATTCTTGTTGAATCTCGATAGTAGTGATACACATATTCATAATGTCGAAGCCAAAAGATGCGAGTTGATAATGATAGTGTAACTTATTTGTGGCACTTGCCGTTTAGGTCATATCGGTGTAAACGCATGAAGAAACTCCATACAGATGGACTTTTGGAATCGCTTGATTATGAATCACTTGGTACTTGCGAACCGTGCCTCATGGGCAAGATGACTAAAACACCGTTCTCCGGTTGTATGGAGAGAGCATCGATTTATTGGAAATCATACATACAGATGTATGTGGTCCGATGAATGTTGAAGCTCGTGGCGGATATCGTTATTTTCTCACCTTCACAGATGATTTAAGCAGATACGGGTATATCTACTTGATGAAACATAAATCTGAAACATTTGTAAAGTTCAAAGAATTTCAGAGTGAAGTTGAAAATCATCGTAACAAGAAAATAAAGTTTCTACGATCTGATCGTGGAGGAGAATATTTGAGTTACGAGTTTGGTCTACATTTGAAGCAATGCGGAATAGTTTAAGAACTCACGCCACCGGGAACACCACAGCGTAATGGTGTGTCCGAATGTAAATGTCGTACTTTACTGGATATAGTGCGATCTATGATGTCTATTTCCGATTTACCGCTATCATTTTGGGGTTATGCTTTAGAGACGGCCGCATTCACGTTAAATAGGACACCATCAAAATCCGTTGAGACGACACCTTATGAACTATGGTTTAGCAAAAACCAACGTTGTCGTTTCTGAAAGTTTGGGGTTGCGATGCTTATGTGAAAAAACTTCAACCTGATAAGCTTGAACCCAAATCGAAAAAATGTGTCTTCATAGGATACCCAAAGGAGACAATTGGGTATACCTTCTATCACAGATCCAAAGGCAAGACATTCGTTGCTAAGAATGGATCCTTTCTAGAGAAGGAGTTTCTCTCGAAAGAAGTGAGTGGGAGGAAAGTGGAACTTGATGAGGTAATAGTACCAGCTCCCTTATTGGAAAGTAGTTCATCACGTAAATCGGTTTACGTGACACCTACACCATTAGCGAGGAAGATAATGATAATGATCATGAAACTTCAGATCAAGTTGTCCTTTGAACTCAGTAGATCAACCAGAATAAAATCCACACCAGAGTGGTACGGTAATCCTATTCTCGAAGTCATGATACTAGATCATGGTGAACCTACGAACTATGAAGAAGCGATGGTGAGCCCAGATTCCACAAAATGGCTTGAAGCCATGAAATGCGAGATGGGATCCATGTATGAGAACAAAGTATGGACTTTGGTTGACTTGCCCGATGATCGGCAAGCCATTGAAAATAAATGGATCTTTAAGAAGAAGACCCGCTGATGGTAGTATAACTATCTATAAAGCTCGACTTGTTGCGAAAGGTTTTCGACAAGTTCAAGGGGTTGACTACGATGAGACTTTCTCACCCGTAGCGATGCTTAAGTCTGTCCGAATCATGTTAGCAATTGCCGCATTTTATGATTATGAAATTTGGCAAATGGATGTAAAAACTGCATTCTTGAATGGATTTCTAGAAGAAGAGTTGTATATGATGCAACGAGAAGGTTTTGTTGATCCAAAAAGCGCTAACAAAGTGTGCAAGCTCCATGATCAATTTATGGTGCAGTGCAAGCCTCTCGGAGTTGGAATAAACGCTTTGATAGTATGATCAAAGCAAATGGTTTTATCTGAGACTTTTGGAGAAGCTGTATTTACAAGAAAGTGAGTGGGAGCTCTGTAGCATTTCTAATATTATATGTGGACGACATATTGTTAATTGGAAATGATATAGAATTTCTGGATAACATAAAAGGATACTTGAATAAAAGTTTTCAATGAAAGACCTCGGTGAAGCTGCTTACATATTGGGCATCAAGATCTATAGAGATAGATCAAGACGCTTAATTGGACTTTCACAAAGCACATACCTTGATAAAGTTTTGAAAAGGTTCAAAATGGATCAGGCAAAGAAAGGACTTTTACGTGTTACAAGGTATGAAATTGAGTCGACTCAATGCCCGACCACAATGAGAAGATAGAGAGAAAATAAAAAATGTTCCTATGCTTCAGCCATAGGCTCTATCATGTATGCAATGCTGTGTACCAGACACGACGTATGCTTAGCAATAAGCTTGGCAGGAAGGTACCAAAGTAATCCAGGAGTGGATCATCGGACAGCGGTCAAGAACATCCTGAAATACACGAAAAGGACTAAGGATATGTTTCTCGTATATGGAGGTGACAAAGAGCTAATCGTAAATGGTTACGTCGATGCAAGCTTTGACACTGATCCGGCGATTCTAAATCGCAAACCGGATACGTATTTTTATTAAGCGGTGGAGCTGTCGGTTGGTGCAGTTCTAAACAAAGCGTCGTGGCGGGATCTACATGTGAAGCGGAGTATATAGCTGCTTCGGAAGCAGCAAATGAAGGAGTCTGGATGAAAGAGTTCATTTCCGATCTAGGTGTCATACCTAGTGCATCGGGACCAATGAAGATCTTATGTGACAATCTTTGGTGCAATTGCCTTGGCAAAGGAATCCAGATTTCACAAGAGGACCAAGCATATCAAGAGACGCTTCAATTCCATTCGGGACCAAGTCCAAGTGGGAGACATAGAGATTGGCAAGATACATACGGATCTGAATGTTGCAGACCCATTGACTAAGCCTCTTCCACGAGCAAAACATGATCAGCACCAAGACTCCATGGGTGTTAGAATCATTCTTGTATAAACTAGATTATTGACTCTAGTGCAAGTGGGAGGCTGAAGGAAATGTGCCCTAGAGGCAATAATAAAGTTATTATTTATTTCCTTATATCATGATAAATGTTTATTATTCATGCTAGAATTGTATTAACCGGAAACATAATACATGTGTGAATACATAGACAAGCAGTGTCACTAGTATGCCTCTACTTTACTAGCTCGTTAAATCAAAGATGGTTACGTTTCTAACCATAGACATGAGTTGTCATTTGATTAACGGGATCACATCATTAGAAGAATGATGTGATTGACTTGACCCATTCCATTAGCTTAGCACTTGATCGTTTAGTATGTTGCTTATGCTTTCTTCATGACTTATACAAAGTTCCTACAACTATGAGATTATACAACTCCGTTTACGGAGGAACATTTTGTGTGCTACCAAGCGTCACAACGTAATTGGGTGATTATAAAGGTGCTCTCTGAGATGTCTCCAAAAGTATATGTTGAGTTGGCATGAATCAAGATTAGGTTTTGTCACTCCGATTGTCGGAGAGGTATCTCTGGGCCTTCTCGGTAATACACATCACATAAGCCTTGCAAGCATTGCAACTAATAAGTTAGTTGTGAGATGATGTATTACGGAACGAGTAAAGAGACTTGCCAGTAACGAGATTGAACTAGGTATTGGATACCGACGATCGAATCTCGGGCAAGTAACATACCGATGACAAAGGGAACAACGTATGATGTTGTTATGCGGTCCGACCGATAAAGATCTTCGTAGAAAATGTAGGAACCAATATGGGCATCCAGGTCCCGCTATTGGTTATTGACCGGAGATGTGTCTCGGTCATGTCTACATTGTTCTCGAACCGTAGGGTCCGCACGCTTAAGGTTTCGATGGCGGTTATATTATGAGTTTGTGTATTTTGATGTACGAAGGAGTTCGGAGTCCCGGATGTGATCACGGACATGACGAGGAGTCTCGAAATGATCGAGACATAAAGATTGATATATTGGACGGCTATATTCGGACACGGAAAGGTTCGGAAGTTTCCGGAGAAAGGCGGAGTGCGGAGGTTACCGGAACCCCGGGAAGTAATGGGCCTTATTGGGCCAAGAGGGAGAGAGAGGCTGCGCCGGGGAGGTGGCGCGCGCCCCCCCCATGGGGAGTCCGAATTGGACAAGGAGGGGCGGCCCCCTTCCCTCTCCTCTCCTCTCTTTCCTTCCCCTTCCTCCTTCCTAGTTGGACTAGGAAAGGGAGTCCTACTCCCACTAGGAGGAGGACTCCCCTCCCTGGCGCACCTCCTAGGGCGGCCGGCCTCCCCTTGCTCCTTTATATACGGGGCAGGGGGCACCCTAGAACACACAAGTTGATCCTTGAGATCGTTCCTTAGCCGTGTGCGGTGCCCCTCCACCATATTCCACCTCGGTCAAATCGTGGCGGTGCTTAGGCGAAGCCCTGCGTTAGTAGAACATCAAGATCGTCCACCTTGCGCCGTCGTCTTGTGGAACTCTCTCTCCACGGAGCTTTGCTGGATCGGAGCCCGAGGAGCGTCACCGAGCTGTACGTGTGCCAAGAACTCGGAGGTGCCGGAGTAACGGTGCTTGGATCGGTTGGATCGCGAGGAGAACGTACGGCTACTTCCTCTACGTTGTGGTTGCTTCCGCTTCGGTCTACGAGGGTACGTAGACAACACTCTCCCCTCTCGTTGCTATGCATCACCATGATCTTGCGTGTGCGTAGGAAAATTTTGAAATTACTACGTTCCCCAACAACTTCATCAGGGCCCGCTACAAGTGGGACAGGGAGAAAAAGGTTTTTTACATGGACAAGATCACGAGGAAATTGATTAGACTACTGGAGAAGCAACACCAGCTTGTAGCCGAAAGCCCTACTTCTACGATGAGGCCCAAGTGGGACACCCCTCTCAACCGGGCCTTGAACGAACTTAAGGGACTCCCTTTGGATCGCTGGCATAATATGGTCGGGTGCACGGCGGTGGAGACGGCGCCACGTGGAAGGTGTTTTACAACGAGGGCCCGGAGGCCAAGAAGCTGAAAACGAAGTTTGGTCAGGCGGACATCGACGCGAAGGTGAAGCTTGCGGTCGAGAAAAAAGCACCTGAGGACGCGAAAAAAGCAGCCGAGGACAAATATGAGTTGCTACGAAGCGGTCAATGCAGTATCGCACTGCTGAAATGATTTTGCTACTAACTTGGTTCGATTATCATCAAGCTGGCGAAGGAAAATCCAGACAAGACGGTACATGATTTCCCGATGCCCGGTTTACGTGGAGCAACTCCATGAACAACAACACCATCGCACCATCACTTGCTCACGCAACCGGGCCTCCTCTCGCAGCCGCTCCCGCTCATAGCAGCCCGTCCTCAGTCTCTGGCGCGCTAGGTGGGCCTTCGTCTTTAGCTGAGCTCAACGCCGTCACGGTAATTACATGTCGCACCAACACACACACACACACACACACACACACACACACACACACACACACACACACACACACACACACACATATATATATATATAATATTCCATTTTTGTTGCCTTTCGGTTGTTTTACGCCACAGACATATGTGTTTGCGGCGAAAGAAACCCGTGCACCATACTCTACTTGATCAAAGGCGGAAGGTGGGCGTGGGAAAGGGGATGATAATGGACCCCTCTCAACGACGTTCCACAACCAGCCGATCCCATTGGGCACTTGAGGTTAGCTTGACCGGTGTGAAATTGGGGCACGAGGATTTGCCTCCTCGATCTGACATGTGGGAGCGGACGGCGAGACCCGCCGCAGATTGGAAGGCTGCAAGAATTGGGTGCTGCTATGGCGAAGAATCTTATTAAATGCAGGAGCGGCCGAGAGCTCACCAATAACTACCACACATCTACAAGCATGTGCGAAGACCACCACCCCGCCTACGCAATTACCAGCTCCTGTAGTGCCGGGTGAGAGCGGCGGACGACATGATGAAGGGGGTGCAATAGTACTGGCTGTGTAATTTCTCCTGTAGAACAGAGAATTGATGATGAGACGGAGGTCGACCCTATGGATTACCTCAATACAAACACATATGACTGTGACATAGATATGATGAGTCAACCATATGACGAATCGGGCTATCAGCTTGCTAATGAGGATATGGATGATATGCCCGGGCAGGGTCGTACCGTGGATTGCAAAAAGTCTCTCTTCATGAAATCCTCACAGGACACGCCTGAAGATGCCGCCTCAACACAGGCTCAACTAGCCGGGCGCGAGGGTCATATGATGCTTAGCCCGGGAACACCGGGCAGGGGTTAAGGAAGGGTGCGGAAGGTGTGCCCAAGAAAAAGGAGAGGA
Source organism: Aegilops bicornis (assembly GCA_021605145.1). NCBI lineage: Eukaryota > Viridiplantae > Streptophyta > Magnoliopsida > Poales > Poaceae > Aegilops > Aegilops bicornis. The sequence goes on along the minus strand of CM038671.1, from coordinate 69,487,411 downwards.
AGAGATCGGGAAGGTAATCGCCTCCAAACAAGCGAGCACATAGCAGCAGACGATGCATTCTCAAGAGCGTGTACCCGTGAAAAGTGCGGTCATGTTCCATCTCACAGGCGAGCCGATGCTACCGCCGAAACCGCTGGAGGCACTATCGGGGATCTCGTGGAGACTGCACGACCATGTGCTGTCGACTGAGAAAAGCCTACTAGCCTCAAAGGATCCAGGATATCCGACATACGCGGCTCGTGTGCCTGAGGGGAAGTGCTACGTCGACACACAGCCTGCGAGGTGTTCTTCCTGCGGTTTGACCATATCTTTGAGATGTTTCTAACAAGGCGGCTTGATTTTACTATCGTCCGCCTTTTTGCGCTACATATGAGCTCCGTCATGAAGAGTGAAGAAGTCTCGCAAATCTGTGTGGCGGATCCGTTCTACATGCTCGTGACTTTCTTGAGTCTCGGCGACTTTGAGCGTGAAACTGCTAGGGTGTACCTGCAAAACTTCATGGTACGAGAATAAGGACCGGAAATTGTCCTCGTGCCTTATCATCCAAAGTAAGTGAGTTCGGACAACCCTTTCGTACATTTCAATCATTCCTTCTCTCTCATATGGGGAATAATTTGAGGTGTCTTTTCCCGCAGCAACGTAGCGCCGTCCTTATCGTTCTTGACCCGCAAGTCTCCCACGCCGTGTATTTTGACCCTTCCAGAGACTACAGAAAAAAGACTACACCCACATAATGACTATTCTAGATGATGCTCTCCAAGGCTTCAGCTTTAGAGGTGGCCACGTGCAGATCAAGAAACAAAGGAACAAGAAGATGGGTTTCGCGCATAAAACTAACTTCTCCTGCATCCATGTCCCAAAACCAAGCAAGAAGGATGGATTCTACATCGTCCATATCATGATTCAGTTCAACACGGATCACCAAAAGCTTCGCATTAACAGCAAAAATGATGATTGTATCCACAAGTGGCTAGAATCTCATGGAGAAGCGGATTATAAACTTAGAGATGACTTCTTTCGCATCCAAAGCGACATTGCGACGATCATCATGAAAGAAGTCGTCCGATGAGAAGGGATGTTCCACCACGGCCCTATATCGCGGGCCGACGTCCGAACTTCGCATAGGCATGCAACGTCTAGACCTCACGCCGTTCAAGAAGCTAGGGTTCGTCCTCGATGATATGGAAGGATGGAACTTCTAGTGATTTATGATGCCGATGATGATGATATGTGTCGGTTGAACTTGTATACTTCTTGTAGCGATGAAACTTTGTGATGTCCACGGTCCATGTGCCAAACTTGCGTAATGCTACTTTGTTAGTTTGCGTACGATGACCTGCGTACCTCTAGTTAATTAATTTGTGGACTGTATGTTGCATCTAGTTGCTAACCCTTTCTTTTTCGGTGTTGCTCTAGTTTATTTTGTTGCATATATATGATTGTACATCCTCTTCATGAACATGCATCTCTAACAGGTACCTAGTTTCTTGATGGCGAGATGGAATTGCTATGTCGTGTACAAAGGGACGGTTCCGGGGGTGTACAACGAGTGGCATGAGTGTCAGCGCAAGTGAATGGGTTCTGGCGCCAGCCATAAAGGCTTCAAAAGCAGACAAGAAGGAGAAGCTAGTTACTTGAGGTTCACGCTAAGCGCGAGAGAGGACTCGTAACCGCCACCTCATGTACTGCATAGTTCCGCTCTCACTCATAGTGATAGCACTTCTTGCGTATACCTTTGTTTAGATGGATGACGTTGTTGTAGTTGCAAGTATTCGAGACTTGCATGTATCACTTTGTGTTGGATGATGATTATGATGAGACTATTTGTATGTACATGCTATGATTACATTTGTGGTCTCGCAGACATTTGTATGTGTATCATGATGACATTTCTATGTGCTAAAGATTCTTCTATAAAGCCTGTTCAAATACAAAACAAATATGCCAAAAAAATAAAAAATAAACCTACTTAAATTAGCGATGGCGAGTGTACAAAAGTTAGCAGCGCCACTATAGCGATGGCGGCGTCATGGTAAAGCGCTGGAGATAATAGCGATGGCGAGCTTCATGAACAGTGCTGCTGATACACTTGTGTAGCAGTAGCGCCGGTGAGCACGCGCTGCTGCTATATGTTAGCTGTAGCGCCTTATTAGTAGCGCCTTTCCCCGCGCTACTGATTCATCTAAAACCCGCGCTGCTGCTAGCCTTTTCCCTAGTAGTGAATTTAACACATGTAACATGTTCACTGCCAGAAGTATGGCCCTACAGGTGCAAGCAAAATAACGCGTCTCATGAAAAACTGAATGATGCCCTGAAGAAATTCAAAGGTGCGGTGCTTATGCTAGGAAAGTGAACGTAGGTGCCGACCGTTGGATAATAGTACCTGATTCTCGGCGGCGTATGGTTATCGTTGTCATACTTGATAGCTAAGGATCGTCGATGGTGCTCGTGTTGCGGTTGAGTTTGGGCCGGCTGTCGCCGTCACCGAAGCTGCTCCGGTGCTATGGTTGCGGCGCCTGTCGACATACTAGAAAGCTCATCTGTGGTAAGTGAACAGTTGCATGATAAAGAGAAAAACCGAAGGAGTACAAATCAAAATAACCTGATGAGGCTGCGGCGTCGGTAAAGCAGGGCCGGTGGAGTTGATATGGCGTCCGTGGAGCGGGTCCGGCACGATGGGCGAAGGCTTCATGGGCGCGTTGTATAGTGCTTTCGGTGAGGCGGATCTGTTGCGTCGGACGAGGGCTTGTATGAAGGGCCAGCGAAGGGGCGGACGAGGGAGTCAGTGAAGGGCCTACGCTGTGGTGTGGAGGGCGCCGGTTAAGCAGATCCGGTGTGGTGGACCATGATGGCGGTCAAGGAGATCTAGAGCGGTGGACAAGCCAGTCGCTGAAGCGGCTCCGGTGAAGTGGTGAGTTGGCAGTTGGGGGTTCCAAGGTGCGGAAGGTAGATCCAGCGGGGTGTGAGGTCCACCGCTGCGGCGGAGGACTAGATTCGGCAGCTTGCCGTGGTTGGGGGGTCGGGGAGGGGAAGGGGAGGGGCTCTGGGGAAGAATGTTGGGGGCAAAGAGGGGAAAACAATGGAGTTACCAAAGCAGCCCTTTTCCGTTCATGTGGCAGGGTAAAACAGGAATATCGCAGGGCTAAACTTTGGTAGCGTGATATTTCCATGTGAGCGGGAAGTTTGAAAGCTTTTGGCGCCTAAAATTTTAAGTATTCTGCTCTCGTACGGCCGACTATGATATCATGGCCGACAATTTTTTTGTTTTGCGCGCAAAAAAAATGTGCAAGTTTTGAAAATCAATGTCTCCAACTCGAAACTTATAATGTCCATTCAATTCAAATATGGATCATTGAGCTACTACAAGCAAATACCATCATACGGTCCAATTCAAATGAAATTCCAAATGTGTTTATCCTAAATATGATGACAAAAGCAAAAATATGTATGTGTATGAATAAAGTGGATGATTATAAAGTTTGAACATGCCCGTATGTGTATATCTCTAGGTTTGATATATGAATTTGAAATCACGAAATCTCGGCTTAAAAAATGTACCTCCGTTTAAATGAATTACAAAAGCTAATGATGGAGTCGAATTCCAATATTCCAATCTTAGGTTTGTAATTCGGGTACATCAAGGTATATCACGCATGTTCAAAGTATCGTTATCTCATAGTACAAACTGTGAAACAAATGGATCAACCATGAGTGCACAATATCTCAATTATGCTAAAGTCCCTCAAATATAGACACCTCACTCTTTATCTTAAGTCAACCCCACCACCACCACCACACACACACACACACACACACATAGAGAAGTCGTTCTCTCCCCCAAACACCAACACACGAGCACATTAACACCCCTCTCTCTTGTAAAGTCCGGACCCCAACATAGAGCTCTAACACTTTGTCTCTCGGGCATGCACATGTCTCTTCCCTCACTCTCTAGGTCTCCCGCTATCTCTCTTACCCAAGCACACACACTATGTAGAGTGTATATTTCCCATACACACAAACGCCGCCCCAAACGTCTATCTCCCTAGTTATGTGGTTCTCGCGCACTCACCTCACAAACCACCCCCACTGCAAACAAGCACACTTTGTCTCCTTGTGCACCACTCTCCTCTTTCTATCTCTCCCACATGCGGACCTGCCCCAGCTCCTTCCCTGCATACATATATGGCGTGACTCTTTGCATAGATCCCTAATGTATAATCGTTCTCGATTTCGCACATTGTTCTCTACACCATCAATTCTAGATCTCTCATGAAGTCCCTATCACACACACGATGACTTGCTTCCCTTGCGTCTCCGTTCATAGGCCAATTTCGGACAAAATCAACATTGTCTCCCTATCTATACGCCATTTATGGACACAAACGACCCCTCTCGCCCCCTCTCTTCCTCTCTCTATCTCTCCGTCGCTAGCTCTCTCTTTCTCTCGCTCTCACACCCCTCTCCCCCACACACACTCGATGTCTCTTCCAAATAGTCTGCTCCCCCAGCCCGCACCCGTGATATCCCGCTACTACACATGTCACACCATTCCCCCTTCCCTTATACTAGGTTTACATCATCATCGGTCTCTCTATTCCACGTACACTCTCTCCCTCTCACACCCAAACGCATGCACAAACACACACAAACACGCACAAACACCCATTTATCTGGATCCTCATCTCTCCCCATGTCCGCATGTGTATCTCACACACTCACTCTCTAATTATGTCTATGTGTCTCCACGTTACACAACACAAAGCCCCATGTACATGTCTCTCTCTATCCTCCACACACATAGACACAAAGAATCTGTTATCATTGCCTCAGTCTCTAACATATCACACACGCACACACACACACACACACACACACTCTCTCTCTCTCTCTCTCTCTCTCTCTCTCTCTCTCTCTCTCGCAAACACGCTCATCAAGGGTTTCCCCGTGAATAACTTACCTCTATTCATCAACAGTCGTGGCAGTACGGCGAACACGAGACGTGAAAAAGAATAAATCTACACGTGCTTAGACCACCTAGTATGACTATACTAGGACTAGAGCAAACCAAAAAGCGCGCCGCCATCACCCCCTCCTTGTCGGCGACGGGAAAATCTTTGTTTTACACAGTCGAGAAGTCATTGTGCTAAGGCCCCACATGCCGAGGCATTGAATAGAATGTAGATGCTAGTTTACGGAAGCAAGTATCGATAATATGTTTGTATCTCCATACTTATATTTATTCTCTTATAAAAAACCGAGGTGGTGATGATGGTACGTGTGCCATCTTGCAATATAGACCGTCCGATCTATATGTGACGGATGGAAATTAAACGAAAAGATACCCGGACCCCTCTCCACATTTGCAGACAAGGCCTTCCCTCATTCATCCCTATATCCAACAAACCTCATTCTTGAGCAATTAAGAAAGGAAGCCTCTGGAACAAACTGGCCTGGTGGCCGCTGCCGGCGTCGTCAATCCCCATGCCTCCGCTCAGTCCGACCACCATGCACCACCACACCCCACTCCTCTTCACCTTATCTCATATTTCTCGAGATATCATTAGTTTTTACACATGGGATTACTCCTGCAAGGGTCAATCACAACAAGTGTTTTATAAAAAAAATGCATCTTGATGTTCCGTGCAATGCACGGATCTTGCTAGTACTCCTACACAAGACTAAGTTGGTGATGCTGGTTCATTGCAAAGTTCACAAGTACGGAGATTTAACAATTTGCATCGGAGATTTAAATGACCACGTTCATTGCAAAGTTCACAAGTACGGTAAAGATATCTTAAATTTTCAGCACTTTCATTTAGCCTTTCTTGCAACCATTTAGTTTCTAAATGCTTATGCCTCTTGCAATATATATCTTCTCTATTCGGTGTGTTCATGCAAACATGCACTCCACAAAAGTTGACATGCTTATAAGAGATATTTTCATCATGACTAGTGCAATCATCATTAGTACTATGGATATTCAAAGAGTTCATACTAACAACATTGCAATCATGCTCATCATTCAAAGATTTAGTGACAAACATTTTATAGATTTCTTCTTCTAGCACTTAAGCACAATTTTCCTTACCGTCGTTCTCACGGAAGATATTAAAAAGATGAAGCATATGAGACAAACTCAATTCCATTTTTTTGTAGTTTTCTTTTATAAACTAAACTAGTGATAAAACAAGAAACAAAAAGATTCGATTGCAAGATCTAAAGATATACCTTCAAGCACTCACCTCCCGACAGCGGCGCCAGAAAAGAGCTTGATATCTACTAAACAACCTTCTTCTTGTAGACGTTGTTGGGCCTCCAAGTGCAGAGGTTTGTAGGACAGTAGCAAATTTCCCTCAAGTGGATGACCTAAGGTTTATCAATCCGTGGGAGGTGTAGGATGAAGATGGTCTCTCTCAAACAACCCTGCAACCAAATGACAAAGAGTCTCTTGTGTCCCCAACACACCCAATACAATGGTAAATTGTATAGGTGCACTAGTTCGCGAAGAGATGGTGATACAAGTGCAATATGGATTGTAGATAAAGGTATTTGTAATCTGAAATTATAAAAACAGCAAGGTAACTAATGATAAAAGTGAGCGTTAACGGTTTTGCTATGGTAGGAAACAAGGCCTAAGGTTCATACTTTCACTAGTGCAAGTTCTCTCAACAATAATAACATAGATAGGTCATATAACAATCCCTCAACATGCAACAAAGAGTCAGTCCAAAGCCACTAATAGCGGAGAACAAACGAAGAGATTATGGTAGGGTACAAAACCACCTCAAAGTTATCCTTTACATTCTATCTATTCAAGAGTCCGTAGTAAAATAACATGAAGCTATTCTTTCCGTTCAATCTATCATAGAGTTCATACTAGAATAACATCTTAAGACACAAATCAACCAAAACCCTAATGTCACCTAGATACTCCATTGTCACCTCAGGTATCCGTGGGCATGATTATACGATATGCATCACACAATCTCAGATTCATCTATTCAACCAACACAAAGTACTTTAAAGGGTGCCCCAAAGTTTCTACCGGAGAGTCAAGACGAAAACGTGTGCCAACCCCTATGCATAGGTTCATGGGCGTAACCCACAAGTTGGTCACCAAAACATACATCAGGTGGCACATGATATCCCATTGTCACCACAGATAAGCATGGCAATACATACATCAAGTGTTCTCAAAACATTAAAGACTCAATCCGATAAGATAAGTTCAAAGTGAAAACTCAATCCATCACAAGAGAGTAGAGGGGGAGAAACATCATAAGATCCAACTATAATAGCAAAGCTCGCGATACATCAAGATCGTGCCATAGAGGGAACACGAGAGAGAACACGGGAGAGAGAGATCAAACACATAGCTACTGGTACATACCCTCAGCCCCAAGGGTGAACTACTCCCTCCTCGTCATGGATAGCGCTGGGATGATGAAGATGGCCAGCGGTGAGGGATCTCCCTCCTCTGGCAGGGTGCCGAAATGGGATCCCGAGTGGTTTTTGGTGGCTACAGGGGCTTGCGGCGGCTGAACTCCCAATCTATCTTCGTTGTCAGTGTTTTTAGGGTACGTGGGCTTATATAGGCGAAAGAAGTCGGTCGGGGGTGCTCGAGGGGCCACGAGGCGAGGCGCGCCCAGGAGGAGTGGGCGCACCCTCCTATCTCCTGGCCTCCTCGAGGCTCTTCTGACGTGAACTCCAAGTCTCCCGGATGATATTCTTCCAAAAAATCACGCTGCCGAAGGTTTCATTCCGTTTGGACTCCGTTTGATATTCCTTTTCTTCGAAATACTGAAACAGGCAATAAAACAACAATATGGGCTGGGCCTCCAGTTAATAGGTTAGTCCCAAAAGTAATATGAAAGTGTATAATAAAGCCCATAATCATTCAAAACAGGTAATATAATAGCATGGAACAATAAAAAATTATAGATACGTTGGAGACGTATCACGCGCCCACCCCCTGGGCGCCCCCCTGTCTCGTGGGCCCCTTGCAGCTCCGCCGACCTCAACTCCAACTCCATATATTCCGTCTCACGGAGAAAAAAATTTAGAGAGGAAGTTTCATCGTGTTTTGCGATATGGAGCCGCCGCCAAGTCCTAAAACCTCTCAGGAGGGCTGATCTGGAGTCCGTTCGGGGCTCCGGAGAGGGGGATTCGTCCCCATCGTCATCATCAACCATCCTCCATCACCAATTTCACGATGCTCACCGCCGTGCGTGAGTAATTCCATCGTAGGCTTGCTGGACGATGATGGGTTGGATGAGATTTATCATGTAATCAAGTTAGTTTTGTTAGGGTTTGATCCCTAGTATCCACTATGTTCTGAGATTGATGTTGCTATGACTTTGCTTGTCTTAATGCTTGTCACTAGGGCCCGAGTGCCATGATTTCAGATCTGAACCTATTTTGTTTTTATTAATATATGTGTGTTCTTGATCCTATCTTGCAAGTCTATAGTCACCTATTATGTGTTATGATCCGACAACCCCAAAGTGACAACAATCGGGATACTTCTCGGTGATGACCGTAGTTTGAGGAGTTCATGTATTCATATGTGTTAATGCTTTGGTCCAGTTCTCTATTAAAAGGAGGCCTTAATATCCCTTAGTTTCCACTAGGAGCCCGCTGCCACGGGAGGGTAGGACAAAAGATGTCATGCGAGTTCTTTTCCATAAGCACGTATGACTATATTCGGAATACATCCCTACATTACATTGATGAATTGGAGCTAGTTCTGTGTCACCCTATGTTATAGCTATTACATGAGGAATCGCATCCGACATAATTATCCATCACTAATCCATTGCCTACGAGCTTTTCATATATTGTGCTTCGCTTATTTACTTTTCCGTTGCTATTGTTACAATCACTACAAAACCCAAAAATATTACTTTTTGCTATTGTTACCATTACTATCATACTACTTTGCTACTGAATACTTTGCTGCAGATACTAAGTTATCCAGGTGTGGTTGAATTGACAACTCAACTGCTAATACTTATGAATATTCTTTGGCTCCCCTTATGTCGAATCAATAAATTTGGGTTGAATACTCTACCCTCAAAAGCTGTTGCGATCCCCTACACTTGTGGGTTATCAAACTACCATGCCGTTTTCCTTACAAAAATCAACATTGTGGCCTCAAATCATACATTTTGCTACAACTAAATTTATATCAGATAAAGGTTGGATTCACGCCGATTAACAAAATGCATGCTGATGTAAAAATAGTGATATACAACAGGTACTTACATCTACATAGGAGCATAGAGAATTCCTGCAAGAATCTTTCCTCATAAACGATACCATTGCAGAAATTCTTCTATCTATTAAGCTTATTTTCTAAAAGAGAGATGGGTAAGAACATGTAGAAAATATGATCAGCATGCTATAAAATTTCATGATGCAAGGATACGCTTTGCGCTTCTTAGAATGTAGTTGACATATTTTTGCTGGACTGGAGCGGACTAGTTCTTTTGCCACTGGAATCTGCTTATTATCAGTAGGAGTTGGGTTTCTCTATGCTAGAGCAGTATCTATAAAAATTGGAGTTGGTTTATTATCTCCTGGCGTTTGGATCTTTTGCAAAGGCCTTGTTTGTAACCTTTTAGATTCTAACATAGTCGTCTTCCCCTTGCATGCCTCGTATAGAAGAATGGTGCTTTAATTATAAAACATGCTACAATAGAGAGATGGAATAGGTACTGAAGATTAGAAAGGCATGACATATTGACATGTATTCCCTCGATCCAAAAAAAAAGGATGGGTCTAGGCGTATTTCAGTTCTAGATACATCCTTTTTTATCCATTTCGGCAACATGTAATCCGGACTGAGGGAGTATGGTGTAAGAGCTAGGGATATGACAGGACAACACAACAAAAAAAACACTAGTTGAATGTAAAACTATATGCTGGCGGAATACATACAGAAATAACTAAGGCAACATACACGTGTATGATTGGGAAACTAAGATGGCATTGCAATAGAGCACTAGAACAACACTTCAATGTAAAAAACATGGTATGGTAGACAGACGAAGTACATACTGATGAATAACGATGCATAAGATATTCAGAAGCATGATGTCCAAATTAAGCAGATGGCATTGCGATAGAGTAGAATGACAATACTTGAATTTGAAAACATGTTATCATGAATGGAATAGGTATTGTAAAACAGGAAGGCATGACATATTTACATGCATGATCAGCATGCTAAGCACATGGCATTGCAACAGAGTAGATACACTCCAGGACATTATATGCATGTTGTACCCATATCACGGGCCAAGTTTGAGCAAGGACCTTGTGGGGTGAAGAGGATTCATCATCTTTCTGCAAGTCTTCTGAAGAACTGACTTTACATGTTCCATCATATTGGGTATCATTGACATCAAGTTTATTGGCATTTACATTGCTCCGTGAGGTTCTCGTGGATATATCAGTGTGTGCAATTATATCTGACATGCATGGAAGACAACTAGTAGTTAGATTTATGTAATGAGTGCCTGTAGGAGACGACATAAATAGTAGGACTGGGGTTAACTAGTAGCAACAGGTCTCATAAACTAAAGGGAGAATACAGATGAAAGCTACAAAATATGTATCGTTTGTACTCGAGATTAACTAGATGGCACACAAAAGTATTAAAGAACAACATAGGTAATACTAGAAGTGGTATAATACTATAATCACCAGCCTGTGGGATAGCGTTGGCTGATGGATGATAACTATGGAACAGTGTTACCTAAAGAACAAGTATCTTAGCTGAACTATGGAACAATGTTAACTCCTAAACAAGACCCATAAGAGATCAGCATGAATATACAGTGAAATGTGATGATCTAGTTTCCATGCTTAGGTGAATAACAAAGCCATAAATGTTGCACACAAGTAAGATGAGGGTACAACCTATCTGGCTGCCATCCATAGGAGTGAGCATCATGTGTTGACTTGTCGATGGCCCTGCAGTTGTTGTGGCTGTCCATGTCGAACGCACGCATTCGATCTGAGGAAGCTGTTGAGTGGGGACTATAGCTCCCTTACGGTGTATGCTTCCCTTGTTGGAGCAGGTGTGGTGAGTCGGAAGGCGGTGTAATACGAAGATGCAGATAACACATAATGTTAAGAATGACATATCTCTTTGATCCGAAGAAATACACTAAGAGATCAACAGCAAGGTACGAGAGTGGTCACACGTCTGTTGACTGAAGACTAAATTGGGGTCACACGATTTTATTTTATTTTGGTACTATCCGATCTACGTTGGATGGCTTGATGGCCGTCTTGTGCCTCCCGGCTGACACTGTTCGGAATCTTCCCCGAAGAGCCAGCGACCAACGGCAGAGCAGCCTGCCTCCGCCGTCTGTGGCCCCGGCCAAAACCCGCTCCCGCCCCACCGCCTTTGCCGTGGTTACGCCGCCCTGGGCCAATCCACAAAGACTCCCGTCATCCAGATCCGTGGCGGCACTACCTTCAACCCACGCAACTCTAAAGATAGCCATCTAAGCGGCTGCTTCGCGGCGAACTTGCGGCCCCGCACCCTTGCGTTAGACACCAGCCAACCGGCAGCCTAGGAGCACTGCCGCCTCGAGGGGTGCTGCTTCCCATTGGGAATCGATTGGCCCAGAATAAAAATTCAGACAACTGACGCCTAAATAAAGTGATTTGAGATGAGGGTGCGACTTATCTGGCGGCATGGTCAAGTAGGCAGGTCCAGCTGCCTAGTCGGTGAGGCCGGCGCAGTTGCGGTGGTGACCGCGGCAGGGAAACAACGATGTCGCGACGGTCGACGGCTACGGGGAAGCAGCGCCAGGACTCTGGACAGATCCGAAGTTGGAGCCGCTCCGGCACCGTGAACAACGGCAGGGGTGAATCGGCTCTGGTACGGTTCATGCGGCCGTCGTCAAGGCAGCACCAGCAGCACAGAGTAAGAGGCACACGACCCAGTGCACGACGGCAAATGGACAGCCTCTTCGGCATTAGGGAGGAGGGCGGCTGTGAAATTGGTGCGGTGGGGGGCGCCATGGAGGTGGGGCTGAAGTTTCGCGGCTCGGGAGAAGGGAGCTTCCCGGGGAGAAGGTGATTTGATGCCCACGAGGTATGAATGGGGGGGGGGGGGATTGTGAGGGGAGTGGAACCATGTCTTACGGATGCATTTGTCTGAAATGTGAGGGGAAGTTACAGTTCTACCCTGCCTTTAGGCTTCTCGGCTTGGGTCTGTGTACTGAGGGTCGGGGATAGTAGAGTAACTTTGCTTCTCCCGAAATAGTGGGTGGGAGCGATTTCGGGCGAGGAGGGCGTGTTTTGAACTATAGTGGGCACGGCGATTTGAGGCGAGGAGAGAGTGTTTTGAAATAGTGGGCGAGCTATTTCGGGCAAGGAGAGCGTATTTTGCCGACCATGGTTTATGAATTATTCGGCACATGTCATTTCGGCCGAGGAGAAGGCGCTTGGATGTAATTCTGAACCTACCCTCGATGTACAACGGGCCAATTGATGCGTGTCCCACATAGGACGGTAATTTCGCGTCTCCCATTTATTTGCTCGGGCGAATTCCACCAAGCAGAGAATATGTTTAACGGTTCGTTCAAATTTTGGGAGAACAAGCATCCACGTCTACCTTACCAAGTCCATTCGAATCAAATTTTGAAATATTAGCTTGCCACTTCTTTTTTAGATGGAGAGATGATGCTCGGGAGTAATGTGTTTGCACATGCTCGTTACTAGCGATTTACTATATGACAAATAGTTCATCCACACAAAAACGCGAATCAAACCCAAAATGAAATTTCTCGATTCAATGAAATAGCTCGTTCACTAGGTCAAAATAGTGAGCTAAATCCAAAATTGAACACCTCAATCGAGTAGCATGTTGTACAATATTATAGTACTCCATGAACATGTTTAAAGTCAAATTAATGAACTTGTTTGATATACGCATATATCCTTTCATGTGTGGATTGCAGACAACATGTTCTCCAATTTAAATATTTGAATGCAATTTTATATCGAAACATGGTTTATATCAGTCTTTGATGCATAAAACGCGACCTCCCCCTCTCCCGGACTCCTGTTCTCTCTCTCTCTCTCTCTCTCTCTCTCTCTCTCTCTCTCTCTCTCTCTCTCTCTCTCTCTCTCTCTTTCTGTAAAAATCTTCAATTACATGACGCATCCGACATAAAAACCTTGTTGGTCCCTCTCCCTTTCTCTCCATCTCTCTCTCTCTCTCTCTCTCTCTCTCTCTCTCTCTCTCTCTCTTTGTGTGTGTGTGTGTGGGGGGGGGGGGTCTTTCTAGTTCGCATGCATATATACACCATCTATAGGTCTCTCTCGCACACTATGTATGATACTCTAGCTAGTCCAAGCTAGATATCTTGGGTGCACTCATCGTACGCACACAAATTCCTTGGCTCTTTGCCCGTAACTCTTCACGCACCACTCTGTCGTCTTGGAGCTCGCCACCCCTCTCTCAAACTCTCCATCCACCTAGGTCACACATACACATGCATATCTCACTCACACTCGATAGGCCCATATAAAACTCTATATCTCTCCCTCGTTCTCTCTCCATCTCACACGCACACACACACAATCTCATGACTAGATAGCCAAGTATGGTGGTCTCTCACTCAATTGTAGGCACACGCAGTTCCCCCTATATGTATATGACTAGCTAATCTTAGTCTCCATCACAAACATGTGCATGGTCTATCTCGTTTCTCTCAGGGCATCTTTCTATCGCGCACGCACCTCCGTCGATCTCCCACCCATATAGTCCCCTCACGATCTCGAGGGGATCTCTCTATCACAAACACACCATCTCTCCCTCCCCATGTGTCCCTCTCGACCTTTGTTCCTTGTTGGCCAGACCTCTATTGGACATGTGCTACAGGGGTGTCTCTCTCCGTTGCAAACAATTACACACTAGCTATCTTCATGTATCTCCTCGCCTCGCTTTTCTATCTCGGAGATGCATGCATGATATGTTCGCATAACAAACGAAAAAACACACACTCTCTCTAATTTATCGTTTGTTGTCACTTTCTCTTTCACACACATACTATTTTTGCACACTTACTCATTCTCCTTCACACGCACTTGATCTGTCTCGACTTAGGAACTCTCCTCGGTCCATAGCATATAGATTTATTGAAAAGTCAAACATCACAAAGTTTGACCATGTACGCGGAGAAAAACAATTACATCTAGTACGACAAACATATACCATTAGATTCACCATGAGATGTAGTTTTGTATGATGTATCTTTGGTATTGTAGATATAAATAACATTTGCGTAAACCTGATCAAAGTTTCCAAAGTTTGACTTCTAGAAAATTTACATGCACTACATTATCGAGCGGATGGAATATCTCTTTCCCCTCTCAGCTATCTGACGCACCACTCAGCCTTATCGGGGCTCCTCAATCTCTCTCAAACTTTATTGGTCAGTTTGGTTCGTGACCTGACCCTCATGCCTTGATGGTCAGATCTTTGCTGGTGTGGACGTGAGATGTAAAATATTTCTGCTGGCGGGCTTGTGTGGTCTTTGAAGCGTTTGGTTCATGCAGGCCAGCAAAGCATCAACGTCCCATCAATCAATCCATGCATCAATTATTTAATGCTATTATCCATCCATGTTGCGGTTAGCCTCGTGGCCGCACGACCAGGCATGGCCAGGCATTCGAAATCGGTCGCCTGGGCCAGGCTACTTAAAGTGCAAAGGAACCCAGGCCAGGCTAATTAAAGTGCAAAGGAACCCAGGCCAGGCGGGCTTTCTTTTTCACAGGGTAGCAACCAAACAAGCATGCATGAAATCCAGCCACAACCCCAGGCCAGGCAAAAGATGCTCAGGACGCAAGCCAAACTGACCTTATATCTCCCTGGTTCACACATATACATGTCTCGCTCGCGCTATACATATAGACCCATCCAACACTCTCCGCCCTTGTTCTCTCTCCATGTGACACGCACCCCCCTAAGTACCATAATCCCTCACTCCATCATAGGCGCAAGCACTCCCCCCTCCTAAGTATGATTATCTCTTACTAGCCATCAGGAACACACGTATTGTCTCCTTCCATCCATACGTCTATCTTGATATCTCTCGGGGCATCTTCTATCACGCACACACCTTGTCACTCGATCTCCCACCCATGTAGTCCCATCACGATCTCCAGGGGATCTCTCTATGACAAACATACACTCTCTCCTCCCCATGTCTGCATTTTCTCCGTACGTCTTTCTCGACCTCTCTCCCTTGTTTGTCAAACCCCTCTTGGCCACATGCTAGGGGTCTTGCTCTCTCGGTTCCAAACAAACACACACTATCTCCTCACCTTGCCTCCGTTGTCGAAGATGCATGTGTGATATGTTTGCATAAGACACACATGCTTTTTCTCTACTTTTATTGTGTGTTGCCCATGTCTCTTTCACACACGCACACACACTTTTTTCACTCACCCTTTCTATCTCTCTCTCTCTCTCTCTCTCTCTCTCTAGTTAGGGACTCTGTCACGTCCATAAGCATATAGATGTTTTGAAAAGTCAAACCTCAGAAAATTTTGACCAGGTATATGTGGAGAAAAACATTTACATCTGGAACGATCATTAGATTCATCACAACATGTACTTACTTCATACTATCATTTATTTTTGGTATTGTAGATATAAGTAATTTATTTATAAACTTGGTCAAAGTTTCAAAAGTTTGACTTTAAAAAAATGTTGGAACTACATTATCGAATGGAGGGAGTAGCTCTCTCTCTCTCTCTCTCTCTCTGCTATCTCTCACGGGCCTCCCCTCTCACTCGGACTCTCTATACCGACGGATTATCGCTCCTTTGTGTCAGCGTATAGCTCCGTATATTGTTTAGTTGACCGGTCAACCAATCCACATGCTGCCTTGTCAGCTCGTGTTCTGTATCTTCGTGTGCTGGCCCATGTGGCAGTGGGTGAAAATAAGTAAACAAGAGGCCCATCTAACACGTGGTGAAGTAAACAAAGTTGAAACCACTCGGGGTAGCACCCCGCTCGCTAGTAAATTGAGGGTGCATTGAGGACACACTTCTTGCGCGTGAAGGACGACTCACACAATTCACCATCACGGCGGCATGCATGAAGGGCACTTTTCAAGCACACCCAAAGACACAACACACACCAGCACACGTGTACGCTGGCGTCGCCGCCGGTTGAGATGGACGGCGAGGCAGCTGAAGGAAATATGCCCTAGAGGCAATAATAAAGTTATTATTTATTTCCTTATATCATGATAAATGTTTATTATTCATGCTAGAATTGTATTAACCGGAAACATAATACATGTGTGAATACATAGACAAACAAAGTGTCACTAGTATGCCTCTACTTGACTAGCTCGTTAATCAAAGATGGTTATGTTTCCTAACCATAGACATGAGTTGTCATTTGATTAACGGGATCACATCATTAGAGAATGATCTGATTGACATGACCCATTCCGTTAGCCTAGCACTTGATCGTTTAGTATGTTGCTACTGCTTTCTTCATGACTTATACATGTTCCTATAACTATGAGATTATGCAACTCCCGTTTACCGGAGGAACACTTTGGGTACTACCAAAGCGTCACAACGTAACTGGGTGATTATAAAGGAGTATTACAGGTGTCTCCAAAGGTACTTGTTGGGTTGGCGTATTTGAGATTAGGTTTTGTCACTCCGATTGTCGGAGAGGTATCTCTGGGCCTTCTCGGTAATACACATCACATAAGCCTTGCAAGCATTGCAACTAATGAGTTAGTTGTGAGATGATGTATTACGGAACGAGTAAAGAGACTTGCGGTAACGAGATTGAACTAGGTATTGGATACCGACGATCGAATCTCGGGCAAGTAACATACCGATGACAAAGGGAACAACGTATGTTGTTATGCGGTCTGACCGATAAAGATCTTCGTAGAATATGTAGGAACCAATATGGGCATCCAGGTCCCGCTATTGGTTATTGACCGAAGATGTGTCTCGGTCATGTCTACATTGTTCTCGAATCGTAGGGTCCGCACGCTTAAGGTTTCGATAGCAGTTATATTATGAGTTTGTGTATTTTGATGTACGAAGGTTGTTCGAGTCCGGATATGATCACGGACATGACGAGGAGTCTCGAAATGGTCGAGACATAATGATTAATATATTGGACGGATATATTTGGACACGGAAAGGTTCGGAGAAGTTTGGAGCTAGGAGGTTACGGAACCCCGGGAGGTATATGGGCCTTATTGGGCCCATGTAGGAGGAAGAGAGAAGGAGCAAGGGAGGCGCGCCCAAGCCCAATCCGGGTGGGGAGGGGCCGGCCCCCCCTTTCCTTTCTCCGTCCCCCTCTTCCTATTTCGACTACTAGTACTATTTCCTAAATACTAGTACTCCTTCCTTCCCCCTCCAAAGTAAGATAAGGAAAAGAGAGGGAAACCTACTTGGAGTAGGTTTCCCCCTCCCTTGGTGCGCCTCCCCCTTGGGCCGGCCACCTCCTCCCTCCCTCCTTTATATACGGGGGAGGGGAGGCACCCTAGAACACACAAGTTGATCCTTGAGATCGTTCCTTAGCCGTGTGCGGTGCCCCCTCCACCATATTCCACCTCAGTCATATCGTAGCGGTGCTTAGGCGAAGCCCTGCGACGGTGAAACATCGAGATCGTCACCACGCCCGTCGTCTTGTGGAACTCCTCCTCCCGGAGCTTTGCTGGATCGGAGCCCGTGGAGCGTCATCGAGCTGAGCGTGTGCCAAGAACTTGGAGGCGCCGGAGTAACGGCGCTTGGGATCGGCTGGATCGTGAGGAGAACGTCGACTACTTCCTCTACGTCATCATCGACTCGGAGGTGCCGGAATGTGGCGCTTAGGATCGGCGGGATCGCGAGGAGAACGTCGACTACTTCCTCTACGTTGTGATCGCTTCCGCCACGGTCTCTGAGGCACGTGAGACAACACTCTCCCCTCTCGTTGCTATGCCATCACCATGGTCCCGTGTGTGCGTGGGAAAATTTTGAAATTACTACGTTCCCCAAGCGGTGGCATCCGAGCCTGGTTTTATGCGTTGATGTCATATGCACGAGTAGAACACAAGTGAGTTGTGGGCGATACAAGTCATACTACCTACCAGCATGTCATACTTTGGTTCAGCGGTATTGTGAGATGAAGCGGCCCGGACCGACATTACGCCAGACGCTTACGCGAGACTGGTTTCACCGTTCACGAGCATTCGGTGCTTAAAGGTGGCTGGCGGGTGTCTGTCTCTCTCACTTTAGTTGAACCGAGTGTGGCTACGCCGGTCCTTGAGAAGGTTAAAGCGGAGTCTATTTGACGAAAGTATCGTTGTGGTTTTGATGCGTAGGTAAGAACGGTTCTTGCTCAGCCCGTAGCAGCCACGTAAAACTTGCAACAACAAAGTAGAGGACGTCTAACTTGTTTTTGCAGGGCATGTTGTGATGTGATATGGTCAAGACGTGATGCTATATTTTATTGTATGAGATGATCATGTTTTGTAACCGAGTTATCGGCAATCTGGCGAGAGCCATATGGTTGTCGCTTTATTGTATGAAATGCAAACGCCCTGTAATTGCTTTACTTTATCACTAAGCGGTAGCGATAGTCGTAGAAGCAATAGATGGCGTAACGACAACGATGCTACGATGGAGATCAAGGTGTCACGCCGGTGACGATGGTGATCACGACGGTGCTTCGGAGATGGAGATCACAAGCACAAGATGATGATGGCCATATCATATCACTTATATTGATTGCATGTGATGTTTATCCTTTATGCATCTTATTTTGCTTTGATTGACGGTAGCATTTTAAGATGATCTCTCACTAAAATTATCAAGTAGTGTTCTCCCTGAGTATGCACCGTTGCCAAAGTTAGTCTTCAAGAGAAACCACGTGAAGATCTGGTGTGATAAGCTCTACGTCCATCTACAACGGGTGCAAGCCAGTTTTGCACACGCAGAATACTCAGGTTATACTTGACGAGCCTAGCATATGCAGATATGGCCTCGGAACACGGAGACCGAAAGGTCGGCGTGAATCATATAGTAGATATGATCAACATAAGATGTTCACCATTGAAAACTACTCCATCTCACGTGATGATCGGTTATGGTTTAGTTGATTTGGATCACGTGATCACTTAGATAACTAGAGAGATGTCTGTCTAAGTGGGAGTTCTTAAGTAATATGATTAATTGAACTTAAATTTATCATGAACTTAGTACCGATAGTATCTTGCTTGTCTATGTCTGTTTGTAGATAGATGGCTCGTCTTTGTTGTTCCGTTGAATTTTAATGCGTTCCTTGAGAAAGCAAAGTTGAAAGATGATGGTAGCAATTACACGGACTGGGTCCGTAACACGAGGATTATCCTCATTGCTGCACGGAAGAGTTACGTCTGGATGCACCGCTAGGTGCCGTGCCCGAACTTCTTGATGCAACCGGCGGCGTTAAGAACGTCTGGTAGAGCAAAGGCGATGACTACTCTATAGTTCGGTGTGCCATGCTTTACGGCTTAGAACCGGGCCTTCAACGACGCTTTTGAAAGTCGTGGAGCATATGAGATGTTCCAAGAGTTGAAGTTGATATTTCAACAGTAATGCCGGATTGAGAGATATGAAGTCTCCAATAAGTTCTATAGCTGCAAAATGGAGGAGAATGGGTGCGTCGGTGAGCACATACTCAGAATGTGCAGGTATTACAATCACTTGACTCAAGCGGGAGTTGGTCTTCCGGATGATTGTGTCATTGACAGAATTCTTCAATCAACGCCACCAAGCTACAAAGGCTTCGTGATGAACTATAATATGCAAGGGTTAGTAAAGACTATGCTCGAGCTCTTACTTAATGCTTTGAAAGCTGCGGAGGTAGAAATCAAGAAGGAGCATCAAGTGTTGATGGTCAATAAGACCACTAGTTTCAAGAAGAAAGGCAAAGGGAAGAAGAAGGGGAACTTCAAGAAGAACAACAAACAAGTTGCTGCTCAAGTGAAGAAACCCAAGTCTGGACCTAAACACAGCCCGAAAGTGCTTCTATTGCAAGCCACCGTCCTTTGGAAGCGGAACTGCCCCAAGTATTTGGCGGATAAGAAGGATGGCAAGGTGAACAAAGGTATATGTGATATACATGTTATTGATGTGTACCTTACTAGAGCTCGCAGTAGCACTGGGTATTTGATCTTGGTTACATTGCTAATATTTGCAACTCGAAGCAGGGGACTTCTGATTAGCGAACAACGGCAAAGGGCGAGGTGACGATGCGTGGGAAATGGTTCCAAAGTCGATGTGATCGCGATCGGCACGCTACCTCTACATCTACCTTCGGGATTAGTTTTAGACCTAAATAATTGTTATTTGGTGCCGCGTTAAGCATGAACATTATATCCGGATCTTGTTTGATGCGAGACGGTTATTCATTTAAATCAGAGAATAAAGGTTGTTCTATTTATATGAATAATATCTTTTATGGTCATGCACCCTTGAAGAGCGGTCTATTTTAATGAATCTCGATAGTAGTGATACACATATTCATAATGTTGAAACCAAAAGATGCAGAGTTGATAATGATAGTGCGACTTATTTGTGGCATTGCCGTTTAGGTCATATCGGTGTAAAGCGCATGAAGAAACTCCATCTTGATGGACTTCTGGAATCTATTTATTATGAATCACTTGGCACTTGCGAACCGTGCCTCATGGGCAAGATGACTAAAACCCCGTTCTCCGGTACTATGGAGAGAGCAATAGATTTGTTGGAAATCATACATACAGATGTATGTGGTCCAATGAATGTTGAGGCTCGTGGCGGATATCGTTATTTTCTCACCTTCACAGATGATTTAAGCAGATATGGGTATATCTTCTTAATGAAACATAAGTCTGAAACATTTGAAAAGTTCAAAGAATTTCAGAATGAAGTTGAAAATCATCGTAATAAGAAAATAAAGTTTCTACGATCCGATCGTGGAGGCGAATATTTGAGATTCTGAGTTTGGTCTACATTTGAAACAATGCGGAATAGTTTAGCAACTCACGCCACCCGGAACACCATAGCGCAATGGTGTGTCCGAACGTCGTGTCGCACTTTACTAGATATGGTGCGATCTATGATGTCTCTTACAGATTTACCGCTATCATTTTGGGGTTATGCTCTTGAGACGGCCACATTCACGCTGAATAGAACACCGTCAAAATCCGTTGAGGCGACACCTTATGAACTGTGGTTTAGCAAGAAACCAAAGTTGTCGTTTCTTAAAGTTTGGGGATGCGATGCTTATGTGAAAAAGCTTCAACCTGATAAGCTCGAACCTAAATCGGAGAAATGTGTCTTCATAGGATACCCAAAGGAAACAGTTGGGTACACCTTCTATCACAGATCCGAAGGCAAGACATTTGTTGCTAAGAATGGATCCTTTCTAGAGAAGGAGTTTCTCTCGAAAGAAGTGAGTGGGAGGAAAGTAGAACTTGATGAGGTAACTGTACCTTCTCCCTCATTTGAAAGTAGTTTGTCACAGAAACCAGTTTCTGAGACATCTACACCAAATAGTGAGGAAGTTGATGATGTAGATCATGAAACTTCAGATCAAGTTACTATAGAACCTCGTAGATGAACCAGAATAAAATCCGCACCAGAGTGGTACGGCAATCCTGTTCTGGAAGTCATGCTACTAGATCATGATGAACCTACGAGCTATGAAGAAGCGATGGTGAGCCCAGATTCCATAAAATGGCTTGAGGCCATGAAATCCGAGATGGGATCCATGTGCGAAAACAAAGTGTGGACTTTGGTTGACTTGCCCGAGAGTCGGCAAGCAATAGAAAACAAGTGGATCTTCAAGAAGAAGACCGACGACGGTAATATTGCTGTCTACAAAGCTCGACTTATGTCGCAAAGGGTTTTCGACAAGTTCAAGGGATTGACTACGATGAGACCTTCTCACCCGTGGCGATGCTTAAGTCTGTCCGAATCATGTTAGCAATTGCCGCATTTTATGATTATGAAATTTGGCAAATGGATGTAAAGACCGCATTCTGAATGGATTTACGGAAGAAGAGTTGTATATGATGCAACGGAAGGTTTTATCGATCCAAAGGGAGCTAACAAAGTGTGCAAGCTCCAAATGATCCATTTATGGACTGGTGCAAGCATCTCGAATTGGAATAAACGCTTTGATAGTGTGATCAAAGCATTTGGGTTTATCTGAGACTTATGGAGAAGCCTTGTATTTACAAGAAAGTGAGTGGGAGCTCTGTAGCATTTCTGATATTATATGTAGATGACATATTACTAATCGGAAATGATATAGAATTTCTGGATAGCATAAAGGGATACTTGAACAAGAGTTTTTTAAATGAAAGACCTTGGTGAAGCTGCTTACATATTGGGCATCAAGATCTATAGAGATAGATCAAGAAGCTTAATTGGACTTTCACAAAGCACATACCTTGATAAAGTTTTGAAGAAGTTCAAAATGGATCGAGCAAAGAAAAGTTTTTTACACAGACATAAGGTGTGAAATTGAGCCAGACTCAATGCCCGACCACAGCAGAAGATAGAGAGAAAATGAAAGATGTTCCCTATGCTTCAGCCATAGGCTCTATCATGTATGCAATTCTGTGTACCAGACCTGACGTATGATTAGATGTAAGCTTGGAAGGAAGGTACCAAAGTAATCGAGAGTGGATCCTTTGGACAGCGGTCAAGAACATCCTGAAATACACGAAAAGGACTAAGGATATGTTTCTCAGATATGGAGGTGACAAAGAGCTAGTCGTAAATGGTTACGTCGATGCAAGCTTTGACACCGATCCGGACGATTCTAAATCGCAAACCCGGATACGTGTTTTTGTTAAGCGGTGGAGCTGTCGGTTAGTGCAGTTCTAAACAAAGCGTCGTGGCGGGATCTACATGTGAAGCGGAGTACATAGCTGCTTGAGCAGCAAATGAAGGAGTCTGGATGAAAGAGTTCATTACCGATCTAGGTGTTATACCTAGTGCATCGGGACCAATGAAGATCTTCTGTGACAATCTTGGTGCAATTGCCTTGGCAAAGGAATCCAGATTTCACAAGAGGACCAAGCATATCAAGAGACGCTTCAATTCCATTCGGGACCAAGTCCAAGTGGGAGACATAGAGATTTGCAAAGTACATACGGATCTGAACATTGCAGACCCGTTGACTAAGCCTCTTCCACGAGCAAAACATGATCAGCACCAAGACTCCATGGGTGTTAGAATCATTCTTGAATGAACTAGATTATTGACTCTAGTGCAAGTGGGAGATCAAGGAAATATGCCCTAGAGGCAATAATAAAGTTATTATTTATTTCCTTATATCATGATAAATGTTTATTATTCATGCTAGAATTGTATTAACCGGAAACATAATACATGTGTGAATACATAGACAAACAAAGTGTCACTAGTATGCCTCTACTTGACTAGCTCGTTAATCAAAGATGGTTATGTTTCCTAACCATAGACATGAGTTGTCATTTGATTAACGGGATCACATCATTAGGAGAATGATCTGATTGACATGACCCATTCCGTTAGCCTAGCACTTGATCGTTTAGTATGTTGCTACTGCTTTCTTCATGACTTATACATGTTCCTATAACTATGAGATTATGCAACTCCCGTTTACCAGAGGAACACTTTGGGTACTACCAAACGTCACAACGTAACTGGGTGATTATAAAGGAGTATTACAGGTGTCTCCAAAGGTACTTGTTGGGTTGGCGTATTTCGAGATTAGGTTTTGTCACTTCGATTGTCGGAGAGGTATCTACGGGCCTTCTCGGTAATACACATCACATAAGCCTTGCAAGCATTGCAACTAATGAGTTAGTTGTGAGATGATGTATTACGGAACGAGTAAAGAGACTTGCGATAACGAGATTGAACTAGGTATTGGATACCGACGATCGAATCTCGGGCAAGTAACATACCGATGACAAAGGGAACAACGTATGTTGTTATGCGGTCTGACCGATAAAGATCTTCATAGAATATGTAGGAACCAATATGGGCATCCAGGTCCCGCTTATTGGTTATTGACCGAAGATGTGTCTCGGTCATGTCTACATTGTTCTCGAACCGTAGGGTCCGCACGCTTAAGGTTTCGATAGCGAGTTATATTATGAGTTTGTGTATTTTGATGTACCGAAGGTTGTTCGAGTCCGGATATGATCACGGACATGACGAGGAGTCTCGAAATGGTCGAGACATAAAGATTAATATATTGGACGGATATATTTGGACACCGGAAAGGTTAGGAGAAGTTTGGAGCTCGGGAGGTTACCGGAACCCCGGAGGTATATGGGCCTTATTGGGCCCATGTAGGAGGAAGAGAGAAGGAGCAAGGGAGGGGGGCGCGCCCCCCAAGCCCAATCCGAATTGGGGAGGGGGGCCGGCCCCCCCTTTCCTTTCTCCTTCCCCTTCTTCCTATTTCTACTACTAGTACTATTTCCTAAATACTAGTACTCCTTCTTCCCCCTCCAAAGTAAGATAAGGAAAAGAGAGGGAAACCTACTTGGAGTAGGTTTCCCCCTCCCTTGGTGCGCCTCCCCTTGGGCCGGCCACCTCCTCCTCCCTCCTTTATATACGGGAGGGAGGCACCCTAGAACACACAAGTTGATCCTTGAGATCGTTCCTTAGCCGTGTGCGGTGCCCCCCTCCACCATATTCCACCTCAGTCATATCGTACCGGTGCTTAGGCGAAGCCCTGCGACGGTGAAACATCGAGATCGTCACCACGCCGTCGTGCTGACGGAACTCCCTCCCGGAGCTTTGCCGGATCGGAGCCCGTGGAGCGCCATCGAGCTGAACGTGTGCCAAGAACTCGGAGGCGCCGGAGTAACGGCGCTTGGGATCGGCTGGATCGTGAGGAGAACGTACGACTACTTCCTCTCGTCATCATCGACTCGGAGGTGCCGGAGTAACGGCGCTAGGATCGGCTGGATCGTGAGGAGAACGTACGACTACTTCCTCTACGTCATGATCGCTTCCGCTTACGGTCTACGAGGGTACGTAGACAACACTCTCCCCTCTCGTTGCTATGCCATCACCATGGTCCTGTGTGTGCGTAGGAAATTTTTGAAATTACTACGTTCCCCAACAGCAGCCAACAAGCGGAGGTGGCTCGAGCCAAAACCGCATCCGGTGAGCCTGGACTTCATCAGCAGCCTCCCAGACGATATGCTGCTCGTCATCATCGGCCTCCTCCCCACCAAATCTGTCGTGCGGACCGCCCTTCTCTCCCGGCGGTGGCGCCCCCTCTGGCGCTGCGTCCCCCTCAACCTCACTGTCGATAGTTGCCTCTGCGACGTGGATTGCAAACGCATGGCCGCAGTCTCCAAGATCCTTTCATCGCACCCTGGGCCAGCCAGACGCCTTGACATCCGCATGTTCAGTACCAACTACAAGGTCCAACCCAAGTTCGACGAGTGGTTCTTATCCCCTGCCCTAGATCAGCTCGAGGAGCTCAGCTTTGAAGCTGGACGATGTCGCTCTCCGCCGCCGTCCGCGCTCCGCCTCACGCCAACGCTACGCCGCGCCAGCTTCAGCTCCTGCCATCTTCCCCAGATTAATGCCGCGCCCGCCCTTCTTCTCCCTCAACTCAAGCAGCTCGACCTCTTCGACATTGTCATCTCGAAGAAGGCTATGGAGCACCTGCTCCGCAGTTGTACTGTGCTTGAGTACCTTTGTCTTGAGAAGATCCACGGGTTCATTAGCCTCCACATCGCCTCGACGAATCTCCGATGGATTTATGTGTCTTGCTGGCCCCGCAACAAGACATCAATTGGGAAGAGATCACTCCAGCTGTTCCACGTTATGGTCATTGAGAATGCGCCTTTCCTTGAGAGATTGCTTGTATCGGATCTAGAAGGTCCAACAAAAATCAGGGCCATTGACGCGCCGAAATTGACAGCGTTGGTGTACACGTCTGCCAAATTCTCCAAACTCTTTATTGGATCCGTAATCGTTCAGGTACATCACTCTTCTTCTTCTCTGTCTTCTTGAAATTCACATTTTTAAATTTCTTCTTGATGTATTTACGACCGTCTTCCAGAAAATGATTCTCACAAGCTTGACCCAGTCCATGCGCACAATGAAGATCTTGGCACTAAAATCTATCGGCCCCAATCTGGATCAAGTTGCTGGATTCCTTACATGCTTTCTGTGCACGGAGAAGCTACTCATCGAGGTGAAACTTCATCCTATAAGTAAATAGTAATCACAACATAGCTCAATTTTTTTGGTAATTTTCCCAAATTACGATGACAAGTGTAGTGTTCAAAACTGCATCTACGCACTGCATCAAAAGAAATGTTTTTAGTATTTTTTTCTCACGTGATCACCTGCATCATTTTTATGCTGTACTACTATAGTAGCCTAGGCTAGTCATAGTGGAAAGTAACTTAGACTACTCCAGTAACTCTATGGTTACCCTAAGAGCAACTACTACCTCCGTCTTGGTTTACTCTTCCAATTTTGTAGTATAAAAATTTGACCATAGATTTAACTGACAAAATGTTAAGGCATGTCACTAAGAACTATATCGTTGGATTCGTATTTGAACATAATTTCAAATGGTGTAATTTTCAGTGACATGCATTGGCATTTTCTTAGGTAAATCTATGGTCAAAAATTTATACTAAATACGAGTAGTATTCCTCCGTCCCAAAATTCTTTTCTTACATTTGTTTAGATACGGATGTATCTAACACTAAAATGTAACTAGATACATCCGTATTTAGACAAATTTAAGACAAGAATTTTGGGACGGAGGGAGTACAAAAGTGGGCTATGTAGGCCAAAACACGTGCCAAATTCACTTGTGATGCATTTGGCATCGATGCCCCTCCATTTCTCACCAGGTGCCCCAATCTGGATCACCTACTTTGCTCCGGTGCCAAATTAACTCACACAATGAAAAAACACTGCATGGGAGAGAGAGAGAGGACTGAGGCAATAAAAAAACACTTGTTTGGGAGAGTGAGAGGCCGGTGTAGTTGGTTTGATTGATTTGTTTATACATGTGGGTCTGTGTGCACAGCGGTGCCAAGTCTCTCACATCGCGAGAGCGGTGCTAAAATCTTTTGATTTGACATCGATGCGTATTATGTTTCATACTTTTGCGAAACATGGCATCGGCCACATAGTGGAAGGCAACAAATGCCAAAGCTCTTCACGTGCTCCTAGTTAAATGAGAGGAAACAGAAAGAGAAAGAGAGAGAGAGAGAGAGAGAGAGAGAGAGAGAGAGAGAGAGAGAGAGAGAGAAAATATCACTAGCCAGCCAACCCTATCGTATGAGCGAATCATATTGGTACCTCTTGATGACACGACAATCTAATACAGCCAGCTGCTCTAATATGTTCTCTTCTTTTGCAGATAAAAAAAAACCCGAAAGTGAAAAATGTGATGCACTATAACAATCTCATCGAATGCCTTGATCTCCATCTTACAGAAATTGATTTGGTTGACTACCGGGGCAGCACATCTGAGATTAAATTGGCTAGGTTCTTTATTCTGGAGGCAAGTGTGCTCAAGGTAATGAGGTTTGGCGTTCTCTGGCGCAACAATGAATGGTGTGCTGATCACCCCAAGCGTCTAAGCCTAAATGACAAAGTCTCCGCAGAAGCTGAATTTGTTTTTGAAACATCAAGTGGCCAGAGACTCGAAAACTTATTTTCCCATTAGTGACTTGTCAGGGCGGTGGATTTTAGTTTGTACGATAATGCTGCATCCACCTAAAGTAACGAAAGGTCTTACGTAAACTTCCTAGTAATTCCCTCTTCGTAGATGCAGCATTACTCCTAACATTTGTAATATCAGTTTGAAACTTGTAATATTGCCGTGTCCTATTCCTGCGTTTTCAAAATCCCGTGAATCAAACAGGTCCTGAGTTGGTGATGATGTTGTGCCTCCCATCTTTCACCAATAGCCGTCGGATCTTAGATCTGACGCATACAAACCAAGCTTCTCCATTTTTGCAAAAAGATGCCCGCACTTGTTCCCTATTTACAAACAACTCCTTGTCTCTCACAATCAACCTTATCTCCTCCCCACCACATCTAGAAGGCCGTGGAAAAATCTGGCACGATGGCCGCTGCCGGTGCCGTCCACCCCCAATCTTGGTGTTCCGTGCAATGCACGGGCATCTACGCACGGGAAATTATGTCGAACAGGGCTAGTTGTAAGCAGGCTAGCTCTACAGACCATGATGATAGTGACTGCAGACGATGAGGCTGACTATGGTATGACGAACACGGCGCCTATACACAGGTGTCATCTCCACCGCAGGGTCTTGTCACTTCACTGTGAGGAGCAGCACGTAATAATTTGACCAACGGGTAGTACAGTGCTAGTACTCCTACTACATTGGTAGTACTACTACTAGTACTAGTAGCACCACCGTCTGGATTTAGGAGTACTACCACGTCCATCTGGATTTTAGTATTTGACTAGCAATATCTAGTAATGCATGTCACAAAAAATGTAGTACTCCATCTGTAAATAAATACATGGTGTTTTATTCCTATCGGCGAGAGAACTTAATGTCTTTTTGCTAACTAGAGTAATAGGATTACATGCAATGAACTAAACACTGCATGTCATGTTTGGTAGTCTCAAGTCATTAAAAGCATGCACGACCCACATCTCTCATTGGTTGATAGGTCACGAAATAAGAAACAAGGAGGGAATTAATGCACCGTGCCTAAGTGTTTTGGGATTATTTGGTTTTCGTAAGGTGACTTACACAACATTTTTGTTTACATGCATTAACATTTTATTAGTTAAATCAAAGGTCAAAACTTGGCACAAAATGCAAAGGGGACCAATAAACCAGTAAACATCACACTTCTCTTGTTTGGCCCCAACTAGAGGTCCGGTGAGATGACTATACTGCACCGGCACGGAGGGGGGCGCAGCTTCATTGACTTACTGCAACTGCCTTTGGGTGAATGAAACGTGGGCCCAAGGGGTGGCTTGCCAACCTATCATACAACCAAAGGCAGGTGCAGTAGAGGGCCGAGGAGTAGTACGAAATCCTACGCACCTACGCACGCTAACCAAGGGCAAGAGTGATCACTCGAATCGCAAGATCAGCTGATTAGAAGCTAAGCTAGACCCATGGAGGCGATGAGCGCGAGCATCAGCCGGCTGTGCCAGATGGTCCACGATGCCCGCCTGCAGCCCAACACCGAGGAACGTCTCCAGGTATTGTTTGAGTCCACCAGGGCGAGGGACCGCTTGGACGACAGCTTCGTCTCCTTGTTCGACGAGGTCCTCATTGGTTTCCTCGACAAGTTCACTGTCGGCAAGAAGCTCACGGACGACTTTGCCGTATGCCTCCAAATGACGCTACCAGTGCTCGCGATGCCCGCCACCCTCAACGGCCACTATGGTGACAACCTCTTCGACGCACTGGTGGCCCTACGACTGCCCACCATCGTGCTGGAGAATTTCCACCTTGAGGATGTCGCAGCAAGACACCATCGACATAATTATCTTACCTTTCGCATCAACTTCATAATTTTCGTACGTACTCGATGCATGAACGGCGCCAGAACCAAACTTCTCATTACTCTAGGCAAAATCGTTACTTTCTATCTATCAGTCACGCCATGGAGCAAAACCAAATTTTACATGTTACGAGTTCAAAAGGAAAAGCCTACCGTGTTCGCGTCGCACCCTCACACGGGTTGGTCTCAAGACGCCGCTCAAGGGAATGCGTGCGGTGTTGCATTTTCACTTACAAGTGGGACCAGAGTTGAGTAAACCGACTATCGGCAATCCCCCACCCCGCCCCCCCCGCGATGGCTGAGAAAACAGGCGGGAGAAGAGATGTCTGTTGCAAGTACTCCAAGAAAATTGGTGTCGGATGGGACTCGTGTGGGTGGCGTGTGCCGTACTGCTAGACGTGAATGCTAGTTATGGCCCATGCCACCCCACTATATCGAGCCTATATCGAGGTACGTAGAACAAATTTCCTAGTGTCCATGCTTAGCCCTCCTCTATCTCTCTTCTCAGCTAGCCAGCGGACGCGCGGAGCCCAGCCGGCTCCCCCTGGGGACTTCTGAAAAAATCATAAGCCAATCAAGCCCTCCAACATCCAAGACGCAGGGCCGCCTTCCCCCGGCCGGCTGACTCTCAGGCCGGCTACCAGGAGGCGGCCCGGCCCTAAAACCTACACGGAGAAGGCCACGAGAGGGCCGACTCCCAAGGAGCCGGCCACCGGAGGGACGACTTCGCGGAGCCGGCCACGAGAAGGCCGACTCCAAGAAGCCGGCCCCCCGGCAGGCGGCCAAGGCCGCACCCTCAGAATCTGCACCCACATAACGGTGATGAGACGGGGCGTGGCTACAAAAAGCCTCGCCACCCTCGCATCCGGAGCGCCAGATAGCCACAGTCGCCCGTGACGGGCGGCCATCACCCGTCCGGCACGGCACTGTTGCCATGCTAACCATGGCGTCACCCACGATAGGCTGTCAGTACGACCCGCAGGCGGCGGGCCCCTCTGGTCAGAGAGATGCCCGAAGACGGCTCAGCCTCCCGCAGTCGGCCCGAGATATGACCGGCTTCCCATAGCCGGTTTGTTCCCTCCCTCGAAGGAAGCGCCTCATTAAGGAGACAAGACAAGGTGAGACTACAGTGATCGCCACCAAGGCGGCGGCACTGTAGTCATGCTTACTCCAACAAAGCCCTCGTCATCAGGATGGAGGCAACAGTAACCAGCCCCCGACAAGGCCCATAGCGGTGGGACCAGCTTGTCCACCAAGAAGCCGGCAGCCGGCGGGACCCACCAGTTGGCGGGCCCCAGCGACCGGCGGAGAAGCCGGCGTGCGTAGACACTAACGGTTAGGGCCTGCGCCCAGCCGGATTACCATTGTACCCCTGGGGGGTAGGCCTATATAAACCCCCCGGGGCACCCATGCAAAGGGTTGATCTCTTAGAGATTTAGACACCACATAGAGGGAAGAGGAGAGCTAGTCGTGCCTTTCTTCTTCCTCTCGCCGAACAGCTCAAGGAGCCTCTTGTAGCCACTTGTTCACCTAGTGACCATGCGGAGACCCCGCAGAGCAGCAGTAGGGGTGTTATCTCCACGGAGAGCCCCGAAGCTGGGTAAGATTCGCCGGCGTGCATGTCTTCGTCTCATCCCGTTTCCAGGCACCGACGACGTCTTATTGGCTCCCACAATGATAAGCTACCCGTTGGCATATGTAGCACCTACCACCCGACATGGATGTACATATATACTAAAACATATCTAGATACATCTATATTTTGACAAATAGAAGGCATGTATTGTGGAACGGGGGGAGTAGAATGGATGCAAGTTTTGGTATTGGGAAGAAGAGTACATCGATATATTGATAGAGCGCAATTTAGTAGATGTTCTAGCACTTTTAGCTAGCATAGAGGCTAGAGATGAGACTAGTGCACTTGTTGATACTCCTACTAGAATAGAGGCTAGACATGAGACTAGATGCGAGGAAGAAACGTCTACTTCTTTACACTCGAAGAAGAAAGAAGCACGCAAGATCGAGCCTCCACAGATCAACAATGAATGCATCGAGAAGGCACTAATCCAACTTACAGGAGCATTTATGGAAGTTGGATATCTTCTAGAGTAGTAAAATGTATTCTTGTGGTTCTTGTTTTCTTTGGTCTAGCTTTTCTAGTCAAAATTATCATTGGAGTTCGTGCAAAACAGAGGTCCGTTTGGTGTCGTGCGTTGGAGTTGGCCTTACAAGTGGGACCGCAGTTGAGGAAACCGACCATCGGCAAACCCCCACCTTGCCTGGCCTTGATGGCTGAAGTTAGAGAAACGACGAGGTTGAAGAGATTGCTCTAGCACGGACTCCAAGAAATAATATGGTGTCAGATGGATGTCGTGGTGGTGGCGTGTGCCGTACTCCTAGACGTGAATGCTTGTTCTGGCCCATGCCACCCTACTACTCCTACTACTTAGGGGGTGTTTGGTTTCAGGGACTTTTTTGTGTTGGGACTAAAATAAGTCCCTAGCAAACCAAACAGGGGGGGGGGGGTGAGTTTTTTGGGACTTTTTGCTAAAAGTCCTTAGAAGCACCTCCTTGAGAGACTTTTTCAAAAAGTCCTAGGGACTAGAAAAAGTCCTAGGACTAGAGAATCAAACACTACCTTAGTATATAGTACTAGTATCAAGGATTCGAGGTGCTGGTTACATACAACGAACACATTAACATATGGCTACAATAAAAACACCCGCCCGACGCGCGAAGCATGTGAAGCTAGTACAAATAGTGTACTACTCCCTCCGTTCCTAAATATAACTCTTTGTAGATATTCCACTAGGTGGACTACATACGGAGAAAAATGAATGAATTTAGACTTAAAATGCATCTATATACATCCGTATGTGGTTTATAGTGGAATCTCTACAAAGACTTACATTTAGGAACGGAGGGAGTACTATTGTTGATTGGCCTCATCCAATAACCTGTTGCAATGCACGTACAATTATGTATTCGAAAAATATTTTTTTGCCTCGTCGCACCACTCACTTAGAGAAGCGACTCGAAAGCCATTCATAAATTTAGTAAGTTTATCACAGGCATGTCATTTTATTACATACAACAGGTCACCAACCCATATCGACAACGATGACACAACATAAATACTAAAGTTTTCATCACACAACAAATAACAAGCAATGAAATGAACTTCAACTCAACCATTCCTCGGCATTGGAAACGCTTGCTTTGAACCACAAGTGATTCTCTGGGACGGGCCATCCATTGTCGACCTCGAGACCAACGCAGGACTGATCATCCAGGCTGAAGCGGCCTACTATATCGATTCGTGGTAGGGAACCACCCAAATATCCGAGGTATAGACACGATTGCTTCTCATAAATGGTAGTAACCTTGTGTCAACAGCGGTTGGATCGCCTTTCACCATCATTGGATAGTTTTGTCCAAGGAAGAGCGAAGTTTTCTCCAAGACTATCAATTCTGCATCAGGGGAGAAGGAGTTGGCGCTAGCACACTAGTATCCATCCCGAATACCATGCAACGGGTGTTGGAATTGGTCCGGAGAGTGCGACCATGGGAGACTACACCTGCTTCCTTAGTAGTAACATTATCAGTGGGGTGTAGACACACAAGAATAGGTGATCCATCGGAATTAGTTGCCAGGCGCCACAGAGTATATGGGTGCTGATCGTCCTCATGCTCGTGATCATCACCATTGTCATCTCCCCCTTGGTTATAAAATTTTTCAAGTATAGCTGGTGGAATGTTCACAGGACCTTGGAAACAAAAGAAGAAGGTTAATTCGTAAAGGGAAACTTGCTAACCCGCATGCATGTGGATGAAACAATTATAATTATGGTGGAAGACAAACGTACCGAAAGCATAAGGATTCCATGCAAAAACAGTGCCACGAGTGGTGGCAGCAAACACAAGGCCCTCATATTGAATTGCATCACAGTACTCATCCGCGTATAGGAACTGATTTTTGAGCAATATCCATCCAGTCGAACCACGAAGGACGGCAACAAGCTTGCCAAAGATAGCAACAACTTCATAGTTGTTGTAATTCCAAGAGCGGTTGGGAACTCGACAAATTGCTATCTTCCATAGAAGACAGTCACCATGATCGTATTTGAACGCATGCATAATACCGTGTGCTCAACCTCTAGGCGATCTCTGAGATTTTTGGAAGTGGAACCCGGTCATGAGTGTACACATTCACAAGTTCCCACTCGCAGTTGGACCCAATGTAAGCAACCCAATCTCCATTTGCGCCTGCCCAAGCCTTACCCTCAAGCGATGGCATCTTAACATCATACATATCATTATCAAGCGGCATGAACTTGCACAAGGCGAGGCCTCCGTCGTCCCCGCGCCAGTCATCAGGGTCACGGCAAAGAAGATAGGGGAGATCAAACCGCTCCTTGACTCTTGGGTTCCTTGTAATGATGTTATTAGTTGAGTCGAGAATGGTCTTGAACGAACCTGCCATGCTAGCCGAGGTGATGACGTCAAGACCGGTCAATGAGTTCCTCCACCACGTCATCTTTCGGATCAGGGCAAGAATAACGGGTCAAGCTTTCGCCTGTTCCTCCATGGAGAAGACGATCGAACAATGGCAGAAGAAAGGGTGAAGGGCTGGAGGAAAATGGATGGAGAGGAAGAGCGTGCGACAGCAGTTCCAAATTGAGATGGAAAGGTGAAGAGTCCGTGGACGGTTGCCAGTTTGCCACGGTTCACGAAGAGGCGCCCCGGCCTACACATCCGTTCGGAAATACTAGTAGAAAAGGACTCGTCGTCGTGTCACTCATATGTTGGAATGGGACCACACGTCAACGAAACATTGTGTGTAATTTCTCGTGCAAAATGCGATCTGGCCGCGTTGGCCCGAGGTGCCGCATTAGTTATCGACCTTTATTTTTTTTAGTGGCGTGCCGTTCAGTTTTGAAGCACGACTAACTGGTTCTGTACGCAGAGAAAATATAAACTACTCTACCACTACTACACCTCCAGTACTAGTAGTATAAAAAAGATATATAGGCTGGAGCTTCAGCGCTTTCTTGCTAAGGGCTGCCCACTTGCTTCTCACACTACCACCCTCTCTCTAGATCTAAAAAAGACGGCCTCTCTCTCCCTCCTCACCGGTGGTCACAGATCCACCGGGGAAGAAAAGGACGTGCAACGTTGACGCACTCATCGTCGGCGAGCGAGGTCACGCACTGACGACAAGGCCGTCCTCTCAGACCTAGCGCCCCCGCAAAATGGCCTCAGTCCCCAAGCTCGCTGCCGTAGTGTGTGCGGAGGACGACGACCATGAGTGTAGCCACTTCCCGCCGACCCTCAGGTATGCTACCTCTTTTCGAACCATACCCTTGTTCTATTGCCCCATCTGCCACGTCGTTGTATGTGGATCTTTTTCCACTCCACCATCTTCCCAATTTGCTATCCTCTGCTCTCCTGACCACGCAGATGAAAACCATAATTTCCACTATTAAAGGAAACCCTACTTCATGCAGACTAATCCATGTCTGGGTTGAATAATGAAAGGAAGGGAGACTGTAGTGTCCAAGAGAGTAGGCATCGAATCCACATCTAGGTTGATAAGGGGAAAATCAGAAGCTAAGGAACGAGTCTCGTGTCTCTTGGTTGAAGAAGGGTAGAAAGGCATGACAACGCAATAGAGAATGACCAGGTCGATCGGTTTGTTGTCCTCACATAGGAAAAAGGTGGCTAAAGAGAACAAAAATGGGACGTAATCCACATATGCTGCCTGGATATTTGTTGCTCTTGGCAACCATACCTCCCTCACCAATCTGCGTCCATGGACGTACATCGTACTGGTGCGCCCACTGTCCGAATGGGCCTCCCATGCTCTTATTGCCACTTTTTTTTGTTGTTAGTATAACGCCAATAGTCAAGTCAAGCAATGCTACTTCTAAAGTGATGCCACATTTAACTAATGCCGCTCTCAGTCTAATGCTACTGATAAATTTAAGCAATGTCATTTAATGTCACTTGATCATTTCAGGGTTAGCTGTTGATTGTGGATGTATTAAAGATTTTTCAGCTAAGACATTCTAATGCTGTTGCACAACCAGTATACCAACGATGAAACTTGTTACTACCTTCAGATTTTTGCACTGTTAATGCTTATAGATTACATACCTCATTTTCATGAGATAAGTTATTTTTTTGTACAGTGTCATCAAAATGCCAAGGCGCTGATGTCATTTTATTTTGGTTAAATTGCACAAATTATGAAGACAAGAGGAATGGTCAAGAGTGGGCACCTCCTCCTCTGGCTGTTCTCTTGATTCGTTCGATCAAATTTTTATCTTTGATCGATTATCAAGATCGGGATAGCAAATTTTAAGCCCCCCCCCCCCCCCGAGTTAGAAATGATATTTACCTTGGAGGTACATGGTTTGCAAATTTTTTATACTGTCATTAGTTAATAATGCTAGTTACCTTCAGACTTTTGTACTTGTTACCTTTACATTTTGTATTGTTAATTCTTATAGAAATCTTCCAATGCTAGAGTTTATTGAAATCTGTTCAGTAAAACCATTGTAATGTACCCTGTAATAAACTAACTACTCTACTGTTGCACTAGCCACTGGATTAGTGTATATTTGTAGTATTCTAATGGTGTTGCATTAGCGTATGGACATAAATAAAGTGTGGAAAGCTTTCCCAGATATGTGCTCAAGAAAACTACTACCTGTTTTTCTAAATACTAGACATTTGGGTACTTTAAATTGAACCGCGAAAACATCTTATATTAAGGAACAGAGGGTGTAGAGTTCACTCAAATTATCCCGGTAAAGCTAGTCACACCTTTGTTAAAATTAATGTTCATTATGTTATCGGAGGAGGTCTGTATGTTTGTCTCTAATGCCTGTCGACTACATACCTGACATCATGATGTGATGTTAAGTCATTTCCTTTTGTATAGTGTCACTGAATTGTCAAGGCGGTGATGGCATTTTATTTTAGTTGAACTGCACAAAATATGCTTAAAAGAAGAGGAAAGGTCAGGAATGGCTCAATTTTTCAGATAAAACTATGTATGCCTTCCTGACATCAGCCGCTGTTGCTTTATTTATTCCTTCAAATAGGTGGTTAGAAACATTCTTGCTACCTTTTCCCATTAAGAAATTGGAATGCTTATATTTGTGAGTCTATGCTTCAACTAGTGCCACTTTTATAGTAAGTACACTTTCAATATCTATGCAAACAGGGATGCTCGATTTTAGTGGAACTGCACAAAAAGTCCAACTGGTTCAACATTAGGAGCCTGTTTTTTTCCAAACCTTTTTATCCAATTGGTGGCACTATGAGCTGTTCATTACGAAGGTACATGGTTTGCTACTATCTTGCTACTCTTTTTGTACTGTCATTAGATAGTAATACTAGTGGTTTGCATGTGAATTTATTGGCAGGGTGGACCTACATTGGAGGTGCAGGACAAGATTCAATGATTGGATGCTCAATTTCGGTTGTATCGATTTCACCTCTTCCATCACTGGGAACATGTATATCCTTGGTCTGATCAAGAATAGGCGCTATATTTCCGCTCTGAACCAGCAAATCAATTCAGTATGAAATTGTCCAGGGCAAAACATAACTGTATCAGATTGTCCAGTGGAGAACATGACAAATGCTAAGCGGAAGAGACATGTTTAAACCGAAAATACATGGTGTGATATATGTTTACTAGCTGCTTGATATTTGTGGAGACAGAGATGTCTGTCCGTTGCTATTTGGTAAACAAACAAAGTGTCCACAATTTTGGTTGAACTGCATAAGAGAATAGTATAGTCACTGCATGAAGTGCCATTTGAAAATAGAAACAGAAAGATTGGATAGTCACTTCACGGACTGCAGAAAAGTAGTACTGTACTATTTATTGGCCAACACTAGGTGCTTCATTGCTTTGGTCTGATTATACAACGGGCATCATTTTGCCTAAGTTAAAGTTTGTATTCCGAAAATAGTCTCATGGTGTGATCGAGAGAAGACCAAATCATATTGCAGTGGATGTTCCTCCATCATGTGTGGTTCATTCTCATGGTTCCAGCTGTTGGTGAAACCACTTACGTTTGCAAGAGGAATTGTAGACTTCACAAAAAAAATTGTCTTCCTGTCTGTACTGAATGTTGGCCAAGAGAAGCATCCATGTTAGTAGGAAGAACAGATGTTTCTTCTAGATCTTTGCTTTTGGAGCTACATATTTGTATATGATGTGTGAATTATTGAGATGCATTAACATGTTGATCTTATGTATGGGAATCGTACTAGTTAGTTTTAGTTGCGATGCAAGATCCGAACTGGCTGATCTTTGCTTTTGGAGCTACATATTTGTATATGATCTATGAATCATTGAGATGCATTAACAGTTACTTATTTCTGTTCGCTCAGTGTTTACAAGTTACTGATTGATCACTAGCTAGCCTACTAATGCGCTCCTGGCAGTTTTATTTGCGACGCAAGATCCGAAGTGGCAGTTTTTTGAATAAAAATGCCTACCTCTGAAGAAACTAACAAGCTACACTATCCTACCTACTCGATCCTACACGGATAAATAGCGGATCACACACGTACTACCTCCTTTCCGGTTTGCAGGGCTCAATTCAAGAAACGACCTACTCCATCCTACACGAATAAATAGCGGATCACACATGTACTAGTACCTCCTTTCCGGTTTGCAGGGTTTAATTCAAACCTCTCACCAACCAAGGTAGTCTCTCCGTCCGGGTTTATTAGTCCCGTGAGCAAAGCAGCAAGACCAAGGCATGGCAATAATTAACGGCATGTAGAAGTTTAAGCCTAATTAATTCCAGCGATTTAAGTGGCTGCATGCGTGCCCTCGGCTGCGACTCGTTGCATGCTGCTCCGCGTACTGGCTGCGAGCGATTCTGAGTGCTTGCATGCAGCCGGCCATAATTAAGGCAGCTAATTGATGCGAAAAAGATGCGCTTTAATTGTCGCGGGCTTTTTAAATCCATGGAATCATTATTGACAAGCAGGGAGATGATTCGAGTGCACTCGTTTGACCGCCATGCCGGCGTGCGCCCCAGACGGGGGACGGCACAATCATAATTTCAGTTGCTCTAGTTTTCCATGGCAAGCTGGCACGCTAAGCCATTATGCATTGAATTTCGATGACCGTCGCGCTACCTTCCGCCTATAAGTATTGTTTCCTGGCCTTCTCCGATGGCACCGTGACCCAACTCGCCATATCCTCATAAGCCCCCACCGGCCCGACGTCGCTCGCCACGTCCGCCATGCCCCCGCCCGTCCGCGGTAGGTGACGCCGGAGGCGGTCACCGCCGGAACTAGTGTTCGGTTTTTCACCGGAAGGCAGACGGAGGGAGGAGGCATTCTATCTATCTTTAGATGGCAATGCGGAGATCGAGGAGTTGTTGGAGCGCGACCGCCTGGCGGAGGAGCAGCGTATCGCCGATTTGCGCCGCCAGCGGGACATGGAGCAGTAGCGCACCGACACTCTGAGTCGTGAGCAGAGCGCCCGCAACTGGGCCGACTATGTGGAGGCCGGCGCCCGGCAAATATCCCTGGAGGCTGTCGGGCACGCACACGTTCGCGACACCGATTTTTCTTACCATCTCGTCAAGTGGGTTTCCCGCTTGGAAGCCGAAGCTTCGGTGGACCACGCCGGCATGGAAAGGGCCAACGCGCGCGAGCAACACGCCCTATCGCACCTCTTGCAAGTCCGAGGCGAGGCGCAGGACGCCGGTGCCGACGTTTAGTGTGTACCATGGCGGCCGACATCGTCTAGTTAGCTAAGAGTAAGCTAGTACTTGTATGCTACTAGAGTATTAGTGGGAGTAGATAGTTAACTTGGCTATGATGGTTGTCAACGTGGAAGTTCAGTACTCTATATGTGGATCAAACCTGTTACTTTGCTCTGAATGTTGAACTTTCCGTTTGAACGTATGGAATGGGCTATTATTTTTTAAATGGGTTGTATTTGTCCTCCACGGGTTTAGAGGCTGACTTGTGGGCCTACCAAGTTGACGCGTACACAATCAGGAGATGATTGTACGTGGAGAGGATGACAGCGGGGACCCGCCAAGGTGATGGTAATGCATAAGCAAGTGCCTCCTTATTTCAAGCCAATAAAAAAATGGCTCCTCCTAGTGGATTTCTGACATCTGGGTCCCATGCCATTGTCGATGTAGTCAATAAACGAGAGAAATGCACAACGAGCGGCTGACACCAGGGACCCAGTAGCTCGCCCAGTTATTTTTATTTTGGGTTAATTTGATAAATGCCACTCCAAATCTGGTGTTTTAGAAATGCCACTGCAATTTCAAACTTTGAAAAATGCCATTTCATGCCATTTCTAGTGGCATTTTTCGAAGTCTAGAGTGGCGTTTTTCAAACTTTGCAAACTGCAGTGGCGTTTTTCAAAGTTTGCAAAAATTGCAGTGGCATTTTCAAAGTTTGGAAATTGCAGTTGCATTTTTCAAAGTTTGCAAAAATTGCAGTGGCATTTTTCAAAGTTTGGAAATTGCAGTGGCATTTTTATGAATTGCCATAATTGGAGTGACATTTATCTAATTTGTTTTTGAGGCCAGGAAGGGGTGTCAACTGGCTGTGCGGGACACTCGGCCTTGTCTAGACAGCCTTTTCTTTTATGTTTACCACACCCCAGCCCAGTAGTTTTTCTTTCTTTCTGAAAATGGCTAGCCCAGTTTTTTTGTGATTTGTCAAGTAAGTCGCTTTATCAGGCCTGTTGGGCTGAAATCTTCTTTCAAGACGAGGAGAGCTTCATTTGACTGGCCGAGAAAATGGCCTATCAGTAATTAGAAATGGGTTGTACATTTTTTAAACACATCAAACCAGCAATTAGTTTCAAATATCTTTTTTTTTCATTTCGAGATTTTAAATTGCATTGATTTTTATGCATGGACAATTTATTAGATTTTATATTGATATATTTAAAATCAGTCTGAATGTGACTCGAAATTTCGGGATTAAAAACAGTTCAGACCGCACCGACATATGCAAAATTTCGTATAATTTTTTAACCGTGGCCAGAATATGGGCTGTAATGCTAACAAAAAGAATATGTGCTCCAAAAAAACCCGTAAGAATTAGCAAATGGGTTGCAAATCATTTGAAATAATGGTAGATGGCCTTTATGCTGTTTTCCACAGATTTGAGGCTTTCCTAAAAAAAGGTTGACGCACAAGCAGTGACTGTTTGATGTCCATCCAACGGCCGCCTCTTCAATCTCTGCTCTTCCTGCTCCAGCCGCTCAAACAAGCGCCGGCGGGACTGCCTGCTCCCTCCTCCCTGCGACCGGCTGTGCTGCCGCGCAGGCCTCACCGCCCCACCGTACTCCCATCGCTGGCCTAGCCATCCCTCTACTCACCCACACCTGCTGTTATTCTCCGGTGACGGCAGACGAACCCGTAAACCCTCGTACAGTCGTACTCCCTCCGCGTGGGAAACAAATGCCGAGTCTTCCTCGGCTCGTGTCGTTCCCTTCCTAGGCCTCGCCGTCGTCCACCGCCCTGGTGCTCTCGGCGTGGCGTGGTCAACGTGGTCAACGACCGACATGCATCTGAAGTGGACTGTACGTGGAGAGGTTGACAGCTGGGTCCATGGCCGCACTCAAGGAAATGCCTCCTTATTATGTGCAAAATAATGATTCCTCCAACTGACATCTGGGACCCACCGAAAGGGCCTCTGTATTTCGTGAAAAAAATGTTACCGCCGCTGACAGCTTGGACCCACCAGCTATATCTTCGCACACAAGGAAGTGCCTCCTTATTACGCACAAAAAAATGAATACTCCCCCTACTAGCTGGGACCCAGTATAGTGGGCCTACTAAGTTGACGGGGACGGAGGGCTTTGTCAACTTAGTCAATATGCACGATTCCTGCTCGACTGACCATACGATGTCCATCCAACGGCCATAGTGCTTCTTCAACCTCTGGTCTTCTTGCTCCAGCCGCCCAAAGCAGCGCCAGTCGTGCCACATGCTCCTGCCTCCTGTGGACGGCTGTGATGTCGCGGAGGCCTCGCCGCCTCCTACTACTCCCACCGCTGGCCAGGCCATCCCTCTACTCACCCACACCCCCTGTTATTCTACAGCGACAACAACCTCACACCGCAGCCGGACTAGTGGACCCTCGTACTCCTCTCCACGTGGGCATCCACTGTCGCGTCTTCCTCGGCTCTGCGTCATCCCCTTCCTAGGCCTCTCCGTCGTCCACCGCCCTGGTGCTCTCGGCGCGGCATGGTCAACATGGTCAAGGAACGACTTCCATCGGACGTGGACTGTACGTGGAGAGGCTGACAACTGGGTCCACGGCCGCAGCAAGGAAGTGCCTCCTTATTACGCGGAAAATAATGATACTTCCACCTGATAGCAGGGACCCACTGGACGGGCCACCATATTTCGTGAAAAAAAACGTTTCCCCCTGACTGCTGGGACCCACCAGCTACATCTTCGCACGCAAGGAAGTGCGCCCGGGCAAAAAAATGATTCGCTCCCTGACTGCTGGGACCCACCAGCTACATCTTCGCATGCAAGGAAGTGCGTCCGAGAAAAACGATTCGCCCCCTAACTGTTGGGACCCACCAGCTACATCCTCGCACACAAGGAAGTGCCTGACAGTCGGGAC
Source organism: Aegilops bicornis (assembly GCA_021605145.1). Lineage (NCBI taxonomy): Eukaryota > Viridiplantae > Streptophyta > Magnoliopsida > Poales > Poaceae > Aegilops > Aegilops bicornis. Next base: position 69,445,195 of record CM038671.1, on the reverse strand, counting down.
CCACCTGGTCGAAGCATACGTAGCGTTGTCATTCTGGTCGCGAACATGTACGTACATACTGGGGGATGTAGAGGCGCGCACGTGTCGTAGTAGAGGCGTGCACGTGTCGTAGTAGAGGCGCGCACGTAGCATGTACACTACGTACAATGGCCAGTGTGCAAGAAAGAAAATATGTCTACGTATGTGTTCATACGGGCGGGGTCTCGAACGCCTACTCGCGCATACGTACGGCTAGGGCTTGTGTACATGGCTGGGTCGGAAAGGAGAAACATCGTCGTCGTCGTGTTCATGGGGAACCAACCGGGTGGGTCGGAACGGAATGTGTCGTCGTGTTCATCGGGAGGGCTTGGTCAGAAGAGGAGATGGAAACGAGGCCTGGTGTACCGCAGAACGGAGGAAACGGCCTTGTGTTCGACCGACCATGTTCTAAAACGGAATCCTGTTCATCGGGAGGGGTCTGGCGTACCGCAATACGGAGGAAACAGACCTCCTACGGTCGAAACGGGGGTTCTGTTGATTGGGAGGGGTGTGGCGTACTGCAAAACGGATGAAACAAACTTGTGTTGGAGCGCTACGGTCGAAACAGGGGTGCTGTTCATCGGGAGGGGTGTGGCGTACCGCAAAATGGGACTCCACGGGATACTGTTCATCTCCACCGTCGAACTCCTCCAGCCTCCACCTGCGACTGTTCATCCACCGTCGACCTCCTCCAGCCTCCACGGGCTACTGTTCATCCACCGTTGACCTCCTCCAGCCTCCACCTGCGACTGTTCATCCACGGGCTCCTGTTCATCCAGCCTCCACCGCACTCTACTCCACCGGCTACTGTTCAACCACCCCTCTCCATGGGCTCCTGTTCAACCACCCCTCCACCGCACGCTACTCCACCGGCTACTGTTCAACCACCCCTCTTCACAGGCTCCTGTTCAACCACCCCTCCACGGGCTACTGTTCATCCACCCCTCCACCGTCTACTATTCATCCAGCCCTCCACGGGGTCGTCCTGTTCATCCAGCCCTCCACAGGGTCTTGTTCATCCAGCCCCAACCGGCTCGATCGAGGCAACGCCACGGGGTCCTGTTCATCCACCCCCACCGCTCACTGTTCATCCAAACCCCCCGCAACGCTCACTGTTCATCCAGAGAGGCAGCATCGATCGGCTTCAGTTAGCAGGAGTAGCAAAGGGATCGCTCGATCGGGTTCAGTTAATAGCCATCGATCGATCGCTTGGGTTCAGTAATGCGTAGCCTGCAGTACAATCACTCGGGTTCAGTTAGAGCCCAACGCCTCACTCGGGTTCAGTTAGAGCCAACGCCTCACACACACGCACGTACGTGTACGAGAGAAACGCACGTCGCTCGGCCCCCGACCACCCACCGTAACTGGGAACTCCCCAAAATTTTCCCCGCCCTCGCTTCTACCACGGTTTTTCCCGTCATGGACGGCCCAAAGAATGTCATGCAGCTGCGTCTCCGGCCCGCCCAGGACGAAAAGCCCATTTTCTGTCATAGAAGTAGGAGCCCACCACATCTATGATGATACCGGGTTTTGTCACAATTATCATCATAGAAGTGTCATAAGTATGACAGAAAAAAGTTCCGTTCGGCCCAAAATGTCACGGATGTGTCTTTTTTTTAGTGATGTGTCCTCGGGAGCACTTTGCTTTATATAAGAGTTCGTCCAGGCTTGTCCTTTGCTACAAAAAGGATTGGGCCACCTTGCTGCACCTTGTTTACTTTTGTTAATTGTTACCCGTTACGAATTATCTTATCACACAACTATCTGTTACCGATAATTTTAGTGCTTGCAGAGAATACTTTGCTGAAAACTGCTTGTCATTTCTTTCTGCTCCTTGTTGGGTTCGACACTCTTACTTATTCAAAGGACTACGATAGATCCCTATACTTGTGGGTCATCAAGACTCTTTTCTGGTGCCGTTGACGGGGAGTGAAGCTCCTTTGGTAAGTGGAACTTGGTAAGGAAACATTTATATAGAGTGCTAAAATTTACTGTCACTTGTTACTATGGAAAATAATCCTTCACTACTAGGGAAAAGCTTATAGGTAGACGCTTACTAGTAGAACGGGTTTATACCCCTCGCTACTGCTACTTACTAGTAGCACGGGTTTTTAACCCTCGCTACTACTAAGTTGATAGTAGTAGCGCGAGTTTTTACCCCTCGCTACTACTAAGTGATTTCCACCATGCCTCCCGGGACCAGCCGTAGTAGTAGCGCGGGTTATAAAACTGATACGTCTCCAACGTATCTATAATTTTTGATTGTTCCATGCTATTATATTACTTGTTTTGAATGTTTAATGGGCTTTGTTATACACTTTTATATTATTTTTGGGACTAACCTATTAACCGGAGGCCTAGCCCAAATTGCTGTTTTTTTGCCTATTTCAGTGTTTCACACAAAAGGAATATCAAACAGACTCCAAACGGAATGAAACCTTCGGGAGAGTTATTTTTGGAACAAACGCAATCCAGGAGACTTGGAGTGGATGTCAAGAAAGAGACGAGGCGGCCATGAGGTAGGAGGGCGCACCTAGGGGGGATAGGCATGCCGCCCACCCTCGTGGGCCCCTTGTGGCTCCCCTGACCGACTTCTTTCGGCTATATATACCCATACACCCTGAAAACATCCAGGAGCACCACGAAACCCTATTTCCACTGCTGCAACCTTCTGTACCCGTGAGATCCCATCTTGGGGCCTTTTCCGGTGCTCCGCCGAGGGGGGGGGGATCGATCATGGAGGGCTTCTACATCAACACCATAGCCTCTCCGATGAAGTGTGAGTAGTTTATCACAGACCTTCGGGTCCATAGTTATTAGCTAGATGGCTTCTTCTCTCTCTTTGAATCTCAATACAAAGTTCTCCTTGATCTTCTTGGAGATCTATTTGATGGAACTCTTTTTGCGGTGTGTTTGTCGAGATCCGATGAATTGTGGGTTTATGATCAAGATTATCTATGAAAAATATTTGACTCTCCTCTGAATTCTTTTATGTATGATTGGTTATCTTTGCAAGTCTCTTCGAATTATTATTTTGGTTTGGCCTACTAGATTTATCTTTCTTGCAACGGGAGAAGTGCTTAGCTTTGCGTTCAATCTTGTGGTGTCCTTTCCCAGTGACAACAGGGGCAGCAAGGCACGTATTGCATTTTTGCCATCGAGGATAAAAAGATGGGGTTTATATCATATTGCTTGAGTTTATCCCTCTACATCATGTCATCTTTCCTAATGCGTTACCCTGTTCTTATGAACTTAATACTCTAGATGCATGCTGGATAGCGGTCCATGTGTGGAGTAATAGTAGTAGATGCAGAATCGTTTCGGTCTACTTGTCGCGGATGTGATGACTATATACATGATCATGCCTAGATATTCTCATAACTATGCACTTTTCTATCAATTGCTCGACAGTAATTTGTTCACCCGCTGTAATACTTATGCTATCTTGAGAGAAGCCAATAGTGAAACCTATGGCCCCCGGGTCTATTTTCCATCATATAAGTTTCTGATCTACTTTATTTTGCAATCTTTACTTTCCAATCTATATCATAAAAATACCAAACATATTTATCTTATTATTATCTCTATCAGATCTAACTTTTGCAAGTGGCCGTGAAGGGATTGACAACCCCTTTATCGCGTTGGTTGCAAGGTTCTTATTTGTTTGTGTAGGTACGAGGGATTTGCGTGTAGCCTCCTCTTTGGATTGATACCTTGGTTCACAAAAACTGAGGGAAATACTTACGCTACTTTGCTGCATCACCCTTTCCTCTTCAAGGGAAAACCAACGCAATGCTCAAGAGGTAGCAAGAAGGATTTCTGGCGCCGTTGCCGGGGAGGTCTACGCACAAGTCAAGACATACCAAGTACCCAACACAAAATCTTATCCCTCGCATTACATTATTTGCCATTTGCCTCTCATTTTCCTCCCCCCACTTCACCCTTGCCGTTTTATTTGCCCCCTCTCTTTCCCGTTCGCCTCTTTTTCGCTTGCCTCTTGTGTGCTTATGTGTTGGATTACTTGTCACGATGGCTCAAGATAATACTAAATTGTGTGATTTTTCCAATACCAACAACATTGATTTTCTTAGCACTCCGATTGCTCCTCTTACCGATGCTGAATCTTGTGAAATTAATGCTGCTTTACTGAATCTTGTCATGAAAGATCAATTCTCTGGCCTTCCTAGTGAAGATGCCGCTACTCATCTAAACAACTTTGTTGATTTGTGTGATATGCAAAAGAAGAAATACATGGATAATGATATTGTTAAATTGAAGCTATTTTCGTTTTTACTTAGAGATCGTGCTAAAACTTGGTTTTCATCTTTGCCTAAAAATAGTATTGATTCATGGAATAAGTGCAAAGATGCTTTTATCTCTAAGTATTTTCCTCCCGCTAAGATCATCTCTTTTAGAAATGATATTATGAATTTTACGCAACTTGATCATGAGTGTCGTGGTTTTGTCATGGCAGATGTCCTCGTGAAAGGACTTAGTCGTGGAGCCATCACTACGGGTTAACTTGAAGGGGTTAAAGTGGACGCAAAGGCACGAGAGTTTATACTAGTTCGGCCCCTTCGATGAAGGTAAAAGCCTACGTCTAGTTGTGATGGGATTGATGTGGTTTCGATGACTAGGGAGCAAATAAGCTTCGCCTAGGCCTCGAGTTGTTGTTGTCTCTCTTGAACCGCCGCCGGGTCGTCCCTTTATATACATAGGTTGACGCCCGGCCGGTCTACAGAGTCCCGAGCCGACCTATATGAAGTGCCCGACTCAGTCTCTCTCCTTTCTAACTTATATTACAAGTTTACATAAACATGGCGGTTTACCACTACGGGCCCTAATCCGCCTTTGGGCCGTGGGCTTCCAAGCTTTACTAGTTGAACGCCATCTTCAAGACCTTCATGGGCTTCAGCACAGTCTAAGGTGAACTGGGCCCTCCTGGCCGGTTTATACTTAGTAGCTATATCCTCAACATTAGGCCCCGGATTGATTTGAATTTATTCATGTCAATCTTCAACACTAAAAATATCTTGTAAACATCCTCTTGTATTTTCGTAAACCGCCATATTGACTTCGCGTGTGAATTTTTGTAAACCGCCGTGACGTCACCTTCGGAGCACTGCAACGGTCCGTCATGACATCATCTCTGCATAAAAGGATTAAAAAGATTCCCTTCTCATTAATGATTATCTCAAAAATCGAGGCGACAGGCGCCCACTCGCCGCTTCAGACGCCTTTGATTCTCGCTACCGCCATTTACTCATCCCTTATAAACAAAGCCCGAGGGCTCCTTTTCTCTTCCTCTTCTGCATCTTCTTCTTCCTCGCGACGTCCTCAGCTCTGAAGCTCCGCCGCCGTCCGCGACCTTCGAGAACTGCACCAACCAAGGCCGCTGCATCAACCTGAGTTTGATCAGAGGCTCATCGCCCGCCTCCGCCGTAATCTGCAGCGGTAAACTTCTTCTGTTCTTCGTCCTTAGATCTGCATTAGGTTTTTTGCGAGCTCATCCGCACAGCTCTCTATTTTTCCTCTTCGTCCTACCTTCTACCGCAGTAGTTTTGATCCAAAAACGGTATAGATCTCCTGCGGTAGTCATTCCACATCTGTTTTTAATACTAGCAGCCCTTCCTTTTCTTCTTGTAAAGTATGCATCCTTCTCTGTTCTACTTGAACGCCTTTTAAAGAACGCAGTAAAAATTGCTTTATAGATCTGCGGTAGATCCAAATAGATTTGAACAATGTGTAAAACCTGTTTCTGTCAACACTTAGCAGAAATTTTGAATCTTTGCCTTTCTGCCTATGGGCGGTTTAATCCTTGATGGCCAATCCGCCATATGTCATTAGCCCTCTCTTAAACCGCCAACTGGACCTTGCATTGTATTTTCACCGGTTTAACACTGAATTTTTCACTTAAAAACCGTAGACAGTAAACCGGCACCTGTTTGATTTTCTTTCAGCTCCCCCCTTCCAGAATGGCAAAACAATTTGCTGCTTGCAATTGGGTTCCGTCCCGGATCACGGAAACACAAATCAACGGCTACGTCACCACTGGCGTTTTAGCCTCAAAAAATGTTCTCCACTGGCGAGTTCCGGAATCGGAATGTCCACCTGAACCTCAAGAAGGAGAGGTGTTTGTTTTTATGCAACACCTAGACCGGGGATTCAGCCCGCCCGGATCAAAATTTTTCCGGGATGTCCTCGCAAGCTTCCAACTCTGTGTCCGATATATGCAACTTTCAAGTATTCTGCGAAGTCTATCTTCAAGAAGAACCAACCGTGGAGTTATTTTGAGATTTCTTTCAGTTGAACCGCCGTACAGAATTCTCGGACGGTCCTAACACAAAACTTGGCGGCGTTTCAATCCAGAAAAGGAAGGAAGTGGACTTCCCTCACGCCAAACATCATAGCCATCCTAAAGATTGGAATCAAACCTGGTTCTATTGCCGGAACACTGCTCCTCACGGAGAAAATCCCTTGCCGGGTTATCGCCCTCACCGCTTAGCAACAGCCACCCATTGCCTTGGCTTGACCGCCGCAGAACGGAAGAATTTTGCACCTCAAATTACCAAGCTCCGGGCTCTGATGGCCAACGGTTTAACTGGTATTGACCTTGTCCGCTGCTGGGTTTCTTGGGGCATCTTGCCATTAAGCCTCCGCCCCGGATTGATGCACGAATATAATGGTGACGTCAAAGATCCTCAACGACATCACGAACTATCAATAACTGAGCTTGAAGTTACCAAAACAGTGAAGAGAATTCTCCATGAACCGATCTCCGCATGCAGCCAAACCGGGTTTGCTCCGTTCTGCATCTCCAACAAACCGCCGGCGGTAAGGTTCCTCTCATTACTCTACTGACTTTGTTTCCATATTGATTGTATTAATCCCTCTGTATTAATTTTCAGCCTAACAGCTCCTTTTGGAAACGAACTAAACCGGCCTGGGTTCCTCGTGCAAAGACCAGGACCACCAAGAAAACTGGCAAGAGGAAAACCGCCGAGTCTTCTGAACCACCAGAAGATGAAGAATCAGATGCTGAGGTAGAGCTTGACTCACTTGGTTCTTTTTTCATTCATTTTATTGACAGTTACAATTCCCAAGATGACACTGAGGCTACCATGCGTAACTGTTGAGGTAATCCTTCTTTCTTGATTACGATCTTGTACCGGTTAAAAGAATTCGCCGCACAGTCCGGAAAGTGAAACAATCTCACTCCTATGCTCATTTGGATCCAAAATTTTCTTTGAAGACACAGCAACCTGAAGAACGCCGTACGATCGGGCATAGCGGTCAACAAATTACGTCGTCCGGTTTAGCTGACACACCAACCCGGAAACGTCGTCCAGAGGTGACTTGTTCTCCTAAAAAGCGTTATCCTTTGTAAGGTTTCTTCCGATGCCCTGTCAATCCGTCTAACCCGAATTACCAGGCTTCTTCCAACTCGTCTGGCGGTTCATCAACCACTCAGCTGCCTTCTCTCAAAGTTGCTGCTGGGTAAGTATATTAATCCTTAATTTGTTCCTTGTATTTGTCAGTTTATCATATTCTAACCCTTGATGTTGTAGCACCAAGGCTCGACTTAGTAAAAAGGCCAAGACCCTCAACCTACTGTGGATGTTGATTCGGAGAAGACTACAGAGCATCATGGTGAAAATCCCGAAGTGGCTAAAGACAACTCTGCTGGGAAAAAATCAAGATGCCAATGCTAATCCGCCAGAGGTTGAACCGGATGTCCAAGTTGAGACTTCACATCCTCCTGCTCCTCCGAGTCCTGCAAAGAACAACGGGACTCAAGCTGATCTGCCAAGCCCGGGTATGAAAACGCCAAGCCATTGAAAATGCTAATTCGCCAGTCCGACCAAAGATGATGATCTCGTGAATTACGGGCACCGCATATACCGCCCACAGCAATCCGGTTGCTCTATCAAAGCACACCGCCAAGGAAGAATTTGCTGCCATGAGCAAAGGGAAGGAAAAAAACTGATCTGTCGACTTATAACAATCTCTCGCCCAAGACCATCACTGCGGCTACAGGCGGCTCTACACAAGCCGTGATTATGAAGCCGGTTTAGTAAATCTTATGAAGGAGCGCTATGAGGTAAATAGTTGTGCCCTTCTCTTGTACCTTCATTGCATAGTAGCCCCCAAGGGCCGGTTTGTCCCTAGAAAGTCAAACCTGGACTTTGCGTAGTTCATAATACTTTGTCTTATATATTTCTGATCAAACACACATTAGCCCCCAAGTGCCATGATTAACACTTGTATTAATCCATGGGACTTCAATAATCAGTATATAAAAAATGATCTGTATTAGCCCCCAAGTGCCAAGTGTATGACTGGTTATGCGCTTGGGACTTCTAATGAAGATATTAACATGCTCTCTTTTTGTTGCAGAGTGAGATACGCCAACAAGTCTCACAAATCAATGATCTTCAAGAAAATCAGAAATCTCAACAAGCAGAAACCTCCAAGGCCAAGGATGAGCTGAAAACCGCCTTGACTACCATGTAGCAGCTCAAGGAGTGGTTCAAGTCTGAGCGGGCCAGCTGGGATACTGAAAATGCGGGCTTGCTAAAACGGGCGGAAGATGCTGAAGTAGCTCTTAAACCGGTGACGGAAGAGCTCACTGGATTAAAGCGCCAAATCAATGCCATGACTTCTGCAATATTTGGTAAGCAATGTTTACCGAAGCTTTATAAATACTCCGTTTTGAAATTGCATGCGGTTTAACGTAAACTTCTTAAACCGCTATAGGTAGGCGCATTGCTCATCTGGGCTCTGACATGCGGAAAAAACTCAAGGCCGCATATCCAGTGATTGAGCAACAGTATACCGGCGCCCAAATGGGTTATTTGTGCCACTTCTTATGATAATGCGGCTCCAACACTGATCAAGGACACACTGGACCGGCTATCTATGATACCATCATAGATAGAAGAATTGAAACGATCCGCTGCCCGGGCTGGCACCTTATTGGCACTAACTCGCGCCAAAGCATGGATAGCTGATCTTGATCTGGCTGACATAGCCAAGGGCTTCCCCAGTGCTCAAGAAAACGGCAAAGTATTTGATAATGATGCTCTCAAACGGGTAACAAGGGAGATGCGTCCTCTGGCGAGTCAACTGGCAGAAGAGGCCAACCTGACGGTTCACCGCTCCTTCTACGACGCGAACAACAGACGGGTTGAAGCTGTTATTCCGGAAGTGCAGAACCTTGTTCCACCAACCCGTAAGCACACTTACGCCCCTGACGTTGATCCGGCTGAGCTTATAAGTGAAGAGGCTGTCTTTCAGGCTTTAACCCGGATTGATTGGACCACCAATGACTTCCGGCCATTGGGTGGTGAGGAGGAAGAAGTTGAACCGACGCCAGGCGACCCATCCACTTCACATCAACCCGGCAATGAAGCTTAATCTGTCAAGTCGGTTGATACGTCAGAAACTGCCCGTTATGAAGCAATTCCAAATTTTGGGCCTTTAATGCCTTGTAATAGGATAGCCAACACTTTTGCTTTTAATATGCCTTCGTGCATGGGTGCTGATACTTTTGATTGAATGATCGAAACCTTCAATCTATATTGCTTGCAAATACAAAATCTTAAATCGCCACGGCGGTTTGTGCCGCCACCGACTTGTGACGTTCATATATATATGAAATGAAATATTGAGGTATATAATCAAAATTTGTGATACAAAATACCTGCCATCGCTGGGCATGAAGTTGGCTTAGCCAATCTTGAAGCGGAGGTTGTATAAACCATTACTGTCAAAGGAGAACAGCTCCTGTGTTTATAATGCCGGTTTACCATGTAAACCGTGCCGGGTCATGACAAGCCCCTTGTTACTCCATAATGGGATGTTAACAGAAAAAGTCAATACGGAAAAAATTATCTCCGAATTAAAAATGGACCGAATTCCGTCAATTGACAGTTTGAACCGGTTTAAAAATGTTATCGGTTTAAAAAACGCAACAAAAATCAAATAACAGTTATGAAAAAATATGAAAGCAAAGGCAATGATAAAACCGTTTGCAAAAGAGGCTTTACTGAGCCGATCAGATGGTGTTACCATGGTCGGACACGACCAAGCTCCCAATAAGGTGTAGCTATGGTTCAAGTCAGCCAGGTCCCCAACTGAAACCGTGGCATTATGCCGATCAAGTGGCATGGCAATGGTTCGGGTTCGACCAAGCCCCCAAGTGACCCTATGGCCATAGGCCGATCAAGAGGCATGACTGGTTTAGACTTGACCATGTCCCCAAGTGATCTGGTGGCTTTCGCCTATCAAAAGGTGTTGCATTGGTTCGGACACGACCAAGCCCCCAAGTGATATCATAAAGCTTTTGAAAAGAAAACTCAAGGGGTAAACCGGAGGCCGCTTTAAGATAGAACAACTCCATGTAACCACGCATGATGTAACAGAACAGATACCCCGCTTTAGCTGAGGCTCCGGTTTATTACTTCATTCATAATATATACACTGTCATAATATGTACATGAGTAGAGCCGATGGCTCAGGTATAATAAGGCCGAAGATGAGCTATGTTCCACGGCCTGTTGGTCTCCTCCTCCGATGTACGTGAGTCTTTATGCTCTCGAATATCGATCAAATAGTATGACCCATTGTGCAGATTCTTGCTGACCACGAAAGGTCCCTCCCAAGGTGGGGATAACTTGTGCATACCAGTCTGGTCTTGGATGAGCCGAAGCACCAAATCTTCTTCTTGAAAAGTTCTGGTTCTGACCCGGCGACTATGGTAACGATGAAGATCCTGTTGGTAAATCGCCGAGCGGGCAGCTGCTATGTCACGCTCCTCATCCAACAGGTCCAAAGCGTCTTGCCGTGTCGTCTCGTTGTCGGCTTCAACATAAGCTACTACACGAGGTGAGTCATGACGGATGTCACTGGGGAGAACCGCCTCCGCTCCATAGACCATAAAGAACGGTGTGTATCCTGTGGATCTGTTGGGCGTAGTGTTGATACTCCATAACACAGATGGTAGTTCTTCTACCCAACAACCCGGTGTCCTCTGCAAAGGGACCATAACCCGGGGCTTGATGCCTCTCAAGATCTCTTGATTAGCCCTTTCCGCTTGACCATTGGAATGTGGGTGGGCTACTGAAGAAACGTCAAGCCGGATGTGTTCACGTTCGCAGAACTCTTTCATGGCACCTTTGGACAAAATGGTACCATTATACGTGATGATACCGTGTGGAAAGCCAAACCGGAAAATCACCTTTTGATGGCTGAACTGCCGTGGTCGGCGTCACACTTGCTAACAGGTTCTGCCTCTACCCACTTTGTAAACTTGTCCACCGCCACAGGAGGTGGGTCTTCTTGTCCTTGGACCTTTTGAAAGGTCCAACCATATCCAGCCCCCAGGTTGCAAACGGCCAAGTAATTGGAATCATCCTCAATTCTTGGGCCGGTACATGAGCACGTCTGGAAAACTTTTGGCAACCATCACATCATCCCACGGATCTTCCGCATCGGCATGAGCGGTCAACCAATAGAAACCGTGGCGGAACGCTTTAGCCACCAAGGATTTTGAACCGGCGTGGTGACCACAATCTCCTTCGTGGATCTCACGCAATATTTCACAGCCTTCCTCGGGGACACACGGTGTTGAAACGCTCGACATCGCTGCAATGATGCAAGTCTCCATTAACTATGGTCATAGTCTTGGATCGCCGGATTATCTGCCGGGCCAACGTCTCATCTTCTGGTAACTCGCCCCGATTCATGTACGCAAGATAAGGAAGCGTCCAATCCGGAGTGACGTGAAGAGCTGCCACCAAATGAGCCTCCGGATCAGGAATAGCCAAATCTGCTTCACCAGGGAGATTGACCGACGGGTTGTGCAGCACGTCCAGAAAAACATTGGGCGGGACCGGTTTACGCTTCATGAAATGACATATGGCGGATTGGCCAACTGCCGCTTTAATGCTTCATCGGCGGCTGGACTCCAGACAAACTGATCTGTCTTTTTCAGCATCTGGTACAAAGTGATGGCCTTCTCTCCGAGGTGGCTGATAAACCGGCTCAACACGGCAATCCGGCCTGCCAAATGCTGGACATCGTTAATACACTTCGGTTTAGCCAGGGAGGTAATAGCCGTAATCTTTTCCGGATTAGCTTCAATTCCCCTGTTGGACACGAGAAAACCCAATAACTTGCCTGCCGGAACACCAAAAACACATTTGGCCGGGTTGAGCATCATCTTGTAAACCCGTAGGTTGTCAAAGGTTTCCTTCAAATCGTCAATCAATGTCTCTTTCTCCCTTGTCTTGACCACAATGTCATCTACATAGGCGTGCACATTACGGCCGATCTGCTTGTGCAGTAATTGCACACATCGTTGATAAGTTGCACTGGCGCTTTTAAGCCCAAAGGGCATGGATACATAGCAGAAGGCTCCAAAGGGGGTGATAAACGCCGTTTTCTCCTGGTCCTTAACCGCCATTTTGATCTGATGATACCCAGAATATGCATCCAAAAAACTCAAACGCTCGCAACCCGCTGTAGCATCAATGATTTGATCAATACGAGGGAGGGCAAGAGGATCTGTTGGACAAGCTTTATTAAGGTCTGTGTAATACACACACATACGCCAGTGCCGCTTTTTCTTAAGGACCAAAGACCGGATTAGCCACCACTCGGGATGGAAAACTTCAACAATAAAGCCAGCTGCCAAGAGCCCGGCTACTTCTTCACCAATAGCTGCGTCTTTCTTCGTTAAACCGGCGGAGGAACTGTTTCACCGGTTTGTACTTAGGATCCACATTAAGAGTGTGCTCAACGAGTTGCCTCGGTACACCTGGCATGTCAGAAGGCTTCCATGCAAAAATGTCCCGATTCTCACGGATGAACTCGATGAGCGCGCTTTCCTATTTCTGATCCAAGTTGGCTCTGATGCTGAACTCTTGGACGAATCGCCAGGCACGAAGTCAACAAGCTTAGTCTCACTGCCGATTTGAATTTCAGGGCGGATCATGTTACGTAGTTGGCTTCTTCAATGGAGTCATGTCCGCCGGATCAACATTGTCCTTATAGTACTTCAGCTCCTCGGTGGCACAAACCGACTCACAGAAGCTGCATATCCTTCCTCGCATTCCAAAGCGACCTTACGGCTTCCGTGAACCGTTATGGTCCCCTTGTGACCCGGCATCTTGAGCTGTAAATACACATAACAGGGCCGTGCCATAAATTTGGCATAAGCCGGTCGCCCGAACAGGGCATGATATGGACTTTGGATTTTTACCACTTCAAACGTCAATGTTTCTGATCTGGAGTCATAATCATCACCAAAAGCCACTTCCAGAGCTATTTTACCAACACGATATGCGGACTTGCCAGGTACCACACCATGGAACACTGTATCGGACGGTTTGAGATGTTTATCCGTTAGTCCCATACGACGGAAGGTCTCATAGTAAAGGATGTTAATGTTGCTCCCTCCATCCATGAGTACCTTGGTGAACTTATAACCTCCTACCTGAGGCGCCACCACCAGGGCTAGCTGACCCAAATTGTCGACCCGGGGAGGATGATCCTCTCTACTCCATATAATAGGCTGCTCCGACCAGCGTAGGTAATGGGGCACAGCCGGTTCAAAAGTGTTGACTGCCCGCTTCTGAACCTTCCGGTCTCGCTTGTCTAAGCTAGTGGTGAAGACATGGTACTGCCCACTATTCAACTGCTTTGGGTTGCTCGATAACCCATTTGTTGCTTCTTGGTTGTAACCACCTTGGTTATTCGATTGTTCGATTGTTATGTCCGCCGGATTACCATTAAATCTCGAACCGAATTTCCTCCACCGTAACCCGCCCGGATCTGAACCGCCGCCAGAGCCGTGATCATACCGGAAAGCATTAGAACTCTTGAACTCCTGCATAATGTAGCAATCCTTCCAGAGGTGGTTTGCTGGCGTCTCCTTCGTCCCATGCTTCGGACAGGGTTGATTCAGTAGATAGTTCAAGCGGTCCGGATTGGGATTAGGCGCTCCACTTTGATTCGGCTGTTTACCCTTGCGCTGCTGGCCCTTGTCCTGCGCGTTGGTATTAGCTACAAAGTCCATGTTGCCATCCGCTTTACGCTTGCCATTACCTGCTGAGTGATGTTGCTGGCCCTTGGAGTTGCTGTTCTTCCTTCCCTTCACCATCTTGTCATCGTCGACTCGGATCCTTGGTACTATCGTAATCAAAGCATACTTCACTAAAGCGCCCATGAGAGTTCCCATGTCATTACAAAATCGCTTCATGCGCCCCAACTTTAACTTCGAGAGGCTGAAACCGCGGTTGCCCTCGAGGTTAAGATCGCAGAGTCAGCGTTGATCAGGTCTGACGAGTGCAAGATTTCTGAAACACGGCGTACCCAATGGGTTGTTGACTCCCCTTCCCCCTGGACACAAGCCGCCAAGTCAACTACGGACATGGGCTGCTTACAGGTATTTTTGAAATTCTGGATAAACCGGGTTCGCAACTGGGCCCATGAACTGATAGAATTGGGCGGCAAGCTCTTTAACCAAGTACGGGCCGTCCCTTCAAGCATCATGGTAAAATACTTTGCACACGCGGCCTCATCCACATCTAGCATCTCCATGGCCATCTCATAGCTCTCTATCCATGCTTCTGGAGGTAAATCAGCGGTAATTTGGCACCTTGCGCGGACCCTTGAAGTCCTTGGGCAAGCGACGCTATGTAAAGCGGGATCAAACAGGCACCGCCAAGCTAGAAGCGACCCGGCTCGACCGAGGTGGTGGGGCGAACCGCGAAGTCGACGCCTCGCTCAGGCTGCTAACTCGGCCTCCCTTCGTGCCCGGGCCCGGTCCACCACTTCCTGAGCATCGTGAATATCGCCTGCCGGGTTATGGCCATGGGCCGCTTCACGGTGCCGTGCGTTGCTCGATACAGCCGGTTCATCCATACGCCTACTGTAGCTCCTGCTCGGACGTGGGGTGGAATGAATCCGGTCACGGCTGTATGAGTATGCTTCCTGTTGGATCAAAGCGGTTCGAAGAAGCTCCTTAACCCGGCGTGTCTCTACTGCCTGCGGAGAATCTCCTTCGATCGAGATGGCCTCCAATCGTGAAGCGGCAGCGATAAGATTGTCCATAGGATTAGAATATTGACCCGGAGGTGTCTGGACCGGCGGAGACATCATATTGTTCTGCCGAGGGGGTTCCATGAGGCGGGGTTGGATCGGGCGCTGGCCTGGCGCCTCAGCCCGGTTTACCTCTGGCGGATTACTGGTTCCCGCTCCTGGGGTGAGAAAGAGGTTTCTAGCGTCGAAAAATGAAGGCAAATGGGACCTGTGTTTCCGCTTTAAGACTTCATGCGATGCGTTCTGGTCCAACATAAGCTTATAGGCCTGGGCATCCAAAGCGGCCTGCTCTGCGACCATCCTGTCGTTCTCAGCTGCCAGGTCTGCTTTGGCCCGCGCGATCTGCTCTCTCAGCTTTGCAACTTCTGCGTTGTGTGCATCTTGATCCGCCGGATTGGCCTCTGCCATAAGCACAGCTAGTGCGTCGAACAGGTCAGATAAAACCTGAGCCGGCGGGTGCAGGTGACCTCCTGCCCGGTTGCTGCCGCCGCTGATGGTCCGGAGAGCATCGTCGCCGCAGTCGAAGAGTGAAGCGCCGCTTGTGTACCAGCCATAAATATTCCAACCCGGTTGGGCTGATCGGAGGGGTCCGGAGTACTATCGCCATCAGAACAACCCCTCATCTGGTTGTCTTGCAACTGGTACAATGATTCGGTTTCTTCGGTCGAGGACTCGTCATCGGAATAGACGACGGTCTCGCTACCATATCCCGATTCGTCCTCATGGTTTCCTCCGTGGATGACTCCTGCGAAGGCGCGCTTCACGGCCGGTTTAACCTAGGCAGATCTCGTACGCTGAGCCGTCTCGACGAGGTCGGTGCAGATGTCCGGCTCAGGCCCTGACTCACCAATCTTGCCGATGAAAACGTGTATGCCACCAAAGGGGACCGGTATCCGTACTCGATTGAGCCGGCCTCGGGGCCCCATCCTGCGTCGTCGATGTAGAGCTTGCCGCGACGACTCTTGGTCATCCGGCCCACAGCATAGCCTTCGAGTCCTTCGAACTTGCCCTCCAAGATCATCAAACCATCGTGCGATAGCCCCATGGTGGACGCCAATTGTCGTGGTTTTGTCACGGCAGATGTCCTCGTGAAAGGAATTAGTCGTGGAGCCATCGCTACGGGTTAACTTGAAGGGGTTAAAGCGGACGCAAAGGCACGAGATTTTATACTAGTTCGGCCCCTTCGATGAAGGTAAAAGCCTACGTCTAGTTGTGATGGGATTGATGTGGTTTCGATGACTAGGGAGCAAATAAGCTTCAACTAGGCCTCGAGTTGTTGTTGTCTCTCTTGAACCACCGCCGGGTCGTCCCTTTATATACACAGGTTGACGCCCAGCCGATCTACAGAGTGCCGAGCCGACCTATACAAAGTGTCCTGCTCGGTCTCTCTCCTTTCTAACTTATATTACAAGTTTACATAAACATGGCAGTTTACCACTACGGGCCCTAATCCTCCTTTGGGTCGTGGGCTTCCAAGCTTTACTAGTTGAACGCCATCTTCAAGACCTTCATGGGCTTCAGCACAGTCTAAGGTGAACCGGGCCCTCCTGGCCGGTTTATACTTAGTAGCTATATCCTCAACAATGAGCATGTAGCACAATCTTGGGAGAGGATGAAATTAATGATTCACAATTGCCCTACACATGGATTAAATTTATGGATGATCATACAAAACTTTTATGCCGATTTGAATTTTGCTTCTAGAAATCTTTTAGATTCGGCCGCGGGAGGCACTTTTATGGAAATCACTTTAGGAGAAGCTACTAAACTCCTAGATAATATTATGGTTAATTATTCTCAATGTCACACCGAAAGATCTACTAGTAAAAAGGTTCATGCAATAGAAGAGATTAATGTTTTGAGTGGAAAGATGGATGAACTTATGAAATTGTTTGCTAATAAGAGTGCTCCTATTGATCCTAATGATATGCCTTTGTCTACTTTTATTGAGAATAATAATGAATCTATGGATGTGAATTTTGTTGGTAGGAACAATTTTGGTAACAATGCTTATAGAGGAAACTTTAATCCTAGGCCGTACCCTAGTAATTCCTCTAATAATTATGGTCATTCCTACAACAACTCTGATGGAAATTTTAATAAGATGCCCTCTTATTTTGAGATTAGTGTTAAAGAATTTATGATTTCTCAAAAGAATTTCAATGCTTTGCTTGAAGAAAAATTGCCTAAGATTGATGAGTTGGCTAGGAACGTGGATAGAATTTCTCTTGATGTTGATTATTTGGAACTTAGATATATTCCACCTAACCATGATATCAATGAGTCTCTCAAAGCCATGAGAATTTCCATTGATGAGTGCAAGGACAGAACCGCTAGGATGCGTGCTAAGAAAGATTGCTTTATAAAAGCATGTTCTTTTAGTTTTGATGATAATAGGGATGAAGATCTAAAAGTGATTGATGTGTCTCCTATTAAATCTTTGTTTTGCAATATGAATCTTGATAATTATGGGACTGAAGATGAGTCAACTTTAGCTAAAAGGCATCCCAATGATTCAGAGTTTTTAGATCTTGATGCAAAAATTGGTAAAAGTGGGATTGGAGAGGTCAAAACTTTACATAGCAGCGAACCCACTATTTTGGATTTCAAGGAATTTAATTATGATCATTTTTCTTTAATAGATTGTATTTCCTTGTTGCAATCCGTGTTAAATTCTCCTCATGCTTATAGTCAAAATAAAGCTTTCACTAAACATATCGTTGATGCTTTAATGCAATCTTATGAAGAAAAACTTGAATTAGAAGTTTCTATCCCTAGAAAAATTTATGATGAGTGGGAACCTACTATTAGAATTAAAAGTAAAGATCATGAATGCTATGCTTTGTGTGATTTGGGTGCTAGTGTTTCCACGATTCCAAAAACTTTGTGTGATGTGTTAGGTTTTGGTGAATTTGATGATTGCTTTTTAAACTTGCACCTTAGGGATTCCACCATTAAGAAACCTATGGGAAGGATTAATGGTGTTCTTATTGTTGCAAATAGGAATTATGTGCCCGTAGATTTTATTGTTCTTGATATAGATTGTAATCTTTCATGTCGTATTATTCTTGGTAGACCTTTCCTTAGAACAATTGGTATAATTATTGATATGAAAGAAGAAAATATTAGATTCCAATTTCCATTATGGAAAGGCATGGAACACTTTCCTAGGAAGAAAATCAAATTACCTTATGAATCTATTATGAGAGTCACCTATGAATTGACTACCAAAGAT